>CM059782.1:21299952-21899952 GCA_030435695.1 Brachymystax lenok tsinlingensis
CTGGAATGGGCTACAAGACCATCGCCAAGCAGCTTGGTGAGAAGGTGACAACAGCTGGTGCGATTATTCGCAAATGGAAGAAACACAAAAGAACTGTGAATCTCCCTCGGCCTGGGGCTCCATGCAAGATCTCACCTCGTGGAGTTGCAATGATCATGAGAACGGTGAGGAATCAGCCCAGAACTACACGGGAGGATCTTGTCAGTGATCTCAAGGCAGCTGGTACCATAGTCACCAAGAAAACAATTGGTAACACACTACGCCATGAAGGACTGAAATCCTGCAGCGCCCGCAAGGTCCCCCTGCTCAAGAAAGCACATATACATGCCCGTCTGAAGTTTGCCAATGAACATCTGAATGATTCAGAGGACAACTGGGTGAAAGTGTTGTGGTCAGATGAGACCAAAATGGAGCTCTTTGGCATCAAATCAACTCGTCGTGTTTGGAGGAGGAGGAATGCTGCCTATGACCCCAAGAACACCATCCCCACCGTCAAACATGAGGGTGGACAACATTATGCTTTGGGGGTGTTTTTCTGCTAAGGGGACAGGACAACTTCACCGCATCAAAGGGACGATGGACGGGGCCAAGTACCGTCAAATCTTGGGTGAGAACCTCCTTCCCTCAGCCAGGGCATTGCAAATGGGTCGTGGATGGGTATTCCAGCATGACAATGACCCAAAGCACACAGCCAAGGCAACAAAGGAGTGGCTCAAGAAGAAGCACATTAAGGTCTCCAGACCTTAATCCCATAGAAAATCTGTGGAGGGAGCTGAAGGTTTGAGTTGCCAAACGTCAGCCTCGAAACCTTAATGACTTGGAGAAGATCTGCAAAGAGGAGTGGGACAAAATCCCTCCTGAGATGTGTGCAAACCTGGTGGCCAACTACAAGAAACGTCTGACCTCTGTGATTGCCAAAAAGGGTTTTGCCACCAAGTACTAAGTCATGTTTTGCAGAGGGGTCAAATACTTATTTCCCTCATTAAAATGCAAATCAATTTATAACATTTTTCACATGCGTTTATCTGGATTTTTTTGTTGTTATTCTGTCTCTCACTGTTCAAATAAACCTACCATTAAAATTATAGACTGATCATTTCTTTGTCAGTGGGCAAGCGTATAAAATTAGCAGGGGATCAAATACTTTTTTCCCTCAATGTTTATATAAAATATTTGCTAGACTAGCCTGCATGTTGGACAAATCCCAGTACATAAAACATATTTGAAGCAATCAAAAATGATCCCATTCAGGCCAAAACAACAGAATACATAGCCTACTTAAATACATAATACAAGTACAATAAGTCAATTTATGGACATTTCTCATTCCCACCTCTTGGTAAACGAGTGGTCTGGATCCCTGTGTGAACCAGGTGGTGTTGAGGTTGTGAAGTCTGCTGTAGATGTTCTTCAGGTCCTCAGGCCACATGTGTTTACATGCGTCCACCCTGAAACCTGCTATACCCATATCCACCAGTCTGTTCATGTAGTCTACTATCCTCTCCCTGACATGCTCCTTGTCCTGCGCCAGATCCAGAAGACCTAGCAGACGACAGTTACGCACCTGGTGGGTTGAAATGCCAAAGCAATACAGTGTATGATCTCTGGGTTTATATTACATTACATTATAAAAAATAAAAAAGTTTGCAGAGAGAGAGAACATAATACGTCTCCATCAGTGTCTAGTGGTATTTACAAGGAGTTATCCTTCTTATTTTCTCTCTGAAATAATACCTGATAAATGTCTTGGTAAGTCTCAATATTTCTGCTGCTGGTGGTGCATTTGTCATCGTTGAAGTGGGAAGCGGAGTAGGGCACAGATGGGAACTCCCTCTTGCTGGCATTGAAGTATGAGCCACAGGTCGAACGGCGTCTGCCCACCCCCTCGCCCGAGCCAGACATACACATGTGATTAATGACCACGTCCGCATAGATCTTCACCTGCAGAGGGAGATGTGTTCATAACCACACCAATACTAATACACAAATGTATTTCACTATTAAAACGGATATCACATCCATTCATAGCTGTAGTTCACACTTTTTTAATGGATCTACAATGAGAAACCTAAAGGCATTCAGTACAGTGTGTTCCCACCTGCAAGTGTTCACATCCACATGCATACCTGAAATTCACACCAGAACATTAGATTTAGATATTATTTCTATCTTATACAGTGCCTTCAGTATTCCACACCCAACGATGTATTCCACATTTTCTTGTGTTACAGTCTGAATTCAAAATGGATTAAATATACTGAACAAAAATAGAAACGTGAAGTGTTGGTCCCATGTTTCATGAGCTGAAATAAAAGATTCCAGAAATGTTCCATAGGCACAAAAATGCACAAATTTGTTTAGATCCTTTTTAGTTGAGAATTTCTCCTTTACCAAGATAATCCATCCACCTGACAGGTGTGGCATATCAAGAAGCTGATTAAACAGCATGATCATTATAACAGGTGCACCTTGTGTTGGGGACAATAAAAGGCCACTCTAAAATGCACAGTTTTGCCACACAACACAATCCCACAGACGTCTCACATTTTGAGGGAGCGTACAATTGGCTGCAGGAATGTCCACCAGAGCTGTTGCCAGATAATTTGTTAATTTCTCTAATATAAGCCACCTCCAATGTTGCTTTAGAGAATTTGGCAGTACGCTCAACTGGCCTCACAAACGCAGACTACATGTAACCACGTCAGCCCAGGACCTCCACATCCAACTTCTCCACCTGCGGGATCGTCTGAGACCAGCCACCCGGACAGCTGATAAAAATTTGGGTTTTCACAACCGACAACTGTGGGTTTTCACAACCGACAACTGTGGGTTTTCACAACCTCAGGGAAGCTCATCAGCATACTCGTCATCCTCACCAGGGTCTTGACCTGACTGCAGTTCTGCATTGTAACCGACGTCAGTGGGCAAATGCTCACCTTCAATGGCCACTGGCATGCAGAATGAATTCCGGTTTCAACTGTACCGGGCAGATAGCAGACAGCGTGTGTGGCGTTGTGTGGGCGGGCGGTTTGCTGATGTCAACGTTGTGAACAGAGTGCCCCATGGTGGAGGTGGGGTTATGATATGCGCCTTACGGATTGTGGTTATTGTGGATGGCTGTTCACAAATCTAAATGTGCATTTGAACCCAATAATGGTTGAATACAAGAAGTGTAAGCTGTCTGTCAATCATTGTTTTTGAAACCAGTGGACAGCCATTGAAAAATGCGCTCTTGCAACAGCTGCATCCCAGACTATGGAATAAAAGTGGGGCTTTTATTACAGTCTAGTTTATGCTGATAAAAAAATACATCCATAGGCCTAATGGACACATGCTCAAACTCACACACTTTTGATAGACTTAAAGGGGCAATCTGTAGTTGCTACATCCATCTTTGGAATTATAGATGATATATACAGAGGGGCAAAAAAGTATTTAGTCAGCCACCAATTGTGCAAATTCTCTCACTTAAAAAGATGAGAGAGGCCTGTAATTTTCATCATAGGTACACTTCAACTATGACAGACAAAATGAGGAAAAAAAATCCAGAAAATCACATTGTAGGATTTTTTATGAATTTATTTGCAAATTATGGTGGAAAATAAGTATTTGGTCACATACAAACAAGCGAGATTTCTGGCTCTCACAGACCTGTAACAACTTCTTTAAGAGGCTCCTCTGTCCTCCACTCGTTACCTGTATTAATGGCACCTGTTTGAACTTGTTATCAGTATAAAAGACACCTGTCCACAACCTCAAACAATCACACTCCAAACTCCACTATGGCCAAGACCAAAGAGCTGTCAAAGGACACCAGAAACAAAATTGTAGACCTACACCAGGTTGGGAAGACTGAATCTGCAATAGGTAAGCAGCTTGGTTTGAAGAAATCAACTGTGGGAGCAATTATTAGGAAATGGAAGACATACAAGACCACTGATAATCTTCTTCGATCTGGGGCTCCACGCAAGATCTCACCCGTGGGGTCAAAATGATCACAAGAACGGTGAGCAAAAATCCCAGAACCACACGGGGGACCTAGTGAATGACCTGCAGAGAGCTGGGACCAAAGTAACAAAGCCTACCATCAGTAACACACTACGCCGCCAGGGACTCAAATCCTGCAGTGCCAGACGTGTCCCCCTGCTTAAGCCAGTACATGTTCAGGCCCGTCTGAAGTTTGCTAGAGAGCATTTGGATGATCCAGATGAGGATTGGGAGAATGTCATATGGTCAGATGAAACCAAAATATAACTTTTTGGTAAAAACTCAACTCGTTGTGTTTGGAGGACAAAGAATGCTGAGTTGCATCCAAAGAACACCATACCTACAGTGAAGCATGGGGGTGGAAACATCATGCTTTGGGGCTGTTTTTCTGCAAAGGGACCAGGACGACTGATCCGTGTAAAGGAAAGAATGAATGGGGCCATGTATCGTGAGATTTTGAGTGAAAACCTCCTTCCATCAGCAAGGGCGTTGAAGATGAAAGCGTGGCTGGGTCTTTCAGCATGACAATGATCCCAAACACACCGCCCGGGCAATGAAGGAGTGGCTTCAGAAGAAGCATTTCAAGGTCCTGGAGTGGCCTAGCCAGTCTCCAGATCTCAACCCCATAGAAAATCTTTGGAGGGAGTTGAAAGTCTGTGTTGCCCAGCGACAGCCCCAAAACATCACTGCTCTAGAAGAGATCTGCATGGAGGAATGGGCCAAAATACCAGCAACAGTGTGTGAAAACCTTGTGAAGACTTACAGAAAACGTTTGACCTCTGTCATTGCCAACAAAGGGTATATAACAAAGTATTGAGATAAACTTTTGTTATTGACCAAATACTTATTTTCCACCATAATTTGCAAAAAAAAAATAAATTAAAAATCCTACAATGTGATTTTCTGGATTTCTTTTTCTCATTTCGTCTGTCATAGTTGAAGTGTACCTATGATGAAAATTACAGGCCTCTCTCATCTTTTTAAGTTGGAGAACTTGCACAATTGGTGGCTGACTAAATACTTGTTTGCCCCACTGTATATACAGTACCAGTCAAAAGTTTGGACATACCTACTTATACCAGGGGTTTTTCTTTATTTTTACTATTTTGTACATTGTAGAATAATAGCGAAGACATCAAAACTATGAAATAACACACATGGAATCATGTAGTAACCAAAAAAAGTGTTTAACACATCCAAATATTCTTCAAAGTAGCCATCCTTTGCCTTGATGACAGCTTTGCACACTCTTGTCATTCTCTCAAACAGCTTCATGAGGTAGTCAGCTGGAATGCATTTTAATTAACAGGTGTGCCTTGTTAAAAGTCAATTTATGGAATTTCTTTCCTTCTTAATGCGTTTGAGCCAATCAGTTGTGTTGTGACAAGGTGGGGGTAGTATACAGAAGATATCACTACTTGGTAAAAGACCAAGTCCATAGTATGGCAAGAACAGCTCAAATAAGCAAAGAGAAATGACAGTCCATCATTACTTGAAGACATGAAGGTCAGTCAATCCGGTGCAGTCACAAAAACCATCAAGCACTACGATGAAACTGGCTCTCATGAGGACCGCCACAGGAAAGGGAGACCCAGAGTTCATTAGAGTTAACTGCACCTCAGATTGCAGCCCTAATAAATGCTTCCAAGAGTTCAAGTAACAGACTCATCTCAACATCAACTGTTCAGAGGAGACTTGGTTCCAACCGCCGCGTCTTTGTGAGAGTAGGTCACAAAGACAGAGTAGGTGAACAAATGATCTCTGCATGTGTGGTTCCAACCGTGAAGCATGGAGGAGGTTGTGTGATGGTGCTTCGCTGGTGACACTGTCAGGGATTTATTTAGAATTCAAGGCACTCTTAACCAGCATGGCTACCACAGCATTCTACAGCAATACGCCATCCCATTTCTTTGAAGAAATCTAAAATATATTTTGATTTGTTAACATTTTTTGGTTACTACATGATTACATATGTTACTTCATCATTTTGATGTCTTCACTATTATTCTACAATGTAGAAAATAGCACAAATAAAGAAAAACCCTTGAATGAGTAGGTGTGTCCAAACCTTTGAATGGTACTGTGTAATATATATATATATATATATATATATATATATATTCTTGAAGAATATAATTTAGAAATACCTCATGAGCTTATTTCAACTGTCAGACTCCATGAGAACCCAAAATATAAGCTTGTTTTTCTCAAATGTTCGTGAACATTGTAAATGTAAACAAGCACTGTGTAGCCTCATAACATGGTTAAAACATTAATGTTGATATCACGGATGGTCAGTCCTTGCATCCATAGCTCTGTCTATTCATCTGAGAGTGGTTACATTCCTCCAGGCCCATTACTCAGCTTTTTACCAAAACAGAGGCGGGGCGACAGTTTTGTTAGTGCTTCATCTGTAACGTTGCCCTTTAAACCGCTGCATTATCAAGATATCTAAGTGTCACCAACAAAAATGTAAACAATAGGCCTATAGCAAATGCAGCATATGGCATGAATTTTTCACATGTAAATAGCCCTTTGCTGTAGTGCTCAAAGCATGCCATTCCATGAGCAACAACATTTATTTTCAACTCAAATCGATGAGCCCAATCAGTCCTCCATGACAAAAAAATAACCATAAACAACAGAGTAGGCATGGCTAATAAGTCTTTAGCTTTGGGGTTATGCTCAGGTAAAACAATTTGGCTAATCTATACTTCCATATTTCCAAGTCCTATTCTTGAAGATCAAGGGTTATAACATTTATTGGAATAACTGTAATTCTGATAGACTTTGGTTTTTAATGTAAAGATATAATTTAATCGTATTATTATATGTAGTAGAAAGCGATGGGTTAGAAGAAGCTACATAACCAACCCATAAAGTAAAATGTAACATCCATATATGGCCTGCTCTATCAACTTTAACATTAATGTATCCTGCAATAGATGTTGTTTAATTGGTAACATACATTTTTGTCTTCTTCTAATGACTCTTAAGGGGAAAGTAATCTAAAAGTTACTGAATGTAATCAGATTGCGTTACTGAGTTTTGGTAATCCAAAAGTTACGTTACTGATTATAATTTTGGACAGGTAACTAGTAACTGTAACGGATTACAATTAGAAAGTAACCAACCCAACCCTGGATATGGGCAGGCTTAAGCTAGCGACAACGAACACATTTGTGTTTTATCGATGGCAATTTGAATGCAAAGAGATACCGTGATGAGATCCTGGAGGTCCATTGTCAAACCATTCATCCAACGCCATCACCAAATTTTTCAGCATGTCGCAATGATCAGTACACAATTCCTGGAAGCTGAAAATGTCCCAGTTCTTCCATGGTCTGCATACTCACTAGAAATGTCACCCATTGAGCAGGTTTGGGAGGCTCTGGATCGACATGTATGACAGTGTATTCCAGTTCCTGCCAATATCCAGCAACTTCCCACAGCCATTGAAGAGGAGTGGGACAAAACTCCACAGGCCACAATCAACAGCCTGATCAACTCTATGCGAAGGAGATGTGTCACACCGCATGAGGCAAATGGTGGTCACACTCAATACTGACTGGTTTTCTGATCCACGCCCCTACCTATTTTTTAAGGTATCTGTTACAACAATAGTTGTAAATGAGAACTTGTTCTCAACTAGCCTACCTGGTTAAATAAAAATAAAAAATAAATAAATCAGATGCATATCTGTATTCCCAGTCATGTGAAATCTATACATTAGGGCCTAATTTCCTTTTATGAACTGTAACTCAATAAAATCTTTGAAATTGTTGCATTTATATTTTTACTCCGTGTAAATATAAATTCTCACCCAGCTACACAGAATAACTCACAATGACAGACTGAAAACATGTTTTAAGACATTTTTGCAAATGTTTGGGAAAATTAATTTACAGAAATATCTCATTTACATAAGTATTCACACCCCGGAGTCAATACATGTTAGAATTACCTTTGGCAGCAATTACAGCTGTCAGTCTTTCTGGGTAAGTCTGCATAAATAATTTCCACATCATTTTTTCAAATTCTTCAAGCTCTGTCAAGTTGGTTGTTGATCATTGCTAGACAGCCATTTTCAAGTCTTGCCATAGATTTAAGACGATTTCAGTTAAAACAGTAGGAACATTTAATGTTGTCCGGGTAAACAACTCCAGTGTATATATGGCCTTGTGGTTTAGGTTATTGTCTTGCTGAAAGGTGAATTTGTCTTCTAGTGTCTGTTGGAAAGCACACAAAACCAGGTTTTCCTCTAGGATTTTGCCTGTGCTTAACTCTATTCTGATTATTTTTATCGTAAAAAAAACTCCCTATTCCTTGCCAATGAAAAGCATAAATAAAATGATGCAGCCACCACCATACTTGAAATATGAAGAATGGTACTCAGTGACGTGTTGTGTTTTCCCCAAACATAACTCTTTGTATTGAGGACATAAAGTTAATTTCTTTGGCACATTTTTTGCAGTTTTACTTTAGTGCCTTATTGCAAACAGGATGAATGTTTTGGAATATTTGTATTCTGTACAGGCTTCCTTTTTTTCCCCCACTCTGTCATTTAGTTAGTATTGTGGAGTAACTATAATGTTGTTGATCCATCCTCAGTTTTCTCCTATCACAGCCATTAAACTCTGTAACTGTCTTACAATCACCATTGGCCTCATGGTGAAATCCCTGAGCAGTTTCCTTCCTCTCCGGCAACTGAGTTAGGAAGGGCACCTGTATCTTTATATTGACTGGGTGTATTGAAATACCATCCAAAGTGTAATTAATAAGGTCACCATGCTCAAAGGGATATTCAATGTCTGCTTTTTCGTTTTACTCATCTACTGTACCAATGGGTGCCCTTCTTTCCAATAGGTGCCCTTCATTGAGAGGCATTGAACAACCTCCCTGGTCATTGTGGTTGAATCTGTGTTTAAAATGCACTGCTTGACTGAGGGACCTTACAGATAATTGTATGTGTAAAGTACAAAGATGAGGTAGCCATTCAAATATCCTGTTAAATACTATCGCAGTCCATGCAACTTGTGTTACTTGTTATGCAAATGTTTACTCCTGAACTTATTTAGGCTAGGCATAACAAAGGGGTTGAATTCTTATTGACTCAAAACATTTCAGATTTTTATTTTTAATTAATTGGTAAAAGAAAATCTAAAAACATATTCAATTTTGACATTATGGGGTATTGTGTGTAGGTTAGTGACACAAAATCTAAATGTAATCCATTTTAAATTCAGGCTGTAACACAACAAAATGTGGAAAAAGTCAAGGGGTGTGAATACTTTCTGAAGGCACTGTACATGTTCTGTTTCAATATAAAGCTCTTGTTCACACTATTCAAATATATTTACACAATGAGGAGGCCAAAACGCATGTAGTACAGTATCTGTAGGCAGTCGTGTTCCTTCCCTAACAATTAAAACAGAAATTTGGTACATCCCTCTCGTACAAATGAGTTAAATTGTCTCTTCTCAAGCAATCCATTGCATAACCCATTATGCAATAACCCATTGCATAACCAATGAGATGATAACCAATGAGATGAGAAATGATTGAACCAAGACTTCTTTCTCAACATGTATATAACCATGTCCATTTTTCCTTCTATAAATGAATTCAAAGGAATCATGTTCCATCATCATTACCCCGACATTGTTGCACCTGCAGACCATGTCTCGGAGCTCCTGCTGGGATCCAGAGCGGGAACAGAGGTTGTAGCTGACTGGCTGGTACCTCTCCCACCACGGTCTCCATGGTTTAGTCACCACCACGTTCTCACTGGGAGGGGAGATCTAGTACAACACGTTTCTATGAAGAATATAGTCTGTAAAATGTATCAATTATCAGTCATTTCTATGAGGAATATCTACTGTGCATGTTCATCAGTGGATGCTGGTGGGAGGAGCTATTGGAATACGGGCTCACTGTAATGACTGTAATGGAATCAATGGAACGGAGTCAAACGTGGTTTCCATATGTTTGATGTGTTCGATACTGTTCCATTTATTCCATTCCAGCAGTGGAGGCTACTGAAGGGAGGACGGCTTATAATAATGTTTTGAATGGAGTTAATGGAATGGTACCAAACACAAGTGGTTGATACCATTCCATTGACTCCATTCCAGCCATTATTATGAGCCATCCTCCCCTCAGCAGCCTCCATTGATGTGCATCTATACTGTATGTACACATTATCTATATTATTAGTAGTGTTCAGATATTATACATAAATGGTGTAATAGACTTTAAAAGTAGAAGTGGTCTTCCAACAGAAATACAATGTGATTTGACTGTACTGTTGCCTTGTAGAAAAACACATGGGCCTACCTGCACTCCATCAAATCCATTGGGTCCCAGATATCGCTCACACTCTTCAGCTATGTCATTCCAGCGCCACTCAAACAAGTGGACTATGGTTGACCTGCCCTGCTGGATGTGATGCTTTGTGTGACTTTTAGACTGGTACTGAGAGAGGCCTACTCCAAGACCCAGCGCCAACAGGCAGCCACATAGTTTAGCTTTTACCTGGTGGAGGCAATGACACAAGTGACTGATTAATTGATTACAATACCTAGGTTTCCATCCAAATGGCAAAACAGATTTTCATGCGAATATTATAAAATCTGCATAAAAAGAATATGCATATGTTCCCTCCAGAGGGGTGTTCATCAACACTGACTTGTTGTGGATAAAAGGCTGGGAGTGATGATGTAGTATACATTAAAAAAAATACTTTTGGTCCTGGGTGGCGCAGCAGTCAAAAGCACTGCACCGCACAACCGGCTGTGACCGGGAGCCCCATTGGACGGCGCACAATTGGCCCAGCGCCGTCTGGGGTAGTGGATGGTTTGACCAGTGGGGCTTTCCTTGGCTCATCATGCTCTAGCGACTCCTTGTGACAGGGCCGGCGCCTGCAAGCTGACTCCGGTCATCAGTTGAACTGTGTTTCCTCCAACACATTGGTGCGGCTGACATCCGGGTCAAGCGAGCAGTGTGATAAGAAGCAGGCGACCAGGTGGGTCATGTTTCGATGGACACATGGCTCGACCTTCGCCTCTCCCCCGAGCCCATTGAGGAGTTGCAGAGATGAGCCAAGGGACCAAATTCAGGGAGAAAACGGGGTAATAAAATCTGTTAGTACTGGTATGGATGACCGCATGGGAATACCAGGTGCAGTAAGCTACATTTTTTGATTTCGAGGTCCGGTGCGCTATCGACTGTGCCGCAAAAGCATGAGCATGCCTCAATGCCTGTTTCATTACAGTATTATTTTCATTACAGAGTCGATATCCGCGCTTATAAACCTAGGGTCGTTACAATATAGATACACTTTTGGGGTTAAGTTCCCATGTATGGAATAAAAAAAATCGAAGTTAAATGGATTTCCATCACATTTTCAACTCTACCAATGGTTTTGTCACAAAAACTGATATGGATAAAAAAGGCCTGCAGATGGCGATATTAAGTTGTTTTATCTTACCGTACAAAGGGAATGCATGCATATGAGCTATACACTCGTATTCCCAGTGGACCGGTTTGTACATAAAACATTCTCTAGTCAGGCTGCAAAGATATCGATTACCTCCATAACTCGATTTAAATGGCGAGAAGGCAAAATATATATAAAAAAAGGGAAAATATGCATACGTTCTTTATGAAGCACCATTTTCCATCACCATGCTAATACTAATGCTTCCCTAGTGCCGCCAGGGGTAAACAGACTGCAGCAACCTGATTGGCTGAACGCAATATCCGGGGCTAGGCATTCGCCACATGCTGGTGGAAAATGTTGCATCACTAAGTAGTCATATTTTCCGTATTTTTCCGCCTTTTCATTCAATCGAATTTAGGAGAAAATATGTCTTTGGAGCCTGTTTATGCACGAACCGATCCACAGCGGATACAAGTGTATAGCCATCTGCATGCATTCACTTGGACAATAAAATTAAACGACTCAATATCGCCATCAGCCGATGTTCGGGCTTGATACACGCCAGAATCACTTTTATTTTATTATTGGCAGCCAAGCACCGATCATGTCACCAGCATAATTCAAAGAATAACCCACCCTCGATATTTAGTGGAAATGTGCACGAAGCTCATCACTGTGCACCTAACCACCATAAATTAAGTCACGAAATAAGTTATGAAGTTCATAATTTATTCCATCAGTCTATAAACTCAGCATGTTTTTCCGCGTGGTGGTAACACGAAACGTCGCGTGACTACACATTTAATGGAATGATGTTTTTATATAAACAATTCCGCACAAAAGCGTTTCCACCGCAATTGTCGCATAATCCATTTCAGCGACAAAAAAAGATCCCACCTTGTCTTGCAAGTATTAGGTTTGGTCAAAATAGTGACATTTTACAGACACATTTGCTGCTAGTGAAACAACGTGAGATAAAGAAACCTCATGAACACTAATTAAAGTCCTACAACCAAATTATTTCATGGGAATGATTAAACAAATGTTTCAATGCAATATAAAACATTAAATCAAGAAAAAAGCATGCATTTGCAAAGGATACTAGTTTGTCTGTTCACATATTTTGTCAGTGGTAAAGGCCTGTCACATCAGATATTTCTAACTAGTGTGTTTGTATCTCATTCAATAACACATCTGCAGTAGCCTATAGTTCTAAATGACTCACCTTCATGTTTGCTCTTCAGATGCATGCAGTCCAGTTGCAAGCTGCTTCTCAGACAACACAGCCAGTCTGCAGCATTTGAATGGGCTTGTTTATAACAGGCCATAAAGCAGGGAGCGATTCCTCTTCTGAAGCCCACAGATCAGGCACCCTCGGAAGGCAGGGCAGTAACTATGATACCCTGGTCAGTATCTCTAGCAGTAGTTGCAAGTAATGCAAATGCTACCATACATTGCGAATACCACACGTAGGTGCTTAAGATATGAATGGGTGACTGATTATCTTCATGAAACGAAGCATGGAACTGACAATACAAGAAAAGTGATTTTAATAATAAACCATGTCTGTTTTAATTGCACAGCTCACCTCCCTCCAGTGTGCACTTTGCTCCATCCCCAATAAAATATATAAAATCATCATGAATGCAGAGTACAGCCAGCAGGGTACAGCTAAGTTTACGGACTCAGTCCCTACCTACCAGCATCATCTCTCCCAGTCCGTGTTTGCTTGTTTCGTCTCGTCAGGAGTGTTACTCTAGTCTACAGCGTTGACACCACCATCTGTTGCTGCAGCTCACAGCCAATCCAGATTTCAAATTGCTTTCACTGTCTATATTTACCTACTCTCTCTCCTTTTCAGATCTCACTTTCTATGAGGTTAAAAACTCCTGTGACCCTACAGATAGTTAACCAATGATACAAAAGTGTAAATTCATATCTATATTTTCTAATTAGGCCAATTTGACATTGTGAGATTATGTAAAATGTACCATAAAAAAGTATTTATAGACAGACAATATATATATATATAAAAATATTTTATTTAAAATAAAAAAAAAACAGAAGAAATTATATTCCTAACGTGTTGTCTTCAGTTTGCAGAGGATTCCATCACCTGTAGTTCAGAACCAAACAGGGGAGATGTTAAATATTGAATATTGATTTTCAGATAATAAAATAAATATGTTGCTGTGAGTATTTTTTATCAGGGGAGAAGAACATTTCAGATGAATAAAACACTGACTACAGGCGCTACAATTTATGCAAGAATCAGTGTGTGTGCATGTTGGAAGGATACAAACAGGTGTGTATTATGTCCCTCATCAGAAAAGAAAAACCCATAAGACGGTATACTGTGATTTCTTAAAAAATGTATGTTAAGCACTTAGGTTGTAACCTATCATTTTAAAATTGCTATTGATTTCACTGGATATTAGAGCTATGCTTAATGTTTGCCGTTTTAACTCCAAGGGAATTTAAGAATAGCATGGTTGTATATGGGTCTAATGTGTACCAAAGAGGAGGAAAACACAGGTATCATGATGATATGATGTGCTTTGGAAAGGATATGACAGAATCAGAAGGATACACATGGTACTGACTGCTGGGCCACACTATCACCATGTAACTTCAACTTGACATCAATATCTTCAACAAAAAATTTAAAGATACAGATAGTGTTTTAGATAAATATAGGGATCATGTTTTAGATACAGAACTATTATAATTTCACAAATAAATAGCTTGAATTTCTCAGATTAGGCCTATGTTTGGATCAACATTCAGCACAGGAGTTCTATTTCAAGACTTCCATTTCTCTTTTTCAAAAGTCAGTGAGACAACATAATACGGACCTAGAGGAGCCGAAGAATCCTTCTCACCTGTTCATCGGGTTCGTTTGGGTCCTTTCTTGGGGTCCGGGGTGTCCGCTTTAGGTCTGGCAGACCTGGCAAACGACTGGAAGGTCTGAGTTAAGGTCTGAAAGAGTTAAAATATTGTACAGGAAACACAAACTGCGATCCACTAAGCATAATATGAATCTCTGGAGAATTTCAATACAACCTAGCTTTATAATTGTTAAACTATACAAGTATATTCTTAATGACTGTTGAAAGTATATACAGTTGAAGTCGGAGGTTTACATACACCTTAGCCAAATACATTTAAACTCAGTTTTTCACAATTCCTGACATTTAATCCTAGTAAAAATTCCCTGTCTTAGGTCAGTTAGGATCACCACTATTTTAAGAATGTGAAATGTCAGAATAATAGTAAAGAGATTTATTTCAGATTTTGTTTCTTTCATCACATCCCCAGTGGGTTTACATACAGTCAATTAGTATTTGGTAGCATTGCCTTTCAATTGTTTAACTTGGATCAAATGTTTCGGGTAGCCTTCCACAAGCTTCCCACAATAAGTTGGGTGAATTTTGGCCCATTCCTCCTGACAGAGCTGGTGTAACTGAGTCAGGTTTGGCCACTTCAATACCTTGACTTTGTTGTCCTTGAGCCATTTTGCCACAACTTTGGAAATATGCTTGGGGTCATTGTCCATTTGGAAGACCCATTTGCGACCAAGCTTTAACTTCCTGACTGATGTCTTGAGATGTTGCTTCAATATATCCATATAAATTTCCTTCCTCATGATGTAATCTATTTTGTGAAGTGCACCAGTCCCTCCTGCAGCAAAGCACCCCCACAACATGATGCTGCCACCGCCGTGCTTCATGGTTGGGATGGTGTTCTTCGTCTTGCAAGCCTCCCCATTTTTCCTCCAAACATAACGATGGTCATTATGGCCAAACCGTTCTATTTTTGTTTCATCAGACCAGAGGACATTTCTACAAAAAGTACGATCTTTGTTCCCATGTGCAGTTGCAAACCGTAGTCTGGCTTTTTTTATGGCGGTTTGGAGCAGTGGCTTCTTCCTTGCTGAGCAGCCTTTCAGGTTATGTCGATATAGGACTCATTTTACGGTGGATAGATACTTTTGTACCTGTTTCCTCCAGCATCTTCACAAGGTCCTTTGCTGTTGTTTTGGGATTGATTTGCACTTTTCGCACCAAAGTGCGTTCATCTCTAGGAGACAGAACGCATCCCCTTCCTGAGCGGTAGGACTGCGTGGTCCCATGTTGTTTATACTTCCGTACTATTGTTTGTACAGATGAACGTGATACCTTCAAGTGTTTGGAAATTGCTTCCAAGGATGAACCAGACTTGTGGAGGTCTACAATTTATTTTCTGAGGCCTTGGCTGATTTTCCCATGATGTCAAGCAAAGAGGCACTGAGTTTGAAAGTATAGGCCTTGAAATACATCCACAGGTACACCTCCAATTGACTCAAATGATGTCAATTAGCCTATCAGAAGCTTCTAAAGCCATAACATCATTTTGGGGAATTTTCCAAGCTGTTTAAAGGCACAGTCAACTTAGTGTATGTAAACTTCTGACCCACTAGAATTGTGATACAGTGACTTATATGTTAAATAATCTGTCTGTAAACAATTGTTGGAAAACTGACTTGTGTCATGCACAAAGTAGATGTCCTAACCGACTTGCCAAAACAATAGTTTGTTAGCAAGACATTTGTGGAGTGGTTGAAAATGAGTTTTAATGACTCCAACCTAAGTGTATGTAAACTTCCAACTTCAACTGTATTTGTCTGTTTTATACGTGATTAGAAGTAAAGGATACAACGACAAGGGGCTTGTCATAGAGGACGTAACCGTTGGTGTCTCTCAGGGCCTTCTCTGCACTCCTCTCACTGGGGAGACCTACGAATGCCTGGCCCTTCATACGACCCTCCTTCATTAGCACTATGTCAAACCTGAGGCAGAGACAAGAGAGGTTATTCTCACTGATACCTAGTCTACACATTCCACATGTCAAACCTGGGGGAGAGAAGTGACACAGATCATTCTCATGAAGATATCCTACAGATTTGATTTTGATTTGAAGCACCGTACACCACAAGAAATGTCTTCATACATACATATTTCTCTCTGCCTCAGATGAAACGTCAATGTATCGCCCATAGATGTATTTCAGATCCTGCAATACAGAGAACAAATAGCCACCATCAACATAGTCATCTTAACACCACATTGTACATGATTTGATGCAATTAGATGGTATAAGCAGAAGACTAGAAGCAAATGTGTGTAAACTAAACATACACATTGAAAGTTTGTCTCTATAGTATAAGGTACTTACTTTCTCTTCCACTGACTTGGCGATGTTCTTCACGTAAAGTCTGCTGGTCGGCTCTCCAGGTTCATAATTTTTATACACTGACATTCTTTTTATCTCTGGTTTAAAAAGAGGCAAGAGAAGAACCCAGTCAACCCCAGTCCTACTTCAATAAACACAGCTACAGAAGACCACAGGGGTGCCTCTGCCAATCTGATGGCAATTCAAACCTTATTTCAATTCAAGGCCAAACATTGAGTCACTCCCTATAGTCAGAATACATTGCTACATTAAAAGGCATGTTTTGATCTCAACACCCCCATTTTCTTTTCTATTTGATCTTAATAAACAAGTGAGCTGGAACCAAATAACCAGCCTGGTGGACGCATTGCCAACAACGCTTCACAACAGTTACAGACACTACGCATTTGTCTCAGACTTTTCAAGTAATGGTGCCCTTTCAAACATTGAAATGCTTAGAGAGTGGCGTCTGAGCTACCCAGACAGAGTAGTGTAGTGGTCTGGTAAAGTGAGAAGAGTACCATCTTGGTCTGTTGAAATAAGGCTGTAGTAACAGACTAGTGATCTGGTAGGTAAGCGTACCGTCTCTGGACAGCCGTCCCTTATCCAGTTCCTTCCTGGAGATGACATCAGAGGGGACATCCTCGTCCTCATCACTGTCCTCTTCTAGTTGGGAGGCCTGGGCGGCAGGGTAGATCTTCCCAAAGCCCTCCCCTGGATCCTCCTCTGTAGTGGTGGTGGCCTGCATCTCCTCAGCTGCTACTGGGACAAATAGGGGATTATTAGTCTCAAATGTCATGTTAAATTTGGCTTATGTAATAAATACATTGGAAATATTATTATGTGTTTAGACTGAACCAGTCTACTGTAATGAGTGGACAAGCTGCAATAAATGATACGTTTGTTAAAGCATTTGTTGACTGTTACTGCTATGCGGACAGTTTTAAAACAGAGCATTCAGCAAGCACTGCTCCACGGAACTTTCACTTGAGGCAAAAGGTAGTTGGGAACTGTAGCCTGGAGGTTAACTCTGAGGTGCGCGCGCACACACACACACACAAAATTATGAAGAGCAGCGAGCTCATACAAATCCTCTGGAAACTTGTCATACACATGGAGCTTGCCCACCGCGGCGGAATGCTAGGGCTGTTCTGATACATTCACTTTTTTCAAATGATCCTCCTCATCACACCCCAATCCCCTTTGCTTCATTTAAAACGGGTTGTTTATCAGCGCCCCAAAACAAGACTAATCCAAAAACCAACCTGCCACAGTTTGTCTTCGATGTGTTAGACAATCTTTTGCCGTGGACTTTTTAGATCCGTTTTATTTCTCGGGAGTTAGGACGAGAGTGGATTCATGGGAAGAGGGTGGCTTATAAGAGACAGAAGATAAGACAAGCTGAGATAGCCAGTCAGGGTGGCAGGTGACGACAACACAGTGCCACAAGATGACATTTCTCTAATCCTGATAGTGAAACACCTTCCTGCTTTGATAATTCTATAGTGCACTCTATAGAAGCCTTGAAATACAATACAGCATATCCTGTGATTCCTCTAATGGTGCGGCTACTGAATGAAATTAATCCATGTATTGTAAACATGGAGACACAGATGTTCCAATTAAAATTCCTTTTACATAATTCTATGATTCCTCATTATTACCATTCAAAATGTGCTAAAATATGCTAAAGATTTATTATAACCTTTGTGTGGCCTATAATATTCTCTTCTCAATTTTTTGAGTTGACATGTTAAATTCCCCCTTCGAACTATTCTTCAAGTCTCAAGGAATAGAAGCTCCATTTAGTGGCAGCAGGTAGCCTAGCGGTTGGGCCAGAAACCCGAAAGGTTGCTGATTCCAATCCCCGAGCTGACTAGGTGAAAAATCTGTCGATGTGCCCTTGAGCAAGCCACTTAACCCTAATTGCTCCTGTAAGCCGCTCTGGACAAGAGTGTCTGCTAAATTATGCGCAAATTAACTTTTAACAAGGCACACCTGTTAATTTAAATGCATACCAGGTGACTACCTCATGAAGCTGGTTGAGAGAATGCCAAGATTATTCAAAGCTGTCATCAAGGCAAAGGGTGGCTACTTCGCAGAATCTAAAATCTATTTGGATTTGTTTAACACTTTTTGGGTTACTACATGATTCCATATGTGTTATTTCATAGTTTTGAAGTCTTCACTATTATTCTAGAATGTAGAAAATAGTAAAAATAAAGAAAAACCCTTGAGTGAGTAGGTGTGTCCAAACTTTTGACTGGTACTGTAAATGACTTGTGGATTCATTTTGAAATGACACCCTATTCCCTATATAGTGCACTCCTTTTGACCAAAGCCAAATGTAGTGCACTATATAGGAAATAGGGTGCCATTTAGGATGTGTCCTTAGACCACTGAATCTGTGGGTAGTCGGTGTGTTTCCCAGAGGGGTGTAGCCTGGCCCTGTGGCGAGTCCGAGTCGAAAGGCCCTACCTTCAGCCTCTTCAGCTGGCTCAGTGGGCTCGTGTGGCTGGGTGGAGCTGCCTCCTCCTCCTTCCAGTATGGCCGACACATCTGCTGAAATGTGGAACTCAATCTTCTTCTGTCCGCAGGACTGGGGCTGCTCAAACACATCTGATGGCTGCAAGATGGGCCCTGGAGCACTGAGACCACAAGAAAGCTATAATACACCCCTAAACACCAGGGTCTGGTACAAGAAAGCTATAATACCCCCCACTAAACACCAGGGTCTGGTACAAGAAAGCTATAATACCCCCCACTAAACACCAGGGTCTGGTACAAAAAAGCTATAATACACCCCTAAACACCAGGGTCTGGTACAAGAAAGCTAAAATACACCCTTAAACACCAGGGTATGGTACAAGAAAGCTAACATACACCCCTAAACACCAGGGTCTGGTACAAGAAAGCTATAATACACCCCTAAACACCAGGGTCTGGTACAAGAAATCTAACATACCCCACTAAACACCAGGGTCTGGCACTGGGCACAGTAAACTGTATTTATCTGTGAATCTAGCTCGTTTATCTTTTTTTCTGGTCAGCTTGATATTTCCCAGGCCACTGTGTAGACTCAGGGAACATTTAGGGTGCGTTTGTGGTATTTCTACTCTCTTCAAACTGAGTTTGTGGTCTGATCTATTTTGGGGTTACACAAGGTGCAGGCAGATATCCAATATACAGTCGAAGCCACATTGGCGGACTATTACGAGTGAGAAATGTCTGGAAGGAGGATAAATCCTTCACAGCTAGTTGTGTTGTCTGGCCCTTCAGACAGACAAGCCTGTACCTTTCAAACAGAAAACTGCATATTTTAAAGTTGAGAATAGATTAAGAAGAAAAGGGAAAGGGTTGATGTGCATGAGCGGCTGGGTACCTCTGAGAGTCGGGCTTGGGGACAAAGAGAAGGTCCTTGAACTTGGGTTTCTTTCTCTTGGAGGACACTTTAGTTCTCAGAGGTCTCTTGCATGCTTGGTTGACCAGACCCATCAGGCGAATCATCCTGGTGAAGAAAACAAAATAAAATAAAGGCTGCCTAGACATTCATGCCACTGTGCAAATGATGACTGCTCTAGAAATGGCACAGGGGAAATAGTGATATACTGTGAAATATTGTCAGAATAATGTGACTTAACATTCATCCCAACAACCCATTTGGATATGCCCGAGCAAATTCCTATCTGTGAAGCAAAGAAATACAGGTACAGCTACCACACAAAAACACCAAAATCTCATCTCTCTTGTAATCATTTGACTTGAGACCAAAATACATTGACAGGGAGCAGCCTCTAAACTGACTTTATTGGTTGAAATTTCAATCAATCGCCAATAAAGTAGTGTGATTGGTCCCTCACCTCTCCTTGTCCTCGTCATCTCCACTCTCATACTCAGACCCCTCCTCGCTGGAGAGGTCCATCTCATCTGCTGGTAAGGGGGGGTAGTGGGGAGGATAGGGGGGCGGCATTGGTGGTGGAGGGGCAGGATGCATCGAATACTAAGGGGAGAAAAAGAGAGTATATTCATTGAGGCCTTAATTTACAAGACCTGCTACAGTACACAATCGTTCATACAATCACATTACAAGGTTGTAACACTAGTCTACATCCACAGATTAGATTGAAATCTAACGAGTGTATAATATACAGGTATTGGACAATCTAGTCTAGTTGTGACAATATTCTGGGTCTTCGGGAGTATGGTCCCCGTAATCTAGCTATTGAACAATCTATAGATTATAATCTGTGTTTTAGAATATGAAATGAAGCTAGTATATCATCTACTAATCTGTGTGTTGGAGTGTGATCCGGTAATCTCACCATCGGAGGTCTTGCTGTGATGGGACCGAACGGAGACGGTAGGTTCATCTTGTTCATCAGGTGAAGGACCTGTTGGATGACAACACACTTTACTGTAGCACCCAGACTACAACGCTCCACTTCT
This sequence comes from Brachymystax lenok tsinlingensis, assembly GCA_030435695.1. Taxonomy (NCBI): domain Eukaryota; kingdom Metazoa; phylum Chordata; class Actinopteri; order Salmoniformes; family Salmonidae; genus Brachymystax; species Brachymystax lenok. The sequence continues at coordinate 21,321,038 of CM059782.1, forward strand.
TAAAGGCTTAGCTAGCTGAAGCTCTGAATCAAATTATTTATTGTAAAACATCTGGGCGGATTGGCGTGACTGTGCCAACATCACAAACACACACTAGCAACCAGGCCCCCAGTGTCCGGTCTGGAGTGCGAAGTCACAAGCTCTGCTGGGCGGCTAATGCGTAAATTATGATCGCCAGATCGGCCCCCCAAACATTTTGGCTGCCGTTTTGGATTTTAAAATGTGTTTATTATGATCAAGTTCAATCCCCACAGTGAATTATTTGAACGTTCGGTACAAATAGTGATCCATTCTGACTACTACATTTGTCGTCATACATGCTGACACAAACAAAATCACGGGTGGGCAGGCTACCGTTGACCCTCTGTCAGGATGAAATGACTACATCGACCATGATCCTTTGCTAGTTATGGCCACATTCACCATGATCCTTAGCGATTTTGTGTGTGCCATTCAGCAATATGGCGCAATTCAAATTCAAATACTTCCGGCTTCATGCGCCAACGGGAGTTTTCAATAGGAATACGTGGATGACATCAGCATTAGAGGTCGACCGATTAATCGGCATTGCCAATTAATTACGTTTTCATAACAATCAGTAATCAGCCTTTTTGGACGGCAATTATGGCCGATTACATTGCAATCCACAAGGAGACTGCGTGGCAGGCTGACCCCCTGTTATGTGAGTGCAGTATCAAAAGGACCTTGTGGCTGCAAGGAGCCAAGGTAAGTTGCTAGCTAGCATTAAACTTATCTTATAAAAAAAACAATCTTCACATAAATCACTAGTTAATTACACATGGTTGATGATATTACTAGGTTAACTAGCTTGTCCTGCGTTGCATATAATCAATGCAGTGCATGTTAATTCATCATCAAATTACAGCCTACTTTAACTTCGCCAAACGGGTGATGATTTAACAAAAGCGCATTCGCGAAAAAAGCACAATCCTTGCAATAATGTACCTAACCATACACATCAATGCATTTCTTGAAATCAATACACAAGTATATTTTTTTAAACCTGCATATGTAGTTAAAATAAATTCATGTTAGCATGCAAAATTAACTATATACCCTGACTGCTTGCGTTCAGTGCAAGCAGAGTCAGGGTATATTCAGCAGTTTGGGCCGGCCTGGCACGTTGCGAACTGTTGAAAGGCCATTTATTCTTAACAAAGACCGTAATTAATTTGCCTGAATTTTACATAATTATGACAAAACATTGAAGGTTGTGCAATGTAACAGCAATATTTAGACTTACGGTTGTTGACACCCGTTCGATAAAATACGGAACGGTTCCGTATTTCACTGAAAGAATAAAGGTTGTTTTCTAAATTAAAGTTTCCGGATTTGACCATATTAATGACCAAAGGCTTGTGTTTCTCTGTGTTTATTATATTATAATTAAGTATATGATTTGATATTTGATAGAGCAGTCTGACTAAGCGGTGGAAGGCAACAGCAGGCTCGTAAGCATTCACTCAAACATCAGCTCTTACCAATGCTCTATACACACACACACACACACACACACACACACATACATACATACAATAAAAGAAAAATCAGCCAAGAACTCAGAAAAACAATTGTAGACCTACACAAGTCTCGTTCAAACTCAGTGCCTCTTTGCTTGACCTCACATTTTTTTTCTGAGGTCTTGGCTGATTTCTTTTGATTTCCCCATGATGTCAAGCAAAGAGGCACTGAGTTTGAAGGTATGCCTTGAAATACATCCACAGGTACACCTCCATTTGTCTCAAATTATGTCAAATCAGCCTATTAAATCATTTTCTGGAATTTTCCAAGCTGTTTAAGAGCACAGTCAACTTAGTGTATGTAAACTTCTGACCCACTGGAATTGTGATACAGTGAATTATAAGTGAAATAATCTGTCTGTAAACAATTGTTGGAAAAATGACTTGTCATGCACAAAGTAGATGTCCTAACCGACTTGCCAAAACTATAGTTTGTTAACAAGAAATTTGTGGAGTGGTTGAAAAACAAGTTAATGACACCAACCTAAGTGTATGTGAACTTCAGACTTCAACGGTATATATAAATAAATAGGCCGATTAATCTGTATCGGCTTTTTTTTGGTCCTCCAATAATCGGTATCGGCGTTGAAAAATCAGTCGACCTCTAATCAGCACTATCACCATCTACTGGTTTTGACATCTATGCTAGAAACACAAACACACTGTCATTGTGACCTCAGCTCCATATGCAACACAGACTGCAAGGAGAGCATATGTCTGCAACATTTACCAATGGAACTATACAGAGGGTGAGGTCGTGAGTGAGGAGAGTGGCTGCATTGTTAGGACAATGGCACGCTCTTCCACAACACACTATCGCCACCAAGAGACCATTATGAGCTACTCCAACTGTGAATAGTTCCCACAGAGTAAGAAGGGCAGCCCAGCAGCATGGAGGCAAATGTTAAACCCTTTACTCATGCCTCCCACCTAGTCTTAATATTAGAATTTGCTCCCTTAATTGTAATTTCCAAGGCAAATGTTTTCTGTTTGATCTTTAAAGTGTGTTGGATGTGGTAATTAAAAAAAACACTAGGGACAAGGTAAACATTTTTTTTTAAATGTTCTGAGTCAATATTGGACCTCTTATAATAATATATAAAATGTTATTTTGTTAACACAATTGTTTTTCTCTAAGGTTAAAAGAAGTACATCTAACTGTTGAATAAATAAAAGCAGAGATATGAGGAATAATATATATTTGAATAAATACATTTTGCAGCATGATCTCCGAAATAAACCAACACGGAAGGAAATATCACTTTGCAGGATGTACTCACCTGAACGTAGAAGTTTGGTACGCTCAGAAGGGCATGTGTTATGTTTGTCAGGATCCCATTCGAAGGAGATGGATATAAATATTTCAGACTGGGGTTTGATTGAAATTTCAACCTGCAGAGAATGAGGGACAAAAAAAGCCACAGAAAAGAGAATTAGCACATAAAACATGTCAAGCGCTACCGACGAACGTACGGTCTCCCAACAAGCAAAAATAATACCAGAAACAAAATATGTCTAAATAATGGGGCCGCATAAATATGTAAGCAGACTACTGAGGTTTAGTAGCGGGCTTTGGCTGCCTCTCCTTAACAACCTGCGCAGCATGTGAGTGGAATATACTCAATATCACACTTCCTCTTCAGGGACGTTGGGAACAGTATGCTATCTCAGCATCTATTCAAGGTCTGTTCTCGTGTAATGACTAAGGTCTGTGCTTAGGCTAGGCCCTGCTCTGTGCTGGGCCAGCCATGGAGGCTGAAACTCATTCAATTCAAAGTCTATTTACAATCAGGTATGGGGTCCTTTTAATGAAAAAAAGCAATTACCTGCGTTAAAAGTAAACTTTTATAACTGAATGTGGAGGGAACATGAACTCAATGGGCCGCTTTCCCGGAATAAGCCTATTCCTGGACTAAAAAACACTTTCAGGACAGGACTGAGAAACCGTCCCTAAAGCACAACTTGGTGCAAGTCTTGCTGTAGGCTTACTGGAGCTTCAAAGCCACGTAATTACAAAAAATGTCTGTACACATGCATTTCATCCAACAACAATTATGCACATACCCTCAAATAACTGACAGACAAATCAACCTCCAATGTGTGTGATGTGTAGGATAGGTGACTTCTCATAGTGGCATAACACCTTACACCTCAGCCCTGAGTGTCTTTATCAAAGGCCACCTGGTGCCACCAACTGGCAGCGGCAGATGGCCTGCCACTGCTGATGTCACTGACGAGCACCAAGCCACAGACCTGACCTGCCACTGCTGATGTGCTCAGCCACAGACCTGAGACCTGGGGTTATAATTGGACATGAGAATGCTGACAGCTCCTCATTGGAGATTCCGGCTGAGTCTCAGTCAGTCTCCCCCCAGGCAGCACACATACACACAGCATCAGTCTCAAGACACACACACAATTACCCGAGTTTGGGTGCAGTGCCAGTCTCTATTAGTGGTATACTCGGTTGTGTCACCTCCTTTTTTTTCTTCTTCACATCTTTGCCATCTGTTGCACTGAGAAAAATAAAGGGTTTAATACACACTAGACACGTTTTGCCTTACAATTGAACATATTAGACTGCCTCACCCAGTTGAGGCAAATTACCTATCTGACACAGGTGGGTCTTTCAGCACTGTCACGTGTTCCTGGTCTTTGGCAAACTCCACCACTAGGGTATGGTTGAGGATCTGTAGCTGGTGAAGCCTGCTCAGAGCCTGCAGGACAGGGGAGAGAATACAGGTTTTACTAGAACTCTAATTTACATCATGTAATATGATAATGAACTGCTACAGAAGGTAGAAACAATTAGCCTACCTTTGCTGCAGACTTTTCACTCGCAAATGTTGCAAAGGCTGTGTGTCTCTGGAGGCATAAGGATGGAATTGCATTAACACGAGAACCGCTAAAGCAGCAGTCATTGTGACTGCTCATGATTTTTTATTTATTCATTACTCTGCCATTTAAGTCAATATCCATCCTTGACTTTTCCTAAATAACACACTGTAGGTGTTTGAATCTTAATATCATAAAAATAAATGGATTTAGAACCAGTTTGAGGAGGATAAGTCATTTTTTTGTATTTTTTCCCCCATTGCCTCTGATAATCACACCAATAATTGCCTCAAAACTGAATCTAAACTATACCAAAATGAATTTCACACATACACTATATGTACACAAACGTATGTGGACTCTCCTTCAGATTTGTGGATTTGGCCATTTCAGCCACACCCGTTGCTAACAGGTGACTAAAATCGAGCACGCCGCCATGCAATCTCCATAGCCAAACATTGGCAGTAGAATGGCCTTACGGAAGAGCTCAGTGATATTCAACGTGGCACATCATAGGATGCCACCTTTCCAACAAGTCAGTTCGTCAAATTTCTGCCCTTATAGAGCTACTTCGGTCAACTGTTAGTACTGTTATTATCAAGTGGAAACGTCTAGGAGCAACACCGGCTCAGCCGCGAAATGGTAGGCCACACAAGCTCACAGAGCGGGATCGCCAAGTGCTGAAGCGCGTAAAAGTCATTTGTCCTCGGTTGCAACACCCACTACCGAGTTCCAAACTGCCTCTGGAAGCAACGTCAGCACAAGGAACTGTTCGTCGGGAGCCTAAGATCACCATGCGCAATGCCAACCGTCGGCTGTAGTTGTAAAGCTCGCCGCCATTGGACTCTGGAGAAGTGGAAACGCGTTCTCCAGTACGATGGGGAGAAAAGGGGAGAATGGGTGAGTTGATGAGCGAGGGGAAGGCGAACGATGCATAATTATGTAATCACAAATTATGATTGAAGAACAAGGGGGGCCATTATATTGTATTAATCCATTCTAATCTTAAAATGGTATGTACCCTACTTCAGTCCACGAAATAAAAGCAGTCTTATCAGTCTACTCTAGGCCTACTTGGAGTAGGCTACACAGTTATAGTTATAGTGGGCGTAATTGTACATGCTGAACGGCTTTCAATATCTGGGAAAATATCTCCATCGGGCAGCAGGTGAGCGAATGTCGTAGACCTTATGTTGGCAAGGGGAGAAATGTCACCATGGACAATTTCTTAACTCCACTGTCATTGGCGAACAAGTTGGCACCATGAACAAAGTGAGAGGCAAGCTCCCTAACGCTGCGCTAAATAAGGCACCCGCACAGATGTTCACCGGTGCTGAAGAATGACCAGACAACGGGAACACAAAGAGAAAACCGGAGACTATTATGCACTACAACCAAACGAAAGTATGTCAAAGTGTGTCAAGGAAGTGAAAGTTCCAAAAATGGTGTCAACTGTTAGGACAAGGGATAACAGCTAAATGAAATCCAACTGATGCCATTGCCTGAAGATGTACACAATACAAGCACGTAGTTGACTATTTTTGACTGCTGTCATATCGACACATTCATTATAACAAAATTATTACATTTGTGCCGAGTTTCACTATTTATCAAGGCCACTTTGCACGTATAGGCTATTAAATATATAAATTACACTGTTAGAATGTTGCAGTCAGAATGACTGCTCATTAGCTTGAAGGTGGTCCATCGAGGCCCAGCGGTTTTGAGTTAATGTACACTTGTTGTAAAACTGTGCCTTTGGATTGTGTTTTTTGATGTTTTATTGTCATGATGGTATTGTTTATTGTGAAAAATCGACTGTTTTAAGACCGTAGCCACCTAAGACTGAAGATACGGCAGTGGGCTACATGGTCTGACCTACCAGCACTCCTTTATCAGAGAACACTCTGACTCCCACGGCACCAAAGTACTTGAGTAGATCCTGCTTCTCATCCCTGGACAGGTCAGCAGGGAGATGGCGGATGATCAGAGTTCTACTTTTCCTCGATTGGACCAACTCGTCCTCCTCACCCGCCATAGCGCTGTCAGAGATAGATCAGAATATGTTGACTAACCCGTAACATTACCCAGGGCTGGAAAAAGACAGCTAACGAGCTACAAGAGTTAATGTTACTGTTGAGGGAGGGATGAATGCAATATGGTAGCTTGCAAGTACGCATCTGCAATGGTGTGAACCCCTTGTCTCCTTTACTTTATCTGTAGTGATTTATAGGAACTGGGCTTTTACGTACCCTGTGTTTTCAGATCAGAGTGAAGATAAAGAAGAATCAATGACAAGGCTGGGAAATAACCCACATTATTGAGAGAGATCAACCTGTGCTGGCTAGCTAGTTGCTGTAGTGTACAGTTAACTGTCAAAATAGAGGACACACCAACATAAAGTGTGTTATTAATATGGTGTTGGGCCACCGTGAGCCAGAACAGATTCAATGCGCCTAGGCATAAACTCTCAAGAGTCTGGGACTCTATTGGAGGGATGCAACACCATTCTTCCACAAGAAATTCCATAATTTGGTGTTTTGTTTATGGTGGTGGAAAATTCTGTCTCAGGCGCATCTCCAGAATCTCCCATAAGTGTTCACTTATGTTGAGTTCTGGTGACAGACAGCCATGGCATATGGTTTACATCGTTGTCATGCTCATCAAACCATTCAGTGACCTGTGGGTGGGGGCATAGCCATGGTAGACAAAAATAATGACCAAAATAATGGCCTGCGCAGCATTTTAATACATGACCCGAAGCATGATGTATGTTACTTTCTTAAAGGAAAACTCCACCCATAAACAATATTTTGGTATTTGTTTCATTAGTCCATTGTTGATATAAGTCCCAAAATGTTTTGCATGTCAGCAATCAAGTTTTCAAGAGTCTTAGCTTTCAAAAACAGAAATACAGCTGGTATGAAGTATTCAGCATCATGTGTATGCGACCAATAAAATTGTATTTTAAAAACGCAGCATCATATGATGCAAACTGCATCATACCAACTGTATACTTAAAGTTATAGATCTTGAAAACGTCATTGCTGACATGCAAAACATTTTGGGATTATACCAACAATGGACTAATGAAACAAATACCAAAATATAGTTTTTGGGTGGAATTTTCCTTTAAACAACTCAATAACCACACCTGTGTGGAAGAACCATCTTTCAATAGACCTTGTATTCCTCATTGACTTAAGCGTTAACATTATCTTGGCAGTTAACGTGGGTGGGTAAAATTTGTGGAACGTTCCAACAGGAATCTGTTCCAAGAACGTCGTAAAGGATGCCAACAAACAACGCATACAAAGTAGCATGATCAATTCACTTAGCTAACTAGCTACCGAATAGGCATCCACTAACCACGTAGCTTATTCTTAATGTTTCCATTGGACAGACATTTTTCGGAATTAACGTTGGGAGTGAAAAACGTAATTAAAAAGCCCACGCCCTACGTTACCCGGTATCTTATTCTGCCGCTATACAACTTTGTATGCGTTGTTGGTTGGCAGCCTTGTTATTTATTACGTTTTTGGAAGAGATTCCTGTTGGAACGTTCCACAAATTATACCCACCCGTTAACGTTACCTATACACTGATCAGCGGAATGAAAACAAGCTAGTTCATCCTCTGAAATCCTCCCGGCCGAACCCGGCCTGCCAAACAAAACCCACACCGGTATGACTTCCAACATATCAAAGATTTCTTTGGTTATTCCTTTCTGATAGCTAATGTCCCACCGCGTCCAGACAGACCTAATATTTAGTCGATGAACTCAACTCCGACTCCGAGGCAGTTACAGTAGCTAGCTGCATCAGCGAGCCAAGCGGATGTTTGTAACTAGCGTTTAATTCACATTCTCCACCATTCAATGCCGTGCATGTAGCTGTAACATTACAACGCGTCATTCAATGAATATCTCATTGTAATTCAATACATTTCTGAATTTAAAGAACAGTTTTTGCCACATACCTGCCAGCTAATATAGGTTTTTCTTGCAGCCAGGAGCGCATGCGAACCACTTCCGCACACAGTTATCGATGATTGGATGTTTTACAGATTTGACCGACTACCAAGAGTCCAAAGTCTATTGGTTAATCAGGATGTCCATCACTAGGATTATTTACTTGAGTGTATCGCTTTCCTTTCACCAGTAGAGGTCAACATTATCAAGAAAATGGGTCCCTAAAGTTTATGAACTATGGGAAATTAGAGGTTTTAGTTTGAAACCCATTGCACAAAGCACATCACAGTATTGTAGGTATACTCACCGTTTTATTTGTCTTTGATTGTCTAGAGATACTACTAAGAAGACACTGAAAGTAAATGTTATTACTTAGTTGGTCTGAGTAATGAGGAACAACAACCCCTGAAACTATTGTAGACAAGACAATGAACCCAGTATTAATATATATTTTCTCAACTACCCCAGTTGTCCTAACCTTCGTGCATTGTCCACAGTGGCTCCAAGTGGCTCTCTCTCTCAGGGGCCTGTAATAGCTGGCATCTGACCAAGCGAAACGGTAAACTTCTGTCACTCATTCATTCCAGGCCATACTGGTTTCCTGTGTCACACTTCATCTTGGATAGAGGAAAGCTTCTGGAGACAGTTTTGAAAATTCCCATCAAACAGTTGGTGACTATCTGGGATGTTATAATGTATGATAAAGTAATCAGAAATATGAAGAACAAAAAACCTCATCAGATAACATCTTCACAGAAGTTCCTTACTGTCACATACTCATATCTCATTGCAAATTAGGACATACTAATCTACAGTTACACAACCCACTGACCGGTTAGTGATCAGTCCCACCAGAGGACATCAACCCAAGATCTCCTCTATGTTCTCAAGTCTCAAGGAGCTTCCAAATTCCTGTGCAAATTAAGCCTTTATTTGAGGACAACACAGGGCATTCCTCTAGGGGGGAAACAATGCCCCCTTTCACCCTGGCTCCCTCTGAAATTTCACAGGTGAGGGGAGGAACGGTATACTTTTTACCCAATCCCAGGACTACGCACTCAGCCCAAGCCCCTGGCAGAGGTTGGGTGGAAGTTTATTGGAGAGAGAGAGGGAGATAGAGAAGGAGACATAGATAGAGAGTAGGTGAGGTAAGATAGAGGGTGAGGGAGAGAGAGGAAATAGAGAGAGAGATAAAGCCCTTGAATTGAATTGAGAGAGATGGAGAGAGAGAGAGAGAGAGAGAGAGAGAGAGAGAGAGAGAGAGAGAGAGAACAGTTCAGCAAAATAATAATCACCACCAATAATCACCATCAAGCACACATACATACATATAGATAGATAGATAGATAGATAGATAGATAGATAGATAGATAGATAGATAGATAGATAGATAGACATTCTCACAGTGACCATCAAGGACTTATTTGTAAAATATATTTTACAGTGATTACAGCAATATCACTTTACAGTGGAAAAGAAAAATGCGTTTTGTCTCAAATCATACATGAAACTGACAGATGGATAGAGATTTGGGATTTGTGTTCGGTGCAGTGTAAATGTATTAATAAACTGGTCAGGCTGAGAAATACTTTCTCAGCAGTATATGACAGTAGCCAACAGTAAAGATGTGGGCCTGCTGTCTAGGACCTAAGTAGAAAAGCCATGTTCTTCAGTATAAGTCTTGGTGTGTTTAATGACACCAGCTCATCCTCTTCTTCCTCTCCCCAAAGAGACAGACCATAGTTTCCCAACGTTCCCCACTGGGAGACCAGCCAAAGTTGGAGATGTTTGCCAGTAATAAACATCCATTGGAGTGTGGGGGACAAGGGACTGGGAATCAGCGTAATAGTGTGTGAGTCTGAATCAACACAAAGTTTAGGGAGCACATTCCACATGCAGTAATTTATAGGACATCTCTAAACCAAGTCTCCTATTTCTGCTTGAAGGAAAACCTAAAATCCCAAACATTCAACTTCTTCTCACATGACTGCTGGTCATTACATACAATACATGTTTTAAAAGTCATCAAGGTTTCAGCTCTGCGTCCTCAGACTTGAACCCAATGATTGGAGATATATGTACACAGAAATACATATATTTCTCCCTGCCAATAGTATATTGCAATATTATTGAGGGGTGAACTGTAGTTGTCCACTTCTAAGTTTTTGAGCTATGTGGAGAAGATGTTTCAGATCTGACATCTCTCAGTCACTTTCTTAACAGTGGGTGGGAACTTCAGCAGAGATCCACAAGCCTGCTGGTTGCAGTTCTGTTTGTGCTGTAATACTCACACAACGACCTTAGGAGTTGGTAAGACAGCTCAAACTGATCTGGGACCAGCAGGTTAGAGGTCCTCTGAGAAGGTTCCTTGTTAAAGTTTCAAGTGTTATTGTCACGTGCACCAGCACACTGAAATGCCTTTCTTGCAAGCTCTTTCCCAACAATGCAGTAATCAGAATCAGTAGTAAAACATATTATACTATAAAGTAAAGTAGAACAAAAACACACAAGAAAGTATGTAAGCTATATACAGGGTCAGTTCAAGGGTCAGTGCCAGTACCATATTTACAATGTGCAGGGATACTGGAGTGGTACACTCTTAGAAAAAATGGTTCCAAAAGGGTTCTTCGGCTGTCCTCATAGGAAAACCCATTTTGGTTCCAGATAGAACCATTTTGGGTTCCATGTAGAAAGGGTTCTACATGGAACCCGAAGGGTTCTCCTATGGGGAGAGCCAAAGAACACTTTATGGTTTTAGATAGAACCTTTTCTAAGATAGCACCTTTACTGTAGTAAGAGTAGATATAATATGTATAGGGGTAAGGTGACTAAGCATCAGGAGATATGATAAACAGAGTAGCAGCAGCCTATATGATGATTATACCTGAGTGTGTGTGCGTGTGTAGAGAGTCAGTATGAATGTGTGTGCATGTTTTGTGTGTGTTGGAGTATCAGTGTGAGTGTGTGTGTGTGAGTGAGTGAGTGTGTAGAGTCCTGTGAGTCTAAAATAAAAGGGTCAATGCAGACAGTCTGTGTAGCCATTCTGTTAGCTATTTAGCAGTCTCATGGCTTGGGGATAGAAGCTGTTCAGGAGCCTGTTGGTGTCAGACTTGACGCTCCGGTACCGCTTGCCTTACGGAAACAGAGAGAACAGTCTATAGCTTGGGTGGCTGGAGTCTTTAACAATTTTCTGGGCCTTCCATTCACACTGCCTGCTATAGAGGTCCTGGATGGCAGGGAGCTCGGCCCCAGTGATATACTGGGCTGTACGCACCACCCTAAGCAGTGCCATGCCACTGTAGGCTGTCTCATCCTCACCGGTGATCAGGCCTACCACTGCCATGTCATCAGCAAACCTGATGATGGTGTTGGGAGTCGTGCATGGCCACACTGTCGTGGTTGAACAGGGAGTACAAGAGGGGACTGTGGGGCCCCGCATTGGTGGGAGTATTGTTGCCTACCCTAACCACCTGGGGTCGGCCCATCAGGAAGTCCAATATCCAGTTGCAGAGAGAGAGGGATATGAAAATAGGTTCCGTATTCCAATGGTTCTAGGTTCCATATTTCTGAGCTTGGTCTGGACCTCAGTGCTCCTTCAGCAGTTTGTTGGTGCAGCAACCCCAGCCCAGACCCAAACAGTAAACCAGGTCTTCCCCAGCCTCGGAGTGAGGTCTTTCATTATGGGAGAACTGGATCTAGGTAGGGGAGAGAGTACCCTCAGGTAAGTAGGGGCCAGACAGTGTGTTTTTAATGGCCTTTATGGAAACTGTAGTTTCTATCCATGATACATTGTCCTTTCATTAGCCTGGACAGGAAGTGCCGAACTGGGAGTGCGGTTTCCATGGTGTTCACAGGGTGGGTTTGTATTTGTGTTGTATTAACACGATAACACCTTTATGCATGAAATTAGTAGGTTTTTAGGTAATTAAAGATTGAAAGATTTTTTTATCTTATCCTGCTGGTCAAAAGTGCACTCTTTAGGGAATAGGGTCCCTTTTCAGATGCAGCCTAGCTGAGTTAGCCACACACAATGAAGGTATTTGTAGGATCACAACCAAGATTTAATAATGACATACTATTACATGGGTTGCATGTTATTAAATGGGGCAAAACAGGGCCATATCCGTGTTATCACACATTTAGTTAATCTCAGAGAGTATAATGAGAAGCATGTCCAGAGGATATGAACTCTCTTGCTCCAATGGGTTTCCACAGTAATGTGCCAGGCAGATGTGCTTCACTTCTTTTGATGGAAAAAAATCTACGCCAGGCAGGACTCTTTTAAAAGGCTTTCTTTTTTCATCACTTCTTTGCTCTGTGTTCAATCTGCTTTCAAAGACAGAACTGAACCGGGAAAGGTGGCCTACACTGCTTCGAGCAGGGAGAGAATGAAGAAATTAGTGCCCTAAAGTTTTGAACTGAGGCCAACAGTCATATACAAATTGATATTGTCCCGGTATTTATTTAATCTTAATTTATTTGAATGAGATTGTGGTTTCTGTGCTGGAATCTCTGTTTTCCTGGTTTCATGTCTCTTAGCCTGGCTACACACACTAACTACACTGGAAGCCAGTATAGTATGACTGACTACAGACAGACAAAGTCCAGTCCTAGATGTTATCCATGTTAGGCCCATATCCTCCTTGTGTTTCAAGGGTCCTTAGTGATAATCAATGATGAAGGAACTAAATCCTGTGTTATTCCGGTATATTCTCCCTTTTGAGAAATATTCAAGGCAATTTATGTGTTCATTTATCGGCTTCCCTTTCCTGTCCATATGGGAGTGGAGGAGCATGGCCGGCCCTAGACTTTTGGGGGCCCTAACCATCATTTTGTGACGCAGAGAAAATATAGAAATTTCAAAGGAAATTTACTGCAATTCTACACATTTTACCATGACTTATGCCATGTTTGTATGCACTACATGATCTAAAGTACGTAGACACCTGCTCGTCGAACATCTCATTCCAAAATCATAGGCATTAATATGGAGTCGGTCCCCCCTGCTGCTATAACAGCCTCCACTCTTCTGGGAAGGCTTTCCACTAGATATTTGAACATTGCTGTGGGGACTTGCATCCATTCAGCCACAAGAGCATTAGTGAGGTCGGGCACTGATGTTAAGCGATTAGGCACAAAGTTGGCATTCCAATTTATCCCAAAGGTGTTCGATGGGGTTGAGGTCAGGGCTCTGAGCAGGCCAGTCAAGATCTTCCACACCAATCTCAACAAACCATTTCTGTATGGACCTCGCTTTGTACACAAGGCAATTTGTCATGTTGAAACAGGAAAGGTCCTTCCCCAAACTGTTGCCATAAAGTTGGAAGCACAGAATAGCATAGAATGTCATTGTATGCTGTAGCATAAACATTTTCCTTCACTGGAACTAAGGGGCTGAGCCCGAACCATGAAAAACAGCCCCAGAGCATTATTTGTTCATCACCAAACTTTACAGTTGGCCCTATGGATTCGGGCAGGTAGTGTTCTGCTGGCATTCGCCAAACCCAGATTTGTTCGTTGGACTGCCAGATGGTGAAGCGTGATTAATTTGTCCAGAGAACGGATTTCCACTGCTCCAGAGTCCCAATGGCGGTGAGCTTTATGATGCTTAGCATTGCGAATGGTGATTTTTGTTTTGTGTGCAACTGCTCGGCCATGGAAATCCATTTCATGAAGCTCCTGACGAACAGTTCTTGTGCTGATGTTGCTTCCAGAGGCAGATTGGAACTCAGTAGTGAGTGTTACAACCGATGACAGAGAATTTTTATGCGCTACGCGCTTCAGAGATCGGCAGTCCCATTCTGTGAGCTTGTGTGGCCTATCACTTTGCAGCTGAGCTGTTGTTGCTCCTTGACATTTCCACTTCACATTAACAGCACAGTTGACCAGGGCAGCTCTAGCAAGGCAGAAAGTGGACAAATTGACTTGTTGGAAAGGTAGCATCCTATGACGGTGCCACGTTGAAAGTCATTGAGTTCTTCAGTAAGCCCATTCTCCTGCCAATGTTTGTCTATGGAAATCAACTAATTTGAAGGGGTGTCCACATACTTTGTATATATAGTGTATCTGAGTGAGAGTCACTAACAAAATCAACGAGGACCCCCTGGGTACAAGTTTAGATAGCTGGCCCCTTGTGTATTCTACTATTCTAACTCTCAACAGTAAGTTTAGACCCCGACTGAGTCCCTAAAATCTCAGACTGAGTTCCTTTTATTTGGTCACTAAGCGACCCTGTGGGTGCGGTATAAAGGAGTGCCCACCAGGTGTCATTCCTGGTGACATTCTACATGGTCATGGTATTGACAAGGAAGGATAGGAAGAAAAATAGATATCTTTGTTAGGAATGGCCAAAGTTCACTCCCTAATGTTGGAGTTAACTTGTTAATACATGAATGGGTAGCTAGATCCAATTATGTCATCCAAGAACTAAAAAAAATCGAAGCTAATTTCTGACCACACCCTCTTCATAGTAAAGCTCTATATGAGGCCCCCAATAGTACTGACTAAATACGTCACAACATTGTGAAATGACAAGCGTAGGCCTTCGTACAAGACATTCACATTTTCAGACATTGTCTCTCTAAGCAACTCATGAAGTCCTTGTTTGACATATGTTGGCTCAGTCTGGGGAGACCACAGAGAGCTGAGATATGGAGTTATGGTTTCATACTGACAATTACTTCTCGGTGACACTGAGATCATACCAACAAAGGGATATTGCGGCATTGTATGAGAGTTTATCATTGCCTGAAAGAAGAGAAGTTCAAACAAACATAAGGTACTTTTTGAAAACACCAAATAGATGTTCAGGCTATCAAATAGTTTCAGCATGTTGAAGCACACAGTAAAATGTGTCTCCCAATAGCAACATAGACACAGTTTAAAGGGTCTAACATTGCTAATCTAACTAGGTCTAACTTAGCTACCTCAACAAGAAACAATATAAAAAAACATTTATAATTATGATCATTTGTATCCAGCAGCATACCACCAGAAGAATTCCATCCTGCATCCCACGGCTGGCTTGCTTCTGATGCTAAGCCGGGTTGGTCCTGGTTGGTCCCTGGATGGGAGAACAGATGCTGCTGGAAGTGGTGTTGCAGGGCCAGTAGGAGGCACTCTTTCCTCTGGTCTAAAAAATAATAAAATTGTATGTCCCAGGGCAGTGATTTAGAACATTATCCTGTGTTGGGTGCTGTCTTTGGATGGGATGTTAAATGGGTGTTCTGACTCTGTGGTCACTAAAGGTCCCATGGCAGGGGGATACTTAGTCAGTTATTCAACTGAAATGTGTCTTCTGCATTTAACCCAACCCCTCTGAATCAGAGAGGTGTGGGGTGCTGTTGTAATTGACATCCATGTCTTTGGTGCCTTGGGAACAGGGGTGTTAACCCTGGTGTCCTGGCTAAATTCCCAATCTGGCCCTCATACCATCATGGCCACCCAATCATCCCCAGTTTCCAATTGCCTCTCCCCTGTAACTATTCCCCAGGTTGTTGCTGTAAATGAGAATGTGTTCTCAGTCAGCTTACCAGGTAAACAGGATCCTTTCTATTGCCAATTTTTCTATGTGAATCTCAGTTGAAAGGCAGCTGAAAGGCAAGTCTGGCCGTTAAGGTTTATCTTATCAGGCATATACGGTACATTCTGTAGTTTTTTTCAGTCGTTTTTTTTTCAGAGTCTGTGCGTCGAGAAGGCAGCCATCTTGGCATGGTGGGAGTAAGGTTGGGACACGGTATAGAGCCTCTCCACTGACCTCTATTTTGAGGTGCATTCTCGGCCCTCACACGGAATCAGTATTTTCTCTTCCAACAAGGCCCCAGTCATGAAGGCTGCTCCTGACACGGGCTACAATGGACTCTCTGTACTGCTCACCTAGAGTCTCCATCTGCCACATAGGCATGAACGATAATGAGTGACATTTACTCAGAGGTTGCTGTAATGCACTGTAAAACACTATTCTTTAGCACAGCTGAACCCCCTGAGAAAGAGGATCTAGCCCTCTCCAAATGCGACACGATAAGCAAACTGCTGTAGTTGTATCACGATGCCAGTCTACCTGCGATTTAGTTGTTATATGATATGGGTTTTTTCCCAAGAAAAGTGGCCATCATTGTTAAGTGTCATTGAGATTGTACTTGGGAAAGCCCTGAATTGTACGTCTAGGAGCCAATGCCAGAACAGGATATCCATGTATAGTAGCCTATATGCCTAATATATAGCAAGTATCCTCCAAGGTACTTTTTTACAAAGGCTATCAGAAGTAGGCTGATCTCAACACAAATAAATGTCTCCGTTATTTGGAGAAGTTGTTTTCAGTATCGGAGAAGAAGAAGAATATGAAGATGAAGAAGAAGAGCACCCGTCTCAGAGGAGAACAGCAGCAGTAGTCTCAGTGGGCTTGTTTAACTGATCTGCTCAGACCATTTAGTCTCTCCCCTTGAGGATGAAAAGCATTAACACTGTTCTTTCTTCCTGCATGCTGCTCTGCTATGGGAGTATGCCACCCAACCCTGTCTTACCAAGAGGATCAATTCACTCCATCCTTCATACTGGCAAGTGGGTCTTCTATCCAAACACCTGAAACAGAAATAAACAGTGAAAGGAGTGCTGCTAGTCAATTGTTTTATTTGACATGCAATGTTACTGAGGTGATTGGAATAGTGGTAAGACTGGTTGTCCTGGCTGAGGCATACCAAGGACTGTAAAAATGGGACCTGATGGGTCTCTAAGGAGCTAGATTGGGGGTAAGGCGCTGTGATAGACTAGCGTCCTGTCCAGGCGGTGTACTTCAAGCTGCCTCATGTTACAGTAGATAGACTCCTATTAGCCATTCTGTTTGGCACAAGCTAAGGCTCTTGTGAGGCTACTGACTTACATACCTGGTACCTAAGCTTCAAAGGAGGGTGTTTTTGGCCTTGAGCTGCTAAATCTTACTTCATAGTGCATTGTCAAATTGAGGGATGTAGCCTATACACCTCTCTCTCTCTCAGCATGTCAAGGCAATGGCTAGGCACAGTTCAGACACAAACCAACATGCCAAAGTTGTCTTAGTTGAGTCAAATCTTAGTTTTACTCACATTGTGAGTGAAATGAATCAAAATATTGATGGTGTCTGGCAAACACGGAAAATGTGGAGAATAGGAGTAGCTTAAATATGAACAGTGTCACGTGGAGATTGTTTAAGTCCTTGTTTGGAATGCCTGGAAGAAAGACACAGCTCTTTAACAACAGTAATAGGGAGGTACTCTCTCTGTGCAGCATAATCACATTGTTGCCCTTGAAACACTCCCAAAATTAAACCAAATCTCACACATTGATAGCCGGGTAGCTGCAATCATGGTTTTCAGAAATCACCACCTTGTCTAAACATGGTCGCTGTAATTGCATAGTCACCAGGATTGTTTTAATGAGAAATCCCTTGGTGGACTATCCTTTCACTCTGAAAGGGGTTGTTAGAACTAACTCTATGCTGCAGGGACTACATTATTTCAACCAGAGTAGGGTTATCATGGTGCTGCAGCGTCTCTGTTGGTGTGCAGCTGTCTCTAGGGCCTTTGACCTCTCAGCCTGTAGGTGAAACATGTTGGGGTCAAGGATCAAGGCTTCCACTTTGTGTTGGTTGGTTCACTACCTCCAGTGTTGGACTGCTGCCTGTCTCTATATTGCCCAGACCTGCTTTGCCACGTCTGGGCTGTGTCATCCCAGCAATGCCCCCCTCGTTGCCTCCAGCACCAGCGCCAGGGATCACTTCCACCTTCCACCACAAGCCATGTGTTGTGATTGAGTGTGCTGCCAAAAAGGAAATGGGCAGAAAGAATGAGGAAAAATTATTATTTACAAAAAAAGAGACCTTCACTCCTGCAGGTGCATGGTTAGATAAGACACACGTTTCAGCTTGCCCTGCTTGTATTTTTCTCTTAACTACCAGGTGACTACTTGCCCCTAGTCTTCCCTGTTTTTAATTGCCATCAAATTCTACCTCAATTATGTCATTAGATAAATGTCAGCGGGAGATTTAAAAAGTGTTAGAATGCACCGCAGGAATGAGGTCTATTGTGTCATCATTACCCAATATGTCTTTAATGTAACACAGTATGCTGTATACAATGAAGTGTATGACAGTGTATCACGCCTTCCATGTGTAGCCACAAGCCTGCCTGGCATGGTCAGGCATTCTGCCAGCCAGATAATGGCTGGTTGCACTTCGAGGCACCCTCATATTACCCCTAGATCTGTAATCAACAATTAGTGGCAAAGAGAATTTTTTTATCAGAACCGTCCGCGGCGAGGAGTTTTAATAAAGAAAGAGAAGTTTGAGCATGCACCTACATTTATTCCGCTTTTTTCCCTCTCTGACAGTTTTCTGCCTGAAGCGGGATCCAATAACATTGGTGCTCATTTTGATAACCTGTAGATACAGTCAATCAATCGGTCAATTGTTATTGAATTTTTTTTCGTCAACAGTTGTCATAACGTGCTTTACATTAACCTGGCCTAGACCGCAAACAGCAAGCAGGAGCGCAGTGTCTCTCAAAAATGTATGAAACTGTCTGCCTAGTTATAGTACTTCCATACGTTTCTCTCATTCCCTTCAGTATATCCCTCCTAAAATGAAGCTCCTGTTGGCTCTGACTGACTCTAGTACAGTGAAGGGAGATTACAAAGCTGTGACTGATCGTTATTTTAAAGTTCAGCCTTCTTGTTCTGCTCTTACATTCCAGTTGATGACAGCTCCAGACATTTTCACCTGTTACCCCAAGAAAGACAAGCTCATGCTGAAAGAGAAAATATGAAGGCTCCAATACAGTAACGACATAATACACTGTTCATTTGAATTTTTTATTTTATCTATACTGATTGCTGTAACAGAGAATAGTCAATAGTAAAGTAACTATTGCGTTAAGATGGATCGGTCATCCCATACCTCCCCTCCTTGCTCCAGGAAAGGGAAACTTCACTGAAATCTACATCAACTGTGATGTCATCTGTTTTCAACCCTGTAGCAGGAGAAAAGTGGAATTGTAGGGTACTCTACTCTCATATTTCATGAAATATGTGAGCGTCAAGCCTCTGCATGTCCAACTCCTGTCCACATTAGATATCATTTACAAAGAGGGCCAGCTTCAAACTGTCAAATACAGTGTCTGGAAGTTAACTTTTCACCCAAGATGATGGCAATATTTATTTTGACAGTACAGAGAAATATGTTTAAGTAAACATGTTCTCCCCTTCTAACCAATCCTAGTAAAACAAAACACTTTCTGTTTTGGGGACATGAAGTGGCCTATAGGTAATAGATGTCAGAAAAGGCCTGTCACCGATATTTCAATATTCCAGAATCTGTTCTAGATTAGCATGGTTGTGGGAAGTTGTGTAAAGCTGGGAACTGGTGAATCATTTAGTGAGTGAGTTGAATGGTCTGCTTATGTGGAGTCCTGTTTTAACTGATACCATCTCATGGTATGGTGATGCTTACATGACGTTGCAGGGTTTTTTATCTTTTTGAGCTTGTTGAGTTCCCTGCCGAGCATCTCTAAATGCAGAGCTGACTAGACAAAGTTTACCATAGAGATCTAATATATCTGCTCAAAAAAGGAGGGGTGGAAAGGGAATCCAATGAGGGTCCAGTCAGTATATAATTGAATGGGAAAGGGTAGAGAGGGGTTACATTAACATTTCATTTTAAGAAAACAGTCATGTCACCCAACACAACCCAGGAGTCATATGCCGTGACCCCTGCCAAGTGTTGGAGGAGACCCCTGTTGTGGTCCAGATGTATGGTTCCAGGGCTGGACCTAGCCTTTTGGGGACCCGCTGCTCCACTCTGGAGGCCCGTATTCTACTATTCTACCTATCAACAGTAAATTGACTTAAAGTTTTTCAATTTAAATTATTCAAAAAATATATATTGCATCCAATAGAATGTTATATATATGGGGGATACAACCATCCCAGCTCTACAGATTTTGCTGCAAAGAGACAGAATCATTAGATCATTTGTTTTGGTACTGGTTCAGGAATTGCTGAAGAATTGTAGCATTTACCTGGAGTTAAATCTGCAAATAGCACTGCTGGGTGATCTGAAAAGTCATAGTCAATTGATCAATATTATATAATAATACTCTTAGTAAAAATCTGTTGAAACGATGGTCAACTGTAAGTGTTGTTATTCTAAAGTGGAAACGTCTAGGAGTAAGTGGTAGGCCACACAGTAGTTGAAATGCGCTCTCTGGAGTGATGAATCACACTTCACTATCTGGCAGTCTGACGGACTAATCTGGGTTTGGCGGATGCCAGGAGAACGATACCTTCCCCAATGCATAGTGCCAACTGTAAAGTTTGGTGGAAGAGGAATACAGGTCTGGGGCTGTTTTTCATGGTTCGGGCTAGGCCCCTTAGTTCCGATGAAGGGAAATCTTAACGCAACAGCATACAATGACATGCCTGACGATTCTGTGCTTCCAAATTTGTAGCAACAGTTTGGGGAAGGCCCTTTCCCGTTTCAGCATGACAATGCCCCTATGCACAAAGCAAGGTCCATATAGAAATGATTTGTTGAGATCGATGTGGATGAATTTTACTGGCCTGCACAGAGCCCTGACCTCAATCCCATCGAGCACCTTTGGGATGAATTGGAATGCAGACTGTGAGCCAGGCCTAATCACCCAACATCAGTGCCCTTCCTCACTAATGCTCTTGTGGCTGAATGGAAGTCCCCGCAGCAGTGTTCCAACATCTAGTGGAAAGCCTTCCCAGAAGAATGGAGGCTGTTGTAGCAGCAAAGGGGGACCAACTCCATATTAATGCCCATGATTTTGGAATGAGATGTTTGATGAGCACATTTCCACATACTTTTGGTCATGTAGTGTATATAGATAGATATGTATTATTAGTCGGGGACCCCCTAGAGGCCTAGGGCCCTAGGCAACTGCCTATGTCGCTTATGACTGTGGCCGGCTCTGTATGGTTCCATGGTTCCATATGATCCCCACATATCTCTGGGAGGGGCCCAGTATTAGACAGAGATAATTGGTACTTGAGAAACGGCAGCATTGCTTTAACCAGTGGATTGGGCGAGGTGGAAAAAATAAACATCAAAAGCATCTGCAAGAGAGAAGACAGGGCAGAGAGTACTGCAGCCAAAGCAGGATTACCAGTACTTTAGCTGAAATAGAAATGTGTGTGGAAGCATATACATTATGGTTTCTCTGAAGAAATGAGAGTGCTTACTTGCTGACTTTATAAAAGGGTTTTGGACAGGGCTGAAAGCAATGGGTGTTCCCATATGCACTTAAACAAAACAACACAAAAATACTATACTAACTGGCTATACAGAGGTGACAAAAAAACAATTACATCATTCTTCTGTGTGTAAATTCCTTCACAATCAAGTGATTAATCGTTTAAAACATCATTAAAATGAAGGGGATCTTGTGGTCTATCACAAACAAGACATATGACTAAGTCTACCCTTACATATTTCAAAAGTGTGATAAAAGGAGAAGGGGCACCTCCCAGCCCCCAGGATGTGTTTTCATTTACAAAGGGGTTTGGTGCGCTAGCTAGCTGCAAGAAGGGAAGGACGACCTAAGCTGGAGGGAATGTCAGCATTCCTATTCACAGTTGTTTAATCCCCACTCTAGGAGAAGAAGAAGAAGAACCAAGAGAGAAGAACCAAGAGCTAAGGCCAGAGCAGTGATACTGTTGAGATAACCAATTCATGAATCTAGATCATGCAGATCATCCTCTTTTGTAGGCCCGTGGATCATACGGTACTTATAGGGTTGTCAAAGTCATTTCTATAAGGGATTCAGTTTTTGTCAAATTAATGTCAAAAGCAGATTTTTTGTTGTTGTTGCATTTTAGTTAACCCTAACCATTTCAATAACCTTAACCTAATTATCATAATCTGCTACTTTAATTATCCTAACCTGCTTTGTAAGTTCTCCTAACCTGCTACAAAAAGTCAAATCTGACAAAAGCTGTATCCCATCTAGTAAAAACCGGTTGTCAGGGGGAGCCCCTTAACAAACATGCATAAAAAAATTCCAGTGTGCATACCTCTCACTCACACCCTATCATTTTGATTCAATGTCTTAACAGACACCACTTACAGTGTCCATAAACCCAGCGTTATAGACTGACATTCATATATCAAATCAAATCAAATCAAATTGTATTGGTCGCATACACATATTTAGCAGATGTTTAGCAGATAGAATATGTAGTATATCTGAAGAATACGTGGGATAGAATAGTGTATGTACAGCAATAGTTGAATAGGATGGCCTTGACTAGAATACAGCATATGCATATGAAGTGGGTAAAACAGTATGTAAACATTTTTTATGTGACCGATGTTCCATGACTACATACATAGGGCAGCACCCTCTAAGGTGTATGGTAGAGTAACCGGGTGGTAGCCGGCTAGTGACAGTGACTAAAGTTCAGGGCAGGGTACTGGGCGGAGGCTGGCCTAGTGGTAACTATTTAACAGTCTGATGGCCTTGAGATAGAAGCTGTCTCTCGGTCCCAGCTTTGAAGTACCTGTACTGACCTCGCCTTCTAGATGGTAGCGGGGTGAATAGGCCATGGCTCGGGTAGCTGAGGTCCTTGATGATCTTCTTGGCCTTCCTGTGACACCGGGTGCTGTAGGTTTCCTGGAGGGCAGGCAGCGTGCCCCAGGTGATACGTTGGGCAGAACGCACCACCCTTTGGAGAGCCCTGCGGACGGTGCAGTTACCGAACCAGGTGATGATACAGCCCAACAGGATGCTCCCAATGCTCCAAAAGTTTGTGAGGGTCTTAGGGCCAAGCCAAATTTCTTCAGCCTCCTAAAGGTTGAAGAGAGACTGTTGCGCCTTCTTCCCCACACTAGTCCCCATTTAAGATTGTCAGTGATGTGAATGCAGAGGAACTTGAAGCTTTTCACCTTCTCCACTGCGGCCCGACCCTGCTGCTGGTATTCTGGTGCCGCTCCATAGACATGCAGCACTGCGTGCTGGTACAGGAGGGATTCATGAGGAGGAGGGAGGTATGAAAGGAGCCTCTGTTGGTAGAGGAGAGGGCCGGGGTGGGAGAGGAAGAACGATGGGGTGGGAGAGGGCCAGGGTGGGAGAGGTGTGGGAGAAGAAGAATGATTTTAGTGGGAGAGGCACAGTAAGAGGAGAGGGCCGGGGTGGGAGAGGAAGAACAATGGGGTGGGAGAGGGACAGGGAGGGGTTGAACCTGGGACGCCTGGAATATCTTGGTAAGGACAGGGCCTGAATAAGTGGTCTGCTTCCAGTGAGTTACCCCGCTAAAATAAGTTTGGTTGTTTGACGTGTGTTTTCAAGCAAAGACTACAACTGTTAATCTATGATATCTTAACCATTATTGGTTGTATAATGTCTGGCCCGTCATCCACACAACACATTAATTAGAACATGCTGTATGCATGTGTGAGGTTGAACCATCCAATACCTTTATGTCAGGTGTTAGAGAAGGGCCGGAAAATTGCCAAAGACTTCAGCACCCCAGGTAATGGAATGTTCTCTCTGCTGCCGTCCGGAGCATAGGGTCTCGGACCAACAGGCTCCAAGACCGCTTCTATCCCCAACCCATAAGACTGATGAATAGTTAATCAAATGGCTACCCGGATTATATACACTGACTCTTTGCACACTCACAGGACTTTACCCACACACTCACACACACTTACAATGACACTCTCACACACACACACACACACACACACACACACACACACACACACACACACACACACACACACACACACACACACACACACACACACACACACACACACACTATATACGCTAATGCACACACACAGACACATGCGTACTGACGTCACACATGTACACGCACACACACACACTCTCACACATGTACACATACACTCATCTTATAGGCTGCTGCTACTATTTTTTACTCTTATTATTATCTATCCTGATGTCTAGTCACTCTACTCTAACCCTGCACATTGATATTGTACTGGTACTCCCTATATATAGATTAATTCTTACTTTAACTCTGTATTGTTGGGAAAGAGCTTGTAAGTAAGCATTTCACTGTAAGATCTACTGCATTTGTTGTATTCAGAGTATTTGACAAATAATTTATTTTATTTGATATACTTATTTCCAATACTTCAGAAAGTGTTTATTGAGAGTCTCTACATAAATTATGTCTGTCTCTACATAAATTATCTAAATTGGAGGTGAAATATATCTTGTTCTGTTTTTTTTTTGTATTTCTTTAAGCTACTCGTAAAAGGCTGTGTGTTTCTGGTAAGACATAAATATAGAAGCACAAGCGTTTTCCAGATGGGAATACAATGGGTGGTCCACGTCTGTTTACTGAGGAAGTGATTCAAATAAACAGTGAGAGACAAGTAGACGTCAGCAGACTCTCATCAGCTGGGATGTGTAAAATGGTACATTAAGTTTTGATTTAAATGGTTTTTTCACATCTCCTTTTAAGTGCTTAATTTTTCAACCATTACACATTCATCACAAGCCAAGGGGATAAAAAAAAAAAAAGTCAAAATAAACAAAAACAAGTATGTTTGAATGACACTGAGGGGCAACGCTGTTACATCCAAACGCACACATGTGCACACACACCGACACACACAAACATACACACATGTAAATAGTGCCACACATGCACTCAAACATATCCAGTTGCCCTTTTGTTTTGTTTTGTTGTCCTTGATGTCTTTTGTTTTTGATTTATTGTTTTCTGTTTTATTTCATTTTTCTCATCAGAGGATCTCAGATGGTTGATGGGCAGCTCTCGGGGGAACTGTGGGGGGATCCTGGATGGTTGGTGACCTGGCGGTTGGGAGCTTGGGCCGGTGGCCGATAGGTCACTGGTTCGGGTCCCCGTTTTCACTTGGTGGGAGATCTGTCGACGTGCCCTTGGGCGGGGCGCTTGACCCTTCTGTGGGTCGCTCTGATGGGAATCTGCTAGATGACTGCAGGTACAGTTGGAGGTTTACATACACTTAGGTTGGAGTCATTAAAACTAATTTTTGAACCACTCCACAAATTTCTTGTTAACAAACTATAGTTTTGGCAAGTCTTCTTTGTGCATGACACAAGTCATTTTTCCAGATTAGATTATTTCACATATACAGTGGGGAAAAAAAGTATTTAGTCAGCCAACAATTGTGCAAATTCTCTCACTTAAAAAGATGAGAGAGGCCTGTAATTTTCATCATAGGTACACTTCAACTATGACAGACAAAATGAGGAAAAAAAATTCAGAAAATCACATTGTAGGAATTTTTATGAATTTATTTGCAAATTATGGTGGAAAATAAGTATTTGGTCACATACAAACAAGCAAGATTTCTGGCTCTCACAGACCTGTAACTTCTTCTTTAAGAGGCTCCTCTGTCCTCCACTCATTACCTGTATTAATGGCACCTGTTTGAACTTGTTATCAGTATAAAAGACACCTGTCCACAACCTCAAACAGTCACACTCCAAACTCCACTATGGCCAAGAGCAAAGAGCTGTCAAAGGACACCAGAAACAAAATTGTAGACCTGCACCAGGTTGGGAAGACTGAATCTGCAATAGGTAAGCAGCTTGGTTTGAAGAAATCAACTGTGGGAGCAATTATTAGGAAATGGAAGACATACAAGACCACTGATAATCTTCCTCGATCTGGGGCTCCACGCAAGATCTCACCCGTGGGGTAAAAATGATCACAAGAACGGTGAGCAAAAATCCCAGAACCACACGGGGACCTAGTGAATGACCTGCAGAGAGCTGGGACCAAAGTAACAAAGCCTACCATCAGTAACACACTACGCCGCCAGGGACTCAAATCCTGCAGTGCCAGACGTGTCCCCCTGCTTAAGCCAGTACATGTTCAGGCCCGTCTAAAGTTTGCTAGAGAGCATTTGGATGATCCAGATGAGGATTGGGAGAATGTCAGATGAAACCAAAAGAGAACTTTTTGGTAAAAACTCAACTCGTCGTGTTTGGAGGACAAAGAATGCTGAGTTGCATCCAAAGAACACCATACCTACTGTGAAGCATGGGGGTGGAAACATCATGCTTTGGGGCTGTTTTTCTGCAAAGGGACCAGGACGACTGATCCATGTAAAGGAAAGAATGAATGGGGCCATGTATCGTGAGATTTTGAGTGAAAACCTCCTTCCATCAGCAAGGGCATTGAAGATGAAACGTGGCTGGGTCTTTCAGCATGACAATGATCCCAAACACACCGCCCGGGCAACGAAGGAGTGGCTTCGTAAGAAGCATTTCAAGGTCCTGGAGTGGCCTAGCCAGTCTCCAGATCTCAACCCCATAGAAAATCTTTGGAGGGAGTTGAAAGTCCGTGTTGCCCAGCGACAGCCCCAAAACATCACTGCTCTAGAGGAGATCTGCATGGAGGAATGGGCCAAAATACCAGCAACAGTGTGTGAAAACCTTGTGAAGACTTACAGAAAACATTTGACCTCTGTCATTGCCAACAAAGGGTATATAACAAAGTATTGAGATAAACTTTTGTTATTGACCAAATACTTATTTTCCACCATAATTTGCAAATAAATTCATAAAAAATCCTACAATGTGAAAATTACAAAATTACATTCTTTTTAAGTGAGAGAACTTGCACAATTGTTGGCTGACTAAATACTTTTTTCCCCCACTGTAATTCACTGTATCACAATTCCAGTGGGTCAGAAGTTTACATACATTAAGTTGACTGTGCCTTTAAACAGCTTGGAAAATTCCAGAAAATGATGTCATGGCTTTAGAAGCTTTTGATAGGCTAATTGACATGTGTACCTGTGGATGTATTTCAAGGCCGACCTTCAAACTCAGTGCCTCTTTGTTGACATCATGGGAAAATAAAAAGAAATCAGCCAAGACCTCAGCAAATTGTAGACCTCCACAAGTCTGGTTCATCCTTGGGAGCAATTTCCAAATGCCTGAAGGTACCACGTTCATCTGTACAAACAATAGTGCACATGTATTAACACCATGGGACCACACAGCCGTCATACCACTCAGGAAGGAGACGCATTCTGTCTCCTAGAGATGAATGTACTTTGGTGCGAAAAGTGCAAATCAATCCCAGAACAACAGCAAAGGACCTTGTGAAGATGCTGGAGGAAACAGGTACAAAAATATCTATTTCCACAGTAAAACGAGTCCTATATTGACATAACACGAAAGGCCGCTCAGCAAGGAAGAAGCCACTGCTCCAAAACCGCCATAAAAAAAGCCAGACTACAGTTGCAACTGCACATGGGGACAAAGATCATACTTGGAGAAATGTCCTCTGGTCTGATGAAACAAAAATAGAACTGTTTGGCCATAATGACCATCCTTATGTTTGGAGGAAAAAGGGGGAGGCTTGCAAGACAAAGAACACCATCCCAACCGTGAAGCACAGGGGTGGCAGCATCATGTTGTGGGGGTGCTTTGCTGCAGGAGGGACTAGTGCACTTCACAAAATAGATGGCATCATGAGGAAGGAAAATGATGTGTATATATTGAAGCAACATCTCAAGACATCAGTCAGGAAGTTAAAGCTTGGTCGCAAATGGGTCTTCCAAATGGACAATGACCCCAAGCATACTTCCAAAGCTTTGGCAAAATGGCTTGAGGACAACAAAGTCAAGGTATTGGAGTGGCCATCACAAAGCCCTGACCTCAATCCTACAGAACATTTGTGGGCAGAACTGAAAAAGCGTGTGCGAGCAAGGAGGTCTACAAACCTGACTCAGTTACACCAGCTCAGTCAGGAGGAATGGGCCAAAATTCACCCAACTTGTTGTGGGAAGCTTGTGGAAGGCTACCCGAAGTGTTTGACCCAAGTTAAACAATTTAAAGGCAATGCTACCAAATTGTAATTGAGTGTATGTACACTTCTGACCCACTGGGAATGTGATGAAAGAAATTAAAGCTGTTATAAATCATTCTCTCCACTATTATTCTGACATTTCACGTTCTGAAAATAAAGTGGAAATCCTAACTGACCTAAGACAATTTTTACTAGGATTAAATGTCAGAAACTGTGAAAAACTGAGTTTAAATATATTTTGCTAAGGTGTATGTAAACTTCCGACTTCAACTGTAGATTGTATGTTTTAATATTCAATAATAAAAATAAATAAAGTGATTCTGTAAAACAATATGCCAATGGGTCTATTGAAGTAAGTCCACACCCATGCTGAGGTTGCTTGGCATACCTTCCTGTGACGGTATCATATATCAACTACTATGGGGCCTTGACAGATGGAGCCTTCACTGCTCTGTCAGCTAGTTTGGGAGTGTATTAGTTCCACCTACCCCACCCCTCCAATGCCCACCCTCTGGCCAGACCAGACCACCCACCTGCAACTCACAGTGGGTCATCTATCCAGCAGCCGTCCCGGGGTGCTCCCTGCTTACCTCACCGTCAACCCCTGTGGTCAGCAGTAGCCCATCTGGGATCATTTTGCAGTGACCTCTGTAGGCCTAACGACCAACTCACCGCCCCTTTTTGGCTCCCTGTCGGTCTCATGAGCTCTATGACGACAACTGGGCCAGGTTGAGTTGTAGCAATTATGGCAACCAACCTCAGTCCACACACACAACTTCTGTGCTGCTGACAATCAACCTTTACCATGGAAACTCAGGGCTGTATGTAGTAATGCAGTATATCTGAAGCTGTATGGCTTCCTCATCTGGTTTTAGTAGGTAGGAACCAGCCTGCATACCAAATCTCCTGCAAATCCCAGCTTCACTTTTTTTCTTGTGGGTTATTGCAGTTCCACCCTAACCGGGTGGTGCGACCTGACAGCTCTACCTCAAGCTCCGCTTCTATTGGCTGAGGGCTGATGAAACCTTTATGTTTTAGAGTGTTTTAACTGTTTCATGGAGTGATGGGAATTGGTAAGGCAGTATGGTTATCACCCACCCTCCACTGTAATAGTTTTGACTGACTGTTTAAACACCCATCGACTCCACATGAACCCTTCTCGTTGTTATCTGACCATATCATTTACTTTGAGAACTGGGATTCCCCCTGCTTGGCTATTTAATGTTTATGAGTACTTGAAATTGGGCACCGCCTCTCTTTACAAGGCAGAGGCCAGCTAAGCCTGGAACCAAATGGCATCATCTTAAGACCAAGGTGAAACAGCCAGAGGAATCCCCTTTTTCTCCAAGATGGACTGGCTCATCAAATATACCTTATAACTGGAAGAAAAAGTAAACTGAATATGAAATTCACCCCAACTTCCCATATTGTTCCGTAACTGACATTATTTCCTCAGAATGCACATCATATCACCTTTGAATTCAAATATATACATCACTTATATACAGGACTGTCACAGACAGAGACAGTAGTATTTCAGAAGCCAGAGTCTCTCATTGTAGATCCTATAAAGCCCAGGATGGTATTTGTGTCTAGTGTGGCCATCCCATCCCAACGCAGTAGATGCCCCCCGGCATTGATGTGCTCAGACAGAATGACATTCCTGTCTAAGGCATTGCGGCATGGGCTGCATGTCTGGCACTAGATGCTCTTCCCAGTTTCAAACATCTGCTCCCCTTCCCTCTCTCCTCACACACAGACCCTGTCTTCATCCCATTTTCCATATTTAGTGCACCAGAGGCTTCTGGTTAACAGTAGTGGACTATATAATGAATAGAGTGCGAGTTGGGACACGGTCTCTGGCTTCCATATGAGTCTGCTTCAGATTAGTACACACATGCTGAACAGCACAGTGGGTGCCCATCTTTGAAGTAAAGAGGATGACATTGTGGAAGTGCTGTATCTAGCTACAGTACTGTTTTAATATCAAGATGACTATGAGGAGAAAGGGAGAGCGCTCACAAGTGTTAAGGAATGATGAAAGAGTTCAAACCACATTGTTATTTAGGCTACTAATGAGTACCTAATTCATAAAATAACAGTTAAGTGTGGAGCTCAATCAGTGATGCACTTGCATGTTTCGATAAAAGGGAAAGGATTGAAAAGAAAAAAAAGTTTTTACGAAATATGAACTTAGGTCACCCAAAACCCAAAACCGATGTGGTCGTGTCAAGCTTGCTTTCTCGAAGCTCCTAGTGTCTCTAATCCATGTCTTTATGTTGACTAACGGGACTTCAGAGTGCCTGTATTGGTAAGTCAATAAAACCATTGTGGCTAAAGGCTATTTACATGACAAACACCAGTTGTATGCATCCATCCCTCTGTTTTCCTAGTTCAAAATATTATACAGATGTGTGTCATAATTGTGTATATTTACTTATATAAAGTTAGCAGCACTCCCTTCTCTGACTCAAATTTTAGACAATTGCATGTTATATGCCTGTATGTGCTGTCTCAAAATGGATGTAGGCTTTAACCAAATGCTCAATCTGGTGTTTAGCATGGTAGACCACAATGAAACTACAAGGTAGTCAGTGACAGAACGAACTCAGTGACATCGATGGAGACATTTCACCTTGTAGAAATCTCCTGAAGAGTCATAGAACCCTTAAACATGTATGATACCTGTGATTGAGAATATTAAAATTGCTGTTTTATTTTTAGTGAAATATACAGTTGAAGTCGGAGGATTACATACACCTTAGCCAAATACATTTAAACTCCGTTTTTCACAATTCCTGACATGTAATCCTGGTAAAATGTCCCTGTCTTAGGTCACTTAGGATCACCACTTAATTTTAAGAATGTGAAATAATAGAGTAATAGTAGAGAGAATGATTTATTTCAGCTTTTATTTCTTTCATCACATTCCCAGTGGGTCAGAAGTTTACAGACACTCCATTAGTATTTGGTAGCATTGCCTATAAATTGATTAACTTGGGTCAAACATTTCAGGTAGCCTTCCACAAGCTTCCCACAATAAGTTGGGTGAATTTCAGCCCATTCCTCCTGACTGAGCTGGTGTAACTGAGTCAGGTTTGTATGCCTCCTTGCTCGCACATGCTTTTTCAGTTCTGCCCACAAATGTTCTATAGGATTGAGCTCAGGGCTTTGTGATGGCCACTCCAATACCTTGACTTTGTTGTCCTCAAGCCATTTTGCCACAACTTTGGAAATATGCTTGGGGTCATTGTTCATTTGGAAGACCAATTTGCAACCAAGCTTTAACTTCCTGACTGATGTCTTGAGATGTTGCTTCAATATATCCATATAATTCTCCTTCCTCATGATGCCATCTATTTGTGAAGTGCACCAGTCCCTCCTGCAGCAAAGCACCCCCACAACATGATTCTGCCACCCCTGTGCTTCACGGTTGGGATGGTGTTCTGCGGCTTGCAAGCCTCCCCCTTTTTTCTCCAAACATAAGGATGATCATTATGGCCAAACAGTTCTATTTTTGTTTCATCAGACCAGAGGACATTTCTCCAAAAAGTATGATCATTGTCCCCATGTGCAGTTGCAAACCATAGTCTGGCTTTTTATGGCGGTTTTAGAGCAGTGGCTTCTTCCTTTCTGAGCGGCCTTTCAGGTTATGTTGATATAGGACTCGTTTTACTGTGGACATAGATACTTTTGTACCTGTTTCCTCCAGCATCTTCACAAGGTCCTTTGCTGTTGTTCTGGGATTGATTTGCACCTTTCGCACCAATGTACGTTCATCTCTAGGAGACAGAACGCTTCACCTTCCTGAGGGGTATGATGGCTGCGTGGTCCCATGGTGTTTATACTTGCATACTGTTGTTTGTACAGATGAACATGGTACCTTCAGGCATTTGGAAATTGCTCCCAAGGTTGAACCAGACTTGTGGAGGTCTACAATACTTTTTCTGAGGTCTTGGCTGATTTCTTTGGATTTTGCTATGATGTCAAGCAAAGAGGCACTGAGTTTGAAGGTAGGCCTTGAAATACATCCACAGGTACACCTCCAACTGACTCAAATTATGTCAATTAGCCTATCAGAAGCTTCTAAAGCTATGACATAATTTTCTGGAATTTTCCAAGCTGTTTAAAGGCACAGTCAACTTAGTGTATGTAAACTTCTGACCCACTGGAATTGTGATACAGCGAATTATATGTGACATAATCTGTATGTAAACAATTGTTGGAATAATGACTTTTGTCATGCACAAAGTAGATGTCCTATCCGACTTGCCAAAACTATAGTTCATTAACAAGACATTTGTGGAGTGGTTGAAAACTAATTTTAATGACTCCAACCTAAGTGTATGTAAACTTCCGACTTCAACTGTAGATATTAAAACATATGTTTCAGCAGTGAATATGAAGAAAAATACAAGTGACAGACAGACAGTGTAGCTGAAGTTGAAATGAATTCCCCTCCCTGTATTCAGGCCACTGTGTGTCTGTTAGAGAAAGAGCCCTTTATGCTCCTTGGAGCCTCAGCCCAGCCGTGTGTGTTTAAACACTGACGGACAGTGGCGGGTGGCTAACTTGAGTGTGCCTGTGAAAAGCGCTTCTCTTACGATACCACATCAGGTCAAACATACACACGCTGAATAAAAAGAGCCATTCTCGGCTTAATGAGCTTTTTAACGAATGCTGTGCAACCAACCAACCTAGTCTCCAACTGGCAGAATTCACCATCAAACTATGTACTCTTCATAAGGCTAGGTAGATACTAGTGTTATGGCCGCCATTCACTTATTTGTTGTCTGGAAATGTCTGGAACACGGTGCCACATTTGAAGTCAATTATATTTCAATTCAGAAAGTAAACTGAAATTCTGATTCCAATTCTAATTGTCCTCACTGCCAATTGGTGTTGTTGTCATTAGTCCTAGTAGGGTCAGTTTTAAGCAGTGACAGTGACTCTGCTCTTCCAGGTTATAAAAAACACAAGTTTTAACTCTGAGTTCAAAGGTGAAAGTGTCAACAGGCCTAAAAGATTGTCAATCCCGTCCTTCCTTTACTATAAGGGGGAATATATTTGAACTCCCTTGTTTGCTCTCCCTGGTGATATTCATATCTAAAAGAGCATTTATTTGAGTAAAAGTTACATTCCATTAAGGTAAATAATTCTAGGGTTTGTATGCTTAGTATGTGGATTGTAATTCACTCGTAGTGCTGGGTAGGTTACTTTCTAAATGTAATCCGCTACAGTTACTAGTTACCTGTCCAAAATTGTAATCAGTAATGTAATTTACGGATTACCCAAACTCAGTAAAGTAATCTTATTGGTTTCTGTTACTTTTTGATTTCTTTCCCTTTAAGAGGCATTTGAAGAAGAGAAAAAGGATCCATCAAACACATTTGGTGTGTCATCATTGCGGTCTCTGAAGTGTGGTTAGAATGCTCAGGTGGAACACACTGATTACAATGTTTTTGCTGGTAACATAACTTATTACAGTTACAGTTTTTTTGTAATCAGATTACATGTAATTTATACAGTCTCTTCAGGTGTAACATGAAACATAAAGCATGTTCGGATCCAAGATACATTATTTATAAAGTTCTGCAGTGAAAGTCTCTTTATTTAAAGTGTGGCCATTATTATAATTTTTTTATATATGTGCAGGAACATGTGTGTATATGAGTAATACTTCAGAGTAAGGAGACAAAGTTAAATATTTGCTTAAGGGCGTCCGTATACTCTATTTGTTTAAAGACGGGGATGAAGACCTGAGTAACCATGTATCTTCTTGAAAATGTTCCAATGTCTACATTTCGAACATCATTTCGACTGAATCACTTAAAAACATACCAGGTGGATCCTGGGATTCTGCTTTTTTCTCTCCTGATTTTTGCAGACAGACAGACAGAGAGAAAGAGAGACACAGAGACAGATAGACAGGCAGACAGACAGTGTTGGCAGGATTCTTCTGTATCGTTTCCATATACTAATTATAGCATAATTATACTGTAGTTGTGTCATAAATTGGCAGGCAGTTTGCATGCTAAATCACATGGCAGACATTATAAACCTGAATTACGTTTTTGTAATATTGTTTTTATATATAGAGGACAAGTAGCGGTGCTTAAGATCTTACTGTGTGCATGTAAATACAACCATCTCAAAATAAAACAGTATCAAAATACAGCCACCATCAAAACTTCAGATTACAGGGATTACAGGGATCATATAAAATCTATGCAGGGTTGGGGAGTAACGGATTACAAAAAACTGTAACTCTAATCCGTTACGTTACAAGCTAAAATATTGTAATCCGATTACAGATACTTTTGAAAAACTAGATGATTACTTCAAGGATTACTTTTAAATTCAGAAAGGATGTTTGCGGAAAAAAATCTTAGACACTTCTTTGTTTTCTCAATGACATTCAAATCAGCATTGAAAAATTTTGAGTGAGTCTGAAAATAAATCAGAGACCACTATGATGACACACCAAATGTGTTTGATGGATCGCGGGAAAAGAGCAGAAATTGGCTTTTGTAGGCTACAGTCCAAGCTATGTCTTCCAATGGTGCGACTGCTGTCGGCATCCAAAGATAATTCAACTTGAATAAACGCTTGGAGGTAAGGATGACAGCAGTGGTGCAGTCTTACTATTGTTATCTACATAGCGCATTGATGTGAATCACACTGCTGCTCTCTCATTTAGTTATTTGCGCCTTACGGATTGTGGTTGTTGTGGATGACTGTTCACAAACCTAAATGTATATTTGATCCCAATAATGGTTGAATACAAGAAGTTTAAACTGCCTATCAATCATTGTTTTTGAAACCAGTGGATAGCCATTGAAAAATGTGCTCTTGCAACAGCTGTATATATGCGGATCCCAGACTATGGAATAAAAGTAGGGCTTTTATTACAGTCTAGTTTATGCTGATAAAAAAATACATCCATAGGCCTAATGGACACATGCTCAAACTCACACACTTTTGATAGACTTAAAGGGGCAATCTGTAGTTGCTACATCCATCTTTGGAATTATAAATTATATATATTAGTGTAAAAATATAATTTTATTGTATTATTGTAGTAGAAAGTGATTGGTTAGAAAAAACCTACATAACCAACCCATAAAGTAAACTTTAACATTAAATCCTGTAATAGATGTCGTTCAATTGGTAACATACATGTTTGTCTTCTTCTAATGCCTCTTAAGGGGAATGTAATCAGATTACATTACTGAGTTTGCGTAATCCAAAAGTTACGTTACTGATTACAATTTTGGACAGGTAACTAGTAACTGTTACGGATTACATTTAAAAAGTAACCTACCCAACCCTGAATCGATGTTTATTTTAATGTGAAATACTGTATACTAATATAATAAAAAGCTGTGTGTCCTTCTGTAACATTTTGATAACATCTTGATAGGTACCAACAACCACACTAAATGATACAATGAAAACCATTACTATACATACAGGAATGACATACTACCATAGAGACAATCACAAAACCATCACAAACTGTAATAGCCTTTTATTCTATGGTATTTTACCTGGTCTAGAGGTCCGTAGGGTGATAGACAGGCCCACTGCCACATGTTTGGTGTGACAGGGGCAGTAGATCTCACAGTCAAAAAACAGCGAATCTATTTAAATCCCAAACTCACATTCCTGTGGAAAAGCTGCTTTGTTTTTTGTTTCATTCATAATATTCAGCCATAAGTAGACAATATGTGACCAACTGGGTCATGAACACCAAGTCAAATGTATTTGCTTTGTTGATAATCTCCAGTCCAACTGGACTTAAAAAGGATGTGGCATACACATCCAACATGGTGAATACCCAAATAGTAACCCAATTTCACAACCCTTTACCCAATGTATCAGGTTATTTTCCATATTCTTCATGCCTTTGGGATTCCATTATTGGAAACACTTTGTTTTGATAGTCCCAAGTAGATGGTTGTAGATGTTCAATAACTGTCAACAACATTTCAACTAAGAAAGAGACCAGCAACACAGTGCCAGACGTGTCTAAAAATTGATCTATGGAGGATTTGGTTATTCTATAAGCCAATGGTAAAATGGTTGATAGCCTTGCATTATTCAATACACCAAACAATCACTTGCATGAATTCTCCAACTGGAGTTGTGCTACCCAGTTCCGTGCTATTGGCTTCATCTGATAATGGCCCCCTATTCCCTACATAGAAGCCCATTGGGCTCTGGGCAAAAGTAGTCCACTAAATAGGGAATAGGGGGCCATTTTGGATGCATGCATTGTCTCAGGCCTGTGGTCTCTGAACCGTGGAGAAGCATGATGTTCTGGGCAGCTCTCCCTGTACTGGCTGGACACCAATCCATCACAAGACCATTACCCAGATCTGTGTCTGTCTGTCTGTGAAGAGGCCTGACAGTCCATCTGATACAACTTGGCTAGGATATTGGCTAGTCTCAGGATCAACCCAAAGACTGTCTATGTTCTAATGGCACCGTATTCCTTACGGGCCCTGGTAGAAAGTAGTGCACTATACAGGGGATATGGTGCCATTTAGGATGTAGCTGTGTATATCAGGATAGACAACACAAGCATGTTGACAGATGTGATCTGTTCTGGGTCCATGTCTTACTGTGTTGAGGCCAGCCAAGAGACAGAGCGTTGTAGTGGGTATACAGACACCCTGCTTCCAACTGGCCAGACATGTTAATAGGCACCTGTCCATGATAGAGTGTGCCTGGTTGCAACAGATGTTATGGAGCCAATAGAGAATAGACAATATTGACCAGACAAGAAAGAAAAAGTAGCATTCTGTCAGAGGACGTTTCCCTTGCTCATCCTGAGACTGTGTCTATGCGTTTGGGAGGAGTGGGGCTGGAGGTAGGAGGTAGGGGCATATGGAGTTGGAGTGAGGCTGGAGGTATAAGTTGGGCTGGAGTGAGGCAGGGGGTAGGGGGTATGTAACCTGCCTGTGCCCTTCCTGTGAGGTCATGTGAGCAGCCGGCCAACTGGATCAGATGAAAGGTCTCAGTGGGGGGTGTCAGGTGAGAGGCAGCACTATCTGACAGCTCTCGCTCTCTCTATCTTTCTCCCTCTCTGTCTCTCTCTCTTTCTCCCTCTCTCTCGCTCTCTTTCTCTCATTCACTCGCTCTCTCTCTCTTTCTCTCTCTCACTCACTAGCTCTCTCAATGTCTCTGTCTCTCTACCTCTCCCTCAGCCAGCTACAATTGACCAGCCCAGTAGGATTTCTGGAACTATCCTGAAAAGAGAAAAGTCTATTTCTGGAGAATATTAATCGGTCTGTCAGGGTTTTACATGGAGAACAAGAGTGAAAATGAATCAATGACATGCGTTGCTCAAGCATGATGTGATGCTTAAATCTCCCGAAAATATGTAATGATATAATAAAGTGAGGTGGCAACCGATGGGTTGCTTGTATCAAATCCTGTGGCAGCCCCCCACACTTCTCAACAAAGAAAAACAGTATATGTAAGTGTATATACATTTGTGTCTTTCTGAGGGGTTGGGTTAATAAAGTGATCTTAAACTTAAAATATGACTTTGTTTGCTCTAATAAACTAATATTGTCTCCTATATGAACACAACCAACACTAACTGCAGCAGGTGACCAGAGCAGAACAATATTCTATGTGGGACAGGGCAGACAGTCCACATGACACTGTCCAACAGTGAGAATTGCTCACATGCTTAATTCTCTCTCACCCCAATGGCATTCCGTTAATTCCCGGGACATTTCCAGAAAGTCGAAGCGGTTTTTTGTCGTACTCTTTTTTTTTTTAAATTGACGTGGACGAGCGCTCAGGGAAGACTTCACATCAGCTTTGCAAAACTGATGGGTGTATCCCAATGAGAATTTCTAGCCCCGTGATTTGCTAATCGGGGGCTTTTCCCCTTGTCATTTCGCTGTAACCGTGGGTTTGGTTTGTGGTGCTTGCCCAGCCCTCCTGTCGGTGTGGCTCCTAGGGTATCGAGTGCTCTCTGAGAGTTTTGATTAAAGCCCAAACACCTTCAGTCAGAAGGCTGGGCACTGGAAAAGAAGACCGCATAGGGGCCTGGAGTGGCTGAGAGAAGAGGCTAAACACTTACTTATGGCTGTTTAGTGTAATTATCCATCACATTTGGGATTGTGGAAGGGAAGTCATTTAAAATCAGTTGAAGTCGCCAAAGTTTTTGTTCACTTTTGTGGGCGCCGACCATGGAGATGCAAAGGTGGTCCACAAGGTGGAAAACGAAAAGGTGGCTTATGGATTCCACTGTAACCGCATTCATCACTTTAACCCTGGTTCTGCAGGCTACACATGTCAGAGCAGGTAAGAACTTTTTAGGATCCAAAAAAGTGTGTGTAAAAGTACTAGAGAGTAGGGACTGTCATTCAACCGCGGCAGAAAACTTGGGTCTGGTCAGAAAACATGATGGAGCGATCAGCTAAAACAAAGGCGTCGGGTTTTGACAAGTGTTTTTTCAATGAGCAACGCAACTAGATGTGAGAGGAAAGGTAGGAAAAAAAGAGACTGACCCTATATGATTCAGTCAAGCGGTCTGTGGATCTATAGCTACCAATTAACTCAAGGCAAGTTACAATTGCACCAAAGTGCCCCTCCTCACAAAGTAAAGTGAATCACATATTTTATTGAACATTTAAGTTTAAAGATATAGACCCAAATATACGTTGCGTACTATTGACATTGGTTCCAAACAGATGTAGGTATCACTATGTCAAGTGTTTCGAAGGGTTATGACGATTTTTGTTTATTTTACATTTATTGAAATGCATTGTAACTTATATACCCTCTACTTATTTTTCCACAACATTTTTATGCATGATTAAATAGCCTTTTATATCCACCATGAAGTGGAAACAGTTACCTAAATTATGCACAATGTTTATTTGGTGCACATGCTTTTCTTTTCTGGTATTTCGCTTCGTTTCGTTGTGAAGGAGCCGTTAAAGAATTTGTCTAGCACCCCATTTAGAGACAGCTTTAGAGATTTATGCTGAAAAAAAACTCTTTAGAATTAGTGGTCCGTTAGGTGTGTGTGGAATTCCGCCTCACAGTTTGTTAAATAATTATGCAGCCAGAGGAGAGGTGTCTGTCAATTTTATTCATGGCTCCAGGGCACGGGAAATTTCAAGAACTGAGTCCGGGGTAGGCTATCCGAATCTCTCTAAAGGACCCGGTATCATTTAATATTGTCCTTATTAGTTATTGTCAGTGGTCACATTGCTGTTTTATAATACATGAAAACAGTAACGGTCCATTTAGATCTGTTATACTGCGCACATTATAGCCTAGGTATTGAATTCTATTTAATCTGGGCCCAGTTTTTCAATAATTATCTATGTGGATTTCGCCTATCATATAGGATTAAATGCATAGAAAGAATGAATAGAATGGATGAATCATTGACTTGAATGGGGACCCCCATTCTATTCATTATATTTCTATGCATTTAATACTATCTGATAGGCAAAATCCAGATTCGTAACTTTTGAAAAACTGGGCCCTGATTTCACATACATTTTACCAGATGCTCTTCTACTTACAGGAGCAATTAGGTTAAGTGCCTTGCTCAAGAGCACATCAACAGATTTTTCACCTAGTTGTCTTGGGGATTCAAACCAGCAACCTTTCGGTTACTGGCCCAACCACTACGCTGCCTGCATCTCTTTTCCCCTGTGGCCTAGACAATGCTTCTACTTCTGAAAGTGTGGTCCATTTTAAACAATGAAATGATATTGAATGCATGGTTTGATCACTGACATTGGGGAGTTGTGCAGTGTGGCAGACCCTTCAGACTTATCCACTGGGGAAGGGTGTGTCATGGTTACATTTTCATTAATAATAAGGAGATTGTTCATTATTTAACTAGACTTTATGTATTCACATCTTTACCTGGTACTGCAA
This sequence comes from Brachymystax lenok tsinlingensis, assembly GCA_030435695.1. NCBI lineage: Eukaryota > Metazoa > Chordata > Actinopteri > Salmoniformes > Salmonidae > Brachymystax > Brachymystax lenok. The sequence goes on from CM059782.1 coordinate 21,361,142, forward strand.
ATTTCCTGGCATTATTTCGGGTCATGGTGTGTGGCGGCCCAGGGGCGGACTGGCCAACTGGTATTTCAAATACCAGATGGGATGGTCCATTTTTAGCCTAGTGGGCCAGCCTGTCTAACTTCAGATTTTTGCGCAGAATTATCATTATCTGGCTAATAATGGGAGCCTTGAGGAAAAAAATGGTCTGTTGGTCCCAGTCTGCCCCTGTACTGCCCGTGCCCGTGGACTTTCTGATAGATTCTGAGTGGTCAAGCAGCACATCACTGACTTGCCAAAAGGAGCACCCTTTCTCCACACTGCCCTAGTCCGCACTGAAGACCAGCGAGAGACTGGAGGGGCTTGTGCAACTCCATGCCCAGCTTTTCCCCCTGAATTTTGCACTTGCATGTTTGGTTTGGGGAGACAAGGCCGCGTTGTCTGAGTTTGGAGCGGTGCACACTCCCTCCATGGTGGGAATGTTTCCAGTCTAAGTGCTGTGCAGTTATTTGATGATGGTTCTCGTTGCACTTCCCTATTATTTTAGAGGCTTCAAAGAGATGGCCAATAGTATACAGGCCAGCAGCATACAGTCCAGTCTTACTCCCGTAATGGGAGGTGAGTGAATCACTGACTCCAGGTCTTCACCCTCATAGACCTCTTGATAATTAAACTACTTCTCTAGGATACATGCATCTTTCTTTTACTTAGGCTACACACTTTATTAAAGCGTTATGCTATTGTAGATATTTCATGAGGAGTGATTTATCAGACTGAATTGAAACCAGAGATGACATTGGTCTTTTTCATTCTTATGGCTCTTCTTACTTGAATTCTGATGATTGTACTTCTAGGAACAGTTGAGGTATTATATTTGTTCATGTATATGTGTCGCCCCCTTTCAGTCTTTCAATATTTGCTAATGGCCGTCCAGAGCAGAACAAGGCCTACACAGAACTCGTCATTGTTGAAACCCATATAAGTCACAATTTACTCTTCACTTCCACCAATGTTTCTGTCCTATAGCCTACTGTATATACAGTATGTGTTTTATGTCTTTGTGAGTTTCTCTGCTGGTGTTTATGGAGCATTAGGCTGTTTCTGAAGGGTGCCTTCTCTGAGCTAGCAGTGTACAGACACGTTTTCACAGCCCCTGGGGCATGGGCTCCTCTCTGGTGCATTCCTGCAGACAAACAGAACCCTCAGAACCCACTCTACTCTACCCTGATCTCTGCCCTTGGAAACACATCTCTCTCTTTCAATTCAATTCAAAGGACTTTATTCTCTCTCTCTCTCTCTCTCTCTCTCTCTCTCTCTCTCTCTCTCTCTCTCTCTCTCTCTCTCTCTCTCTCTCTCTCTCTCTCTCTCTCTCTCTCTCTCTCTCTGAAGGGTAAGGAAACATGGACAATCAGGTCTAGAGTGAAGGGGACTTTTGTTCTATTTGGTGTAGGTATTTTCAAGCCGACTGTCTCGTCTATGACTAGATTGATTTATATTGGCCTGTTGGTGATATTGATGGGGATGATTTATGTCGGTCATCATGATCACTCCCCCTTTACCTCATGATGGTGATTCTGATTGTACACGATTACATGTTGTTTGGACTGTATAAGCCATGCCTTGTAATTAAGCAATATATTTAGACTTTTTACTTTTGGGGGTATTTTGAAGTCTGCAAGGTGATATTCAGCTTTGATATTTTATGCAGTTGAATTAAAAGAGTTAAAGAGAGCAGAACAAACACACACTTTGAAAACATGGATCGTTTTCAGTGAATTGTCCTTGGTATGACACACCAGCATAAAGCAGTGGAAGTCCAATAGGGGAGAGAATAGGGGTAGAGTGAGAGAGGGAGAGCGAGAGAGTAGGGGTAGAGTGAGAGAGGGAGAGCGAGAGAGTAAAGGTAGAGTGAGAGAGGGAGAGCGAGAGTAAAGGTAGAGTGAGAGAGGGAGAGTGAGAGAGTAAAGGTAGAGTGAGAGGGAGAGCGCGAGAGAGTAGGGGTAGAGTGAGAGAGGGAGAGAGTAGGGGTAGAGGGAGTGAGGGAGAGAGTAGGGGTAGAGTGAGAGAGTAGGGGTAGAGGGAGAGAGTAGGGGTAGAGGGAGAGAGTAGGGGTAGAGGGAGAGAGGGAGAGAGTAGGGGTAGAGGGAGAGAGGGAGAGAGTAGGGGTAGAGGGAGAGAGTAGGGGTAGAGGGAGAGAGGGAGAGAGTAGGGGTAGAGTGAGAGGGGTAGAGGGAGAGATATTCTGGCTGAATACATTATTTGAGTCTCAGGGAGCAGCAGGTGAAAAGGTATTCTCTTTTTACCAGCCAATTTCACCTCCCTAGCCAAAAACAACAAAGTCTGGAACATAATATATCCTTCTTACATGCTCCTCATATCTGACTGATGGTCTGGCATGTTTTGTGATGAGAAAAGAGCCGAGGAGCACATTCTTTGGCCTCTGTTCCCAGAACGATGTTTTAGTCTTTGTAGAACTGCCAGAAACACGCTGTTGTCTTGTCTATACATCTGCATGAATATACATGTGTGTTAACTTGACAAGTAAGTGAGGTAACACATAAAAACCTGCATCTCATGTATATTTTATGCTAATGTTGGCTAGCTCTTCTTCCCCCCAACCTCATCAGTTAGCACACCGTAGGTCTCACAGGAGGTTGGTGGCACCTTAATTGGGGAGGACGGGTCGTGGTAATGGCTGGAGCGGAATAGGTGCAATAGTATCAAATGCATTCCATTCCATTTGCTCCATTCCAGACATTATTATGAGCCGTCCTCCCCTCAGCAGCCTCCACTGGTAGGTCTTTTTGAACAGCCAATAACTGAGCAACAGTGGAGGCCCCTGTGTGTGGATACTATGAGTTGTCCCTTTTTCCCTTCGGATTATGTAGGGCCCCTGTCCTTCCCGTGCCACCTAGGGATTTGGACTGGGATATATGTGTCCTTATTTGCACAGCGGTGATAAGCAAACTCACACCAGCTCATCAGATGGGTGGTTTTAGAGACTTCACACACTCATTTGGTGTTTTAATGGATTCGGGTGTATTGACGTTTTTTTGGCACCTGGGTGAGGGGGTCGCCCACTGTCCAACTTACCACCCATCTGGAATATATGAGGCCTAGAGACAGTTAGAGCTGACTAAGAGAAAGAGAGGTGCTCTCTTGGAATAAAACTCACTCACAAAGAGCTCTTCTATTCAGTTAGAAAAGCCCTGTAGCTGCCTGGGTACTTTTCACAGTATACAAAATGGCCAAGTGGTCTTGGAGATGATATCCCTATCATCCTCTCTCTCAGAGTAACGTTATATTCTTCTGAGATTCTATAGTTTTTTGTTCCTTTTTGAGTCCATTTTGAGTAGCTAAGTCTGTCTCTGTCTTTCCCCCTGGGTGAGTGATTCATTCAGTCATATATAGGGGCTATAGCCTTGGTGTGATGGAGGGGGAGTTGGGGTATGGTTGGTTCAATGGGCAGGCAGACTGGTCAACACAAAGAAGGTTTCCTTTGGGACACAGAATAATAGATGTGACAGACCTTTGCTTTTGAGAGATTTAAGGGGGTCATGAGTGTGTTCTCAGCCTGGGGAATGTGCTGCTGGTGTATATATGTGTGTGTGTGTGTGTGTGTGTGTGTGTGTGTGTGTGTGTGTGTGGTACTCTGCCTCTGCAGACTCTCTCAGACACCATTTATTTGTCTTGTCTTTTTCAACCCAGGCCTCAAAGCATAGATGAAGGAGAGTGGTTGCTGTTTCATTTAACGCTAGACTTTTTGGAGAAGTCTTTTTTTTGGGGATGTATGAAAATAGCTTCTTCCTGAGTCTATTCTGAGACACATGTTTTAATCATGGTAGCTGTCTGTCCTATATGAGACAAGAGACCCAGATATGAACCTCTTATGGGTGGGTGCACTAATCATTTAGCATGGGAATGGGAAAGATACAGGTATGACCTATGATACATTGATTTCAGTTCAAGCTTTAAAGCCTGAAGAAATTTGCCGGACTGAAACTTTGCTGAATAATTTTTTGTTGTTGAATACAGTAAATCTCCGGCCTCTCCTTTTCTTTAATCAGTGACACTCTCACACCCCGACTAAAACCAAACTGATTAGACTGTCACTAATGGTGATGTTGATGACCCAATGGGATAAATGCAGAAACAACATCTCATGCTGTGAAATATTTAACAAGATAACAGTCATAGTGAATTTATTAAAGCAAGTCATGCGTTTAGTTTGAGGTGTGAAACCAACACATTATGGACTTAGTTAGAACAGCTGGTTTTGGCTCAGTACTCATGTATATACTGTATGTACTGTGTATATCATCTAGATAGTACTGAAGACATCCTTTTATGTAATGGAAATTGCTTCATGTTGAAACAGGGACAGGATTCTCCACATGCTCCATTGAGCAGTATGAAGCATGTCATTATAGTTTGCTTGTCCCTGGTGGAGCTGGAATGTCTGCCTGAGTGTGTCGAGAGGAAAATATACATTTTTACAAGATCTCCTTGTATAAAGTAGCTAAAGAAACCTATGAATGATCTGATTGGTGCGTGCCAAAGCAAACAGTGGTTTTAGACCAGCCACAGAAGGCCTAGCGAATGTCTTTAGACAGCAAGGGCTGGTTCTGCACCGTGTAAAAACAGATTAAGGTTCTAGCCCCTTAACAATCCGGTAGTGTATTGCCTGTGTAATGTGTATATTATTCTATAGCACAGTCTGAAACAAGTCTCAGTTTCAATTCCTCACTCATGATTTTGAGTCTAGGCAGATGTTTTGTTCTCTCTTAGCAGTCTACTGTTTTCTATGCTATACCAACACTCAATTTTGAACTTTTGGGAATAACGTGCTACCCCCCAGTCTCCCAGCCCTATCATGGAGCTGATGTTAACACTGAGAAGGTGTTTTTATAAACAGTATAATCACCACCCCAGCTTTCCCATGGGTCTGTCTCACTGGGGTGTCGGATCAAACACAGGCTCCTTTATGTAAAGAGCATCAGATTGGAGGGTATGGGAAACCCAGAGTGCAGGCTCTGACTGTGACCCTTATCAAAGTATACCTACATCCACAACATTGTGTTATATGATTGGCCGGCCGTGGGAGCATTGTTTATTATGCTGCTGGTGGTCATTCTGCTTTGGGATGGAGATACTTCCTGTCACATGGTCCAGTACAGTGTTAGCTGGGCCTGCAGATCACACAGATATGTCACAATGGGCACCTGTTTTTTTGTTGTTGGGGGGGGGGCAGTATAACCAGTGTGTAGCCCGCTGGACACACACTGGTTGAATCAACGTTTTTTTCCACATAATGTCAACAAAATTACATTGAACCAACGTGGAATAAACATTGAATTGACATCTGTGCCCAGTGGGTGATTTCTTCCACGGTTTATGCTGCATCTGACATATTGTCCAATGCTTCTGTCTATGTTCATTAGGTTATCACCAGAATGGGATATTCAGTAGATAGATATGGTGTCTTAATAAAAGAGCGAGCTATTCGGTAGCACTTTATTTGATGAGTCACCTTACACATGGTTCGTTGGATTGAAATATGCTTTCTATTGAAGGCTATAAGGCCAGGTTCATGAATGAAACAGTAGTTTGATATGACGTGACACATGCATTTTATGTAAATGCAATGGATTATGGTTGCATGACATTCTAACTGCTGAAACGGAGTGCTGTGCCACCTAGATTCATGTGCCCTCTGAATTTCATCTCAGATTATATACCATGTTGTATCTGCTCTCTCTCTCCAACAGCTGAACCGGTGGACGTGCTAAAAGTATTAGAATTTCACAATTCCCCCGAAGGAGTTCGGAAAACATCAGGATTTTGCACAAACCGAAGAGCATCTAAGCCGGACACAGCCTACAGAGTTGGAAAACAGGCCCAGATCAGTGCCCCCACCAAGCAGCTATTCCCAGGTAAGATAAACCCGATCCCTCTATCCCCCTTGTCTCCCTCTGTCCTGCCCCACATCCTGGCTGTGCAGAGCGGAGGGAGTGGTGTTTAAATGTGGCTTTTGTTGGTCCTGCCAAGGCTTTTGACAGGAGATGCCATCCCTGATCTGATTATGCGACAGTGCTGTAAATTCTACCTCAGAGTGTTTGTAATACACCAACCCCAGAGAGAGAGAATCTGGCTGAGAGAACTAGCTCAGCTAACTACAGTACAATGCAGGTTCTTTTGCAGTCTGAAGCAGAGTAGAGTTGGTGTACTGTACTCTGCCTGCTTCCGTTTGGTTAATTAGATTTAGAGACCATTGATCACATTTCTAATACACATGTCACGCTTACAGTAGTGCCTATAGGACAGGGTTGTGTGGAATGAAGAATATGGACTCAATGGAAGACATGTAAAAATAATGAACTATTATTATGAATCTTGATTATACTCCAGAGGTGTTTCAGCTGTTTTATGAGAGACAGTAAGATACTGATTTATTCCAACACATCTATGACTCATTCATAGATCTGTTGAGTTGGAGTAACTTTATGTTCTCTTAAAGTTTTGTAGGATATTGTTATGACGTTTATTCCTCTTTGGCAAAACGTATCAAATCGCTAATGGATCATTTTTGTCTAATAAACGACGAAAAAAGGGTCAATAAATCTATTTTAATGTGCAGACATTGGTTGCCCTCCAATTTGGCTCTTTCTAAAGGAAAATGTTACTCTAAAGACGTGGGATTTTTCATATTCATTATCATTGTCACAAGCCTGGAAATTTACATGAATAAAGTAGTAGACGATTAGCTCATGTCTATTTGGATGCTTGAAGTATTGTAAACCTGGTGGTAGTCCCATTAGAACAAATGAGACCTTACACTAAACAACATAAAAGCAATGTGTATTAATAAGAAACTGTATACATTTATGTGAGAATGTAAAGGGTAACTGAATCCAAAAGTCCTCACCTGTGATTTCCTTTTTGTCGCAATCAATAGACATCTTACGACTGAGTCAGTCACATAGTGTGTTCCCTGTGTATTTCTAACCTGATCTTACCTGCATTCTGTCTTACTGTATCTGTGTATTTCCAACCCAACCTGTGTGTTCTGTAGCGGGGGTGTTCCCTGAAGACTTCTCCATCCTGACCACCCTCAGGCCCAAGGCTGGCCTCCAGTCCTTCCTGCTGTCTGTCTACAGTGAGCAGGGAGTGCAGCAGCTGGGGGTGGAGGTGGGACGCTCACCCGTCTTCCTGTATGAGGACCAGAGTGGCAAGCCCGCTCCTGAGGACTACCCCCTGTTCCGCTCTCTCAACCTGGCCGACGGAAAGTAAGTCAAGCCTGACCTACCACTTCTGCTGCTGGTTGGTCTCACAGAGACCAGGGAGAGGGAGGTAGGGGAAGGGAGTGGAGGGGTGGTAGGGAGGAAGAGAGACCATCGCTGCTCACAGAGACTAGAGGGAAGGAGGGAGAGATGGATGTTGAGGAGGGATGAAAACATAGCTTAGTTAAGCTGGTGTATGTCTTTCCATTCTGACTCTGTCCATACTCAAACCTGGTGCATGCTCAGAGTGCCTTGGCAATCTATTTGGTGTATGTGATTTGTCTTACTAGTCATCATCGGTTATATGTTAACACTGCAAGACAAAACATTGTAGTATTTGAATGCCTTTCAGTCATGCTCAGCTTGACGTGACTACTACTGCTGGGATGTTTGTCAGGGGGCGTGTAATATATAAAGCCAAGGTACAGCCACGAACTGTATGATAATCCTAGTCATACTTACTTGCTGCCATGTCCTCTGTATTCATTAAGAAGCAGAAGACTTCTTCACCTCATCTCACCACAGGTGCCCATCACAGGATTAGGTCTGAATTGGTCTGTCCCAGGGGTTAGATCCTGGACTGCAGCACGGGGGATATGAAGGGTGGGGGTCCTGGGTAGTAACAGAAGTACCAGGGGATACGAGGGTCAGAGACAGTGGATTAGTTGGGCGCGGCAGGGACTACCATGGGAACTCTGACCTCAGCCATGAGAGGAAAATGGAGGAGAGGTTGGAGGAGGGCTATTATCCTTACATTATTAACCTCTTGGATTACCTCATCCAATCAGATTTTGCGCAGAGAGTCTTTTAGTTTCCGTCAGTGGATGCCTGATTATCCGCTCGGGGTTTGGAAATCCCGGAATTCTCCCTGAGAGCTGTAGCTTAGTGTACATGAGCCGGTGGCGAAACACGGGAGAACAAACAAACAGAGGAGACGCTGAGAAAACGCTCTGTTTTCTTTATCTTAACAAATTGTTTTATTATGTCTCTCTGTGTTGTTTTCCTAAGCAGCCAAATGTTATTATAATTTTTTTTTACAGACTAGTTTGTTTTCCTGTGCTTGAAAGAAGCCGTAACCCGGTCAGTGGACATTTGTGGTCTAGATAGATATTAGAATTAGATCTTCCGCTTAAAGTGTATTGTCATGATTAGCTACATCAAAGGTCCTTAGTTTCATGAGAGAAAAACATTTTTTTTTTGTTAGACATAACATTTTACAAAACTCTAACACCACAGAGTAAGAGTAGAGACCATGCTGCCACCTCTAATACCACAGAGTAAGAGTAGAGACCATGCTGCCATTCTAACACCACAGAGTAAGAGTAGAGACCATGCTGCCATTCTAACACCACAGAGTAAGAGTAGAGACCATGCTGCCATTCTAACACCACAGAGTAAGAGTAGAGACCATGCTGCCATTCTAACACCACAGAGTAAGAGTAGAGACCATGCTGCCATTCTAACACCACAGAGAAAGAGTAGAGACCATGCTGCCACCTCTAACACCACAGAGTAAGAGTAGAGACCATGCTGCCATTCTAACACCACAGAGTAAGAGTAGAGACCATGCTGCCATTCTAACACCACAGAGTAAGAGTAGAGAGCATGCTGCCATTCTAACAACACAGAGTAAGAGTAGAGAGCATGCTGCCATTCTAACAACACAGAGAAAGAGTAACCCCCATTTTGTGTCAGTTCTGCTGGGTGCTTTTGTCCACTGAGCAGTTTTGTGACCTACTGTCTAAAGAGCAATGTACTCTGTGCAGGGTTTTAGCACTTAAGGACCTGGATGAAGTCCAACACAAGGCCTTTTCCAAATCACTGACTAGGCTGTAACTAATGCTGCCGATCTACCCAGCCAGCCCCCTTCACTTAATCCATTGTTATAGAGATATACTGTAAATGCGTACAGTGGCAAAATTATAGTATTGCTGTAGTCATTCAAAGGAAAGACATTCAAACATTTCCAAGGTATCAGCTGAAGCAACCGTCAGATGAGAAAGTGGATTTCCTTGATAATTATTGCCAAAATCAAAAATGTACATAATGGCTGATTAACTAAAGGCTTGGGTTGCTATCGTAAGGAGTATGATACAGTAAAAGTGTTGTCATCCAAGGGCAGCCACATTGATCAGTATTGCTGACTGACTGGTTATTGAAGCGCCTTGGCTTGGCTTTTGGTCAGTGAGATCTGATCAGTTCCGGCCCTCCTCCTCATCTCCTCCTGCTATCTCCTCCTCTTCCTCATCCTCTTCCTCCTTAGGACAATGTTTTGACTGTGCGCCTTCTGCTCCCTCTTGCTCTTTCCTGACACACACTTTCCACAATGTTCAGCACGTCTGTCATGTTGAGTAACCCAGAAGGAGGATTACGTTTGGAGTTTAATGAGTATAATCCCGTGTTAAACAGGGCCAGAGTGTGGGGGCAAAAATGTGCTCCGCTGCCTGGCCTGGCTGCCTGGCCTGGCTGCATGGCCTGGGCTGGAATGTAATAGCCCGAGTGCTGCCGGTGGCAAACTGTCCTGAAGGGGGCTTGGGAGGTGTTGGGCTTACGCGTGACCACGCCAGTTAACCCTTTGTGTGTGTCTCAAATGGCACCCTATTACCTATATAGTGCACTACTTTAGACTATGGACCCTGGTAAATAGTAGTCCACTACAGCATATAGGGAATAGGGTTCCATTTGAGACACAACCATGGTCTGTCTGTTTGTGGAGGTTTTGTGGAGGTTAGCCTGGCTAAACGCTACAAACGCCTCCACTGTTTGACTTGGTGAGCGCAACGTTCAGTCTGGTTTAAGCAGAGTAGGTTTTTGCAGAAGTCTAATCTGAACGTCTCTCAGCACATGTCTTATTTCTGTTGTCCCCTCTAACAGGTGGCATCGTGTGGCCATCAGTGTGGAGAAGAAGACGGTCACCATCATCGTGGACTGTAAACAGAAGATCACCAAACCTCTCCTCAGGAGTGACCGTGCCTCTATTAACACCAACGGGATCACTGTGTTCGGAACCAGGATCCTTGACGAGGAAGTCTTTCAGGTAAACACATGATGTTGGATATAATGCTGTACTGTGCATTCTGATTGGTTGGTGTAACATGGGTCGTATTCATTACTGCACACCGTAGCAAGCCACAACAACACGTTTTGCAACGAAAATGTGAGTTTCTTATTAGACAAATTCAGGTAGTCCCTTCTTCAATTTGATTTCTTGTGAATACGACCATGCTGATGTATGTTACAGTGTACACTAGGCCATAATATATTTGAGAGAGATCTGGGAGATTCTAAATTGGAACTAGTTTGTAGTACCAACTGTCTTTGTCCTTATTGACCCAAGCTTTGGTGTCCTTGTATCACATAATCAGTTGTAGTTCATCGTTGTTGATATTTAATCACATAGCCAAATCAGAGGAAGACTCTGCCTGTGTGTGTCTTGATTACTCTTTGAAAGGGTCTTGAAGGAGAGACAAGCAGGCAGGAGGCTGCGTGATATATATTCATTATTGCACCAAGGGTGTTCATGTTTTAACTTAAAATTAAAAAGCATGCATTGAAAGTTGAATGTGTTTTAAATGATGCTGTGTCTTTAAAATCCGACCAACGTAACAGTGACTAATGTTTGTAGCCTACTGATTTAGAATGCAAGAAACATTTCAAACATCATGTTTGATTGTACAGCACATCAAACAACTACAACCATGAACAGACACTTTCATCTAAAACTATTGACAGCACAAAACGTGTCCATGATCAAACACTGTTGTTTCTTTATGACTTGGGAGGAATGGCGTCTGTACATAATACATTGTACTAATCAGCCACAGCTTTCCTCTGTTATGTGTAGCTAGCTCTCCGCTCTTGCTGCTCTGCTGTGTGAGAAAAGGAGTGTAGAGTGCTCACCTCCATGACCATGGTTGTGTCCCAAATGGCACCCTATTCCCTATGTAGTGCACTACGTTTCACCTGGGCCCTGGTCAAAAGAAGTGCACAATATAGGGAATAGTGTGCCATTTTGGTACACAACCAATGTATTGTTACTCTCCTTTGATGTAACCTGGAGGAATGTGGTGGTAATTAGACCAGTCTGCTCAGTGTCTGTCTGCCTTATGTGGGCTCAGGAATACTGTACATTCAACACTGTTAGACACCTTACAAAGGACCAAGCCAGATATTTCTACTAGCAAAAGGAGACATTGGATGTCATTTAGCTTCCTGATGATCATAACACAAAGGCCAGTTCCAGATGAATAGCGGTCTGTCTATGGCTTCAGTCAGTAGACATACAACTATATATACAAAAGTATGTGGACACCCCTTCAAATTAGTGGATTTGGCTATTTCAGCCACACCTGTTGCTGACAGGTGTATAAAATCGAGCACACTGCCATGCAATCTCCATAGACAAACATTGGCAGTAGAATGACCTTACTGAAGAGCTCAGAGCTCACTTTCAAAATGGCACCATCATAGGATGCCACCTTTCCAACAAGTCAGTTTGTCATATTTCTGCTCTGTTAGAGCTGCCCCGTTCAACTGTTAGTGTTGTTATTCTGAAGTGGAAACATCTGGGAGCAACAACGGCTCAGCAGCAAAGTGGTAGGCCACACAAGCTCACAGAACGGGACCGCTGAGTGTTGAAGCGTGTAGTGCGTAAAAATAGTCTGTCCTTGGTTGCAACACTCACTACCATGCGCAATACCAAACATCGGCTGGAGTGGTGTAAAGTTCGCCACCATTGGACTCTGGAGCAGTGTAAACGCATTCTCTCGAGTGATGAATCACGCTTCACCATTTGGCATTCCGACTGATGAATCTGGGTTTGGTGGATGCCAGGAGAACGCTACCTGCACCAATGCATAGTGCCAACTGTAAAGTTTGGTGGAGGAGGAATAATGGTCTGGGGCTGTTTTTCATGGTTCGGGCACGGCCCCTTAGTTCCAGTGAAGGGAAATCTTAACGCTACAGTATACAATGACATTCTAGACTATTCTATACTTCCAACTTTGTGGCAACAGTTTGGGGAAGGCCGTTTCCTGTTCCAGTATGACAATGCCCTCGTGCACAAAGCGAGATCCATACAGAAATGGTTTGTCGAGATCAGTGTGGAAGAACTTGACTGACATGCACAGAGCCCTGACCTCAACTCCATCGAACACCTTTGGGATGAATTGGAACACTGACTGCAAGCCAGGCCTAATCACCCAACATCAGTGCCCGACCTCACTAATGCTCTTGTGACTGAATGGAAGCAAGTCCCCGCAGCAATGTTCCAACATCTAGTGGAAAGCCTTTCCAGAAGAGTGGAGGCTGTTATAGCAGCAAAGGGGGGACCAACTCCATATTAATGCCCATGATTTTGGAATGAGATGTTCGACGAGCAGGTGTCCACATACTTTTGGTCATGTAGTGTAAGTAGCCTCATATTTAACCTCTGGTAGGCTACTGGGCTACATTCTCATCTACATTGAAGCGTCTCCTATAGCTTGCAATTAAAGATCTAACCCTAACCCTACTGTTTGACAGAGTGCAACTTCAGGGGTGATGGGTTCACTGAACACACAACACTGGACTGTAGGAATGTTTGGTTGTCCACTGCAGGTGCTTTTCATTTGGAGGGAACTTCAAATGGGCGCTGATGCTGTGAGGGAAATGTTGTTGCTTAGTAAAGTGTTGTAAACTGTTTTTAGTGGTTAAAAGAGGAGTGTTTTAGTTTGGGTTTTTTTGGCTAGAAAAGAGAAATCTGAGCACTATGTTGAGTTTACGTAACTTTATGTTTCCTGAAAGAACTTCAATTGTGGAAGTTTTAGAGGTATGGCATGACATTGACTCACGCTAGTAAAGGTGACTGTTGTTCTAACATTTTAGTGTCTCTCTGACTTCATCACGTCTCCCTTTAGTGATGTGTGTGTTATCTCGGGTCCGGGTCCCTGCAGTTCAGGCAGAGGTGGACGGTATTGGATCAGAGTGAGTTAGGATGTAAATAATGTCTGACAATGGGCTGATTGTCACGTGAGATAAATTGAAACACATGGTGCCTGGGGGTGTAAAGGTCACCTCTGTGGTGTGAATGCAGAGGACAGGGCTGTGTTTGCCTGTGAGAGAGTGTGTTTGTTTATGGGGGGCTGGGTGGTTGAGGATTGACTCCTCATCATTCTCTGGTCCTGCCTAACCCTGGCTGTGGGCTGATCGACTCTGCTGCTGGCTCTAACCATAACCCTAATAACCCCGGCTGTGGGCTGATCGACTCTGCTGCTGGCTCTAACCATAACCCTAATAACCCTGGCTGTGGGCTGATCGACTCTGCTGCTGGCTTTAACCCTAATAACCCTGACTGTGGGCTGACTCGGCTGCTGCTACTGGCTCTTGAAAGCCATTTCACATAGTGCCATGTCATCACCCCGGTGATTTGGTGTGTGGTGCGGTGTGGAGGGAGCCTCAGTGGTCACGTTGTTGCATTGTGTGTTGAAATGTGGCGTGCAGTGTGATTATCTTAGTGTCGCCTTGTATATGAACTGTTTTTAGGTTGCCGATATTAACTTTGTTGGAGTAATAGCAAAGTGTGGTCATAGCACATTTGTTGTTCAGTTTACATATGGTGTGAGTGTATCCCAGTTGCATTGCAGTTCACACTAAACTATGCCTTTTGTTTCATGTTTTCAATAGACCATAACTACAGTATCAGCTTGAAATCTTTCATTCCCCCAACATGAACAGTATTGAAAGTCCCTCGGCCTTTATTTTCCCTGTGAGTTTTGATTAGATGTATTAGCTGGTCCAGAAGCCGGCAGCTGTATGAAATATAGTGGTTCCGATCAGAAGCTGCCCTGTGGAATGGCTCAGGATGAGACCCATAAGACCAAGGTAACAGAGTCTGGAACAGAACTCCCATCTGTTCTCTATGCGTAGTAGTCACCTAGCTTCACAGTGATGCATTCTGGGATATGTGCAGAGGAAATACCGGAGTATTCTGTGTGGGACTCCCAAATCCCAACTGTATGTGGAAGGAGGATGAAAACTAAGAAACCACAAGCTAAAGTCATTCTGCAAATGCCACATTAAATGCACACACGTCGTTATGTCTCTAGCTCATACTTTGAACTTAGAATGTTCCTTGTAAATCGGCTTAACTCTCCAATATGCTGCTGTTAGCCTATGATACCTGCTTCACGTTGTCTGAAGGGTCCAGTTAGCCATACAGGACTGAGTGGATGAATGAGAGCCTTTCATTGCCCCTTTAGACCTTCCTCACCCCCCCTGTTCCCTTCTTCCCCACCTCCTCCCCTCCTCCCCTCCTTCTCTGGCCCCCCTACTGAGCCACCGCCATGAGACCGTCTATTCATCACGGGCTGACATTACCCGTCAGCGGCACAGACTTTAGCCCTGTATACCCTCTCCCCCTCCTCCCCCTCCTCCCCCTCCCCTCTCTCCTGTATCCTCTGTTCCTGACAGCCACAAATTCCTCCCTGCTTAATGTGTCCCTGTAGGACGGTACGAAGGTGGCCCACTGACTGTTATGTCCGCTGGTTGTTACTTTTCCTGGATTGTGAGAGAAACGTGGAGGTTGTAAGAGAAAGGGGAGGTTATGTGAGTTCACTGACAGATTAGATGAATCTGTTTCTGAGGTAAAGTCACGTCTAGGATAAGTGCTGCTGAAGTGAATTAGTTAACTGTCTGTTCGCTCATCTGTCTTCACGTACACCTCATAAAATAAACCTCTCTCTCCTTTCCTTATATCTCTAACAAGAGCTGTTTTTGATATCTAGCTGTCTTTATCTTCTGCTTCTGTTGACCTTATATAGCAATCTGCAACTGTTAGATAGATTCCTTTAAATAATTGGATAGTTTAATCAAACGTTTCCGGTGTGCACCCGTCTCTGGTCCGTTAAGAGTATGTGTTCTGGTGGGATTGTGTGGGTGGGTGTGTAGTGGTTAACTGGGTCGGGTGTGTGTTTTGTTGCCCAGGGCAAGGGTACATCAAAGGTCACATGACGACTCCTTTTGTTTTGATCTGGCCAGTGTTGCTGCTCCCATCTTTCTTCACTCTGTAATTAAACATGTACACTATGCAAATGTCAGAGAGAGAGAGAGAGACAGAGCGAGAGAGACAGAGACAGAGGGACAGAGTGTGAGAGAGAGAGAGAGAGAGAGAGAGAGAGAGAGAGAGAGAGAGAGAGAGAGAGATTGAACGAGACAGAGAGAGACAGAGACAGACAGAGTGAGAGAGAGACAGAGACAGACAGAGTGAGAGACAGAGAGATAATGACAGAGACAAAGAGAGACAGAGAGAGAGAGAGAGAGAGAGAGAGCGAGAGAGAGCGAGAGAGCGAGAGCGAGAGAGAGAGAGAGAGAGAGAGAGAGAGAGAGAGAGAGAGAGAGAGAGAGAGAGAGAGAGAGAGAGAGAGAGAGAGAGAGAGAGAGAGAGAGAGAGAGAGAGAGAGAGAGAGAGAGAGAGAGAGAGAGAGAGAGAGAGAGAGAGAGAGAGAGAGAGAGAGAGAGAGAGAGATGTCTGTGTTTTAAACAATGACAGAGAGCCACCTCACATATACATATACAGTGAGGGAGTGCAAGGTGAGAGAGAGATGGAGAGCGAGAGAGCAGAGAGAGAGAGATGGAGAGAGAGAGCAGAGAGAGAGAGAGAGCAGAGAGAGAGAGAGATGGAGAGAGAGAGCAGAGAGAGAGATGGAGAGCGAGAGAGCAGAGAGCGAGAGAGGATTTGTGTTTTTAACAACAGTGCCATAGAGCTAAACACTTAGTAACCATGGAGCCTTACTTATCATATGTCATGTTGGCTTTTAACTTCTAGAACCCAACAGGCAATGAAATGTAATCCACTATTTAGACTACTGTTTGAAACATGATTGGTTTAAGACTGGATGTTAGACATTCTTTACTATAGACACACCCTTAGACTCAGTGATATTATATTATCTTTAGCGTCCTGTGGCCCCCATAATGCACTGCTTTTACCTTTGACCTCTTGACACATGATGTATTTATATCTTATGGTTCCCTGCGGTCACGACGAGGTCAAGTTGTAACTTGGATGGCTGTCACTATTTAAGAATGGTGAACCACGTCATTGGTTTAGTGAAGCAGGTTCTTTAGACTAAGACAAAGGCAGACAGCGTAGATAAGGTCTGGTTCATAAATTCACAGTAGTTTTCAGTGTCTGGTTTATGTACGCTTCTTTGCTGTCTCTTTAGCATCCTGATCTCTGCCCTTGAAATAAATAAATAAATCTCTCTCTTTCAGTTCAATTCTAAGGGCTTTATTCTCTCTCTCTCTCTCTCTCTCTCTCTCTCTCTCTCTCTCTCTCTCTCTCTCTATTCTCTCTCTCTCTCTCTCTCTCTCTCTCTCTCTCTCTATTCTCTCTCCCTCCCTCACTCACTCTCTTCTCTATCTCTATTCTCTCTCTCTCACCTCTCTCGCCCTCTATATATAATAAACTCCCTCCGTCCCTTAATCTCTTAACCTCTAATTCTTCCCTTGTTCACGCTATGAACACTTGTCTTTGTCTCATTGTCTAACAATGATAAATGTTTCTTTCCCACTTACCAAACATATATCCTTGTAGACTTTAATTACTTCAGTTGTATTAAGACAGTGCCAAATGCAACAAAGTTGAATTCATGTCACTGCAAGTCCTCTGATCTCTTGTACTGTACCTGTGAAAAACAGCAGTCAGCCTTGGCTGTCCAAGTCTCTGGTCCTGTGTCTGTCTGTCCCCAGTCTGACCCAGGCCTTGGTGTCTCAGTGTCTCTGGTCCTGTGTCTGTCTGGCCCAGGACTTGGTGTCTCAGTGTCTCTGGTCCTGTGTCTGTCTGTCCCGTCTGGCCCAGGACTTATCCTAATGAAACCTGACTATAGGCAGGGTTCAGCCACTCTCTTTTGGTGTGTGGGTGACAAATGAGGTAATGCATGTCAATTTAACTCAGTCCACAGCTTGATCTCAGCCTGGTCTTTCCTGTGTTCTCCTCACCCCTCCCTCACCCCTCCCTCACCCCTCCACCCCTTCACCCCTCCACCCTTCCCTCCCTCACCCCTCCGCCCCTCCCTCACCCCTTCACCTATCCACCCCTCCCTCACCACTCCACCCCTTCACCTATCCACTCCTCCCTCATCCCTCCACCCCTCCCTCACCCCTTCACCTATCCACCCCTCCCTCCCCTCCCTCCTTCACCCCTTCCTCACCCCTTCATCTATCCACCCCTCCACCTCACCCTCACCCTCACCCTCCATCCCTCCCTCACCCCTTCATCTATCCACCCCTCCACCCCTCACTCACCTCTCCCTCACCCCTTCACCTATCCACCCCTCCCTCATTCCTTCATCTATCCACCCCTCCCTCACCCCTTCATCTATCCACCCCTCCACCCCTCACCCTCACCCTCCACCATTCCCTCACCCCTCCATCACCCCTTCACCTATCCACCCCTCCCTCACCCCTCCAACCCTTCACCTATCCACCCCTCTCTCACCACTCCACCCCTCCCTCACCCCTTCACCTATCCACCCCTCCCTCACCCCTCCATCCCTCCACTCATCCTTCAGTCCTCCAGACTCCTTGGCACAAGGATTGTGTGAAATAGGTGGCCTGTGATCACAGGTGATCAACTTAAGTGTGGCTTATAAAAATAAAAGTACTTACATTGGTTTAGGCAGTAGGTGCTTTGGGGATATGTGGTCCATTAGGTGGTCTGGTTTTGATTTACAGTATGTACGGGCTGAAGAAATGGATTTGGATTAAATTCCAACCTGGTCTACAGTGCGATTACATTTTTTTTTTTTTTTATGTTCTGTAGTGTGGAACTGCAGTTGTACAATGAGCTGTTGATGGATTGTACCCTGGGATTGTCACATATAGAGAGCGGGGTGGGAGATGGAGACAGAGAGAGAGAGAGAGAGAGAGAGAGGGTGGCGAGAGAGGTGAGAGGGAGAGAATAGAGATAGAGGGGGAGACACATAGAGAGAGATGGCGTATGTATGCTTATGCAATACCTGTCATGGATTCAGAAATCTGTTTTGTTAACATGGGTGTCAAGCATGCACGGATACCCGCATGCGCGCACACATAAACACACGCACACACGCACACACAGTTTCTATACACAGTCCACAGTCCACTTAGCTTTCGACAAGTTATAGCCTGCTGCCTTCCCCTTCTGTCTCTCTGCGAAACCTCTGCTGCTATTCCATGTATAGTGTGTGGCAGAAACACTGTCTGACATGCGCGTAACAGGATCAGTCAGCTCCTTTTCCTCTAGGCACAGTACTCGTCTGCCAGGCATGATAGTTTATACTCCTGCAAGTTCCCTTCCAGCTGTCCCTCAAAGGTGTGAATAGGTGCAGCAAACATTGTTAGCAATTATAGATTGAGAAGAATTCAGATGATGCAGCCAAGATGTACTGTATGCAGACTAGAGTGAGATAGGATCGTTATGTGCTTTGGCTGTATCGGCCCTGTTAGAGATCAGTGATACAACGTAGATATACCTTAGATCTACTGGAGCAGATACAAGATAGAGAATTCTGGAACAAATAGAACATAGAAACAGTTCTGGAACGAATAGAACCTAGAAACAGTTCTGGAACAAATAGAATCTAGAGACAGTTCTGGAACGAATAGAACCTAGAAACAGTTCTGGAACAAATAGAATCTAGAGACAGTTCTGGAACGAATAGAACCTAGAAACAGTTCTGGAACAAATAGAATCTAGAGACAGTTCTGGAACAAATAGAATCTAGAGACAGTTCTAGAATGAATAGAACCTAGAAACAGTTCTGGAACAAATATAATCTAGAGACAGTTCTGGAACAAATAGAATCTAGAGACAGTTCTGGAAGGAATAGAACCTAGAAACAGTTCTGGAACAAATAGAATCTAGAGACAGTTCTAGAATGAATAGAACCTAGAAACAGTTCTGGAACAAATAGAATCTAGAGACAGTTCTGGAACAAATAGAATCTAGAGACAGTTCTGGAATGAATAGAACCTAAAAACAGTTCTGGAACAAATAGAATCTAGAGACAGTTCTAGAATGAATAGAACCTAGAGACAGTTCTGGAACAAATAGAATCTAGAGCAAGTTCTGGAACGAATAGAACCTAGAAACAGTTCTGGAACAAATAGAATCTAGAGACAGTTCTGGAAGGAATAGAACCTAGAAACAGTTCTGGAACGAATAGAACCTAGAGACAGTTCTGGAACGAATAGAACCTAGAAACAGTTCTGGAACGAATAGAACCTAGAAACAGTTCTGGAACGGATCAGTCATTGTGGCAGCCAGAAAACATGCTAGTGGTATGATTGAACTCGCCAACCCAGGCTTTTCAGTATTTTTTATCACTCTGTGCAGTGTGATGATTCTATGCTATTATGCTTTCTATTCTTACAACCTCCATTATTCTGTTTAAGATGCGTGTTTTCACCACCTAGACATCCTCCCAACGTTCTCAACTTCCCATAGGACATTTCGAGGGATGAAGGGTTCCGTTACAACCACACGGGCTGCATCCCAAATTGCACCCTATTCCCAATTGAGTGCACAACTTTTGATCCGAGTCCTGTACCATAAAAGGAATAGAGTGCCATTTGAGACGCTGCTGTGCTGTGACACTCCCAAGGCGTTCACAGCAGCATCCACTCTGGCTACACTTGTGGTCTTGTGGCCATAGTTATGGCTATAGTTAACTCTCCAGCCTGGGCTTGTGGTATGGTGGTGAAAACTACCTGGTTTCGATCCTACAGAGATGAGGCTACCAGGCTGGGCCATGAACATTTGGCCCTGGCCCCTGGCCCCTGGAACTGGTGTAGTTTAAAAGGTGCATCTGGTTTCACTCACGTTGAGTACCCTCAAAGTACCCAGGGGTATACTAGCCCCTCTAATCCACCCACCTCAACCCTTATTAGCTCTACCAATTAATGTTGGATGCGTGTTTAGCATCAGATTCATGAGATCTGCAATGCTCGTTGTTCTTTCCTGTCACAACAGTACAGTGCCTTGCAGTCTCTGCTGACGTTGTGTTTATCACAGTCTGACACAAGATTGTCAATACTGCACTTCCATCCGTGGTTTTCTGTTGTCTGTCTGTCTGTCTGTCTGTCTTTCTGTCTTTGCACCATCATAAATCACACCTTTGCTTTTCCCGCTGCTCAGACAGCACACATGGATTCCCAGGTGTTTCGTTCTTTTGTCGTCCTGATGGTCCATGTTTGTTTGATTTCCCTGCCTGGCTGGGTAAACCCCAGTGGTAAGAATAATAATTGACTTACGCAGCCAGTGTCTAAACTCGATTTCCTGTGCCCTGTGGATGAGTGTCTGGTGGTATGTGTCAAGCTGTTTAATCAGTGGGCTAGAATCACATTCCATTTCCCTTACTACCCTTTGCTAGCCTGAGAACTCTGAGACTGCACTGCCACAGACTAGCTCCTATAGTGAGGTGATAGGAGGAAATGTTATCTGACGTATGGTTATGACGTTCTGTCTGTCCTCTGTACTTCCTGCTGTGACCTTGTTTTATCTGATGTGAATATGATCGGATGATAGACCGTTTATTTCCACTACAGTACAGGGATCAATATTCATCAAATCAATGACTGAAGATATAAATGTTTTTTTATTGTTATTCCGGTACATACTATACAATACTGTGTCTGTCTGCTCTGCTAACTCTCACCTACTGGAAGGGTTAGAGGTAAATGGGATTTCCCACACCTAATCCTTCTTCATTTCCTTGTTGTCTTTCTGCAGGGTGACATCCAGCAGCTGCTGATTGTGGCCGATCCTAAAGCAGCTTATGACTACTGTGAACACTACAGCCCCGACTGTGAAACTCCCCACGGCCACTCCCTGCAGGCCCAGCAGCCCGAGGACGAGGTCAGTATGCTGAGGGCCACAGGGCCACAGGGCCACAGGGCTGTAGATGGGGGGGGGGGGTCCCAGTTTCAGGCCCCCAGTGTGAGTAAGTGCACCTGGACCCATTCTGGCGCTGCCAGCTCTTGAGGTCCTTATGGTCCTTGAGGTCCTTATGCAGCAAATCATAGTTCCTAGACACACAGGACATACAAAGAGTCACTAGTCCGTCTTAGAGCATCATTAGATGTGTCAATGAATTGCCGTATTTCTATGGTATTTACTTCCTTTGCCTTTAACGTCAATAGAAGAAGGAGCAAGGGGATTGAAGTCTCCTCCAGCCATGAGGGTCTTAACTCAGTCACTTAACTATGAGTCATTTATACACCTATTAAAAACACTTAGAAACCCACAATAGAACAATAGGTGACACCACAGGAGAGGGAGGGACACCTCTCTAACAGTCTGCTGACAGTACATATTAATGCCCCCCCAGCCTCCTTGAGGGTCCGGTATTTACTCAGAGTGCCTTGCTCTTGGTGTCTTTTCTGAGCGGTGCCAGGATGTAAATCTGCCGACTCGCCTGGACGGGATCCTCCATGTGGTCTCTCTCTCTCTCTCTTTCTCTCTTTCTCTCTCTCTCTCTGCCCCCCCCTCTCTCTCTCTCTCTGTGTCCCTCTCTCTCTCGCTCTCTCTATTTTGTCTCTCTCTCCTATGAGCCCATGGAAGATATCTCATCAGTCCCATTATCAGCTATGCAGTTGGATGGGGACTAACACTGATTCATCTGTGAAGGATGCAATTATTTTAACCCATGTCAAACAGTCAAGTTAAACCTCTGACTGTTTGATATACAATGTTATGTCAAATGTACTGTATATTCAGTACACATTTTACATTGCTCATCATTGATTACGCACTTGAACATGTTCAGTCTTCCCACCTATAACTCCCAGGATAAGGAGAGAGTTTTACTGCCTCTGTTCATTTAATAAATTCCTTCTCCACTTTCCACTTCCTCTGAGTCATAAGATAGTGTTTTATTATGTTCACTGGGGATGCTGTTAACGAGAGCAAGCCAGTCACACGTGCAGCTCCTCATTGTAACCACATATAAACCACATATAATCACAGGGAAAGAAAGGGAAATCAAAACTAGCAGGAAGTTACACGTTCAGTAAATCCCACTCTTTAATCTACTCTGCTTCAGATGCAGGTGTTATTGGATGGATTTGAAACCGCTGCTATGACGGCGAAGCTCCATTAACCAAGCCCTGCCGTACTACATGCAGCTGGTGTTCTTCCCATGGCTTTCCCTGATGTACACCTCAGCTTGTTAGTGGCTTTTGAACACCCACCTGTTTATACATCTGTAGCTCTCACGTGGTTTCCATCATGTGTTTTTCTTAGTGTTTCGTTCCATGTTTGGAGCGTTAGCCGTCCTTTTAAAGATCAATGGCCAACTGATGCTTAACCCTAACCTTGCCTTGCAGATGTATTGTTTAAGAGCTAGCTATCGCTCCTAAATGATATTACTATAATAGCAAAGTATTGTCTCATGCTGTGCAGCTACACATCAGTTTTGTAAACAAGCATTAGCTATAGATTTTCGTTGGCAGAAAAGCTACACAGCATATCGTCGGAGACAATATTTTGATGACTTACAATATGCCCTGCTAATTATCACATTGTACAATATTATTCATTTTTTTTGTGAATAATGCAATCTAATGAATGTAACTTGCACAGTTTTAATTCATAATATGTCCACGACGGACATATTTCTCTCATTTTGTTTGGGAGAAAAGGAGTTCTCTGTTATGCTAATGCTAATGCTCAAATGCTAATCCTAACATCTATCCCTCTCCTCCTTCAGTACACTACTGCTGATGACTTAGATTACACTCAGTTCTATGATTATTCTGAGGTAGAAGGAGAGACAGAGACTGTTCCAACAGACGAGTACGAGGCGGGTAGTGACCCTCAGGTAAATGAAACACTGAAAAGAAAGAAAAATGCTTATTTGTCCTGTGGTGTCTTACTGTCAGTTATTGTGGCACCTCTTGTGCCCTCCCTCCCTTTCCCAACTCTTCTGGTTTACTGTTCTAATGTATGTCTTGATGTGTCAATCAAACTTGTATTCATAGCTACAAGACCCGCTCTCTGCTCTCACACGGCGAATGCCAGCTTTGAATGTTTGTCTTATGTTCAGTTTGTAGCTCAGGTTGAAAACATATCCCACAATGTCTGGTGTTGTTTATTTTCAACCCCACCTCTTCCTCTTCTCAATGTTGTTATGTGTTGTCTTGTTCTTCTATCACTATAACCTTCTTCCAGAGAAAGAAACGTAGTGTCTACATGAAAAAGAAGAGGACCCGAAAGTCCCTTAAGTCTAAGGCTAAGCCCCTAAAGTTCCAGGCCTCTAAAAAATCTGCAGCTAAAAGGTTAGCGGTCGCTAAGAAGAAGAGACAGATGAATGGCTATCATGGCTATCAAGCTACCGCGCCGGAACTACACCGACGCAGAGTATTAGGGGTAACAGTACCAGTAAAGAAACATCAGATCACATCCAGATCTTTCCTCTGACGTTTTCTGGGGAAAATCTGTGATGCTAGACTGAAAGCTATACCTAACCCCCCCTTCTACACAGTCTCTTTAGACCCAGCAGAGTTGTAGCCAGCTGGACAGGCCCAAGCGAATAACACCTTGTGTTGTGCTCGTTCTGTTTTAACCCGCTTCTATGTTCTTCTTCTTCTTCTTCTTCTTCTTTCCTTTTCGATGTGACACAACTTCAGCTAAACAATGTAGACGGAGAATACACTGAGTATACTGACAGTGAGCTTGACTACGGAACTGTAGAGGGTACTCAAACTCAGTCTCCCATTGCCACCAGTGGACCAAACGAGGTAACTTTTTACATTTCATATTTAGTTTTTTATTTACTTATTATTATAAGAAAGAAAGAGCAGTTTTGGGGGAATAAAAGAAACCAGGAAGACGTATTACCAAAGGAAGTATCTGGTATGAAATGACAAAGACAAAACAATTCAAATGTAATTGTTCTGTTTTGAACATTGTTTTTTGGGGGGACGGCAGAACTGTTGGATAGAGGGTATTATTAAGCATCAGAAAGCTACAACAATATGTCATTCATGGCTTTATTCAATCCACTCTAGTACTATCCACTGACCTGTACGTATATTTTGCATCCTATAATGTAGTCTCAGTGGATTGCCATGCATATAATGTGTAGCTTTCTGTTGTTTAATTCAATTCTGGCTAAGGCTGCAGTTTCATCTGTATCTCATATGTATGTATGTATGTTCCATACACTTCATCTTAGAGGATACTGATTCATAGCTTAATATTTTTTGTACATTGAAATAATCATTGGTTATCTGCCTCCCTCAGTATAGATTGATCTATTAGATGGTAATGGTATTATAATGGTATTCCAAATACAGTATTTTGTCCATGTATATTATTCTGTTATACTCACAGTACCAGTTATATGACAAGCAATAATAACTATTTGTGAAATAAACTGGGTCACAGCTGAAAGGAGAAATAAGATAAGAATATATTTCATGAGTGTTTTTTATTAGAAGAAAATAACAATTTTCTTTAGTCTGTGCGGCTCTAAGACTTTGCTAGAGGCCTTTTGTGAAGTAGAAACCACACAGGGTGTAAGTGAAGCAATATGTCGCCCGTTTAGAGGGCCAACAAATGGATTTTCCGTATACACTGCAGCACAGTCTGCGTTCAGAGGCATCACAAACCAAAATAATCTTAAATCCAATCGTCAAAGTCACATTTTGTGTTTACTTCATGGACAAAATGTACATTTTACTTTTAGGAGTGGTGTACTTTTCTGTATGAGATTGATGGTACAGTAGGTAGGTGAAACAATTTGATTTGCAGCCTTACCCATGATTGACAGTATGCAATGGCCAATCATAAAAGGGCACATTTCTCTCTGTGGAGAACCAAGCCTCTCCTTCTGCTGAGTTAAACATGGTGTTTGTGTTCTGTCTCCAGTGAGATATGGGCGTCACAGCAATCACCCCTGTTCAGCCGTAGATGGCCAGCCCTTTGCATAGCTTTTGATGAATAGTTCTCCCAATCGCACCAATAGAACTATGATCAACCAAGCAGAGGAATCTTCACAGCCGATTATAATAATTGTTGCACTGTTACTGCAGTAGCAATATGTTCCACATGGATGTGATTTCACTGGGTTATCTTGCCCTTGATTGCATATCATTTCAATTGACCATAGGGTAGAATGGAGTAAGCTGGGCCCCCTACATGCCAAAATCTGGTTCTCCCTCACTAAATTTAGTCTGATATTATCAGCTCAGATACCTGTGTCATGACATCCATTTTGTTGGCTTCCATAGCGAAATCCACAACGATCACTCGTTATGACAGTGCTGTCAGATAGTGGTTGTTGAGCTTTGCCAAATGCAGAGTATGTCATCAATAATACAGTCACATGATAAACATTTGGTATCTATCCAAATCATCTAGTAAATTGAACATAAAATCCCTGGTACACTTATGTACTCTGCATTGAATATCAAATCCTTGGTACACTTATGTACTCTGCATTGAACATCAAATCCCTGGTACACTTATGTACTCTGCATTGAATATCAAATCCCTGGTACACTTATGTACTCTGCATTGAATATCAAATCCCTGGTACACTGATGTACTCTGCATTGAATATCAAATCCCTGGTACATTGATGTACTCTGCATTGAACATCAAATCCCTGGTAGACTTATGTACTCTGCATTTTTGCACATTGCTATATTGTAGATTGACCATTTATGAAATATGCTTGTAGTGTTATTTCAGATTTACTTCATCTATTTCAGTCTTTTTTCACCATTGTACATATATTGATATTCTGGTGGTATGTATTATGTTTGTTCAAAAAAGACTGAAATAACCTAAAGACTGAAGTAACCTAAAGTCTGTCTTAGACTTGACTGATTGACATAAATTCGATCATCTAAATTTATACTGCTTTTTTTGAAGTCATCAAGGTAACACTTTATTTGTCCCTTTTTGTTATAGGCCTGAAGTCAATACTGGACAATGATAATATCTGTTGCATGACACACGTACAGTGCATAAACATTACAGAGTAACAGACACCAGTTTGTTTCACTGTAAGAGACTAGTCTTCAACATACAGAGTAACAGTATATGGCTAAACTATAATTACACACTATAATAAAGTTAAATCAATATCTCACCAACAAACATATAGATTTCCACAAGGGTAAACGGGACTTAAATAAGGTGTTACCACATTACCATAGCCTTTTCCATGGATCACCATGCTCGTTTCATTTTGACCTGCTAAGGCTTTACATAGACAGTAGTCTCCTCTACCTACCTATGACTTAACTGCTTGACTAACAACCCTGTTCCCTCCGTTGCTCACCCCTCCACCTCCCTCATCCCCTCAACGCTCCGCTGCTTGGGTAACATAAGGCTGTCGAGGAGGAGATTGTTGCTGGTGACTATGTTGTCACTGGAGCCGCCCCACTGAGTCAGGAGCCCACCGGTGCCCCTGAGGCTGTCCTGGACAGTGTGGACCCCGGAGTGGACACGTATGACTTTAAGGAGTATGACCTAGGGGGCGTGTTGGACAATAAGCAGTATGAGTATGGGGTGTATGATGAGTATGGCAATGTGGCCGCTGAGCTACCCAACCACATGGATACCGTTGAAGAAGAGGTGGGGCTGGGGGTTCCCGCGGAAACAGAGGAATTCACCCAGACTGCAGTAAGTATGGCACCCCTCGCCCCCGACTGAGGGGTGTGTGCATGAACCAGGGGTGTACGCCGTGGGGTCCCAACCCGGCCCACAGGCTGTGGTCATGGAATCACAACTCTCTCACTTCAAAAGCATTGTGGCTCTAGTTTGTCTTGGCATGGGGAGTTTGTCTGTCATTGTCATGCTGTTTGTGTGTGTGGAGGCTGTGTTAGCTTGAATCATCACCTTCCTTCCCAGTCTGTGAATGCGTTTGTCTGCCAGCCGTGTCTCACTGTCTGGATGGGCTAGACATTTTCGGGGTTGGTCCGATAGGGAGAAGGAAAGTGCATGTCACTTTTAGGTATCAGCCTGCCTTTGACTTACCTTCAACACAGCGTAGGTCTGAGGGAACGGCAATTACCCCCTACCACAGAGCCAACTGTATGTCTTTACACACACACACACACACACACACACACATAACCTCTTCTACCCACTCTCAGCTCACACACACCCTGCTTAATCCCCACCGAGTTCACCTTTTAAACAGACACCCCGGACAGAAACAGGCTTCTTACTGAGCAGTACTTGTGACTAGCTCAGTGGAGGACACACAATTGTAGAATCCACCGCCCAAACAACCTACCACAGAAGTAAATAACCATAAGACAGTGAATTCTGCCACTTCCTCTCCACATTTCCATTTGAGTTATGTCTGTTTTAATGTCTTCTAGACAGGAAATCATAGAGCCCATGGCCGTTAGTGTCTGAGACCGTCAGGCCGAAGCTCTCATGGCAGGAGACTTCTACTCACCATACTTGCCTTGTCATATATGTTATATGTTAAAACCAAGTCATTGGTGTTGATTCCCTGTGTGTTTCATCCAGTCATCCTAACACACAGTCCCATGTGATCCATATGAATGCAATGACACTGCTTTCCATTTCAAGCATGTTGATCCATCCTCCTTCATTGAGACTAACATGTTCTACCTGTTTATGTCTTTCTCTCTCTTCATTCCTTCATTCCTGTAGTTGTTGAAAGCTCATCACACGTCTCTCTATTAAATCTGGTGTGTCCATATAAGAATATGATACTGGACTGACACGACTGTTGCACTTTTGTCCTTAGCATTATACTATAGTAACAAATATCATATTCCTATACTCCGCACATCGATAAGATCAGGTTCTTTGCACGTGGAATTGCCTCTTTCATTCTTCTCATCCCTCATTCCGCCCATCCCCGCTGGTCATTGATCCAGTATGAAGAAGCTCATACAGGTGTCCTCTCTATCTTCACAGGTGGCTGGTGGTGGGGAGAAAGGAGAGAAAGGCGAACCCGCTGTGATCGAACCTGTAAGACCCTAAACACAACACTGCCGGTGTTGAGGGAATATGTATACCCAAACAAATTGTGTCATACAGGAAGTTGAAATAACTGTTTGGTTGTTAAATGAATGTGCTCCTCCATGCGGTGTAGTGCTGTGTAGTGTTGTGTAGTGCTGTGTAGTGTAGTGCTGTGTAGTGCTGTGTAGTGCTGTGTAGTGTAGTGCTGTGTAGTGCTGTGTAGTGTTGTGTAGTGCTGTGCTGTGTAGTGCTGTGTAGTGCTGTGTATTGTTGTGTAGTACTGTGCAGTGCTGTGTAGTGTTGTGCTGTGTAGTGTTGTGCTGTGTAGTGTTGTGCTGTGTAGTGTTGTGTAGTGTTGTGTAGTACTGTGTAGTGCTGTGTAGTGCTGTGTAGTACTGTGTTGTGTAGTGCAGTGATGTGTAGTGATGTGTTGTGTAGTGCTGTGTAGTGCTGTGTAGTGCTGTGTAGTGTAGTGCTGTGTAGTGTTGTGTAGTGCTGTGCTGTGCTGTGCTGTGTAGTGTTGTGTAGTACTGTGCAGTGCTGTGCAGTGTTGTGTTGTGTAGTGCTGTGTTGTGTAGTGCAGTGTTGTGTAGTGATGTGCTGTGTAGTGCTGTGTAGTGTTGTGTAGTGCTGTGTTGTGTAGTTCTGTGTAATGTTGTGTAGTGCTGTGTAGTGTTGTGTAGTGATGTGTTGTGTAGTGCTATTTAGTGCTGTGTAGTGTTGTGTAGTGCTGTGTAGTGCTGTGTAGTGCTGTGTAGTGCTGTGAAGTGTTGTGTTGTGTAGTGCTATGTAGTGCTGTGAAGTGCTATGGTAATTGCTGCACCATGTTTGTGTTTATCCTTGATGTCCCGTTTATTCATTCATGGTGTCTGTCCATCACGTTTAGGGCATGCTGATTGAAGGACCTCCTGGACCTGCAGGCCCAGCTGTGAGTAACACATATCTATTCATCCTGAGGCTATGGGAACGTCCATAATGGCCCCCTGTTCCCTTTATAGTGTACTACTTTTGACCAGGACCCATAGGGCTCTGGTTTAATGTAGTGAACTATGTTGTCATTTAGGATGTCAAAAGAATGGGACAGATCTTTACTCAAACCTCAATGAAAATGTTCTATTAAGTAGCATACTGTACATGATTTGTGACTCAGCCTCAATGTATAGGGATCTATCTGAAGTCAGGATCCAGGCCTATGTAACAACATTGCCGTGCCTTGTTTTGACTGGGTTGTGTTTCTGTAGGGTCTACCAGGCCCCTCAGGTCTACAAGGACCCCCTGGTGTTGCTGGAGATCCTGGTGACAGGGTGAGTCTCTGTTCCTGTATACTCCTCGTTCTATCTTATTCTCTCTCTTTCTCTCTCTTTCTCTCTCTCTCTCTATCTATCTCACAATCTCTCTCTCTCTGGCTCTCTATTTCTTTCTATCCCTCCCTCCCTCTCTTTCTCTTTTTTTTCTTCTCTCTCTCTCTCTCTCGCGCGAGCTCTCTCTCTCTGTGTAAGCATGTGTGTGTGTGTGTGTGTGACCTCTGGGAGAAAGAAAGTGCAGAGGGAGAGGTGGAGAGGAAGAAAGATGGAGGAGTGAAGTGGGGAATTCCCATGTCAGGTCTGTCGTCAACTGTGTTGCTTCCTGGGGCTCAGTCAAGAAGCAACACAGTAGTTATACAAGGGAGGTTTGTGTCCCTTGTCTTGTCATAGTCAATCTGTGTGGTCCTGTCACATAGGACGGTCTCTATCTGAGGGCAGTTTAAGTCATCTAGTGGTTGTAGTTTTTATGTTTGACAATGACTACAAATGGTCTACAGTGAAATTACTGTAGCACATGAATATATACACACATTAACAGAGACTGAAGAGACAGTTGAAAACATTAAATTAGAGAGAGAGAGAGAGAGAGAGAGAGAGTGGGGTTGAAACAGCAAGGGAGAAGAGAGAAGGCATGTGCAGCTGGATGGAGAACTAGGGAGACAGAGAGAGATGAAAGGATGACTGTAGGGTGGAGAGGAGGGAAACCCACAGACGGTTAAAGTCTTGTTTTCATTAGCTCCAACAGTACAGCTGATTCCATGTATAAAGTCATCATATTGTATTTTCAGGGCCTGTATTCAGATTGCTGATCTAGGATCAGCTTTGCCTTTTAGATCATAATGAATACGATTACATGGACAAGGGGGACCTGGTCATAGATCAGCACTTCTACTGTGAGATGCTATAATGAATGTGGGCCCTGATCTCTGTTATAGACAGACACTAGTAATCCGCATTAAATTGTGGCGGAATACTTAGAAATGGCTTCCTTTCTTAACTAAGGTACTTGGGTTAAGGTCACAACACTTTAATTTCCTCAATTCCTACATAAGCAGATTCTTTGGAATAGTAAGATAAAGCTGTGTGCTCAGACCAGGTATTAGTGATCATTGTAATCGACCATGGAACAGTGTAATACACCTAGTGCATTACAGCATATATGTCCTGTAATTCACTAGGTGGCAGTATGTCAGTTTGCTCTATGAAAGGAAGAATAAATTAACTATCGAATTCATGAATTAATGAATTAACGAATATATTCCAGCGATTATAAAATATGTTTCAATAGAATCATTAGTGTTTCATTTAATATTATTGAACATAATTAGTATTGTCAATAGTAATTAGCATTAAATCAGTAGCTCAGAGTAATTTACCAATATATTATTTTAGTTTCCATGGATGCATTTCTGGTTCAAAAGCAAACATTTAACCAGTGGCAGACTTAACATTTTTGTTCTGTTTTTCTTGGAATGGCAACAATCGATCGCACACACACACACACACACACACACACACACACACACACACACACACACACACACACACACACACACACACACACACACACACACACACACACACAGCCAGGCATGCAAGTGGCTGTTGGTTTTGGAGAGAGGACAGAGCCATGGCTCACAGAGAGGCCAGGTTATTCTGGTTGTGTGAGGAGGGAATGGAGAGGCATGCTAATGATGCCATCCGTCCCTGGGCAAACACACCTCTGCCACTTACTGTGAGTGTTTGTATAGGCCTATCCCTATGTGTGTATATAGTTATATTTACTACTCAAAATTATCATTTCATATTGATTCTTACTCATTTTGCATAATAATCACAATTCCTGAACCAAAGAGGATTCATATTCATGTTCTACTCTGCCCCTGAGCAGGGCGTAGTACCATACACCTCTAATCAACCTCCCTATAGCACCTTACATAACTAGACTAAGTACATACTTCCCATGTGTACCATGAATTATTATGTCTTTTGTTCAGCTGCAAATGTCATTCCACCCAACATGACACCACTCTGTGGCCAGTGTAAGTGAAGGAAATGTGTCAGGCCGAAAGGACAGGATAATCACCTGGGCTGCTGTAGAGTCCTCTGCTCTGATACTTTACTCAAGTACTTCTCTCTCTCTCTCTCTCTCTCTCTCTCTCTCTCTCTCTCTCTCTCTCTCTCTCTCTCTCTCTCTCCTCTTCTCTTTCTCTGTCAGTCTCTCTCTCTCTCTCCTTCTCTCTCCTTCCCTCTCTCTTTCTCTCTCTCTCTCTGGGCATGTTCTAACATGGCATCTTTCCATCCTGATGGTTGTTCATTCTGATTTATCACCTCTTCTCTGTGACTCCTTTTCCAAGGGTCCCGCAGGGCGGGCTGGCCTCGCAGGAGCCGACGGTTTACCGGGTCCTCCTGGTACCATGCTGATGCTGCCAGTAAGTACCAGACCTGACATATTGCTTAATACATCCAATCCAACAAACACTAATATCTACCAGTATTTAAATGTATTGGCAACTGTAAAGCACTTTATGACAACTTCTGATGTAAAAAGGGCTAAATAAATGAATTGATTGATTGTCTTGCTTGATCTTGATCCATATGTTGTCTTTCTTGGTCCATATCCTTGATTGATATTTAGATGTTCGTTGTTCACACACAGCATTATTGTGATTTGTCTTTTGTAAGGCCTGTGTTTCTCTGTGTGACAGTTCCGTTTTGGAGGGGACGGAGAGAAGGGACCCGTGGTGTCTGCCCAGGAGGCCCAAGCCCAGGCCATCCTCTCCCAGGCTAGAGTGAGTACACCAGGGCCGTAATTGGCCAAAGAGGGCCAAATGCCATGGCTGTAGCAGGCCGAAGGGGGCCGAAGCAGGCCAAACAGTACACCAGGGCTGAAGTGGGCCAAAGGAGGCCACTGTAGCCTTTGGGGGGGGGTAAAACTGGCGCAGCTATCTCTTTTGAAATTAATTTTTTTTTTATTAAAAAGAGAACCTCATTGGCGTTTCAGCTATCTTGCTCTTCATAAGTGTATGTCTTCTCACAGCTGTGGTTCATGGGAAGGGGGGAGTGGAGTGGTGGGGGGCCCTGAGAGAGGTGCTGAGCATGCTACAGGCAGGAACACAGCCTGTTTGGACAGATGCAGGAGGCGTTTAAAAATACTACAGGAGTTCATGACCCACGGGTGGGCCATCCCAACAGACCAACAGGTGACTGAGGAAAGAGAGAGCGAGAAAAAAAAGGATTGGGTCTTGTACGAGTGTAGGCCATTGCGTCATCATGTTTCACTTACGGTAGACCCATGACACCACAGAAGAAGAGTAGTAGTGGGCTATAAGAGAGTGTTTGAGTTAGGATGTTAGGATGTCTGTGGGGCGCTGTGACATATGGAGGGTGTCTCGTTCTGACTGGTGATTTGTCATCCCTACCCTTCTCCAACCCCCTCCACCCTCCCGCCATCTACCCCACAGCTCGCCATGAGAGGTCCCTCAGGTCCAATGGGTCTCACAGGAAGATCCGGTCCAGTGGTAAGTTTCAGTTCTTCCACCCGTCATAACACACACAGACACACACGTCCCTCTTTCCACCTCATGTAAGGAATGGTGAACACGGGTCATCGACTGCCCTGTCAGAAACCTACAAAGTACTATGTCACAATTCACCGCTATTTTTCACCCTCCCTATGAGCTATCTTCCTCCATATTACCATCCTGAGCTATAAACCAGCTATATAGGTCCCTGAGAATAGATGAAACATGAACAAGATCAGAGGGTTGAAACTTCTTTTTATAGTTCTAGTGCATTTATCTTTGTTTGTGTTCATTTGATAGGTCTACCTTAGGTTTTCCCCTTTAAAACAACACACGTTCATGATAGTTCTTAAAGCTTGGCTGTAATTATTAAATCACTAGTTGGGAATGTTTCAGTCGTGAAGACCGATAAGGTGCTTTAAAAGTTCTACCTAGCCTTGCGATAGAACCCCACAATTTTAGACTTAAGTATACGCCCCAAAATACCCAATTAAGTTCTAAAATCTCAAAAGGAAACTGACATTATTTTTTATTTTTTGTCATATAGTTTCATCTCTGTTGAATAATACACTTTTGGTGCTGACTAGATAGCTGACACATGGAGGTGTTCAAGATGAAACACACTTTAGTCCTGATTAAAGATACCGATACAGTTATAGTCATCCTATCTAAATCCTTTTAAAAACAGATGAAGATAAAGAGTTATTACTTTGCCTGGGATATAATTATATACAATGGTTTTGTTTAATAAACTTGTCTTTTTTTCTACAATACATGTCAATTAATCTATTCTAACAATACAAGAGGCATCAACTATCAGCTAAATGGCGCCATCTGCTGTTTCATTGTATAAAACATATACTCACCTTACTGGCTGTGTGGAGTTATGACCAAGCCATAGGACTGACTTAAGGTTTGTGCCCATGTTTCTCACTGGTCCATCTCTATCTTAGGGTGTTCCTGGTTCTGCTGGACTTAAAGGTGATAGTGGAGACCCTGGTCCTCAGGTGAGAGGTTAAAGATATACCTGTAGACTACAATAACACACTCACAGTGATACTCTACACTATACCTCACTACAGTTACCAATACCTCACTACAGTTACCCATACCTCACTACAGTTACCAATACCTCGCTACAGTTACCCATACCTCACTACAGTTACCCATACCTCACTACAGTTACCAATACCTCACTACAGTTACCAATACCTCACTACAGTTACCCATACCTCACTACAGTTACCAATACCTCGCTACAGTTACCCATACCTCACTACAGTTACCAATACCTCACTACAGTTACCAATACCTCACTACAGTTACCCATACCTCACTACAGTTACCAATACCTCGCTACAGTTACCCATACCTCACTACAGTTACCCATACCTCACTACAGTTACCCATACCTCGCTACAGTTACCCATACCTCACTACAGTTACCAATACCTCACTACAGTTACCCATACCTCACTACAGTTACCAATACCTCGCTACAGTTACCCATACCTCACTACAGTTACCAATACCTCACTACAGTTACCAATACCTCACTACAGTTACCCATATCTCACTACAGTTACCAATACCTCGCTACAGTTACCAATACCTCGCTACAGTTACCAATACCTCGCTACAGTTACCAATGCCTCACTACAGTTACCAATACCTCACTGTAGTTACCAATACCTCAATATCTCACCTACAGTTACCTATACCTACACTTTTCACTACCGTATACCTATACAGTTAATTTTCCCTAGCTGACTAGAAACTGACCATCATCACTTGTCATTCACAGGGCCCCAGGGGAGTCCAAGGGTCTGCAGGACAAATAGGCAAATCTGGCAAGAGGGTAAGTGAACTGAGTGACCCTCATTCAGCGCTTGTGTGTGTGTGCCATGTGAGATCTGAGAGGTTTATCCTAATGAATCAAAAACAGATGCCTGATGTGTGCTAAAGTTCAGTTAAAATGACCAAAAAAGACAACCTGGCAGTGGATGACATAATTGTCTGTTGCTGTATTTCCAGGTAGAAGTCATGGCCTGATTGGTTTGATGTTTCCATCTCTCTCTCTCTCACTCCCTCTCTCTTGTAGGGTCGTGGCGGAGCCGATGGCGCCCGAGGAATGCCTGGAGAGTCAGGCTCTAAGGTACACGAGGACCTCTGTCTACTAGTCACTTTTCTCTAGTCACTTGTCTCTGTCAAGAGTGACTGTTCTGTGTTGATCACAATACACAATACTGTGTTGTAAACTTATGCAGGTCTGTGTCATCTTGGGACTCGGTGGTCATTGTCACATTGTTTCTCCACAGGGTGACAGAGGCTTTGATGGCCTGCCCGGTCT
Organism: Brachymystax lenok tsinlingensis; assembly: GCA_030435695.1. Classification (NCBI taxonomy): domain Eukaryota; kingdom Metazoa; phylum Chordata; class Actinopteri; order Salmoniformes; family Salmonidae; genus Brachymystax; species Brachymystax lenok. Next base: position 21,396,550 of record CM059782.1, read on the forward strand.
GCCTGGTGAGAAGGGACACAGGGTGAGTATAGTAACGTCACCACAAAGTCACAAGCATGTTCACCTCTTCTTAAATGGGAATACAGATGTAGGATATTGATTTGATCTTCCTGGTACAGGAGAACTTTCCTGCAATGCAGGACAACTACAACTGTATTTGAGGTTTAAAAAGGCTTTTGAAGTTTGACATTTTCCTTAGAAAAATGTATCACCCCCTACAAAAATGTCCATTAATTATAATCCACATAATAATTATAATGTCTTGTTGCTGAAGGATTATTTTCCTGCTGTAGCAAACTTGCTCAAATGAGGATCCTATATCTGTACCTTAGGCAGTTGAGAGCCTGCATACTATCTCAGGGAAATGACCCATGAAGTAGACATAAAATGATCAGGATCTCCCTATTCTCTCCGTCTACAAAACATACCGGTTCACTTAGATTGAGGGTCTGATTTGAGGTCACCTTCACTCTTCAACGCTTAAACCCGCTTGAACAAATAATGAAAAAGAGAGAATATGGGTCGTAGTATGGCCAACAATACAGTATGTTCCAAAAACACTGGTCTTTTCTGTCTAATATTATCACTCATTCCAGAGGACCTGAGGTAAATTACAGTGAGATTTAGCACAGCAGGTAATCAAGGGGATACATACTGGATGAATATCATTGAACAATAGACTAGTGTTGGTCTGAGAAACAAATGGCCTTGGACGTTTATAGGCTTATGGGTAAAAACACTGTTGCCCTATTTGATAAAACCAAATTGGCTTAAAACAAAATGCCAACGCTATTAGGCTCTGAACAGGGGATTTTGGAAATACCAGGGGTTTTGGAAGTTATAAAATGTCTTTGACATTTTTGGCAACATTAGCTTGTGGGTGTTACTACTGAATAATCTGTCTTGAGTTTTTGTGTGTGCAATATTATACAATCAGCTAAGTCCTTCATTCAGAAAATGAAATGCTGAATTATATTAATTATTGTATTATTGTAGAGCTAATCTGAATGGCTTTGAAGTGGTCATTTAAAAATAACTAAATAAAGTTAGTGTTATTTAGACTTAAAGATGGACCAATAGCTTGGGCTGCAGAGAGGTAGAGAAACAGAGAGAAGGGACAGAGACGGAGACAGATATTAGGAGGCCTCATATATTTCCAGCCTGGGCGTGTGGTTCCTAATCCTGGCCTGGGTAACATCAAGGTAACAACAGAGTCAGTCAGCCAGTCAGCCAGCCAGCACAGCCAGCCAGTCTGATGTAAATAAGAGGTTGTGAGCAGCTTCAAGTCTACAGCTGGCCTGGCCCAATTCTCTTTATAACAATATCATACATCTCTCTCTCTTTCTCCCCCTCTCCATAGGGAGAGACAGGACCACTTGGACCACCTGGAGCCCCTGGAGAGGATGGACAGAGAGTGAGTATCCTCTCCCCCTTCCTCATTCTCCCATTCCTCTTCTTCATTTACATCCCTCCGTCCTTACTGTGTAAACTAACTGTTTTTCCCCTGTGCAGGGCGAGGATGGAGAGATCGGGCCAAGGGGATTGGCTGGAGAGAGCGTAAGAGAGCGTCCACTGAATTGCTATTGGGTTTAATAAATAGGACCCTACAGTGTAACTTCACAACGGTATTGGAGGTATACAAGTATTCAACCACCCTGTTATGACCTACTATCTCCTCTGGTTGACAGCACAACCACTTATTTCACGTATGATTCATATCTGTCCATTAGGGGGCAGGATTTCTTAACTGGGTATTTGTTCTACATATCAAATCAAATTACATTTTATTTGTCACATACACATGGTTAGCAGATGTTAATGCGAGTGTAGTGAAATGCTTGTGCTTCTAGTTCCGACCATGCAGTAGTATCTAACAGATGACTTAATCATTGTTTTCCATGATCCAGAGATAGTAGAGAAGCGAGACATCCCACTCCCTCGATTTTTTTCTGATCGGGGAGGGGGGGTCTACTTATTGGGTGCCCCAGACTGAGACATCTCAAATGCAAATGTTATCTGGTCGAGGCGGGGTGGAACTGGTGAGGCAAGCGGAGAAGGGACAATATGTAGACCATAGGCAGCGGTTCTCTATCTCACTTGAGCATTCCAGATACAGTATGAAGGAACCGTGAGCTCATGGGGGAAAGCATGCTCACGTGAGTGAGGGAATGCCCCAGACAGTAATATTGAATATTTTTTGGTTAATGACTTGAGTGAACTATTTTTATTTATCCACCATCTTTGTGTGATCCCGAAACTGTTCTTTTTTTCTCTCTCTCTCTCTCTCTCTCTCTCTCTCTCTCTCTCTCTCTCTCTCTCTCTCTGTCTGTCTGTCTGTCTGTCTGTCTGTCTGTCTGTCTGTCTGTCTGTCTCTAGGGTCCTAGAGGTCTGCTTGGGCCCCGCGGTCCACCCGGTCCCACTGGACAGCCTGTACGTAGTACTTAACACATACTTTCCTATGTTAGAGTTATCACTGTGGTATCTCCTGTATATTACAACATTGAATAAGAAGTTCCTAGTCATCTGAATGTTTGTGTTTCCACAGGGTGTAGCTGGAGTGGACGGGCCACACGGTCCCAAAGGAAACATGGTAGGAACACTCATAACGTTATCTCACACAGATACTAAACTAAAACACCCACTCTGATGGAAGCAGAACTGGTAGATATAGGGTTTGTATAAGCCTGACCAATACGCTATTTGTCACCAGAGAGGAGTGTAGTCCACTACACTGTGTCAGTGTTTAGGATAGGTTGTCTGGGCTGGGTTCTAACACTCTTTTAAACTTCACAGCTGTAGAGGTCAATGGTCAAACTGTGTGTTTGTGAGCACTGGGAGGAGTGACATCGTTCACACTGTAGGTCAGGCAGTGACTGCTCTATGGGTTTCCAAATGACTGCCCCCTGGGGCCTCTCCCTGTAGCACATCGGAGTAGGGTGATATTGCCCCTAAGCACTGATCTAGGTCAGTTTTGCAAGCTAACCTTCTAATGGTTAATGATAGGATTTGGGAAAGGTAATCTGGTCCTAAATCAGTGCTTAGGACAAACTTCAACAACAGCAATCCTACAGTTCAGAGTAGCAACAGACTGCAGGTTACAGTTGTTTGTTCGGTCCAGAAATATCAGTTTCTTCAGTGTCTAGAACAGTTCTTTCCAAGGTCAACTATTTCTCTACTATTTAAACCAGATGCACCTTGTGGCATCGGCTGATGTAAACAGGGCTTTATAAATAAATGTGATTGATTGATAGATTTTTCTTCAGTCCCAAACGTATTGAGAGTAGACCCTCAAACCCCCTCAAACATCTCCTTAAACGTGTCCATCTTAGTAAAATATACAAATTTGCTTCAACAGGTAGAGACCTTAAGACCTTAAGTGTTAAATAAAAAATGTAGAAGCAAGAAATAAAAATAAAAGTTACAAATAATTAAAGAGCCGCAGTAAAATAACAGATACAGAGTCAATGTGCGGTGGCACCGGTTACTTCACATAAGGACTGCTGTGCCCTGCTCTGCCTTCAGCTCGTTGTCATGTGAAATTGATCGTCTCTGTCTGTCTGTCTTTGTTTAGGGACCTCAAGGAGAGCCAGGACCTCCGGGTCAGCAGGGGATCCCAGGGACACAAGTGAGTATCCCAGACATTACAGACATTACAGACATGACAGTATACCAGACATTCAGAAATTACAGACGTGATAGTATCCCAGACATTACAGACATGATAGTATCCCAGATATTACAGACATTACAGACAGTATCACAGACATGATAGTATCTCAGACATGACAGACATCCTAGACAGTAACACAGACATGATCACATTCAATATCACAGACATCAGAGATCATGTCACAGACCATACAGACAACAGTGTCACAGACATTACAGACAATAGTGTCACAGACATTAAAAGACAATAGTGTCACAGACATTAAAAGACAATAGTGTCACAGACATTAAAAGACAATATCACGGTCTTCACAGACCAGATATATACATATAAACGTACATGTACAAATGTAGAATTTGCTATTGAAGTTGCTATTGACACTCAGTACCCACATGAATAATTAGTTTTTATTTGTGTGCGTAGTCTAAAACATAGTTGGATTTTTTGGTTAGATAATATTCTCACTGTAATGAGGTATTATGTCAGGAGCTTATGGAAATATACTGCTCTCTGATGATCATTTCCATCACATTTTGGGATTACTTGAATTCTGCCTCACTCCTCTTCTGCTTCTCCCCTCCCCTCCTCCCTTCCTCTACCCATCCCCACTTCCTCTCCCCCTCTCTCCCTGGAGGTAAAGAGAGCACACACAGAGGGATTTTCTTGGAATATTTTCCTGGGTTTTCTGGGGGGGGTTGAGGGAAGCGGTGAAAGCATCTCATTCATGTCTGTGGAATGCCTGCCGAGAGAGACACACCTGTAGGAGCAAGCTGCAGTACAGCCTCAGATTACTCTCTCTGCCACACACAAACACACACAAACACACACTCACGTGGGCACAAATACACACGTGCACGCACACGGTCAAGAATGAATACAGTCCCACCATTCTTAACCTTGCATGTCAGTTAGCACCTTCTGCTGAGTCCCCAATGCCCCTCCATGACCCCAGCTAGCCTGTGTGTGTGTGTGTGTCGCTGCTATGGCAACAAACTCTGAAACTGTCGGTCTGCTTCTGTTCTGCAGGGTCTTCCTGGTCCTCAAGGTCCCATCGGACCGCCCGGTGAAAAGGTAAGTTGAAGCTCTGCTCTTCACTCCTCTGTCAACAGAATTGACCTGAAAGGGCCGTCCGTGTTTGTTAGTGGCCCAAAAGACAAACTGTAAAAGTGTGTGATCTGTTGGATGTAAATGTAGCGTGCTTATTTACCATAGTACTGCACTGAAGGGGTTTCAATGCATTGAATGTAAGCCCCCTTATACAAGTGTCTACAGAGGTGAACTGACTATGTCCGGGGGGTCGTTAAAGTGTTGTTTAGACCTTTGACCCATGCTGTGTTTTTCTCTCCTTCTGTCTCTGTTTTACAGGGACCTCAGGGCAGGTCGGGGTTGGCTGGTTTACCCGGGTCAGATGGACCTCCTGTACGTGCTATTCTGTCATTCTGTTTACACCTCTCGCTCAGCCTCACACTCTTTCCCTCCTGTCAAACTATTCACTCATCCACTGCCCTCAGACAACCCACAAGTACCCGTGACAGTCAACACACTGTTGAGAAGCAGTATAACTAGCGAGATCTATATTGTGATGGTGGAATGAAATGTTCTTAACTGACTGCCATCGTTTGCTTTAACATGGCAACCCACAGGTACCACTACATGTCCGTACACAGTAGAGGAAGATATACATTCCACGCACTGTAGTATATACAGTGGGATTAGCTTGCCCCAGGGCCTTTGTACATTTACATTGACATTTGAGTTATTTAGCAGACACTCTTATACAGAGCAACTTAAACTTAGTCACAGTTTGTAAAATGTAGCGTGCCCCAAACATCTCTCCCTTCCACTACAACTACCATCCATTAAGCCACAACATTGACCAATTATCCTGTCTGTTACTCTCTCCCAACTTCATATGATATATTTTATTGACTTGAACAATAGAGAGGGTTGCTGCTTCCACATAAATGCATAAAAACATAGAATAAATTGAGAATAACACCACATTATACACCTGGCTCCCCCTCACACAAAAAAGTCCATCAGTTAATATCAGGCAAGTCAGAATGCATTTTGTACAACCTATACTAGTATTTCCCTCTGCCTCAATGGTCTGTTAGCCTGGCTCTAGCTGATCTGCTACAGCGTGCGTCAGGGAGAGGCTGGGAAGCTGAGAGGGAGGCAGCCTAAAGCCTACTGATTTACAGCTTTCTGCACTGTGACATGTTTAATTAGTGCCAGGTGTGCACGTAAAAGGTCTGACTGGTGTAAACTAACCAGCCAGTCGGTCAAACAGTAAGACTGAGCCTAGACCTAAGACTGTTAAAGCTTCCATCACTCATTATTCTACACAACCACCACCGCCACGGCCAGGCCGGGCAGGCCACTGTCATACACTAACACTGAGGCCTTCTAGAACTTTCTGATGCACTGAGCTATTCCATAGAATCAAACTAGAACTCTTTTATGTATGTGTTCCATAAAATCAAACTTTGGTGTTCAGTGCTTGAGTGAGCTCTACTAACTTAGAGCGCGCATCCATACGAGATTAAAGTACTGTATCTAAGTCATTTGTGTTCGTTCTTCTCTTCACAGGGTCATCCTGGTAAAGAGGGCCCACCTGGTGAAAAGGGAGCTTTAGTAAGTACAATTAACATTTACATTTTAGTAGCATATGGTTGATTGACGGATTGATCGGTCAGTCGATTGGCTGATTGATTGATATGTTCTTATCTCTTAATGAGAGACTAATGTAGGAATTGTTCTCTCTGTCTTTGTCCTCCTCCAGGGCCAGTCAGGTCCCCAGGGTCCTATTGGTTATCCTGGTCCTCGTGGTGTCAAGGTACGGTGGTGGAGCTCACCAAGGTGACGTTCAGAAACATCCTCATGGCGGTAGGTTGATAACTGTGGTCTATTTCCTGTCTGTCTACTAGGGTGCTGACGGTGTTCGAGGACTGAAGGGTGGAAAGGGAGAGAAGGTAAACCTTCTCCTAATCATAATTTGATGCTTCATATCGCTGCCATTGTGTGTAAGAAGTCCATGTTGTGAGTTAAACTCAAAGTTCTGTCAAAATGTTCAGTCACAAAGTCCTTATGCAGTCCAAAATGTCCACACTGCCCCAATCTATATTATACTAATTCAAAACCAAGAGCATGACACAGATATGTACATATAAACGTACATGTACAAATGTAAAAGAAAAGGGTTGAAGTTGCTATTGACACACAGTATTAATATTAATGTTGTTTTTTACATCAGTAACACCGTGGATATCAGTGTTATTACTGAATAATTTAGGTTTAAGTTTTATGTTAATTTATGTTAAAGTTAGGGTTTAATGTAATCCCAAAACCTTGAGGAAGGATTGTTTGTTCTGAATAGAAAATGAATGCCCCCCATCCAAGAGGTGAGATCTTGTCGTGAAACGTGCATGGTTTCACTGCTCTGGGTGCAGGGTAGACACACACACACACACACACACACACACACACACACACACACACACACACACACACACTGCATTATGTATTAGGATGAGAAAAGACACAGACAGGTGACAGACTGCACACAGGATCTCAGGGAGCTACAGAGAAAATAGACAGTGAGAGACAAAGAACACAGAGTGAAAGATGAGAGAGACTGAGAAAGGTTTTCTTATTCTCTTGTTAACTATTTCATGGCTGCCATAAATTGATACAATAAGAATTTGATCCTGGGTGAAACCTTTACAGTGTGTGCGGGGAGTTAACAAGTGTACATTGTACAGCATCCAAATATAGTCTAAAGTAGCCTACACTATACTTCAACAACATGTAATTTACAGCATCATATATTCTCCATTACTTAAATATTTGAGTGATAGATATTTCTACTGTGTGTTTGCTCGTCCACAATGTTTTTGTAATGCATAAACTTCCTGTAGGACCATTATAATACAGGAGAAGTGCTTCTTGCCCTCCAATTACCCTGACCCTGTATATAGTATGCTTACTTACTTTATACTGTTCTTCTTATTTCTTATTTTTATATCTTGTGTGTTTTTGTTCTACCTTGTTATTTTTTGTATTACATTGTTGGGGTTAGAACTAGCACGAAAGGAATTTCGCTGTGCTTGTGCATTTGACATTAAAACATTAGAATTTGTTCTTAACTGACTTGCCTAGTTAAATAAAGAAATAATTAAAAAAAATTAAATTGAAACTGAAACTTGAAACAATGCACATGCAATGAGATTCTCCTCTTTTCCCACCAGATGGCAGTAGTCTGCACTGCATACAGAGAGGCTGCACATGTGAAGCAGATTAGGTTTTCTATTTTATAGTTTATGGAAAGATATAGGCCGTATCCATTTAGATTGACTATTTTTGATTAAAACAACAAGTATTTAAAAATAAATATGTGTCCACAGATACACTACCATTGAAATTCTGTGCATTGAATAATGCAGGTACAAGCTCAAGGCATACTGAATCCCACTGATCTCTTACACACGGTGAAAAACAACAGCAACATTCAGTTTCCTACAAATCAACTTAACAAGTAACCCTGTTCATATTTTTCTCTCTTATTTTAGGGTGAGGACGGTTTCCCTGGGTTCAAGGGAGACATGGGTCTCAAAGGTGACAGGGTGAGTTGACGACTCATATGTGTAGATACCGATTCACCCATAATTGTATGTGTATGGTACACTATGCACCATAGACCACAGTGATGGTACAATACCTTACCTGGTGTGTGTTGGGTTTGTTCAGGGTGAGCTCGGTGTGCTTGGGCCCCGCGGTGAGGATGGACCTGAGGGCCCCAAGGGCCGAGCAGGGCCCAATGGAGAGTCTGGCCCCATGGGTTCTGCTGGAGAGAAGGTAACGTCTTCATTCACAGCCCCTCTTTGTCTTGTAAGGTGAATCTGTTGTTATTAGCATATCCCCGAAGCCTGTGGAAATACTTGAATTCATTTTGAGCTAGTACAACTGTTAACCAATACATTGTGCTCATTCAAGTATTAGTTTATGTTGTCTCATCAAGACTTTTCTGTTGTCTTCAGGGAAAACTGGGTGTTCCAGGATTACCCGGCTACCCAGGAAGACAAGGTCCAAAGGTACGTAAACAATCACCACGGTGATGCCTGTAAGGACTTCTCTGTGTGGAGACAACTTAAATGAACAACATCCACCAATAGCCAGCTCAGAACACATGACCCACCACGCGGTTAGGAAGGAGTAACCTGATATTAAACAGACATGGTTGTTCACTAAAGAACACCCAGGGACATTTTACCAGAGTTGGCTCATTGACAGATCTGTCTTTCAATAGGTAATAATGATCCAAGATGGAGGTACTGTAGATACTGCTTTCACACAGAATTCATATTAGACCCAGATACTAAGAAGCCATGTTGTGTCCTCAGAGACCTACGTAGATGATGGACAATGCCCCTCTTGTAACCCTGAGACTTAGAGTTATGTACAGCTCAAACACAGATAGATATATTTGGTCACCAGCATCATAACACATCCCCTAACAGGAAATACATGTCCTTCTTCTGATTCCTTACCCATCACATCCCGCAATCTGCTCTTCAGTAATCCACTGGTAATATGGATTAAAAGATTACAAACATTATGCTGGAGGATTATGTGGCATTCCGTGAGATGGTATCTAATAGACTGTAGGGCTAATTTATGCCTGAGAGCTGCCAAAAGTTGGATTTTTATAAAGTGAACTGTTGAAGCGATGCCATGGGTGTCTGAAGGCACGGCCATTGGGTTTAGAGGTATGGCAGTTATATAGTGAGAGGTTGGTAGTCCATCAAAGTCTGAATGTTTGGCCCCATCTATTTCCATTTCATTATGTTGATCTTCAGCTCGCATCATGACTTTGTGAAATGGGGCCTAGAAAACAGTCAAGCTACAGCTTTGAAATGGTAGAGTGAACCATTGTGTTGATGTCATGTTTGAATACTTTTATGAATACCAGAACTGAAGTTCAAGGGTAAGATGATTTTGAATCCCACATACACAACAAAAGACCATGATTAGAAACCAGACTGTCTTCATATTAAGTGATTGTCTGTTTTTTTTTGTCTTGTTGTCTACCCAAGTCAATGGTTTTCTATTGTTGTTGTTTGGTTTCTGCACCATGTGCACCCCCTCTGCACCATGTTCCCCCTCCTCTGATCTGTTCAATTAGATGTTTTCACAAAGGATCTTTACAAAGTCATCATGATTTTTGAAGTCTTCGCAAACGAAGGAAGTGTGTGTGTCTTGTCACATTGGCGTTTAATATTTCCTGTTCTCCATATGTGCCGTGTTTTTAACGTTAATATTCTGATAGTGATGAGCTTGTGATTGTTCAGCTGAGGAGTATTCTCTCCTCCGTGTCGTCTGTTTTCCCACGGCACAGTGCTGGTTACAGAGTCAATGCCTGACGCAGCTCTCTGTCTCTCACATAATAATAGAGGTTGACAGTCAACAACAACAAGTGAAAGCAAAACCTTCTCAAACCGTTACTTATTAACATGGATATCCTGATTCCTCTCCTTCCTGCCTTGTTGATCCGCAGGGTTCCAGCGGCTTCCCGGGCTTCCCAGGGGCCAACGGAGAGAAAGGAGCCAGGGTAAGATAAATAGTCCCGTCCCTGTTTCTGTGTGGAACTCACACACACTGCATCATAACACTACACAAAGGACATTGATTCCCACTACAAAAGCATTTGTGTGATGAGTTTGCATAAAATACAACCTCCAAGAATCATTGTGGAAGAGAACAAAAAGATGCTGAAACTATTGTTTGTTCTCAGTGATTCCCTTCGCAGCCTTGAATAGAACGTCCTGCTCACCTAGAGTTTTTTAGCACAGAGCTGGAGAGTAACTTTGTAAACAACTTACTGAGGATGTTTAGGAAGGATTGACCTTGAGTTGGTTTCTGTTTTAAATAAATGTATTCTTCTCTGTTCTTCAAAAGGGCGTGGCGGGCAAACCCGGTCCAAGGGGGCAAAGAGGTCCAACAGTACGTCCTCCTCCATTTTACCACATAGCACTAAGAATGAATGAATGATTTATTTAGTTAATGAATGAATACATTTGTATTTGTGTGTCTTAACTCTTGTCACATGTATGAGACTGCTGTACTGGACTGGACTGAACTGTATAGTCTTACCTGATCTTGGATCAGTCTGTGTTCTGAGCTGTGTGTCTGTCATCTCCGGTCTCACAGGGTCCACGAGGGGGTCGGGGTGCTAGAGGTCCTACAGGCAAGCCAGGCCCTAAGGTAACTACCCTCTCCATCTTTTCTTATTCCATTTTTATTTCCCCTTTATTTTAGCAGGGGGTCCCATTGAGACCAATGTCCCTTTTATTGAAAATACACACATTACAAATACCACATAATATAAATATGCAAGATTACAAAACAACACACTCAAGAAAAACAATCACATTCCTCAGCAAAGAGGTCTCAAAGACATGTCCTACTTGACAACTCATAGAAAGACCATACACCATAATGGTAATGACATTGGTAATCCACATGTAGCTGTGTAACAGCAAATACCTATATGCATGATGTGTGATCACTGTATTGTCTGGTAGCAGTAGAACGGATGCTGATTTTCTGTCTGTTGTGTTTTGCAGGGCACGGCGGGCAATGATGGTCCACCTGGCCCGCCTGGCGAGAGAGTAAGTCCCATCAGCCACTGCTTCCGAGGGGGAGGGGTTATGGGCCGGGGTATGGGGCTGACCCATGGATAATGAAATGTGAAATGGCTTGAAGTATTAAGCAGTTAACGACGACTGCCTGTCTGAAGTAGTCGTGGGGTTGGAGTGGGAGAACTTATGGTTGTCCGGGCAGATTTTGGGAGTGTCTCATTGCTGAGACTCAAAGACTGTCTTCACTCTTCCATTGTCTGATTACCTCTCTGTTTATTCCAGGGACCTCAAGGACCCCAGGGCCCCGTCGGGTTCTCAGGACCAAAGGGCCCCCCTGTAAGTATCCTCTCGCCAGTACCATAGTCATATTTCTAAGGTAGCCCTCTCCTACAGTAAAATGACCAAGTGGCCTCATAAGTGGAATGTTATTTCTATTTTTCATAATTCCATAATTAATAAACATTATTTAAAAAAAACAGTAGAAAATCCAGTGTTTGTACAGTATGCCAAACAGGTTTGTTATATTTCAGTCTTCTGTGATGTATATAAAGTGTAATATCGGTATGCAAACTCAACATTGAATATATTTCAACTCTGACATGGTACAGGTGTCTTCTTTTTTTAAGCCCATAACCATGTGTGTGAGGTGTATACTTTTGCTTCAAGGTAGATTTGTTTAAGACTACCAAGAATCACTCTGTATGACCCTGATTTAGCCCACTGCAGTAATTAAAGGAAAGTAATTTGGAATGCAGTAGGGTGGGCTATGTATTTGGCCGTATCACTGATTGGGTGTAGTAATCATTACTGTTATTGAAGCAGAACCCTGTTTTTCAACATCCTATAGCCAGAAGACAAGTGTTCATTTCCTCCTATTGATTAGAGTTTGATTTAACCTTTGCCGATAGTTCTGTTTCCTCTTTGCAGGCCATTACTTTGTAGGAAGGCCAGTGTCTTATTATAGTCTAAAAAGACTTCCACTCTGATATATGTCCATGTATTTTTTATTGAACAATAAAACAGATTACTTTTGGTCAATCCACCACAATTACTATGAGAATCTACCATTGGATGTGCACAAGGTTTCCCCCTCGTTCATGTAGTTGTCATTGATAGAGTCTACGTTCTCTGTGTCATTCCTAGGGACCACCTGGAAAGGATGGGCTGCCCGGCCACCCTGGTCAGCGAGGAGAGACGGTGAGTGTTCCTGACCACGCCCCTCGTTAGAGCTGTCACACACCTGGGCACACCGGGCCAGCGGGCTTGGACAGACAAGTCCTGCCAGGTGTGGAAACATAAGACTGCCCCTGCTCTCTTGAGGTGGGAAACACTCCGACTAGTCAAATTTTTCACACCTGGACGGATTTGTCTCCTCAAGTCTGCAAGCTTTTGTTGCACCAAGAAGCCGGGTGTTGGACAGCTCACTCTTGTCTTAGACACACAGACAGACCTTCTTCTCTGGTTTACCTGATGTATTTAGTGAGAGAGAGATTGACTTGAATTGAATCTCCCTGGTCTGGTTCTCTCTCTCTCTCTCTCTCTCTCTCTCTCTCTCTCTCTCTCTCTCTCTCTCTCTCTCTCTCTCTCTCTCGGTATCTCTCTTTCTCTCTCTCTGTCTCTGTCTCTCTCTCTCTCTCTCTCTCTCTCTCTCTCTCTCTCTCTCTCTCTCTGTCTGTCTGTCTGTCTGTCTGTCTGTCTCTTTCTTTCTCTGTCTCTGTCTCTCTCGGTCTCTCTCGCTTTCTCTCTCTCTGTCTCTGTCCCTCTGTGTCTCCCTCTGTGTCTCCCTCTGTGTCTCCCTCTCTCTCTCTCTCTCTCTCTCTCTCTCTCTCTCCCTCTCTTTCTCTCTGTGTGTGTCTCTCTCTCTGTCTCTCTCTGTCTTTCTTTGTCTCTCTCTTTCTCTCGGTACCTCTCTGTCTCTCTCTGGGCCAGAGCCTTCAGTAGGATGTCTTTATGTAATGTTGAAGAGAGAGACAGACATACTGTATCTGATGGAGCGAAACACATCCTGAGCTCAGAGACTAGCCTACCCCTGAGTCCCTGACACACACTCAGACACAAGGCTGTCTAAATGCAGCCAGAGGGTCTAGTCTGTCTATCTTCCCAGGTCGTTGGGGAAAATGGTAAATACCGCCAGACAGCCAGTCTATCTGATCACTCATCTGTCTTCCAGGCCTTAAATGGACTAAGTTACAGTTGAATAGGCTGAATCTGTATATTAACAAACATTAGATAATATCAGCATGGAACACAGGAAAGGAATTACCCTAACACGATAAACCCAGCAGGAATAATGTACTAAGCCTCATCTCTCTGCATATCCCACCATTTTTAGTGAGTTTATTCAGCAAGCTTTACATTCATCCCTCCTCAATCCGATTATCCTCACAGGGCACTAAAAGATGCTAAAAGCTCCACGGAGCAGGGAGCATTCCCAATCGTTCAAGTTTTCTTCTCCATTTGTTCCACTTCTAAGTGACACATTAGCTAGGGACTAGCCCCCCCCCTCCTCTCTGGCTCCTCTTGAAATGACATCGATAAGCATCTTCATTAAGATGTTTACACTGCTGGATTTATTACCTGGTAAACAGGCTGGGGGAGCGGCCAATAGCAGAATTGATCATAGTAATAAAATGTTCTAGGCCCTAGGCAGTGGGCACGGATCCATCCACACAGCATAGCAGAGTCTGACGAAGCATTCAGTGCATATAAAGATCTCTTCTTCAGGCCAGGTTGTAAAAAAGCTGTCCGAATCTTTTCCAAACAATACCCAGTCATGAATCACTCTGCCACAAGATAATGAGTCCATGAGAAGTCATCAAACATTGGACTTTTGAATGAGCTACAGCTGAAAAGGTTTTGCACAAAAAATATCCTAACAATAGCATACCTCTGGCTAGACTACAGCACGTTTCTATTCCCAGAACAAGTGTAGCTACTCCAATAGACATGAAAAGTGACATGACTGGCATCAGCTATCTGTGATTCTTTGTTGCATTTTTGTGTGGCGTAATCAATGTATCTCCCTTGAGTCCCTTCCTCCCTTTTATGTCTGATGTCTGTAGGTTGTTTCATGTAGCTCTATGGTCATTGAATATGCTTTTACGGTGTCCACTCAGTCTGTCTGTGATGTCTGGAGTTGGCACCATAGGCATGAATGCAACAACAGGTGCATTCATGTAGAGCTCGCTTCGTTCGAGGAAATCGATGACGTTTTTCACAATGTCTTTAATCTGATCGGAATCAAAAAGACAGCTGTTGGATTTCACACCTGACTCAATTACTATGCTTGATGTCTGACCAATTAGCATCAAGTCCACTTCAGTTATTGAGAGCATAGTTTAAGATCTATCTCCTTTTTGGAGACTCAGATGAAATCCTTGCTATAACAGGGAGTTGTTGAATTAAACTTTCTTAGCCGGTTTCCTAGACCCAGATTTAGCCTAGTTCTGGACTAATAAACATGCTCAATGGAGAATCTCTATTGAAATAGCTTTTTAGTCCAGGACTAGGTTTATTATGTGTAACTGCTTCCTGGTGTCTGTGTTAAGTCTGCTTTATTCTCTTCTGCCACGCTAACCTTGTTATTGCAGCAATGATCCCTGGGTGAAAGGTCATCACCTTTGACCTTTGACCTTGTGGTCATGTGATACTTTATCTTGCCACTTGGTGGTGAGGTGGTAAGTAAGTGGAATACATCTCTATGATAAATATCTAGTACTAAATATAGCATTTATTTACATGGCCGTCTAAAGTTACATCCGAAACATGAGAACATGGAAATAAACAAATACAAAACAATAAACAAATGGAGCACAACATAAACTATATAAATGTATATTTCCATAATTCATGTGTTTTCATGTACCATGCACACAGTAATGAACCAGTCGGATGTGACCATAGAGTGCCTCCACTTTAGGATCCATTACAAAGAGACATGGTGCGTTCAAGACAACTGGGAACGAGCTCCGACTCGGACAAATCTTACATCCAATTCGAATTTACAAGTCGGAAACTCAGGCATCATCCTAGAGCTCCGACTTCTCCGACCTGATGATCACTGACGTCACGATTTTTTCCAGTCTGTGCTCGTTTTTCCCTGAGTTCCCAGTTGTCTGGGACACACCATCATCATCCACTAACACTTGTCAACATAGTGCATTCAGTGGTTGCCTTGTCGATTGGGATACTGACTCCACTATGTACATCGACTCAAATCAAAATTTGTGGAAGGATGACATCAATAGCAAGATTTGAGGACGGGATTACATTGATTGAGATCCAGTTGGTTTGGAAGACTTTTCAATGTCATTGATATGTTGTTCTTGTCCACAGGGATTCCAAGGAAAGACAGGTCCACCCGGCCCAGGGGGGGTTGTTGGTCCTCAGGTAAGGAATTATCATGGAACTAAATGTACGAAGAACTTTTAGAGATCCTATGGTTCAAACATCCTTAGACATTAAACATCTCATCTCATCCACTACCAAATGTGATACAGTATCTTAGTAGTCTGTGACATAATTGCGTTATCCAAGGATCTGTTATGGTAGAGTTTGTCTCATGCCTCTACCCATAAGCCCACAAAATATTTTCAATTCCTAACAGGGTCCCACAGGAGAGACCGGTCCCATCGGTGAGAGAGGCCACCCTGGACCCCCAGGTCCACCCGGAGAGCAGGGTCTTCCTGGCTCTGCTGGCAAAGAGGGAG
The DNA here is from genome assembly GCA_030435695.1 of Brachymystax lenok tsinlingensis. Classification (NCBI taxonomy): domain Eukaryota; kingdom Metazoa; phylum Chordata; class Actinopteri; order Salmoniformes; family Salmonidae; genus Brachymystax; species Brachymystax lenok. Next base: position 21,412,569 of record CM059782.1, read on the forward strand.
CCAAGGTAAGCGCCCCTAAAGATCCACCTCACTGGAGTAAACTCCTAACTCGACAGCCCAACAGTTGTTAACTCTAGGACTCTGACCAGCACATATTAAACATGCTTTCCTGGACCCAGATTATGCCAAGGTAAGCGCCCCTAAAGATCCACCTCACTGGAGTAAACTCCTAACTCGACAGCCCAACAGTTGTTAACTCTAGGACTCTGACCAGCACATATTAAACATGCTTTCCTGGACCCAGATTATGCCTAGTCCAGGACTAAAACATGCTCAATGAAGAATATCCACTGAACAGGAAGTATATGGGAAAGTACTGTTCACCTGGTGAAGTCAGCAGAGGGTTGTGGAGGGGTTGAATTCCCGTGCATCCCAAACGGGCAATATAGTGTCCACTAAGGATCTAAACAGGAACCATTGTGGAGGAGGGATGGGCTTATTCGAAACAGAGCCTTAACTCCCAGGGTACATCCCAAATGGCACGCTTTTCCCTATGTACTGTGTACTACTTTTGACCAGGGCTTCGGGAAAAAGTAGTGCACTAGAAAGGGAATAGGATACCATTTGGAATGTACCCCCAGACAGTCCCAAGGCCACCCAGCCAGCCCCTCTGTCTCCTTCTTTCATTTAACCTCCTTCCCCGAAGGAGACAGTTTAATCAACTCCATCGGCTAACTCCAACCCTCCTGCCACTCAGGCTCTATAGCTTCCCAGCACCACCAGGTCCGACGCATCAGTAATACTGCTGGGACACTCCAGAGAGAGGGAGGGAGGGAGGGAGGGAGGGAGGGAGGGAGGGAGAGGGCTTGGCAGAGGAGGTCAAACCCTCTTAAACCTTAGCAAGCCACCTCTCTCTCTCTCTCTCTCTCTCTCTCTCTCCCCAGCTAGCAGATAAACCAACTTCAGCCTAACAATACAAAAACAGTCCAAAAAACAAGACCACTGCCCATCATGCTACTACCCATTTATGCTGTCTCATAGTAGTTGCTCTGATTCGTCTGTCATGGGGGTAGCAGAGGGGACTTATAATTGTAACCCGTGGACACAGCTCAGCAGCCTGATACGACTGCTGCTGTTGTTGGCTGCGTTTGTTTTTGTTTATGTTTACAGTCCCTCAGCTTGTTGTCCTCTAGGACTGCGTTATTATAGCTCTCGGCTAATTGTTTTCAATCAGTTTTGAATTTGAAGGGATGCAGAATTTCGGCAAACCATTATTCAGGAGACCTGAGCTTTATGATGTTCATAGCGTAGCTTATTATCAGAACAAGATGAAGGTGCTGTGATAACTAATTCATCAGCTCAAAATACAGACTTAAAACAACGTTTGAAGTACGACAATGACGCCATCCAGAAAAGTCCTTCTGTCATCCTGATGTCAAAGGGAAATTTCAGAATACAACGTTTAGTTTGAGTTTGACTCTTCTTTCACCAGATAACATTAGCTATAGCGTGGAAGTGAAATGAGGGTTATAGAGGGTAGCATATAACATTGTGCAGCTGGATACTTCTCACTCTGTCCTCTGCTGTGTGTCTGTAGGGAGACCCTGGTCCCCAAGGAGCCTCAGGTAAAGACGGTCCCGCTGGTCTACGAGGATTCCCAGGAGAGAGAGGTCTTCCCGGCGCGTCGGTAAGAAACACCCCAGCTGCGACACGCCTCCATCCGTTACAGGTTCACTGACAGAGAATGACGGCCCACCCCCTCTCCACCCACCACCCCTGACAAATGAACCATCGCCTATACACTAGAGGGGGACGTCACCCAACCCAACCACCACTGCAGGGAAACTCAAAGAGACGTGTTACAAATGAACAGATATACATCCCCCTGAATAAACCTCACACCAACCCAGCACTCAGTTTTAACCTCTGCTAGCAGAGGAGAGATGGAGTTTACTATAGCTCTGGGTCACTTTACACAACCCCTGATTCAACCCAAAGACGCTGGTTACGTCCCAAATGGCACCCTTTTCCCTATAGGCCCTAGTTAAAAGTAGTGCACTAAATTTGGAATAAGGTATCATTTATGATACACCCAGGTACTGGGAGCATTTTCTTCCACAACCACATTTGGGGGGAAAGTTATTTGTTTTGTTATATGCATTATTTAGTAAATGAATTATTGAAGGGGGAGCGTTAGCGATTAGGCTGGGGGAAGGAAAGGCCATTGTTCCAGACTAAGTCAAGGTCAGTCTCAGCAGGCAAGGAGCTACCCCTGATTGTTTTCTAGTGGTGTAATTTACTCTCTTTATGCAACACCCCAAGACTCATTACTAATACCGCCATGTGTGCTGCAGGGCTGTTAGGGAGCCAGTCACACACACACACACACACACTGGAGTGTACACACACACAAACACACACACACAGATGTTTATTTCAGCAGTTATGTTTTACTGCGCTTTTGATGAGAAAGTGCCTGAGGGGGAAATATGGCTTAATAAATACCCAACTTTTCTCCCATTCAGATCAATGGTGACTGACTCCCCAAGGTGTCACTTCACAGTATCCCTCCAATCTCTGTCTGGGACAGGAGGAATACCACTCAATACTGACAGACTGACAGACTGACTGACTTATGGGGACCTCAAACACTGTCTTTCAGGCTGTGTGTTTCTTTTGACACATCATTCTAACCATCCATCTCTCTTCTTCACCTTCCTTCCAGGGTCCAGCTGGTTTGAAGGGAGGAGAAGGACCTCAGGGTCCCTCTGGCCCCGTGGTAAGTATCTCCCTGTCACCTACCATCACCTACCTGCCTGTCTGTTGTTAATGTGAAGGGGATGTTGTTAAAATTTCAGGGGGTCTTCAGATAACAGGGTTATTGGGGGGATATTCCCCCTACCATTGTCAATGATAATGCACACAGTGCATTAGCCTAGCTGTTCTTACCATATTGTTTTGGTTATATTGGAGGTAGATATCAGTCTAGGATCAATATTCAGCTTGTCGCACAGCAGGATGCATTGCAGATCCTTGATCCTATCTAGGCTTTTCTATAATGCAGCATCCTATAGGATCCTGCAATAAGGACTCTCAACACTAGATGGCAGTTTGATTCCTTTGAAGATGATAACTTTGAGATTCTGGTTTTGTAATTGCTTTCTCTTGACATCTTGACATAGGTGCTTGGTTGGTTTAAGGTGACAGACTCAAAGTTGGAGTGTCTTCAAAACTTTTTAGGACTAAAATGTCAATCTTCAGATTTCTCTCTCTAGAACACTAGATGAGTATTGTCCAAGTGTAATTGCTATTTAAATGGCTTGACAGTGGGCTGAAAGTTTAGACAGGACATGTGAGGTGTCTGAATTTGGCATTGTGAGAAAAATATGATTTGCATACTAATATGAACTTAATTCAATATAACATATTGCTATATTGCAATGATTCCAACGCATAGCCTTCTTCTGGAAGCAAGTGTTTGTGTGACTTTGCAATCTCTTAGCTCCACACACCACACACCAGCTAGAAATTCATCATGTGAGTGGTCATGCGGGAAGTAGAATTGAGATTGTGGTTGTTTGCTGCCAGCCCGTCTGCAATCCAATCCAATCCGCTCTACTCTGCTCCCGGCCTGTGAGGTGAATGGGAGCGTGTTTGCGGGTAGCCTAGCGTGTCCATTCCATACTGACTCATCACGTTGTCTGACCGCCCAGACATTCCCACCACATGCCATGTGTCACGATTCAGAGGAGACCTCACAACCTGCCACTGCCAGACACACATGGGGTGTGTCCTAACACTCTACAACACCTCCCGGCCTGCCATGGACTGCCACCGCTGAGCTAGACAGCCAGTCAGATAGGATGTGTCCCAATTATCTGAAATACCTCCATCACCGTGCCAACCTGCCACCGCCGCCGCTGAGCTACACACAGCCAGTCAGACAGGACGTGTCCCAACACTCTACAGCACATCTCTCACCTTCCCAACCTGCCACCGTAGTGCCACCGCTGAGCTACACAGGATGTGTCCCAACTCTCTACAGCAGTCTACAACGCTTTCTTCCCTTCATAACCTGATTTGAGAGGACATTGAAGGTATCAACAATCTAATAGATGCACAGGCGATCCATACTTCTCCCCTTTTAATAATGAACTAATGGATGGAGACAATGAATACAAGGTATTTAAGGGTATAGGGACACACCCCAAGTCATTAGTGTTGTTGGGGCACAACCCTATCCATTAACACTAGCTGAGCTCCAGACAACACCAACAGCCTCGCTCCCTGTAGAAACATTAGGTTTCTATGTGCCAGGCAGAGTCAGCATGTGAAGAGAAGAGCCCTGAAGACCTCTGGAGTCAGTCCCACACTCAGTAGTCAGATCACTCCTCTGGGCTAGATTAAGACTGCCTGCAAGCCTGCTCCCTCCCTCCCTCCCTTCCTTTCTCATCTCTGATAATGTCTGCTGTCTGAGCCCTGCTGCTCTGTTCTGCTCCGAGAGGAGAGGCTAGCTAATGGTAATGATTCCAAAACAAGAAGAGCAATGGCTGTAAGTGGCTAATAGCGAACCCCCCCCCTCCTGAAATAACCTGGGTTATGTTTCTTTTGCTTTCGAGGAGTATCTCTTGTATTTTATACTGAATGGATAATAGAGTACTTGTGAGAAAACATCTTTCTATTTTCCAAGAAGTAGAACCATTAACGGTGGACCACAGTGTAGTTCTTAGACACATATTCCTATTGGAGAATCCTGGGATTCATTATTGCTTTGTAATGTAGATGGAATTATATAATGAATCATATTATATATGATTTCACCCCCACATGAACACTGAACTCTTGATCTTTAAAGTGTGTTCAACCCCTTTCTCTCACAGGGCTCCCCTGGTGAGAGAGGTGCTGCTGGACCTGCTGGCCCTATCGGTTTATCTGGTAGAACTGGCCCTCAGGGGCCCCCAGGACCTGCTGGAGAGAAGGGAGGGCCTGGTGAGAAAGGTCCCCAAGGACCAGCTGGTCGGGACGGAGTCCAAGGTCCAGTGGGTCTGCCTGGCCCTGCCGGACCTCAAGGTCCACCCGGAGAGGACGGTGACAAGGTTAGTGCCCTACCCTCCCCATCTGGTTTGGCCCAGTCCAGACCAGGCCCAGGACCTCTCCAAGGACCACTCTCTCTCTCTTTCTCTCTAATTTTTCTATCGACTCTCTCACTCTCTCTCTCGCCCTCCCTAAATCTGGGCCAAATGTTTTGAGTAAAACAGATCGCTTATCAATCTTCATCAGCGGTTTCACATGAATCATACACGGACCATCTGCACTGTAAATACATCTCTACTCTCTCTGTCTTTTTTTCTCTCTCTCTCTGTACTCTTTTTCTCTCTCTCTACTTTCTCTCTTTTTATCTGTTTCTATACTCTCTCTCTCTCTCTCTCTCTCTCTCTCTCTCTCTCTCTCTCTCTCTGTCTCTGGCTGCATATCCATCATCATAACCAATCATCAAACTAAATGTAATTAGAAGAGATATAAAAGGGAAAAACTGTCGCTGTTTTATCTCCAGCTATAATTTCTTCCCAGAAGGTTACGATCCAGCCCATCTATTGAGCTGCCAAACATATGTCACAGTAGAGCATTAAATGGACTTGTCCACTAATTTCCAACACCATCTATCACTTGTATTTAAAATCGCATGTATCCTTTCCACACACAAATTGAATCCAAATTTCAACTGATTTCTGTGTCTTTGCTCTAGTGATTTTGACTGCAGGTAATAAACTCATTTGCCAATGCTCTGACAGTTTGTTTGTAAGTGTTTAGATTTTCTGTACGAGGTTGGAATTTTAAAGTAGATGTTATTGTAGAAATGTCAGATACAAGTGACTTGTGTCCTCCTGTGTGATGTGTGTGTCCTATGTGTGTGTATCCTGTGTGTGATGCGTGTCCTGTATCCCAGGGAGAGGTTGGAGAGCCAGGTCAGAAGGGAAGCAAAGCAGACAAGGGTGAACAGGGTCCTCCTGGCCCAGCTGGTCTCCAGGGTCCCATCGGTAACCCAGGACCTGCAGTGAGTATCTCTGTCTCTGTCCAGCCTTGGACCCACCTTAGCCCCCATTGGGGAGACACTCAGTATACATGCTATCTTCATTCAAATTCCTTTGCAGTCGGTTTAGCTGTGCTGTTAGCTACATACATCCAGTGTATTGCTGTTCTGTGCTGTTAGCTATATGCTGTACATCCAGTGTATTGCTTTGCCATTAGCTCCATCGGTGTGTTAACATGGTTACTGTGTCCTCAGGGAGGTGATGGAGAGCCCGGTCCCAGGGGTCAGCAGGGGATGTTCGGACAGAAGGGAGACGAAGGATCCAGAGGTTTCCCCGGGCCCCCTGGTCCCATTGGTCTGCAGGTGGGTGGGGAACCCCAAACACACCCTGAAACACTGTACTCCAGGGACAAACATTCACGCACAAACACATATTGTATAGGCTTTGACTAAGTAACCCCCCTGAAACACACCCTCCCTCCCTCCCACACACAAACACACACACACACACACACAAACATACTTAACCATGGATCCCACTGGTATTGATGCAAACTATTTGATGTATCCATTCTCTCTGTGAGTCTTAGGGTGCGTTCGTAAATTCAGTCTGGAGTGTCAGAGTGCACTCTGGGTCGTTCGTAAATTCAGAGCATTGTCAGATTGTCCATTCGTAAATTCACCCTCAGAGCGTTCAGCGCGCACAATGGACACTCTGGCTAATGAGTAGGGTTGATCCGAGTGCTCTGACCTCACAAAGCATTTCAATACAAAAGGATTTATATTTGGTCTTGAATGGTGGTATTTTAATACAGGTGGATAAAAGGGCCAGTTGCCAACAAATGGGACTGGATCAGCACAGATGTCAGAAGACAATGCACTGTCTTCTGACTGAGAGTCCGTTTGTAATGAAATGTCAGAGGTAAATGATCCGTTTTGTATAGTTTGGTTTAGTTTCCCCACACTAGATGTTTCAGTAACTGAAGAGCATAGAGATGATTCCTATTATTTTATATCATGTAAAATGTGAAAAAATATATACCTTGTTAGTTTGTCTTAAATATAAAGGTAATGTGGTTGATGTGTATAGTAAAGCAGTGATATGGTCAGGTGTTCTCCTGAGTTTCTATCCACCTCGTAACGTAAGGGAATCATCAATGTTAGGGAATCATCAACTTTAGGGAATGATCAACGTAAGGGAATCATCAACGTAAGGGAATCATCAACGTAAGGGAATCCTCGACGTAAGGGAATGATCAACGTAAGGGAATCATCAACGTAAGGGAATCATCAACGTAAGGGAATCCTCGACGTAAGGGAATCATCAACGTTAGGGAATCATCAACGTAAGGGAATCATCAACGTCAGGGAATGATCAACGTAAGGGAATCATCAACGTAAGGGAATCATCAACGTAAGGGAATCCTCGACGTAAGGGAATCCTCGACGTTAGGGAACCATCAACGTAAGGGAATCATCAACGTTAGGGAATGATCAACGTAAGGGAATGATCAACGTAAGGGAATCATCAACGTAAGGGAATCATCAACGTAAGGGAATCCTCAACGTAAGGGAATCCTCAACGTAAGGTAAGGGAATCATCTACGTAAGGGAATCATCTACGTAAGGGAATCATCAATGTAAGGTAATCATCAACGTAAGGGAATCATCAACTTAAGAGAATCATCAACGTAAGGGAGTCCGTGGTACAGTACAGTGACTGTCTTTATGAGCAAAATGAATTAGCTGTTCATTAAACCCAGGTCATTGAAATGAATTAGCTGTTCATTAAACCCAGGTCATTGTCTTGATGGAATTATACAGACTATACCTGCTAGTCTCAAGTTTCAATCTTCCCGGCTATTCAATTCAATTAACTTTTAATTGAGCGTAATTCACTTCCATGGCTATTTCATTAATTGCGTGGACTGACCTCTTCCAATAGGCAGTAGGCCATTGAACACACTCTCCTCTCTCCACTCTGTGGTGCATAATCAGTGTTCCTGGTAATGATCTCTGACTCAGGAGACCACCGTTCTGATGAGATTTCCACTCCAGGGGGACAAATCAGCATGCAGAGACTCACACACTCACGGACTTGCACAAGCACGGACGCACACACACGGACACACGCATGGACACATTTACACACACGGCCACAGAGACGCATGCTCTATCACACACACACACACACACACAGTCTGTCTCAGCCTCAGCTTCTTCCCTAGGGCGTAGGTATTTGAGGAAGATAGGTTGTTGTAACGGAGTGTAAATAGCAGATAAAATGAGATCTTTGTCTTCGCTCCTCACGGTGACGACAGAGACACACTGCCTTTGAATAGTGGAGGAGACTGAATCGGGAATGACCAAAGCAATTAAAGTTGAAATGTCAGGGATCAAACGTACATATGACGCCTCAACCACATATACCACTTAACATGGAAATTAATGATGGGGTCCATGTCTGGGTATTTGGTTAGGAACAAATTACCTCCATTTTGCCATAGAGAAATACTTGACATTTAGTGTTGTTTAATCTTGTTGCCTTATTTAGTTTCCCATAAACTCACTATTGGTCACATAGTCACACAGTGTGAAGAGAGTCATTTCTCCTTGATGGCAGTTTGTGCCTGTCACCATGGACAAATGCCCCCCTGGTGTCTCTTTGTGACAGAGAGAGGGTCACAACTTTAGCTGTAGAATTAGAGAACTGAGAGATTGGACATAATGTTTAATTGGTGATTAATTAATTAAGACACTGAATGGAGTCTGGTTTCTATCACTCCCTGGCTGTGGAAATTGACAGAGCGATGGGCTCTGCTAACTCTGTGTTCACAGTATACCGTTTACCACAGTGGTCCAGTAAAAGCTACAATACAGCCATCACCAATTCATTTCTGTCCAATTAATCATCATAAACCAAATTAAAGACATTTGGTACAATTTAAAAAGTGCATCAATTGATAAAACTATTCTTGAAGGTTTTGCTTAGTTTTTCAATTACACCTGCATGTTTCCTCAAGCTAAACCAGAAAAATTAAAAGTTTGCTTGTTTGTTTCTGTCTGCCCTCAGGGTCTTCCTGGACCTCCAGGAGAGAAGGGTGAGAACGGTGATGTCGGTCCGATGGTGAGCAGATAATCACAATTAAAACAATTTGTATCACTTTCCAAATAAATAGTTTTCTATGTATATGTATCATTTATTGAAATGAGAAATACGTTCACTTCCTGTTTTGACCCTGTCACTTCCTGTTGTCTCTTTATAGGGTCCCCCCGGTCCACCTGGTCCCAGAGGTCCTCAGGGTCCTAGTGGAGCTGATGTACGTACCACACATCAGTCTTTTATCTCCAATAACTCATCGTCACATTACCAAATGTCACCCAAACAGAGGGAAAATGTGAAATACTGCACTATGACTCCACCAGTTCTATCTACCAGATATGATAACAGAGAAAATCTGTCTCTCCTGAGGTAATGAATGCTGACTCCTCTCTCTTCTTTTCTGTTTCCTGTCAGGGTGCACAAGGTCCTCCCGGTGGTGTGGGTGCCATGGGAGGCGTGGGTGAGAAGGTGAGAGCGTGCGCCCGTCACAAGACAGTCCGGAGTCTGTGTCTGGGGTGGAAATCCTGCCAACGTCCCTCCACCTACCCCTTCCCTCCCCTCTCCCCAGTCCACTGATGTTATCTCCAGGACTCCATTAATTTCCTATGGCAGCCTGTCTCTGAGTTAGTGCTCTGACACTATTAATGCCTATTTTACAACAGTTCCAACACCACTCCTCCATTTTAGTGCCATCTGGCAGCCGGCCCCCACCATCAATACTTAATGCAATGGAATGACGACTCCAGAATATGAAACATATCCATGGAAGGTTACCATCACTTTGAGAGAGCACTCTGACTAGCCTTAATGCCATCACACCTATGTTAATGGAGCTCAGAAGTTCAACAGAATGACACTCAGCATCAACCACTACAAATGATATTGTTATGCACCGTGTTTGAGAGCCCTGTGTTTTGACACCCACTGTATTTTGAGAACATGATAATGTAATCATTAATGTCTATTAATGTATATCACGGGAGAGATTCTAAAACCTAATGACACTCAGCACCCACTATGACGTTTATTGTTAGCCTACCTCATAGGGTTTTAGAGCCTATGAGTCTATTTTGACAACAGTATAATGTCATCTAGATACAAGTGGATAATGTCATCTAGTAGATAATGTATTCATAAGGGTGTCTATCTTGGCAGAGATTCTAACATGGTGTTTTCATTTACAGGGTGAAAACGGTGAAGCTGGCAACCCAGGAACCCCTGGAGAGCCCGGAACTGGAGTAAGTCTCTGTCTCAGTGTGTCTGTGTGTCTGCATCTACATTCATATAATTATCTATCATCCAAGGCATCATGTGTTTGTGTATTTCCCTATTACCAGGACAATGATTATGATTATGTATTAGTTCATAACACCCCACGTAAACACACGGCGTACTGTCCAACAACACGTAGACATGCAAAGTCCTTTTAGTGATGTGAGTGGTAGTAATTGCTGGTCCTGTGTTGCTGCTGATGGGCCAGCATCACAGCGTGGTTCTCAATGTGTTGCTGGCCAACGCTCTATGGTAACACAGCCCTGCCAAGCTGAATCACTTCCCAGACTCTTAACATATGATTACTGCAGCCATATTTACACATCAGTCTCAGCTCTGGAACAATGGCTACTAGAACTTAACACCAGGACTCCACCGAGCTACTAAACATTTAAATATCACAAAAATACAGTACACAATGTACACCTTTTAAGATGGCTGTTTACCTGAGGTAGTTTAGTTCCAATGGAATCCTATGTACATTCCATAACAATGACCAAAATCGTTCCGGAATGTTATCATAGAGGTGTTTTGGATGACATCGACCTAACCCTGTGAGGTAGTTCTAAAGATTTGATTGGTAATTGCTACGGAGTTAGTCCATCATAGTGTATTGATGGGTTGTCATCTCCATTCATCATTAGCATGATGTGAGCACAACAACAGATCGAAAAGATGGCTAGTCTGAAATAGCAGGGGAGAGGTGAACTCTGAGTAGCATGGATAATAAATTTGCTTATTAATCCAACTCAATATATCTCAAGAGTTCCCAGAACTAATGCAGAAAATGGCCCTCGATATAGGTTTTGCTGTAGAGCTTTTGAAATGTTCTCATGCTGACCAGCCATGGATGGAAACAAGATATTAATCACTATTTTTTTTTATTGTAGTCTCTGAATTCTGCTGGTACTCTGTAGTAACACATCATGCTTAAATAGCTCAGATGTCAGGAAGCATCACCTTGAGCATTTTACATTTTATTTAACTAGGCAAGTCAGTTAAGAACAAATTCTTATTTACAATGACGGCCTACCGAGGAACAGTGGGTTAACTGCCTTGTTCAGGGGCAGAACAAACATTTTTACCTTGTCAGCTCTGGGATTCGATCCAGCAAACTTTTGGTTACTGGCCCAATGCTCTAACCACTAAGCTGCTTGCCCGCATCAAGATATACCTTACTCAGTACATATAAACAACATTACCTGTACAACTACCACCTCTGCTCCACAAAGTGACCGCAATATGTGAAATATAAGTGAAATATAACACCTAACTGTGGAGTAACCACTTACCTACCTCAATTCCTAACAATACACACTACTGCTGCTCAGTATCCATGCTTCAGCAGAGAACCTTCCTGCTCCAGCTCGGTCCTCCTGAGTATTGGTGGTATCTGTTGTTCTCTACAGGGGCCTAAAGGCGAGAGAGGAGACAAGGGAGAGGCAGGACCACCCGGAGCTGCCGGACCCGCTGGCGCCAAAGGACCCCCTGGAGATGATGGACCCAAAGGCAACCCTGTAAGCTTCAATCTCTACCCCAATAAGAGACCTGCGCAGTAATAGAACCACAGACGTTTAAATGAGATACTTTGGAAAAGAAATGGCCTTGATTGCTTCTGGGCGGTTTATTTAGTTTTAGGCCAAGTTTTAAGAGCTAAAAAGCCTTTTTATTAGGACAGATTGTCTTTTTTTTTCTTTTTGAATGTGGTAATGAACTGTGGTGAGTGCTTTGCTGACATTACCGTCTGTAGCATCAGGGAGCCAAGGTTTACACAAAGTGCCTTTGACAGTTCTATTCAAAAAGCTCCACCTCTCATCATCAGATTAATGACAACCATTAGAAACAAACCCGATGGTGTAGGCCTCGGTCACGTACGTTGAAGATTGTAGTATTTTGTATATTATAGATAATATTATACTGGTGTTTTATTTGTTCTCCTGCCTCTCCTTCACCTTCCAGGGGCCGGTTGGTTTCCCTGGAGACCCTGGTCCACCCGGTGAGGCCGGTGTTGCTGTAAGTATTACATCATTATACAACTAATTCAACTGTAAAGATCCCACTATTACCATTACCTAGATCATGGTGATCTCACATGTTCATATCTCTTCTCCCTAGGGAACTGATGGCTCTGCGGGAGAGAAAGGAGAGGATGGTGAATCCGGCCAGCCTGTAAGTCCATATGTCATAAATATAATTAACACAACAATAAGGGGACTGAAAAATCTGCTTGATTATATAGCTCTGGTTTACAGTTGGCAGCACGATAGCGGGCGACTGTATGAGCACATTACCATCACCATTAACTATTAGTCTGTCATAATGGTCTATACAAATAGCCTATCCCATTTAGCATAACCGCTAAAGCCCCTTGTGTGCTTGGCCTGTAGTAAATTCCCATAAGCCTTTATTTGTGAATAAATACCTGCAATAGAGAACACTGAATCATATAATTTACTTCTTAAGGTCTAGTACAGTATATGTACAGTCTGTTTATTCATTTTATAGATTTTAATTAGAAACATGAACAACAAATCAGATGATTTAAGCCTTTGTGAGGGTGTGAATTACGATACTTATTAACATTGATGGATGTAAATGGGATTTGCAAGTGCTGGGAAAATAAAAGGAAACTTTAAATGCAATAGGAATGAGGTCACGATAGTGTGTGTGTGTGTGTGTGTTGGCTCCGAATAAGGTGTTATGTAAAGTGAAGTTAAAGTATAATAAAGTTTTGTCATGGCTCAGTGACGTTTAACTTTGAAAGGGAGAACATGTTTTTCCCATTCTCTGATTAACAGTGGAGAGTTTCAATATAAACCACATCACACAGTTGAATAATTCTGTAAATTCCTATCCACTCTGAGTTGTATTCTCCACTTTCTAATTTTGTGTACGTCAAATATTTGGTTATGCAAACCTAAATGTGCTATGATTGCTTCCAATTAAATGAGATAATTGGGTGAAGCAGGTTCTGAAAACCGACGTAGTATTTCACTACAGTGTGTGACTCCAAAAATAGATATCAGTTTGTCCAATGTCAATAAGCAGTCACACATTTCTCTAGTTGTAAGGATAATGGTGGTTTTGTACTATCTATTTAAAAAAATATGACTATATACTGTATGATGTTAATACACCTTTATGTACAACACACTGTTAATGTGCATATAGACCCCTGACTCTCTTACCTTCTCTCTTCTATTCTTCTTCTTCTTCTTCATCTTCTTCTTCTTCTGTCCATCTCAGGGTCCTCCTGGTCCATCTGGTGAATCTGGTCCACCTGGTCCTCCCGGCAAGAGAGTAAGTCTAAACATCTTCATCTTCACAGTCATCATCACCACCAACACACCACAGACGTCAGCATCACTGTTTGTGATATGAAATGACATCATACTGCAGCTTTGACCCCTATCAGATGAAAGATTGAACAACATTGTACGTTATATTGTGCGTTTAATCGTAACTCACTGATCAAGCCCCGTTTGGCCTGGATTTGATTGTGTGACTGAACCCAACTGTCCCATAACCAACACCTATTGAGATAGCTCTATGAAATATATTCATCTGATTATAAAACCAGACAATAGAATGCACCCAGTCATAGTTGATTAAACCTATAGTCCTCAGGTGAGAATTATTTTACTCTGAACAATAACTCCAAACTCTACAACTCAATTTCCCCCCAGAGAAGCTGCATGATTCATTCTCATCAAAAAGTGGGAGAGAAAAACAATGTGTGATATTTGCAGGGTCAGGGCCACTGAGCCGTCTGTACATGGAAATGAACGATATCTCAAAGCCCACTGAGCCGTCTGTACATGGAAATGAAAGATATCTCAAAGCCCATAGAGAAATGAAGGGCTTGATGTCTGAAATAGTTTTTTTTCTGAGTGAGAAATTGAAAATAGGCATTAGAAAAAAAACCAAAAAAGCGTCAAGGCCCAAAACTAATTTACCTGTGTCTAGCTGAGGGAAGAGAGATATCTCCCCTGACACAGTATTGATCGAGGCTAGTTTGACTGACAGCCACGGCCAAACAAAGGCATGACGCTAGTAACATTAGATTGAATGGCTGTAGTGTAGTGAGATGCCATTACACAGACAGGTCAGCCGCCACTGACTCAGTTCACCCAGTAAAAATTGACGTTTTGGACATTTTGGGGGTCTCCAAGGCAAAGATAACGTTTTAGATTGAATTTGAAATGCTTTTTATTATCATGATGATCGAGGGCAATCATATCTGACGTTTACTGTATAAAGCTACAGCCATATAAATTCCCTTCGACGTTCCCTGGGAAGTAATCAAGTGAAACATCATTTGTGGTAGGCTAATGTTAGTTGAAGGGAGCCGACATTAGTGAATCCCAAATACTTCTTTTTGTCGGGTGTTAAATGATTTCTTTAAATGAAAACGAGCAATTATTGTGCCACATTTCTCAAATTCGCTATCTCAAGCTATCATCTGCAACAACGTTATGGCACAGGCCAATAGCATAAAATATGTGCATTTTACAAAAAACGGCAATTGCTTTTGCAATGTGCTTGATGGAATTTACATTCAGAGTATTTAACATCATATCAGCATATGCAGCTCCTAATGGCCAAGGGATTATGTTAGGAAAACGGCTATTTCATCATCATAGTTATTTAATCGCCTTCCCCCAAAAAGTGTAACCTAGAATGACTTCTGCAACTCCCAGGCATTCTGCTCCTCTGAATCAGTCATTTGGGCCTAGAGTTGTTTTGCATTTAACGTTGCAGGGTGTTTTTGCTTCCTCGGCAGTTTGCCCATAGCAATTTAAAATGAAGTTGAAATCTCTCTCCAGCTCCTACAGGTGCTGTCCGAAGCCATTTAGCGGCAGAGCAGTTATTTATTTATTTGTATATTAATTTTTTTGGTTTTTATCTTAAAGTGCAACTGAAGGCCATAAACTACTTATCTGATAGAAAATGGCCTATTAGTCAGAAACAGTTATCCTAGTGCCAAAATGGACTACAGTGTAAATAGGATAATTTTATCAATAAAGTCAGTCTCATCCAAAACAGAGTTTTGTAAGTGAGTTCGTCATGACTTACTTGAGGGTTGGGTTTTGACTTTGACATGCTCACTTGCCCACTAAAACAGGATACACAGCTGCGGTGATTGCTCTCTATCCAATCCTACCGCAGAACACAGACAGTGAGACAGACCTTGCAATCAGCGCAGCAGATCTGACTTTGTTTCCATAAAACAACATGTCACACATCTTAGTCAAAGACGTCAAAATGAATAACAGTTTTTATCAAAGTTATCTTAGATTTATTCAGACTATTTTTAGGGAGAGATACTGGCTTTGTTCCTACGGTGTCTCATGGGGGACAAGCATCATTACCTGCCATATCGAAACACACCTCCAAGACTAAAATCAAATGTCACTTAATGAACAACAGGGAAACACATGCAGAATCAGTGCGTTCAGTCACTCTAATGCTATGGTTTTCTCTCTATAGATATTCATGGTGAAAACTATATAAACAGTGACATATAATTTACAGTTTAGAGTAATTAATTCGTTTTTAGACTGCTGCTGTATTTATACCTCCCCTAGAAAAGACAACATACACATCAGCTACAGTAGGCAATTAGACGTTTGGCAGCAGCATCCTATTCACAGACAGAAATAAACAGACACTTTTTGACCCATTGCTCACAACACCCAGCGAGGATGAAGAGAGAGAGAAACAAAGCAGATGCTGCCCTGTTTGACCACATCTCTACATGGGCAATCAGTCAAAACACAAAACCCTGCTGCCATCCCCTGCTGCCCTGCTGCCATCCCCTGCCTTCCCATACTGTCTGATCAGAGAAGAATGGGCCTCTCTGTGGACTGCATGTGGTTTTGATGTGAGGACCCCTTGTGTAGTTGAAAGAGACAGCTTTAGGCCTCGGAGAGATGGCCAGAGAGAGCAGATGAACTGGAAAACCTTGAAGTGATTGGAGACTATTGAGGGAGAGGTGCGTGCGCGCGTGTGTGTGTGTGTGTGTGTGTATGTGTGTATAAGGTCTTTCAGTAAGTAGTTCAGTTCACAAAGCATGTCCAGTCCCGTTCAGTCAAACAGATCTTTGTAAACTTGCTGGGAGATTGAGGTAGACTTTTCAAGGACATTTGATCACTAATACAGTTTTCATCAGTGTTGGATTGAATTAAAATATTCTTGGGGGGAAAACTGGAATTACTAGATATGGACTGGCTGATGGATTTCTTCATGTGATTATCAACCCCACATTCAGGAATGACTTGTTTTAGAGTTGATACTATGGCTAGTTCAAATATTCAACCATAATAACATTATTTACAGTGTTTGATTTCACTTTGTCTTTGGTTTATTTTTATTAGTACAGGCCTGTAGCCAATAGTTTGTTCAAGCAGCTTCTCCTATCCTCATTACTCAGTTGAAGCCATTAAAATATTGCACTGCAAACACAACACTGGGTTCTTACTGGTGTGTGTGTGATTGATGTCAAATGGATGCATGTCACAGTAACAAATTGTTACAATTCACCTGAAATACTGACCTCACAATGTTGTTGTTGACTCTGCACATGCACACACACACACACTGACTAATAGACATGCACACACACACACATATGCACACACTTCTGTGTGATGCTAAAGCGTGTCTTCTTGTCCTCCCCAGGGCCCCCCAGGAACTGCCGGTGCAGAGGGTAGACAAGGAGAGAAGGGCGCCAAGGTAACCTAGAAAATCAATTCAGCCTTTGCCCAGAGAGCAGCCTCAGCAACTCTAGGCTCCAGCTAGCCCCCCATGCTTCACCCATCATCCCCCTCCCTCATCTCCCTCCCCACCCCTCATCTCCCTCCCCTTATCCCCATCATCTCCCTCCCCACATCCCCCTCCCCTCATCTCCCTGCTCTCTCCCTCATCTCCCTGCTCTCTCCCCTCCCCTCTCCCCTCTCCCTCTCCCCTCTCCCTCTCCCCTCATCTCCCTGCTCTCTCCCTCCCCTCTCCCTCTCCCCTCATCTCCTGCTCTCTCCCCTCATCTCCCTGCCCTCATCTCCCGCCCCTCTCCCTCATCCCCTCTCCCCTCATCCCATCTCCCCTCATCCCATCTCCCTCCCTCATCTCCCGCCCCTCTCCCCTCATCCCATCTCTCTCCCCTCATCTCCCTGCCCTCATCTCCCGCCCCTCTCCCCTCATCCCATCTCCCCTCATCCCATCTCCCTCCCCGCATCTCCCTGCTCTCTCCCCTCATCTCCCCATCTCCCTCCCCTCATCTCCCTTACCCTCTCCCCTCATCCCCCTCCCCTCACCCCCGTTGTTATCTAAACCTTCAGTTGTTAGCCATGCCACTTTGTGAGCAGAGGAATGCATCAACATAACAGTACTACTAGCATAGGATACATTCATCCGAAGCTCAAAACAGCAGAAGCTATGGATCTTTGACAGTACACACAGCAAGGATGTCAAGTCGATAAGCACCCTGTTATTTTACCATCTGTTGTTAGGGTTTTTCAATAAACTGTAGATTAGAAATATGATCACAAAGAGATCATGTTTACATGGTATTACTTGTGTTTATTTTTATATTATTTTGATCAACCAAACCAGATGGAAATGACTTGTGGACGTCATGTAGAGTTATGTCATTGTGACAATCTTGTCCCTTCCTACAGGGTGAGTCTGGAGCCGAGGGACCCCCAGGTAAAACTGGCCCAGTCGGCCCACAGGGGCCCTCAGGAAAGCCCGGTCCAGAAGGTCTGCGTGGAATCCCTGGCCCTGTTGTAAGTCCAAGATCCAACGTTCCATCAGCTTTCCCTATATTCACAAATGTTTACACCCACACACACCCACACACACACACACGCGCACGCGCACACGCACACACGCACACACGCACACACACACAGAGACCAAACAGCCCTTAAGCAGTATGACAACAGTGCTCATGGAATAATCGATAGTCCCATTTGGCTTGTACTTTATACATTTCTGTTGTTTATTCGAACACACTTTTTTGTGGTATTCCTGCAATTAATCATAGTGCCGGGCACATGAAATCAATATGAGGCCATACGAGTTACAGCAGGCTGTAATGCTGGGCTATAATTGGATGGCTTTTCTCTTCTCAGGGTGAACAAGGACTTCCTGGTTCTTCTGGACAAGACGGCCCACCTGGACCTATGGTGAGCAGAGATAATGTGGCCTCTCTCTCTCTCTCTCTCTCTCTCTCTCTCTCTCTCTCTCTCTCTCTCTCTCTCTCTCTCTCTCTCTCTCTCTGTGTACC
Organism: Brachymystax lenok tsinlingensis; assembly: GCA_030435695.1. Lineage (NCBI taxonomy): Eukaryota > Metazoa > Chordata > Actinopteri > Salmoniformes > Salmonidae > Brachymystax > Brachymystax lenok. The sequence continues at coordinate 21,431,202 of CM059782.1, forward strand.
TCTTTCTTTCTATTATTACCTCTCTCCTTCTCTTTCTCTCTTTCTCTCTCCTTCTCTTTCTCTCTTTCTCTACTGTGGTGTTGTAATTGATTTCTAACCCTCTTGTCTCTCTGTGATTATTAGGGACCCCCTGGTCTCCCAGGTCTGAAGGGTGACCCTGGGACCAAAGGTGAAAAGGTGAGCTCGCCTCAATTTCCCGTCCAAAAGAGCTTGTTGATTTGATTTCTCTGATCCCAGAAGGGGTTGGGAGTTCAACCTGTAGTGGGATGGGACCATGACTATGAGCATGGCTGGGATGGGACCTAGAGCTCCCCTCACCTGAACCTTATAACCAGCTCTTCTAGAAAGATCAAACACACCATTTATTTCGGTACAGCAATACATTTAAAACATGCTTCATCACTATGCAAATACAATCGTTTTTTACGTTACTCAGTAAATTAATTGTGACATTTGGAGAAAGCTGGTAGCCATTTTGAATTGAATAGGATCCTACTACATAGTTTTCTCTATTTGATACACAGCATCAGCTCTGCCAGTGGACTAAGGGTTTGATAGTCAGTAATGCAGCACATAGCATTGCAGTAAGGGATCCCCCTAAAAATGAAAGCAGGATTGACAGGGATTGGTTTTAAAGGACACAATGGGTAGCTTTTCATGTGGCTATTTTTCATGCTTTCAAATCAATGGGACTGGTTAAGGCGCAAATATTTTCCGGCCATCGTTGTTGTGAATATTGTCCTCAGTTGCACTCACAGAGAAATTCAGAGAAAGTCTCCCAAAAATGTTTAGGTTAAAATGCTTTTAGATTTGTACAATGATGTTCATGTTTTGCAGCTGATTTGTATTTCACTTGATTGAATGGTGACGGTTATAGCAGGGTTGTAGTGATGCAAGGCATGGAATCGTCTTAAAATGTGTTGACTCAATTTTTCCAGTCCTCATGACTCTTGTTTTGTGTGTGTGTCCTCCAGGGTCATTCAGGTCTGATTGGTCTGATTGGACCCCCTGGCGAGCAGGGAGAGAAGGGAGACCGAGGCTTGCCTGGACCCCAGGGTTCTCCTGGAGGCAAGGGCGACGGTGTAAGTGATTAATGACCTCATCTGTTTGCCATTCGTCAACCTATTTGCCCTCCACCAGGAAGTACAATGCTATTGGTCTGATTGCAGCCACCTACAGTTCACTGAGAAAGTTGTTTATAATGATACATTATCTGCTTTATATTGTGCAGCAAGCACTCCAATGCACCATACAGACTTATGCATCGAGTATACGCTATTCCAAAATGAATACTGACTTGACCATTACTCATATAGAGTACTGTAGAAATATACAAGCTTTGCCTTCTTGTGGCAGGATTAGTCTTTCAAAGTGAATGATATCTGTTAAAAACGAATGTAACGCCCATTACAGGGATTCTAATGCTCTGCATTCTATGGCATTCTGTTAATATCCTATTTCTCTCCCAGCCTCATTGGATATCAATTTTCCTATATACCAAAGCATCTTATTTCTGGAAGTTAGAAATGTTAAGCAGTACTCGAGAAGGGTCAGTCCTCTAGCCTGATGAAACTCCACATTAAGGCGCTCATCCATTTTTAAATAAACATTGCAGATTGAGTGAATATGCAATTTGAGACCTGCCGCGGCCTTTCAGCAGCCTTGCTCCGTGATTAAAGAGATGGAATGGATTAAACATCTTCATATTGAGCCTAATGAAATTGTAATGTCCCTTTTCTCTGTCTTAGAAGAATGGTTGGGGAAAAAAACGTGTATCCTTCTATCGGTCTCTATTTTAGGCTTGAGAAACAGGCATCGTCTTTTGAGCTATATTTGTCACAAGAATAGCACAACGAGATAAACCTTTTAGGGCTCACTAACATTCTGCTAGAGGTTTTGAATGGTTCCCTTGCAATCTACCCCTCGTTATCCCACTGTCATCTCACTGATGTCTGGTCTCTTCTTCACAGGGTATTAGCGGATCTTCAGGTCCTCTCGGTCCTCCTGGTCCTCCTGGCCTGCCTGTAAGACCGTCTCCTTCTTTCTCTGTTTTATTAATAGTATACTTTCATAGTTCAAATATCACAATAATGTTACAACACATTCCTCTGCTATTTATTCACTGTGCGTCTTGGCTGTCTGTTCCAGGGTCCTGGAGGTCCTAAGGGATCTAAGGGTTCATCGGTAAGATCTGTTCAACCATTCTTTGTTTCAACTGGTGAAAGTTGGTGACGGTTATTTAAAGGAGTGTTTGTTAGATACAAAGTTAACGGCATGCTTATATCTCCATGCTCATTCCAGGGTCCGGCTGGTCAGAAGGGAGACACCGGTACAATCGGTCCACCTGGTCCTCCTGTGAGTATTAACATAACATTCCTTTGGCGTCCGCTATAAAACCGAAAATAGGGCATTTACGTTATTAGGTGAAATTCAAAAAGGTTATTTCTAGAAGCCGATCTGAAGCATGCGCTGTCACACTATGGGATTCCGTATCAATATTTTCCTTCTTCCTTTCTGCTCTACAGGGTCCCCCTGGTGAGGTGATCCAGCCACTGCCCATCCAGTCTCCCAAGAAGAGCCGCAGACACGCAGACATGCAGGCGGACGCAGCAGGTACCATGATGGACTACGGAGAGGGCATGGAGGACATCTTTGGTTCGCTCAATAACCTCAAACAGGACATTGAGAGGATGAAGTACCCCATGGGCACACAGAACAACCCAGCCAGGACCTGCAAAGACCTGCAGCTTGCCCACCCAGATTTCCTTGATGGTGAGTCACAGAGAGGGGGATCATGGGTAATATGCTAATGCATGGCTGTCATTGGTGGCCATTTTGTTGAGCTAGATAAGGACATCTTTCGTATTTGGTATTTTATTAGGATCCCCATTCGCTGTTGCCAAGGCAGCAGCTACTCTTCCTGTCCAAACAGGGATAAAACATTACATCAAAGAAAACATTGTCCATTATACAAATGTACATTGCTCCATTACAATATTACAGTACTACAATACTACCGTCTTTGACTGTGTTTGCTTATTTCATAGCAGTGATATTGGGGGTGTAGATTATATATTTGCAGGTAGAGTGTGTTGCTGTGGTGAATAGTTATTTCTAACTTTTTATCTCTTTAAGATGATAATAAAATAGTATAGTGGATGCATAACATGATGTCCAGCCGCATTTACATCATCTTTTATCTTCCATGATTTAAACACATGGATGTCATAGCTCAGTTTAACCCTATCAGTACCGAGACCCCAGCAAAAATCGGCTTTTCATTTATCTGACTTTCAATTATCTGAATGTCCTGCCCTTATATTTAGCCTCACAATGAAGTAAGTATTTGACCATTTTATTTTCAGGACAACCAGGGCTACAAGTAGAACACAAAACTATTTGACGTAAACAGTTGCATTCATGAGTTGACAAATGTCAATTAAAAAAATAGCTCAACCATTCAGACTCTACAGACGTTTTTGTAAAAAGACCTGGCCCTGGGACCCTTCAGGATCTGCCCTTGTCTCACAAACACAGCTCTAGCTCAGCCCCCATTAATCACACAGACGAATGGTTGGTACCAACGGATGCAAAAGTAATAGACGAGTCCAATGATACAACCCAGTCTGTAGCGCAAACGCATCATGTTTAAAAGGGGTTAGAAGTCCAAATCGCGCCGGCATCGTGGATGGATGTGTTATGTCTCAAGTTAAACGTGTTTGGTTTTGAAATGTTTTGTTTTAAGTTCTTGGTGAAGTCGTAGGAACTAGAGAGAACTAAAGATTCATGTATTTAATTGATTCATTGGGTTTTGTCCACAGGCGAGTACTGGATAGATCCTAACCAGGGATGCTCAGGGGACTCCTTCTCTGTCTACTGTAACTTCACGGCTGGAGGAGAGACCTGTATCTACCCAGATAAGAAGTCCAGCGGGGTGAGTGGCATTTTATTTCCCCCAAGAGGCTTGCACGTACTGTACTGTCAAGTAAAGCATGGAGTCAAGCCATGGTCTTGTTCAATTCTACATAGTGTTCTGATGTTTTCATTCATATGCTAGTCAGGGCTGTGAGACTGGGAGATGTTTGGTGATGTTTGCTGGGTTCACTGCTTGGCCATTAACTTCTGTCAAAAATACCCATTTGATCGTGTTTTGTAATGATCTTGTGAATTTGTCATTTACATTCATACTGTATTCTCTGTGAAATCTACAAATGTAAAGACATTAAGAAAATATATGCATTAAACTAAAAGGTTGGAATTGACATTTGTAATTGTCAAGACATACAGTATAGACATAAACTGTATACAAACAGAAACAAACTGATATACACATACTTAGGTATCAAATAATGACTATACTGTAGTGATTCTCCTGTATGTTAAGATCTGAGGGATGGGGTATCTAGCTGCATATTGTACTTAACGTTTGATGGATCACAACAAAACGGAATTCCAGGAACCAGCTCTTCAATTCCAGGAGCCAGTTGTATTCAGTGTTCTTGTCAATACTTATGTGCTTCATTTGTTTTGCTCCACAGGTCAGAATATCTTCATGGCCCAAAGAAATTCCAGGGTCGTGGTTCAGTGAATTTAAGCGGGGTAAACTAGTAAGTGCACCCTCGATTCCACGCTTTCATCCTGCGCCACTCTCCTCACAAAATAATTGTCTCCTCTCCACAATACTAAACTAAAAGGATTTCTCAGGCTCCCACTCTGCAATGTCCCTGTCTTCTGTCTCTCAGCACAGAGGCTCCTCAGAAGTGGCCGTCAGGCCACAAATAGACAAAATAACAAGAGTGTCTCTGGAAGTGACCCCACGTTGCTAGCCACAAAGGGATCGAGACCTCTCATATAATACCTCTCATCAGCCCCTTCAGACCCATCACAGTCATATTTCATACACTTTGGGAATGATGAAGGAGGCTTAAGGATGAGGAGGAAAATGCTCTGTCACTTTAAGACTCAATTTGGCCGTCGTCTGAGAGAGAGATTGTATGTTTGATAAGAACTCTTGGGATAGAACACTTCTAATCAGTACATTGTATCCAATCCCATGCTTCAATTTCTGACCTCTAAATCTATTTTCTGTTTTCTCTCACCCCTTCCTCCAATAAACAGTTGTCATACGTTGACGCAGCCGGCAACACAATAAACGAGGTTCAGATGACCTTCCTGAAACTACTGACTGCCTCGGCCAGGCAGAACTTCACCTATAACTGCCATCAGTCTGTGGTGTGGCACGACGAGACCACCAACAGCTATGACAAGGTGCTGCGGTTCCTAGGATCCAACGATGAGGAGATATCCTATGACAACAACCCCTACATCAGAGCCCTCACAGATGGATGCGCGGTAAGGGCTGCCTCAATACTTCCTGTCTCTAATTGTGATAGTTCAAGTACTTTTGCGAAATTCTCTGGAAACCTATAGTTGTCGCTTATGTAAATGCCCAATTGATTGTTTTGTTGGACTTGTTTGATTGCTCCAATGAGGTTGTAATTGACTGAAAGCGAACTGTCTAACGTTTTTTTCCCCCATTGTCTCTTTACAGACGAGGAAGGGCTACGGAAAGACTGTGATAGAGATTAATACTCCCAAAATCGATCAGGTTCCCATCATAGATGTCATGTTGAATGACTTTGGAGATGCCAGCCAGAAGTTTGGATTTGAAGTGGGTCCAGTCTGCTTCCTTGGCTAACTAAAAAACCAAAAAACAAAAAAACTTGGCGGGGTCAGAAAGAAAGTCAAGACATTTTGGATACCACCCAGCCCCCCACCCTTTTCCATGCCACATGCAAGTTTTGAATAAAAAATGGTCTAGCGAACATGTCTTGCCATGTATGTATGTATTACCTAGAAAAATACTTGTTGCCCTTGTAGGGCTAGAATCACATGACTTAAAACTGTTATGGAGCAAAGGTGAAGGACATTTGAAGGCGTGGCAGGGAAAGGTGAACAGGAGAAGAACGAGGGAGGTCGAAAGGAGAGAGACACCTCTTTTCTGGATTCTCCAGGTGCTGTACAAAAAAAATGACTACAATGGTGCTTGTTCAAACAACAAAATAAAGAGGTGCTAAGAAAGAAGGTGTATTTTGATAATAAAAAACTGTAATTATTATTTTGTACAATCTGTTATTTCTGAATCCACTTTCAAAACTTGCATGTGTATCAGAATCGCATCTGGCTCTTAATTTCAATGTTCGTAACAAAATATATATATAAGTTAAAGAAATGAATAAAGACAGACAGAGAGAAAGAAATAATTATGATATTTTGTTGATGAATAAATACTGTGTACCTGTTATGAAGCAAATAAAATGAGTATTCAAACGATTCCCTATTTCTAATGATAATGCATCCCCTTTGTATATATTGACCATCCAAAGCTCTAGGTTGTTGGCAGTTTTGCCCTTCAAGACCATAGGTAAAACAACTGGAAGACTCTCACCAGCACACATATAGCAACATATCCCACTAATGTTGTGATCCTGTGCTTGTATTAAGCAATCATGGAATTCATTCTTCATTTTATTTAAGTATTTTTGTTGTTTTGATTTGTTTTTTTAATTTTCTGTCAGTTTTTCTTTTTGGTCGTATACCTCAAACTTTCTTGATAACCATAAGATCCATGGATGTTATGCCCTGTATATATCTTGGTTAAACAATTAAGTTTATATATTTTGGGTGGGGAATTTTTTAAGAAAGAAATACTTATCGGTTAGACATCTTCTGTTCAGATCCTTCTGTGAATGCAATGATAAGTCCTTTAGGTGACCCATTTTTTGTAACTAAAATGAGAAAATGTTTTAATGTGCTTTTATTGGTTCATTTCAATATTAAAACTGGATTCTAAACAACAGTGAATGGAATGTCTGCATTGTTTGTTTTACGTTTTATTTTGTAAAAGAGAGAGGACATCAATGTACTACTATAAGTTGTATTGTTGTAAAAAGCATGTCACCGTATTACAGTACCTTCGGAAAGTATTCAGACCCCTTGACTTTTGCCACATTTTGTTACATTACAGCCTTATTCTAAATTTGATTAAATTGTTTTCTTCCCTCACCAATCTACACACAATACCCCATAATGACAAAGCAAAAACTGGTTTTTAGACATTTTTGCTAATATATTACAAAAATAAACTGAAATATCACATTTACATAAGTATTCAGACCCTTCACTCAGTACTTTGCTGAAGCACCTTTGGCAGCAATTACAGCCTTGAGTCTTGTTGGGTATGAAGCTACAAGCTTGGCACACATGTATTTTCGGGAGTTTCTCCCATTCTTCTCTGCAGATCCTCTCAAGCTCTGTCAGGTTGGATCGGGAGCGTCGCTGTAAAGTTATTTTCACGTCTCTACAGAGATGTTTGATCGGTTTCAAATCCGGGCTCTGGCTGGACCACTCAAGGACATTCAGAGACTTGTCCCGAAGCCACTCCTGTTTTGTCTTGGCTGTGTGCTTAGGGTTGTTGTTCTGTTGGAAGGTGAACCTTCGCCCCAGTCTGAGGTCCTGAGCGCTCTGGAGCAGGTTTTCATCAATGATGTACTTTGCTCCATTCAGCTGTCCTTCGATCCTGACTAGTCTCCCAGTCCCAGCTGCTGAAAACAATTCCCCACAGCATGATGCTGCCATCACCATGCTTCACTGTAGGGATGGTTCCAGGTTTCTTCCAGACGTGATGCTTGGCATTCAGGCCAAAGAGTTCAATCTTGTTTTCATCAGACCAGAGAATCTTGGTCTGAGTCTTTTAGGTCCCTTTTGGCAAACTCTAAGCGGGCTGTCATATGCCATTTACTGAGGAGTGGCTTCCGTCTGGCCACTCTACCATAAAGGCCTGATTGGTGGAGTGCTGCAGAGATGGATGTCCTTCTGGAAGGTTCTTCCATCCCCACAGAGGAACTATGGAGCTCTGTCAGTCACCATTGGGTTCTTGGTCACCTCCCTGACCAAGGCCCTTCTCCCCTGATTGCTCAGTTTGGCCGGACGGTCAGCTCTAGGAAGAGTCTTTGTGGTTCCAAACTTCTTCCATTTAAAAATTATGGAGGCCACTGTGTTCTTGGTGACCTTCAATGCTGCAGAAATTTTTTGGTACCCTTCCCCAGATCTGTGCCTCATGGCATGATGGAGGCCTATGGACAATTTCTTTGACCTCATGGCTTGGTTTTTGCTCTGACATGCACTGTCAACTGTCAGAACTTTTATAGACTTGTGTGTGCCTTGCCAAATCATGTCCAATCAATTGAATTTACCACAGGTGGACTCCAATCAAGTTGTAGAAACATCTCAAGGATGGTCAATGGAAACAGGATGCACCTGAGCTCAATTTCCAGTCTCATAGCAAAGGGTCTGAATACTTATGTAAATAAGGTATTTCAGTTTTTTTTTATTTTTAATACATTATCAAACATTTCTAAAAACCTGTTTTTCACTTTGTCATTATTGTATTGTGTGTAGATTGACGAGGATATTTTTTTATTTGATCAATTTTAGAATAAGGCTGTAACGTAACAAAATGTGGAAAATGTCAACGGGCCTGAATACTTTCAGAAAGCACTGTATACAGTATGGAGGTTGTGTGAATCTTCAAAGTCAATTGCCAACAGAAAGTTATTTCTATCCTAAACAATTTGTCTCTCTTTGAACAATACTGACAATACTTTTCAAGGCTACAGTTTTCTATATCTAACATTTGATAACACCTACATGATGAGTTCAATAAGATTTTTACTTTTTATTGAGTTTACCACAAGACGCGATCAAGACCCATGGGACGGACACCTTTTTGGAGAAACAAGAAACCATCCACAAAAGTTTGAATGCTATCGATTTCACAGTGAGATTAAGGAAGTCATTAAAACATTGCATGTTGATTTAAATTGTTGTTGTAAATCCAGGATGTCATTAGTATGTTAATTAAGCCCTTCCAAAATCTTAATTTGATTATCTAAGGAAACCGATGCGCACAAGGATATGAATCAACTTAAATAGAAATTAATGTCTATGCCTCACTTTTTGTTTACTTTCCTGTGGGTGTTTGTATGAGGTCAACAGAAATCTTATGTTATGCTCTTGCTTGGCTATGGATTTGGATGCCATCCAAAGAACAGATCACTTTGAAATAGTTTTGGTCCAAAAAAAATTATATTGATTATATGATGAATCGAGACATTTTATAACTGTCGTAAAAGTCAAGTGAAAAATGGCTATAGACTATATACTGTGTCAGACTACATGCAATCAGTGTCTTCAGATAACAAGTATAGTTTCAGCGCAGCACAGTTGGAACTCCATTGTGTTTCATAGCTAGTGGAGTCTGTGTTTTTATTTCTATCCAGATGACATTGTATCTTTCTGTAGTGATTTTTACATGCTTCTAATGCATCATTCTCTGTATGAGTTCTATTATCGAATGTTGCAGTGAGTTGTTCAGAAACCAACTTAATTGCGAAAAGGATATTGGACAATTATACCAGGGGTGTTTTGTATCATCACTGCTTGTAAACATGATTTATAACTGATCTGATTTGAAAACCAATGAAAACGTGTTCTCTTAGACTGGTTTCCTTCCTTCAACAGTGGGGTTAGGGGATCAAACCACCTTATGCCAATCGATGGGGGGGAAACTCTAGTTTAGATTTGACTCGACAGGGTGGCATCTCAAAAACAAGAAAAGAGAATAATAATCAAACAACTAATTAATCTTCATGATTTCTGTCACCACTTGAGACCCCCCAAAAAATTCAATTTCACATGAAACGAGAAATATCAACTTTTTTCTACCACAAAGAAAGCAGAGAGAAACACATTAATTGACAAGTCCGTCCAGAAGTAACAAAGAATTCCTTCCTTCTCTTCTTCTTGGAGCTGGGTCTTTGTAGAGAGAACCAAAGGGAATATCCATCGGAGGGGGATACTAAAAACCAGGACACGCTCTCTCTCTCTGTGGCGTTCTGAAGAGAAAAACTCTGTTCCATACCACTTCTTTTATGACAGATTGTGTTTGTCAGAAACACATGGGGCGTGCCAAGCACGCAAAGCCCTGTTCTGAACAACAGACAGTGAAACAGAAGCAATATAGCTTTTTTTCAGAGATAAAACTGAGTCAGTTCTGGACAGACAGAACTAAGGGACAGACAGCTAGTTGTGAAGCTTTGAAAACCATAATATTACGCTACCTCTTTTCTTTCTTCTCTGTGCTGACATAATATTTTTAAAGTACATTTTACGCCTAATAGATTAGTGGTTTTCCAATTCCTTCATTCCTTCTTTCCGTCTTTCTATTCTTCTTTCCTCTATTCTGTCTGTTCGGTCTTCTAATGATGAGTGACCTCTGATCTGACAAGACTAGATGGATGAGAGCAAGATGGTGAAAATTCCAGTGAAAGATCTTCACCATGGTACTTTCACACATCAAATCCATCCCTGTTAACCTTGGAGAGGGGAAGCAACGGTGAATTTTAACAGTGTGCAGACATGACTTAGGTCTAAATGAGTTCCAGAACATAAAGTATGACTAAAGAGTCATTGTGGTGTTTTCACAGAGCCTATGTATGTAATTACCGAGACTGCCCAGCGATACACATGAACGGTTTCTCCTACAGTAATACACCCAGTTGCCCTGAGATCGAAAAGAAGCCATAAAAAAGCACGTTTTGTGTACTTGCCAGACAGTATTTCACTTCACCTCCTGAGGGAGAATGGGAAAACATCAGGAGGCATATCAGGGATCACACTATCATCACAGTCACAGTGGGCCTGGTGTCTGACAAAGGTACTCAGCAGGGAGAGACTAAATGGGGACTCAAGACTCAGACATTTATACTGATAATATTCTTAACCCCCGAGGCAGATACACCCCTGCTATGAATCACATCTCCCCCCTGTAATCCCCCTGTCCATTTTTGACAAGAAGGGCATAAGAGACACCAGAAACCTTCAGATTTTCTTTTGGAAAACTTGACTAATTGACACATTTTGACAAACTGACAAATTGTTCATCATGTCGGTGGAATCACAAACTTCCTGCCTCTCCACTAGTGCCTCAGATAAGCCTTGTTCTACAGATGCCACGGTAATGTCCATTGAAACCAGCATCTATCCTAGAACCCATCTTCCATTCATCTCTATGACTTTGGGAGACAAAGATTGAAACCATCTGTTCTATTTGGGGCAGAATGTAGAGGAAAAGATCCAAATGGCAGATGCCTAACTTAAATCACCAGATGTACACTTGATATTTACCTCTCTGGCCCATCTCCCTCCCCCAATCCCAAAACACTACATTACCCATGTCGAAAACTAGCTTAGTCTGTACAAATATCGCTACAGGAGAAATTACTTTAGGTTTGATTATGGCTCTCAATCCTACCTCTGGGAAACTGAGATGGGGAATCTCTGTCAGGTTCGATACAAAGAAAGATGAGAATTTTTATTTTATTTTCCATGGGCCTATTTGACTGTTTTTGAATGAAAATACTGCTAGCTAGTTGTGTTTTTGAAGTGAAGTAAGCAGTGGAGGCTCCTCAGAGGAGGAAGGGGAGGACCATCTGTAGGGTAGCACTATGGTGTAGCAGGAGGACAGCTAGCTTCTGTCCTCCTCTGTGTACATTGACATAAATACAAAACCTAGGGTGCTCATGGTTCTTACACAGAAATTATGACAACTTCCGGAGGATGTCTTCCAACCTATCAGAGCTCGTGCAGCATGAACTGATTTGTTGAGGAGAGCCCATGGATGTGAGAAGGAATACAACTTGGCTGTGTGTTTACCCTTGATCAGGTGTGTATTCATTCCACCCAAAAACGTTTCTTAAACGGAAGCAAGCGGATCACGTTTCTTAAACGGAAGCAAGCGGAACAATACGGGGATAAACATACTTGATTTGGTCCAATAGAAATTCTTGTTTGCAACTGTTGGACAATTAGATATATCAGCTAGAATAATACAGGCAAGAATTTGCAAGGCGGTATTGAATGTCACTGTCTGTCCACATTTTTCTCTCGACTTGTGTTCACCTACAGTACGTTGTAATCTTTCATTCATAGGCTAGGTTGTAGCAACCTCATGATGGGTATAGGGAAAATTTGAGTGTCATGTAATAGCCTAAACCTATTGCTGTTACATTGAACTGGGTGAATGGAATATGAATGACAGTCATCCAACATGCTGTAATAGAAATAAGGCCATGCTCGTTAAAAAAAATTGTCCTCCGGCACTGACCCCAACTGGAAGTAAGGTTGGTGTTAGCTATCATACTAACCTTGCAGCATACGTTGTAGTTTGATATTCCAGAAGTGGTTCATATTGATCATGCTCTTTTTTTGTTCCTCTGAAGTGTCACTGTACTTTACCTCAGTGGGAAAAAATGCGGACATGTCATGGTCGATGTTTCTTATTACCTGTGTGTGTGTGTGTGTGTGTGTGTGTGTGTGTGTGTGTGTGTGTGTGTGTGTGTGTGTGTGTGTGTGTGTGTGTGTGTGTGTGTGTGTGTGTGTGTGTGTGTGTGTGTGTGTGTGTGTGTGTGTGTGTGTGTGTGTGTGTGTGTGTGTGTGTGAGAGAGAGAGAGAGAGAGAGGTGGATAGATGATGAAATATGGCCACATTTCCACAGATCAGGACATTCTTTTTATATTGTCTTTTTTCATGCTTCCTCTTTAAACAATATCCTCTCTTAAGTTAAACTATGAGGACGTTCTTTCTCTCACAGTAGATTAGCTAAGGGAAAACACGTGGAGTTACTGAAGGACTTCAGGAATCAAAGCTCAGACAAGTTGTCAAGGTCTCAGAGAGAGTAAAGTCCCTGTGATGAATTCAACGAAACATTCATGCTGGCTGATCAGAAGCATCATCTTCAGTGTTATCGTGGCAGCACGATCAAACAGCAACACTAATAATATGCTACCCGGCTGTTTGTGAGTGCGGATGTAATGTAGCTAAATGATCATCAGGGATGTGTTCCATTTCACTTATGGTGACATTTTAAAGCTGATTAACATACTTCCACTATTTTCTCCATATACAGTCGTTCACTACTCTTAGGGGACATGTAACTACGGCCTTTATAAATTATTCAATGAAGGTATTGACATTCTTCTCATTGGCATCCTCATCCACATGAAGTACATAAGGTCCCATCCCAGTCTGTGGTTGTTTTCTGACTCCTCGGGTTGGACTTCAAGGGTAACTTTAAACAAGACGGGAGAGTTGATCAGAGAGGCAGACGAAGCGATGCTGAACAAGCCCCGAGGCACACGCCAAGGTTTCCCACTTTTCCTGTCAGAAACCTGAGAGACTGTCAACACGGCCGCTCCACCGGGACCGCTAACAAAGGTCCCGACGCCATCGCTTCAAAGACACACTCTCATTTAAATAAGTTCAATCGGCCCTGTTGCTTCACCAACCCAGCCCCCACCCCCCCACCACTCCCCACCACCACCCCAGTCATTATGTGAGGTAAAGCGTGTATCCAGCACCGTATCTGAGCCGTATCTCGATGAATCACACTCAGAACAACAGGCTCCCTGACCTCCCTACTAATGACTCCAGAGAAAGTGAGAGAGAACGAGGGAGAGAGAGCGAATGAGGAAGCCAGTGCGTTCTTCAAAACTGCAGGTGAAGGAAAAGTGTGGTAATTCTGTTTACCAGCCAAGGACAGAGCTATTGCTGGGATGCCGTGAGCAGGAAAGAGGACAACAGAACAAATAGATAGTGTACCACACTACATGGAACCAACAACATGGAGATAAATAAAGAGGAGCATTCTGGAACTATTCTGAAAAATGTGAAGAGACCTTAGAATCTATGGACAAGAGAGGACTGAGTAATTAGTTTGAACTGGGTTTGAACCGAAGACATACAGTTGAAGTCGGAAGTTTACATACGCTTAGGTTGGAGTCATTAAAACTCATTTTTCAACCACTCCACAAATGTATTGTTAACAAAGTATAGTTTTGCCAAGTTGGTTAGGACATCTACTCTGTGCATGACACAAGTAGTTTTTCCAACAATTGTTTACAGACAGAATAATTCACTTATAATTCACAATATCACAATTCCAGTGGGTCAGAAGTTTACATACACTAAGTTGACTGTGCCTTTAAACAGCTTGGAAAATTCCAGAAAATGGTGTCATGGCTTTAGAAGCTTCTGATATTCCAATTTACATAATTTCAGTCAATTGGAGGTGTACCTATGGATGTATTTCAAGGCCTACCTTCAAACTCAGTGCCTCTTTGCTTGACATCATGGGAAAATCAAAAGAAATCCTGCCAAGACCTACAAAAATAAGTCTGGTTCATCCTTGGGAGCAATTTCTAAACACCTGAAGGTACCACATTCATATGTACAAACAATAGTACGCAAGTATAAACATCATGGGACCACGCAGCCGTCATACCGCTCAGGAAGGAGACGCGTTCTGTCTCCTAGAGATGAACGTACGTTGGTGCAAACAGTAAAAATCAATCCCAGAACAACAGCAAAGGACCTAGTGAAGATTCTAAGGGAAACAGGTAGGAAATAATCTATATCCACAGTGAAACGAGTCCTATATCGACTTAACCTGGATGGCCGCTCAGCAAGGAAGAAGCCACTGCTCCAAAACCTCCATTAAAAAAGCCAGACTAGGGTTTGCAACTGCACATGGGGACAAAGATCGTACTTTTTGGAGAAATGTCCTCTGGTCTGATGAAACAAAAATAGGACGGTTTGGCCATAATGACCATCGTTATGTTTGGAGGAAAAAGGGGGAGGCTTGCAAGCCGAAATACACCATCTCAACCTTGAAGCACAGCGGTGGAAGCATCATGTTGTGGGGGTGCTTTGCTGAAGGAGGGAATGGTGCACATCACAAAATAGATGGCATCATGAGAGGGAAAATTACGTGGATATATTGAAGCAATGGGTCTTCCAAATGGACAATGACCCCAAGCATACTTCCAAAGTTGTGGCAAAATGGTTTAAGGACAACAAAGTCAAGGTATTGGAGTGGGCATCACAAAGCCCTGACCTCAATCTTGTAGAACATTTGTGGGCAGAACTGAAAAAGCGTGTGCGAGCAAGGAGGCCTACGAACCTGACTCAGTTACACCAGCTCTGTCAGGAGGAATGGGACAAAATTCATCCAACTTATTGTGGGAAGCTTGTGGAAGGCTACCCGAGGCAATGCTACCAAATACTAATTGTGTGTATGTTATCTTCTGACCCACTGAATGTGATGAAAGAAATAAAAGCTGAAATAAATCATTCTCTCTACTATTTCACATTCTTAAAATAAAGTGGTGATCCTAACTGACCTAAAACATTTTTAATGTCAGGAATTGTGAAAAACTGAGTTTAAATGTATTTGGCTAAGGTGTATGTAAACTTCTGACTTGAACTGTAATTGGATAAAGTGATATTTAATTACAACTATCAGCATTGAATCCCCCAGTCCTCAAACTAATAACTAAAAACCCAGAATCGAAGTGTCATTTTTCAAATTTATTTCCTAGTTACATTATTCCAAGGCTTTTTGAAGGCTTGAAAGCCCTGACAACAAAACAATCTGCCAAGAAAAATTGCAACTATAATGATATAATATTTTCAATATACTGCTCCTCCTCAAAATTAAGCATGCCTTTTTATACAATGTAAAACAGAGAGCAGTTTGATAATGGATTGTCCTATTTCTATGGAGCCAAACCTACGACGCCCACTACTGTGTGTGTGTATGAGAAGTGCAGAGTGGTTCTACAAGGGTCCCAACCCTGTTGCAAACCCTGTCTGTCTCGGAACGGCTTGTAATTGATTCTATCAGCTATTAATTCCCTGGAAATTGTGTGTTTAGACAGGTGGGCAATTACCTGTGTGTGTGTATGTGTGTGTGTGTGTGTGTGTGTGTGTGTGTGTGTGTGTGTGTGTGTGTGTGTGTGTGTGTGTGTGTGTGTGTGTGTGTGTGTGTGTGTGTGTGTGTGTGTGTGTGTGTGTGTGTGTGTGTGTGTGTGTGTGTGTGTGTGTGTGTGAGAGAGAGAGAGAGCGAGCTAGAGACAAAAAATAGTTTACAGAAATTAGCATACCTAGTATTTTGAAGTTATCATAGTCTATAGCTCAGATAATATAAAGTTGCCCTTACTTGAAAATACCATCATGATGACAGCCAGGACAGGTGTTAAAATGTCTGGTCCCATCCATACAGTACAGTAAAGCACAGTTATATTACAGCACTCACTCCTGCGTTCATTGGAGTGTCTCCTGCTTAGCACATGATTGAGTCATAAAGGATCTTAGAATCCCCAGGACACACATTAAAGGGGCATGTAGTAATATTGGCATCACCTTCCTTCTTTACTTCTATCTTCTCTTCCTCACCTCAGCGCGGTGCAGGGTAATACGATTAGTTTGTGATGGGCCCATATATCCTAGACGTAGTTATGTCAGAGCAGGCGAATAAGAGGAGTGAAAAATCAATTCTGTGTTTAGTAGACGCGATGTGACTGGAATGCAGGAGTGTTTTTATGTATATGACGTGATTGCAGACTCTGAATCTATCTCTCCCATTCACATGTGCAGTGTGCAGTGGCAGCTACAGTGCTTTCAGAAAGTATTCACACCCCTGGACTTTTTCCACATTTTGTTGTGTTAAAAAGTGGGATGAAAATTGATTGCATTGTCATTTTTTGTCAATGATTTACACAAAATACTCTGTAATGTCAAAGTGGAAGAAAAATTCCAACATTTATAAAAAACATTATGGTAAAATAAAACAATATCTTGATTAGATGAGTATTCAACCCCCTAAGTCAATACATGCTAGAATCACCTTTGTCAGCAATTACAGCTGTGAGTTTTTATGGGTAAGCCTTTAAGAGCTTTGCACACCTGGATTGCCCAATATTTGCCCAATACTCTTTAAATTCCTCAAGCTCTGTCAAGTTGGTTGTTGATCACTGCTAGACAGCCATTTTCAAATTTTGCCATAGATTTTCAAGCCGATTTCAGTCAAAACTGTAACTAGACCACTCAGGAAACATTCAATGTTATCTTGGTAAGCAACTCCAGTGTATATTTGACCTTGTGTTTTAGGTTATTGTCCTGCTGAAAGGTGAATTTGTCTCGCAGTGTCTGTTGGAAAGCAGACTGAACAAGGTTTTCCTCTAAGATTTTGCCTGTGCTTAGCTCAATTCTGTTTCTTTTTTTCCTAAACAAAACTCCATAGTCCTTGCGGATGACAAGCTTACCCATTTGACGATGCTGCCACCACTGTACTTGAAAATATGTGTTGTGTTGGATTTGCCCCAAACATAACGTTTTGTATTCAGGACAAAAGTACATTTCTTTGCCACAGTTTTTGCGGTATTACTTTAGTGCCTTATTGCAAACAGGATGCATGTTTTGGAATATTTTATTCTGTACAGGCTTCTTTTCACTATGTTAATATTGTGGAGTAACTACAATGTTGTTGATCCATCCTCCGTTTTCTCCTATCCCAGCCATTAAACTATGTAACTGTTTCAAAATCGCCATTGGCCTCATGGTGAAATCCCTGCGGATTCCTTTGTCTCCGGCATCTGAGTTAGGAAGGACGCTTGTATCTTTGAAGTGACTGGGTGTATTGATACACCATCCAAAGTGTAACTAATAACTGCACCATGCTTAAAGGGATATTCAATGTCTGCTTTTTTTTTTACACATCTAGTAATAGGTGCCGTTCTTTGCGAACCACTGGAAAACCTCCCTGGTCTTTGTAGTTGAATATGTCTTTGAAATTCACTGCTCGACCGAGGGACCTTACAGATAATTGTGTATGTGTGGAGTACAGAGATGGGGTGGTCATTTAAAATGCAACGCAACTTATTATGTGACTTGTTAAGCACATTTTTACTGCTGAACTTATTTAGGCTTGACATAACAAAGGCGTTAAATACTTAATGACTTAGATTAGTGACACAATCTCAATTCTATCCATTTAAAATTATGTCTGTAACTCAACAAAATGTGGAACAAGTCAAGAGTCGTGAACAGAGAGAGAGAACACCCCCCACCTGGACAGAAGACGGAGCACATCTTGCTCACATTTCAATTTTAATATAACGAAAAATGTTCTTATGCAGGCTAGCGGTGAGTGGGGTCATGGATACCTGTAGACATTTATTATTGTTATTATTATATCATTATTTCAATTGTACATTTACATTTTAGTCATTTAGCAGATGCTCTTATCCAGAGAGACTTAGAGTCAGTGGATGCATCTTAAGATAGATAGACAACCGCATAACATAGGCATAGCAAGTACATGTTTCCTCAATAAAGTAGCTATTAGCAAAGTCAGTGCTGGTAGAAATAAAATGTATACATGATAGAAGTGCACTGGATGCCTCAGCAGGTAAGATGCACAGGAGGTGGAATCAGTGGAATGGTATAAAATACAGCAAACATATGATTTCCATTTGTTTTGATCCATTCGCTCCGTTTCAGCCATTATTATGAGCCGTCCTCCCTTCAATAGCCTCCACTGTTAAGATGAATTGGCCATTACAGAGTATGTGACCCTAAGCTGGCAAAGTTGACATTTTAATGACATGTTTAAGGGCTATTTTGAGCCTTGTGTGGGTGTGTGACAGAAGTGGGTGGTCACTCTCTTGCAGAAAGGGCTTTTTGTGAAGAGGAACTGACTTGAGCTTCAACACACGCGCACACAGGCATGCACGCACACACACACACATGCACACTAACACACACACACACGCACACAGATAGACTCTCTCATGCACTCACCAAATACACACGCACCTACGCGCACACGCACATACACACACACACCAGAACTTTGTACTAATGAAAAACACCACAGGTGCAGACTCTCTCATGCACTCGCCAAATGCACACGCACACACTCACACTCACACTCACACACTGCACACACACACCAGAACTTTGTACTAATGAGAAGCACCACCTTATCACAGAGAGCTACTATGCATTGTGTGTAGGCCATAGAGAGAAGAAGGGAAGGAGAGCGAGACAGTGAGAAAACAAAAGGAGGATGATGAGTTGGTGTCCCTTACTAAGCTGTGGTGAAGGCCAGTCTCAGTGGGGGAGGTACAGCAGTACTGATTTACAGTAGCCTAGATTGGGACTATAGTACTGTTCAGTATCCCAGTGTTGAGAGAGGGTTGGCCGGTGGACAATAGATGTATGCCATATGATAGGGGAGAGCGGGGGCTTTTGTATCCCTTTTAATCTGTACTCTTATTGCTCAGAGACCACTTGAACCAGGCAAGTCATTTTTATATATACACTACCGTTCAAAAGTTTGGGGTCACTTAGACATTTCCTTGATCTGTAATACAGTGTAGACATTGTTAAATTACTATTGACATGTTGTAAATTACTATTGTAGCTGGAAATGGCAGATTTTTTATGGAATATCTACATAGACGTACAGAGGCCCATTATCAGCAAACATCACTCCTGTGTTCCAATGGCACATTGTGTTAGTCTTTTAAAATGATGAACTTGGATTAGCTAACTGATCATTAGAAAGCCCTTTTGCAATTATGTTAGCACAGCTGAAAACTGTTACCATGATTAAATAAGCAATAAAACTGGCCTTCTTTAGACTAGGTGAGTATCTGGAGCATCAGCATTTGTGGTTTCGATTACAGGCTCAAAATGGCCAGAAACAAAGAACTTTCTTCTGAAACTCATCAGTCTATTCTTGTTCTAAGAAATAAAGGCTATTCCATGCGAGAAATTGTCAAGAAACTGAAGATCTCGTACAACGCTGTGTACGTACTACTCCCTACACAGAACAGCGCAAACTGACTCTGACCTTTCTGCCGTTTCCAGCTACAATAGTCATTTACAACATTAACATTGTCTACACTGTATTTCTGATCAATTTGATGTTATTTTAATAGACAAAAACATTTACTTTTCTTTCAAAAACAAGGACATTTCTAAGTGACCCCAAACTTTTGAACGGTAGTGTAAGAAACGGTAATCTGTCTCCTAATCATTCCTATCATAAAGGTCTGTTAATAAATTAGCATATTATCATAAACATATGTAATGATTTAGCATGAAATATCCACATTTTTATGAAAGTAACCAATATTTACAGTAACACCTGTTTGAGCATGGCAAATCGGTTCATTTCAACACCTTGTATAGTCTGAAGGTGCCCATATTATATATTTTTACAACTTCTATGGCACTCTACACAGGACCCCAATGCTATTTAAAGTTAGTGTTTGTATAATTCATAAAATGTGTATAATTAATTTAAGTTAAAATTACTTGTTTTCATAATTTGACTGCAATTTTAACACTGCGTTACATGTGCCGCCAACTCTAGCAGCCATGACAACCTCATTTTTCTATTAAAAATGATGCTAGTTTGAATTCTTGGACATTAATGCTCAGAAAAATACAGCTGGTGGAAAAAAATACTTTCACCCCTAAACAAACATTTGCCTATAAAGCGTGCAAATAGTGAGATATTTGGCTTTTCAAGCAGGGAGAGAACCTAAATGGACATGTGCTGAGTGATTTTTAATCATTCTAGCTGGTTTCTGTTTGGAGAAATTCAAGGTGTTACAGTTGCCCCCGGTATCCCCTAAGTAATGACATTTCAAACTGCTCATATTATTCTGCTATGGGCAATCAGCATAACCCAGTCTCGTTGCCCTTTTTTTCAATACTGACAACATTCTGCCATGCCCCCATGGAAGCATGGAACGTGACTCCCTGTCTCTTCCTTCCCTTCACAAAGCAGAAACACAAAGACAAACTCACGCTGTTCGTGTTGGCTTCAGGCTGGCACTCCCCATCTGGCCCAATACGTTTAGCTGTCTGGTGCAGACCTGCCCAGCCATCTGCCCCATTACCAGTACCATACTAACAACATGACTGGGCAAGATAATCATCCTTGGCCTCCTTCTAACATTTTTGTCTCCACTCCCTCCCTAGTACAGCGGACGGTGGGTGGAGGCCAAATATACAGCTCTGCCTCTCTGTCTCCATGCCTCTGCTGTCCAGGATGATAGAGACTGTTCCAGTGGGGAAAACTGGTTGAAATAACGCAATTACAACCTCATTACTACCATAATTTCAACCAGCTTTGTTTGCTGGGTTCTCTGCAGGTGGATGGAGGAATTGTGGTCAGCTGAGGTTCGTGGCATGGGGCATGGTTGGATGATGCCCTCTAGTTTGTCTTGGCAGGGAATCACACGCACACACACACACACACACACAGATG
The DNA here is from genome assembly GCA_030435695.1 of Brachymystax lenok tsinlingensis. Lineage (NCBI taxonomy): Eukaryota > Metazoa > Chordata > Actinopteri > Salmoniformes > Salmonidae > Brachymystax > Brachymystax lenok. The sequence continues at coordinate 21,452,446 of CM059782.1, forward strand.
TGGGCAAGCATGATGTGAGGTTTAATAATGCCCTCTGGTTTGGCAGGAGATGTGGAGCCTGCCAAGTCTGCTGCCCATGCAGGCAATGTGGCAGCCTCTACCATCTCTACCATCCACACTCCACAACAACCCAGATATATACAGAGACACTGAGAACTGACAGCATCCCGAGACAGTTGAGTGGTCTGGCCAGAAAAATCTGATGGCTGCACAGACAGTCAAAGACAAAGAGAGAAATTAAGCATTTTTGAAAGATCAAATATTATCATGATGAAGAGATTTGAGCAGAGCTATACTGTATGCTTGAAATCTGTAGGGTGTGATATCATTTCAGACTACAGACACTCCAGGAAGGCATTACTTAACTTGAGAGAAGTACTAGAGATTGAGAAGCACTTTGTTGAAGACATTTAGGAGTCTACTGAATGAGGTAATTGACCATGTACTTTCTGATTGATCTAGTAGGCTTCTCCATCTTCAAGCAGGACTTGTGTTTCAATGAGAGATGAAGCTGGTGGTCTCTTAAGTATGTATTTCCTCTCATTGCCGTGTCTTTGGCTCACCTCTATTCTTCCCTCCTCTCTCTCTCTGCCTCTTGCTTTCTCTCGTTCAGCCATGTCTAACTCTTTCTTCCCCTGTCTCTGCCTCTTGCTTTCTCTCAATCAGCCATGTCTAACTCTTTCTTCCCCTGTCTCTCTGACTCTCTTTCTACCCCATGCTATCCCTTCAATGGCTCCCTCTCTGGCCCTCTTCTGTCCTCCCTCTCTCCCCCGCTCCCTTTAGCTGACTCCTGTGCCTCCGCTTTCAATCTCCCTAGCTCCAATGACTGAGATTAAATATTGAAAGAGTTCTTCTGTTTTCCTTCCATGAGAATGACAGTACACAAGCATTGGAAAAGGTAATTCAAACACTAATTCAAACAACCTTAGGAAGCTAGTCCCAATGAAATTGAGTTGTCTCTACCTTTTAACCTAGAGTCGATTGTCAGCGCCCACACGTTAATCTAAATGGCATGATTTTTAAAAAGTCCCCATCAAAATCCGTCTGTTTAAACCAATAACTGTATCTACAGTTGAAGTCGGAAGTTTACATACACCTTAGCTAAATACATTTAAACTCAGTTTTTCACAATTCCTGACATTTAATCCTAGTAAAAATTCCCTGTCTTAGGTCAGTTAGGATCACCACTTTATTTTAAGAATGTGAAATGTCAGAATAATAGTAGAGAGAAAGATTTATTTAAGCTTTTATTTCTTTCATCACATTCCCAGTGAGTCAGAAGTTTACATACATGCAATTACTATTTGGTAGCATTGTCTTTAAATTGTTTAACTTGGGTCAAACGTTTCGGGTAGCCTTCCACAAGCTTCCCACAATAAGTTGGGTGAATTTTGGCCCATTCCTCCTGACAGAGCTGGTGTAACTGGGTCAGGTTTGTAGGCCTCCTTGCTCGCACACGCTTTTTCAGTTCTGCCCACAAATTTTCTATAGGATTGAGGTCAGGGCTTTGTGATGCCCACTCCAATACTTTGACTGTTGTCCTCAAGCCATTTTGCCACAACTTTGGAAGTATGCTTGGAGTCATTGTCCATTTGGAAGGCCCATTTGCGACCAAGCTTTAACTTTCTGACTGATGTCTTGAGATGCTGCTTCAATATATCCACATAATTTTCCCTCTCATGATGCCATCTATTTTGTGAAGTGCACCAGTCCCTCCTGCAGCAAAGCACCCCCACAACATGATGCTGCCACCCCCGTGCTTCACGGTTGGGATGGTATTCTTCAGCTTGCAAGATTCCCCCTTTTTCTTCCAAACATAACGATGGTCATTATGGCCAAACCGTTCTATTTTTGTTTCATCAGACCAGAGGACATTTCTCCAAAAAGTACGATCTTAGTCCCCATGTGCAGTTGCAAACCGTAGTCTAACTTTTTTATGGCGGTTTTGGAAGCAGTGGCTTCTTCCTTGCTGAGCGGCCTTTCAGGTTATGTCGATATAGGACTTGTTTTACTGTGGATATAGATACTTTTGTACCTGTTTCCTCCAGCATCTTCACAAGGTCCTTTGCTGTTGTTCTGGGATTGATTTGCACTTTTTGCACCAAAGTACGTTAATCTCTAGGAGACAGAGCGTGTCTCATTCCTGAGCGGTATGACAGCTGTGGGGTCCCATGGTGTTTATACTTGCGTACTATTGTTTGTACAGATAAATGTGGTACCTTCAGACGTTTTGGAAAGTGCTCCCAAGGATGAACCAGATTTGTGGAGGACTACAAATTATTTTATGAGGTCTTGGCTGATTTATTTAGATTTTCCCATGATGCCAAGCAAAGAGGTAGACCTTGAAGGTAGGCATTGAAATACATCCACAGATACACCTCCAAATGACTCAAATTGTGTCAATTAGCCTATCAGAAGCTTCTAAAGCCATGACATAATTTTCTATAATTTTTCAAGCTGTTTAAAGGCACAATCAAACTTCTGACCTACTGGAATTGTGATCTGTCTGTAAACAATTGTTGGAAAAATGACTTGTCACGCACAAAGTAGATTTGCCAAACCTATAGTTTGTTAAAAAGAAATTTGTGGAGTGGTTGAAAAACGAGTTTTAATGACTCCAACCTAAGTGTATGTAAACTTCCGACTTCAACTGTTTATATATATATATATATAGATAGATAGATAGATAGATAGATAGATAGATAGATAGATAGATAGATAGATAGAAGTTGATTATACTTATAACTTCTTCTGTGTGCAAATAATCGGTTCAAGAACATACAGTACATCTGCTGTATTAGAAGCAATTATTGATACCGTGATTGTCTTCGAAAAACACAAAGATTAACCACGAATATTGCAATTTTTCCATTCACTATAATGGGGGATCCCACTGGGCAGAAACTGGTTAAATCAACATTGTTGCCACGTCATTTCAACCAGAAAATTCAATGTGACGTTGAATCAATGTGGAAACTGATTGTATTTGCAAAAAGTCATCAATGTAAGGGAATTTTGTCTTTTTCCCCCACAAACTTTTAACCTAAATTCAATGACAGGGTGGATTTACTTTGTAAATTTCATGTTTAATTCACGTTAGTTGACAATTCAACCAAATGTAAATCACAACTAGACGTTGAAACGAGGTCTGTACCCAGTGGGATCCTGTTTTCTGCTAACAATGCCTGCAAGTACCGAGTTCGGCCTTGAACTTTCGTGGCTTCAATGAGAGGGGTTAGTCGTTCTCCCCTGGTTTAAACTATAGATATCTGTTTTTTTTGCATCTGCCGATGATGATCTTCCACAGCTGCGGTGGAAGGTGGCAGAGCTACATGTATGACTGTGTTATTCAATGCCTTTCTATGGGCTAATAGAAGTAAGACCTTTTTAATATATTTTTGGGGGATACCTACAGGGCTCGTAAAATTCCAAATCGAGTAGCTAAATGATCCATGGTATAACTATTTTAAAACAATATGTTAGCTTAGTAGAACCCCCAGCCACCCCACCTCAAAGGCTTAGACGCTTAGGCACTAATGTATCCTGCTGTCCATGATAAAACTCTCAAAGCAAAAGGCTGACTGTAATTAATGGCTGGCTAGATACACATACTCCCACGCTGTAAGATGCAAGTAGTGTATGAAAGTACTTTTTGTAGTAAGAAGTGAACAGAGAAAGGACTTCTCAAGCACAAAGTTATATGTTCTCCTAATGTGAGCTATTGGACAGAGAGGTGTAATGTTGGGGAGAGGGGAATAGAGAGAGGTCAGATACAGACAGACTGAATGGGGGAGGGGGAGAGAGAGGGTGGACAGAGAGGGGAACAGAGAGAGGTCAGATACAGACAGACGGAATGGGGGAAGGGGAGGGAGAGGGTGGACATAGAGGGGAACAGAGAGAGGTCAGATACAGACAGACTGAATGGGGGAGGGGGAGAGAGAGGGTGGACAGAGAGGGGAACAGAGAGAGGTCAGATACAGACAGACTGAATGGGGGAAGGGGAGAGAGAGGGTGGACATAGAGGGGAACAAGTTAATGACCAGGTAGTGTGGTCCCTGAAGAGACAGAAGAAAGGTGAGATGGATGACTGTGGTTTTGCCAGTGGCTGCTGTGTGTGTGTGTGTGTGTGTGTGTGTGTGTGTGTGTGTGTGTGTGTGTGTGTGTGTGTGTGTGTGTGCGTGCGTGCGTGCGTGCGTGCGTGCGTGCGTGTGTGTGTGCACGCGAGCGTTTTTTGCCCCAGCCAGCTGCTTACTGTGCACTAAGACTGACTCCATGGCAGATGATCCGCCCTCCCCAGACTGCTCATTAGAACTATGCTGACCCCCTCCCCACCACATGCACCTGAGTCACTACCCCTCACTCAAAGTTGAGAAACAGTGTGTGTGTCACTTTGAACCAAGGTTCCTGCTACAATAACTGACCATGAGGGAGGGAGGGAGGGAGGGAGGGAGGAGGGAGGGAGGGAGGGAGGGAGGGAGGGAGGGAGGGAGGGAGGAGGGAGGGAGGGAGGAGGGAGGGAGGGAGGGAGGGAGGGAGGGAGGGAGGGAGGGAGGGAGGGAGGGAGGGGTGTTAGCAAAGGCAAATATTACTGCTTTAGCAAAGCCAATGCTGTCAGATAAATAGGCAGTAATGGACCTGTGAATTATTCAATAGGTATGTGTATGGGTAAATGGCATTACATCTACAACAACACGGAAGGGTAGGCTCATCTAACACATTTATCTCGGAATATGGAGATTGCCCACATGTCCTCAACGCCTCCTCAATATAATTATTTAGTTTGAATCCATACTCATATTGCCTTCTGAACCAGGGCTCATAATTAATGGACTCAAGTCAATGTATTCATTGTAAGTGAGGATGGAAAGGGCATCGTTAAAATACTGATAATAATCAGGAAAAACACAGTTACTATTCAAATTTGTGGTCAATCAATAACCTTTTTCAGTTACAGTTATAATAGATATTACACAGGAAAAAATAAGTTGGGCCGTTCAGTTGTGCCTATTGTTTAAAGGCTAGGCCATTGTAGTGAGCTGGGTGGCGGCATGGTGGTTCATGGTTGTTCATATGGCCTTTTCTTTTGAAGCATCACCAAGGACATCAGCTGCCATGTGCAAATACTGTAACAACGCAGAAAAATACTCAAGGAGGCCATTCACATTAGGACACATTCTCTATTATAATGTGTAAAAAGGATACATCTGTTGGTGAACATGAGTCTCTCTCATGTGTGAGAGGGGGACAGAAGCAGCGCGACGGAGAGAGAGAGAAAAGGGGAAAGAAGATGGGCATTTAGAGTAGGAGAGATGAAGAGAAAGAGAGGAGAGTGAGAGAGCTGAGAAGAAAGAAATCACGATCTCCCTATATCATATCCATCTGCATATGCAACATAAAAATGTGATTGTGTCCTCCTCTCCATGTAGGCTATACAATGCATCGTCTCTCAGTCTGCTACAGAGCGGCACGAACCCTTTCATCAAGCCAGCCAGCTCAGTACGATGTCTCTCTCCTCCAAGCACCACCTTTTCTCCAGCTGTAACTGTGGTGGTCGCCACTAGCAATCAAGCTCACCGGCATCTCCCGATCAGCCCTCCCTCCCTCTCTCCCGATGCGCGGCACGCGCCGGCCACATCTCACCTCTCTACCACTGCTCTGACGAATAGATAGAGAAATATCACAGGGAGAGGGAAGAAAGTAACTGTCTGATGTGTGATTTCTCTCCTGCTGCTGCTGCTGTGGTAAACAAACCCCATTGGGCTTCAGCTTCAAACGACAATGATTCAAAAACACATAATAAAGCTTCATCTGTTTCAAATGCTAAAGTTACACATTTCACCTGCCACACTAAATATGGCTGTTGAAGAAATAAACTGTCTATCCATTATAGCATGAGGTATGACCATGGTCTCTTCTCTTATTCTAGTGCCATCCCGCTTCTGGCACGGGGGGTAGCTTGCCTGGAATTCAGGCTAAATGTAGTTTGGTATGTGCATGCCTGATTGCACAGTCAATTGATGCACTGCACATTTCCAACTGAAGGTGGTGCATTCTGAAAATTGGAACACTTGTAATGTATCACTTGATGCTTCATATGATCTATTCATTTCAATATGGTTTATACGATCCTAAACAGTTTGTTATGCACCTGTAATCATTAACAGTCAACGCACATATTGTCTTGCTACAAGTGGTGTCATGTTTTGGTAGTGAAAGTTGCAACACATAATAGCCTATCACAGAGGAAGGTGTGTGTTTGTAACTGTTGCCTGTTCTAATCTGTTGCCTATTCTACGGGCACTGCGTGGGGAGCGGCAGGTCTTGGCACTGATCAACATCAATAAAAATGTCTCCCCAACACCCAGGACTCACACCAAATGATGTCACATCCGTTGTGCGACTCCCCTGCAGTCTCGTACATCTGTCTCGTCCCCTGGCATAAACTTTTCTCTGTGGTGTCACTGGTGTGTGTTGATCAGACCGGCGCGTTGGCTCTGCTTCACACAAGAGTCCTCGGAGCGTTGGGAATGAACGCGGATCTATCCGTCTTGTTCCATTGGAGCGCTCTGAACGGCGGTGGGCACAGCCAATACAGGCAGCGACGCGGAAGCATTCCTGCAACGAGGGCTGTGCGTGAATAAAGCGAGAAAAGTGTAACTGTTCCCGATAGATAGAATGCGTGCTCTGTTTAGTGTCCTGTACCCGGTGATATCAATCACGGTCTTCGGATTATATCCGTCAATGGTGAGTTTCCCTCATTATTTTTCGGAATGTCATGCGGTCTTTGCATGTTTGTGTCTCTGTTTCAGGATCTGCTGTCTTGTTCATAATTGCACCTTTATTAACATAGCATTGTGTAATTGAGGTAAAGACAATACACCAAAACAGTTCCAAATTATTTGATGTTCTCAATTATGCGTTCTGCGTTTAATGGCATTCGATTTGTTTTGGCTTTGCCTGCAATAACTGGAGAAACTGTGTCTGAAAATATTCCAAATATGTAAATCATTCACAATATGAGTAAGTCGAGAAAATCTTTGTTTTAGAGTGATTGAGAATTATGGAATAATTCGCATTTGAGTCTCCTGAATGTTTGGAGAAAACAGTAGGCTCAAGCAGTGCATCCCTTTATGATGTTATGCCTCGGAGCGCACCGGAGACAAACTTTACAGTGATAAAAAAGCTTACTGCGGTATTTAAATACATCTCAAGAATTGAGGCATATATGCATTATGTATGCTACATCTAAACCAATCAACGGTCACAGTTTATGTATCTAGCTTTTCTTGAATTCCACATTAGGCTGCTGTATTGTCATCCCTTTCCAGGAGCATTTTGTTAGTAAACAAATACTTGCATTGATAGTGAATCTGTGTAGTCTTTGGAAACTGTACTCTTGTTTTATGTCGCATCTAAACCTTCACACTCCATTCCCTATGGGGCGTATTCAAGTCTTGGATTTTAGGTAAAAGAGTGACAGGTTGTTTTATCCCCTTCATGGATCATCTCTGTTAAAACTTCGGGCGAATAAGAAACGCGCTTGGACTATCGGGCACATGTTTGCCTGATGCTGTCTGTATGATGATGATAGGTCTGGAATGGTGCGGAGCTGTCCATTACTTCGTGGTGCTGAAACCATTCCCTCAACAATAGGGGGCGCGGGCGGTGAGTTCTATTTCATGTCGATTCCCGATCTCATTGAAAAAATATCAATATTTTCTGCATCTCTAGAGCACCAATTTCATTTTCAACTGAGACACGTCTATGTATTACTCCACACATAAATGTATGTTCCCATTAAACTAGCATTTTATTGATAGCCTAGTACAAGTGACAGTTAACTTTTGGAGAGATTAATTAAGGTACTGTATAAGCCTTACTTAAACAAACGTTTTCTGAAATATGCGCCATGGGCCACGTTTTAATATGCCACTTAATATGGGCCTATATATTAGTAAGAAACATGTAACAATTTACAGAAGGCCTAGTTGAATCATTTGATCGCAATTTTGTGACAGTCAGACCATTCTTAACCAAACCTCTAGCATCATTTAACAACCCAGGGTAATTTGATGATCTTCACCATCAGATGGCACCCCGCAGTGTGCCTAAGTAGATCCCGACACCCACAGAGAATGAAATATAGGCCTAAATATATTCATTCCCCTGTGATTGTGCGCCAGGCAAGTAATTGTAATGTCGCTGATAAGGGTTGACAGATTCATGATTAAAACGATGCTGGGGAATTTGTGTTTTGATTACAAATTATATTACCCACCTGGAGGACATATCGATAGCGGGTGATGGGACTTGATTAAAGATTGAAGGGGTCTAATACGCACGCGCGGTGCACGCACTTGCATAAACACACACACACACAGCTGTCAGTGTCTCTCCTTATGTCTCTGTTTTCAAATGTTAATTGACTTATTAGCTGAACAATGTATTGAGACTAAAATACAGCTTATTTAGGTGTAAGACTTAATAAAATAAATGTCTCTCTTGGTACATTAAATCTGTAGATAGGATCAGGTGATTGTGTTTTGTCCCTTGAATGTATTTATTAGATATGACATTGGGTTCCTTCATTATACCACAATGTGAGAACATTATTTAATGCAAAAATTGAATGTGCAACTAAGGGACAGAGACTTGCCAACAGATGGTGATATTTTCCACAAAAAAATGGATTATCTTCTGTTCCCTCGTAGACATGAAATATTCATTGTTCAGTTCAGAAGGCTTGGTTTGGCAAAGACTTTCATTCAAGCTGAATATGAGATGAGGATGCAGTCGAACAGAGAGGACAGGATACACACACCTTAGGGATGAAAACCCTTGACATGCATCTCTCTCACTCTCTTTCTCATGTCTCTCTCTGTCTCTCTGTATATGTCTTTCTGTCGGTCTGTTTCTGCCTCTCTGTCTCTCTTGCTCACCCATTCCTATCTCTCTGTGAGTCAGCACCACAGCTCTCCATTTTCTTCTGAATTAAAGATGACACGCCTAACGATGTGACAACAAAAACAAAACAAACCCACAGCAACACAGCGACAACAGTGTAAACACAACCATTAGTTATAATACATGTCAGTTTTCTCTGGGTCCTCGTCTTCAAAGCTCAGGGGTATTGGATCGGAAATAAAGAAAATAGTGCATTATTTTGTTACACTGGGGATGGTACTTAACGTTGTTTACTCTTTATCCATTTCTGAGCCCTCTCTATATTAGAGTTCTAACAGGATGAGAGTGACAAGCTAGTTGGGAATTTACCCAACACCTTTCACTGTGATGCTTTTTGACGATGTGACAACTGGCCTTAATCACTGCTGTCTTTGTAGTGTGTGATGATGTGTGTGGGGTCGTTGTTGAAAATAAAAATCAAGCAATGCAGGGGATCAAAGAAGACATTTAGTATCCCTTCAGTGTCTCACACTATAGGTATCCATATCACTATCCATATTACTCACGCAATTAAATAGATAAAGACTCCAGTCCATTGACAAATATGTGAAAATGATCCAATTCAAGGAAGTGGTATCACTCTAAATTAAAAATGCCACTTCCTTCGACATAAGACTTTCTTCAGATTGCAGCTTTACCTCCATCTGAGCGATTATGACTCTACGGTCAATTCCAGACACAAACAGTCATTCCGGACACATGCAGGCAGTATGTTCAGACCACCACCGACATCGCTGTCTTATGTCTCTCCCCCACTGTCAGACCATCACAGGCATAGCTATCCCTCTCTTCTCTCCTCCGTCCCTCCTTTCCTTATTAATTACAGTAATTGTGGCCCTGAGGGGCGATGCAGACAGTCCCCATATCAGACACATATCACTGCACACTACCCATGGCCTATAATAACAGAGAAGAATAGATAGAAAGTTTTGGTCTAAGTAGACTTCCACTGTGCAGTAACAGCAAGCAAGATAATTATTTGGAAGGCTTGTCAATAGCTGTCATTCAATATCAGTTAGAGGTTCTCTTTGTGTTTCTTGTTACCATCGTCATTAAACCCCACTAAATGTTAGTTGAATGTTTCCGGAAGGTGTACGTAGGTTGAACTTCTGTATGTGTGCTGTCTAAATGTACTGTACTGTACCTATTTATCAAGAAGTACTGCATGTATTATGCAAAATCCTAATCCATGCAGACAAGGTCAATACACAGTTCAGCTAGGTAATAGGGTAGAAAATGTCTCCACCTGACGCTAATTTGAAGAGTCGTAATGTATCACTCTAGAGTGTTAATAGCATTAGTTAATTTCAGTCCTTTTATTGATTATCTTGCTTGTAACACCATAGATGCAACAGATCTTGATAATACATGCTTTCACTTTGAATGAATGAATGAATGAATTAATTAATATTTTATTTTTTGGCGACTCATCCCGACACATTAAACAAATATTACAATGGTGCGTTCAAAGAATAACAAATATCAACATGAATACAAGTAACGTTAGCCAAGCAATAACAATAACCTCCAAGCCTTCAAACTAGGAGATCATATTTGATCACTCGCTCATTATCTTCCATTCATTGTGATTATGACAAACTCTGTGGCTGGCTGTTTCGACTAAGTGATCCATTGCAGTACATTCACAGCAGGAAGACGTGAGTGTGTGAAAGATAATGATGTGGAGTAAAAAGAGGATGTCCGTAGAAGAATGTTTGAGACCGTGTGCTGCAGTATCTTTTGTACACTCTCTCTCCATATATTCTTCTTTTTCTCTTTCTCTCTGTATCTCTATTTCTCTCTCTTTCTCTCTCTTTCTTTCTCTCTCCATATATTTCTCTCTCTCTCTCCATATATTTCTCTCTCTCTCCATATATTTCTCTCTCTCTTTCTTTCTCTCTCTTTCTTTCTCTCTTTCTCTCTCTCCACATATTTCTCTTTCTCCATATATTTCTCTCTTTCTCTCTCCCTCTTTCTTTCTCTCTCTCCGTGTTTCTCTCTTTCTCTCTCTTTTTCTCTCTCTCCATATATTTCTCTCTCTCTTTTTCTTTCTCTCTTTTTCTTTCTCTCTTTTTCTTTCTCTCTCTCCATATATTTCTCTCTTTCTCTTTCTTTCTCTCTCTCCATATATTTCTCTCCTTCTCTCTCTTTTTCTCTCTCCATATATTTCTCTCTTTCTCTTTCTTTCTCTCTCTCCATATATTTCTCTCCTCTCTCTTTTTCTCTCTCCATATATGCCAGCAGCATACCACCCTGCATCCCACTTCAGGCTTGCTTCTGAAGCTATGCAGGGTTGGTCCTGGTCAGTACTTGGATGGAAGACCTGATTCTGCTGGATGTGGTGTTGGAGGGCCAGTAGGAGGCACTCTTTCCTCAGGTCTAAAAAAAAAAGAAAAGTATCCCAATGCCCTAGGGCAGTGATTGGGGACATTGCCTTGTGTAGGATGCTGTCTTTTGGATGGGATGTTAAACGGGTGTCCTGACTCACTGAGGTCATTAAATATCCCATGGCACTTATCATAAGTGTGAGGGTGTTAACCCCAGTGTCCTGGCTAAATTCCCAAGCTGTCTCTCATACCATCATGGTCACCTAATCATCCCCAGCTTACAATTGGCTCATTCATCCCCCTCCTCTCCCCTGTAACTATTCCCCAGGTTGTTGCTGTAAATGAGAATGTGTTCTCAGGCAACTTACCTGGTAAAATAAAGGTAAATATATTTATCTTTCTCTCTCTCTCCATATATTTCTCTCTTTCTCTCTCTCCGTATACCTCTCTCTCCTCTCTCTCTCCATATATTTCTCTCTCTCTCTCTCTCTCTCTCTCTCGCTGACACACACACCTTCTTCCCCATCAGCACCAACACCAATAAGTCATGAATCAAAGCCTCCCTAACATCTCTCTTCCCTGTATATCTCTCATGTTCGCAGTGCTACACTGGTTGTTGTTGTTATGTTTGCAGGTCGCCATTTGTCATTTTGAACCGTGGCTGACTTAAATGTCTGTCTCTATCTAGTTATGGAGATCTGTGCAGGCACACACATACACATACACGCACACACACACACACACACACACACACACACAGCAACTCCGACTTCATCTTATCCACCATTAGACCAGAAATGTTAACTCGTTTAAGGAGTATGATCATCAATTCCAAGACAGACATGTGCATTCCACTTCAGTTGCTCACAATATCTCATAGGTTTTATAGAGACAGTTTGATCGATTTAAGGTAAATGAATAGCGATGTGGGCTGTTTTGTTGGCTTGTTTGTTCAACATCCTTTATACTGATAGACCAGAGCTAGTTCAGTTTGTCATACTGTGGGTGTGTGATGCACACTGTCCCAATAGCATGTGTGGGTGTGGATGAATGTGTGTGTGTGTGTTCAATCATTTTATCTCGGTTGCATCCCTGGGTTAGCTTCAGACCACTACAACTCTAACTGAATGGATCTCAACCTCACTATCAACACTTGTTTTTACCCTGCTGTTGTTGGTGTAGGTGTTGAAGTTAGCTCTGCTACAGGACGAGTCTTGCATTTTAAAGCTCCGTTCAAGCTGTACATCAAAGTAACACGGTTATGGGACAGAGTTCACACAAGTTTCATGCACAGAGGATTACAAAACATTAATAGCAACATTTTTGTCTCACATTCACAGTACAGTGTACAGTACCTATCCAGAACATACAACACAATCAAAATCGAATACACTTTTATTTGTCACATGCTTCGTAAACAACAGGTGTGAACTAACAGCGAAATGCTTACTTACGGGTCCTTCCCAACAGTGTAGAGAGAAGAAAATAGAGAAATAATATTAAAGTAAAACACGTAATAATAAAGTAATAGTAGATACACAATAAGTAATGATAACTAAGGGTACCAGTACCAAGTCTACGTGCAGGAGTATGAGGTAATTGAGGTATAAAGACTATAAATACAAAGTATGTGGACACCCCTTCAAATGAGTGGATTTGGCTATTTCATCCACACCTGTTGCTGACAGGTGTATAAAATCGAGCACACGCCCATGCAATCTCCATAGACAAACATTGGCAGTAGAATGGCCTTACTGAAGAGCTCATTGACTTTTAAAGTGGCACTGTCATAGGATGCCACATTTCCAGCAAGTCAGTTCGTCAGATTTATGCCCTGCTAGAGCTGCTCCGGTCAACTGTTAGTGCTGTTATTGTGAAGTGGAAACGGAACTCTCTCCTCGGTTGCGACACTCACTACCAAGTACCAAACTGCCTCTGGAAGCAACGTCAGTTCATCAGGAGCTTCATTAAATGGGTTTCCATGGCCAAACAGCCGCACACAAGCCTAAGATCACCATGCGCAATGCCAAACGTCAGCTGTAGTGGTGTAAAGCTCGCTGCCATTAGACTCTGGAGCAGTGGAAAAGCGTTCTCTGGATTGATGAATCACGCTTCACCATCTGCCAGTCCGACGGACGAATCTGGTTTTGGCGAATGCCAGGACAACGCTGCCTTTTCATGGTTTGGGCCAGGCCCCTTGGTGAAGGGAAATCATAACACTACAGCATACAATGACATTCTAGACAATTCTGTACTTCTAACTTTGTGGCAGCAGTTTGGGGAAGTCTATTTCCTGTTTCAGCATGACAATGTCCCCATGCACAAAGCGAGGTCCATACAGAAATGGTTTGTCGAGATTGGTGTGGAAGAACTTGACTGGCCTGCAGAGCCCTGACCTCAACCCCGTGGAACACCTTTGGGATGAATTGGAACACCGACTGCGAGCCAGGCCTAATCTCCCAACATCAGTGCCCGACCTCACTAATGCTTTTGTGGCTGAATGGAGCAAGTTCCCGCAGCAATGTTCCAACATCTAGTGGAAAGCCTTCCCAGAAGAGTGGAGGCTGTTGTAGCAGCAAAGTGGGGACCAACTCCATACTAATGTCCATGATTTTGGAATGAGATATTCGAAGAGCAGGTGTCCACATACTTTTGGTCATGTAGTGTAAGTACATATAACTAGGAATAAAGTAACAGATAATAAACAGTAGCAGCAGCGGAAGTGATTATTCAAAAAAGTGCAAAGAGGGTGACTTTCAGCCTCCCGAGGAGAAAGAGGCGTTGTTGTGCAATGTTGATCTCTGTGTTGGTGTGTTTGGACCCTGATAGATCATTAGTGATTTTGGACACCGAGGAACTTTCGACCCGCTAAACTACTGCCCCATCGATGTGAATGGAGGCATGCTCTGCCGTCCATTTAATGTTGTCCATGATCAGCTGCTTGTCTTGCTGACAATGAGGGATAGGTTGTTGTCGTGGCACCACACTGCCGGGTCTCTGACCTCCCATAGGTTGTCTCGTCGTCGGTGATCAGGCCTACCAACGTTGTGTCTTTGGCAAACTTAACGATGGTGTTGGAGTAGTGCAGCCATGCAGTCGTGGGTGAACAGGGAGTACAGGAGGGGACTAAGCACTCACTCCTGAGAGGCCCCCGTGTTAAGGATCAGCATGGCAGATGTGTTGTTGGCTACTCTCACCACCTGGGGGCAGCCCATCAGGAAGTCTAGGATCCAGTTGCAGAGGGAGGTGTTTAGTCCCAGAGTACATAGCTTAATGATGAGCTTGGAGGGCGCTACGGTGTTGAACGCTGAGCTGTATTCAATGAACAGCATTCTCACGTCGGTGTTCCTTTTGTCCAAGTGGGAAAGGGCAGTGTGGAGTGCAATAGATTATGCGTTATCTGTGGATCTGTTGTGGCGGCATGAGAAATGGAGGGGGTCCGGGGTGGGACCAAGGTGTCTGGGGTGTTGGTGGTGTTGTGAGCCATGACCAACCTTTCAAACCATTTAATCGCTACAGAACTGAGTGCTACGGGGTGATAGTCACTTAGACAGGTTACCTTGGCATCCTTGGGCACAGGGAATATGGTGGTCTGCTTGAAACATGTAGGTATTACAGACTGGGTTAGGGAGAGGTTGAAAATGTCAGTGAAGGCACTTGCCAGCTGGACAGCGCATGCTATGAATAGCGTCCTGGTAATCCGTCTGGCCCTGGGGTCTTGTGAATGTTAACCAGTTTAAAGGTATTACTCACGTCAGCTATGAAGAGCATGATCACACAGCCGACCGGAACAGCTGGTGCTCTCATGCATGGTTCAGTGTTGCTTGCCACGAGAGGAGCATAGAGGGCATTTAGCTTGTCTTGTAGGCTCGCGCCACTGGGCATCTCTAGCCTTTAGGTCAGTGCAGATGTTGCCTGTAATCCATGGTTTCTGGTTGGGATGTGTTGTACAGTCACTGGGGATGACGTTGTCGATGCACTTATTAATGAATCCAGTGATGTGGTAAACTCTTCAATGCCATCGGATGAGTCCCAGAACATATTCCAGTCTGTGCTAGCGAAACATTCCTGTAGCTTTGCATCCGCTTCAACGGACCACTTCTGTATAGAGCCCATCACTGGTACTTCCTGTTTGAGTTTTTGCTTGTAAGCAGGAATCAGTAGAATAGAGTTATGGCCAGATTTACCAAATGGAGGACGAGGGAGAGCTTTGTATGCTTCTCTCTGTGTGGAGTAAAGGTGATCTAGAGTTTTCTCACAGGTGACAAGTTGGTAGAAATTAGATAAAATGGATTTCAGTTTTCCTGCATTAACATTTTCTTGTTAGCGTATGGCCCTATACAGCTTGTTGTGTGTGGTTTTAGTGCCAGCATCGGTTTGTTGTGGTAAATAGACGAAAAATATGGATGAAGATGAGAAACATAGGATATTACAGTTCTCCAGGTCCCATTGATGGGATAGTCTCGAACGGAGCTCATCCAGTTTGTTCTCCAGTGATTGTACATTCGCCAATAGAACAGGTGGTAGAGGTGGATTATTTACCCGCCGCTGTAGTTTCATCAAGGTACCCACACGCCGGTCTCTATATCGCTGTCTCTTTCTCTTCCGAGTGTTGGGGATTAGGGCCTATGGTTCCAGGTCTCTGTAAGTTAGATAGAGAAGCATCTGCTACAAGGCTACATTGGTTTCACACAGAGATACACTCCAAAGGCTGGTCATTAATCATTCTCACAAAATACCATTCAGTGGAGCCATGGAGCCATCCCCAGTGGACCAGCACTGTTTAACTCCCTGCACAAGCATCTGGGGTTGTGTATTTCTCTCCCCCTTCTCTCTTTCTTTCTCTCTCTCTCTCTCTCTCTCTCTCTCTCTCTCTCTCTCTCTCTCTCTCTCTCTCTAACCCCCTCTCTCACCTTCGTTCTCACCACACATCTCATATTTGACACTCTCTCCATTTTCTTTCTTTCTCTTTATTTCTCTTTAACCACCTCTCTCCCTTACCTTCGCTCTCACCACACATCTTATGTGGCGAAATTTGAAATTGTGTTTTTTACATTGGATAAAAGCAAAGACTCAGAGCTAGAAAATGTTGTATCATACACTGCAGTTGAGGAGCAATGGGAAGGTAATTCTGCTTTGAAAGTTAATAAACCCACTTTTGAGAAAATGGCCCGTGAATGTTTTAGTATACACCCATTAAGCATCATTCACACCGTCTTAAGCCTTTGCCCCACCCATCTCTTTAAGGATGCACAGTGTAGTAAACAACCAAAGATTAACAACCAATACTAAATATTGTGAAGTGGTAGCAAAAAGTAGTAATAAAAATACACTGTGTCTAGTCCTTGGTCTATATCCTAATCTGACTTTGGTGCAGGACATGTTGTTCTTCACATTACTGTCTCTGGTAAACACACACTACATAAAATAAAATCTAAGTTTATTGGTCACATGCACAGGATACAGAAGGTGTAAACGGTAGAGTGAAATGGTTACTTGAATAGTGGAGTCTTTTGTTTAGACATGCAGCTAGCTATCTAATGAAGCACAATGAAGCATAATCCCAACTCTAATGCCACATTCAAAACAACTGGGAACTAAGAAATCTCCAACTTCCGATTTCAGTGTGTTCAAAACAACTGGGAACTCCGATTGGGAAAAATTGATTTTCAACGGCCATCCAACTTGGAATTCCAACTCGGGAACATGGGCCTCTTTCTAGTGCTCCGACTTTCCGACCTGAAAATCACTCACTGACTTCATGATTTGACCTCGTATTTTTCAGAGTTCCCAGCTGTTTTGAACGTAGCAAAACTACCATGCATGAATCTGCAGGTAGCTCAAGCTAACCAACTAGGTTTTATGTTAGCTAGCTAACTAACATTAGACTATAACTAGCAATGCACACGACTTCCTGAGATACTAATAATATTACTACACAGATCATACATGTAACATTAGCTAGCGAGCCAGCCAGCTAACATTAGCTAGCTAGCTAACAGTACACCTTTTAATTTGCAATGAAAACTACTTTAGAAACGTATAATACCTGAAAATGTAGCTAGACTCTTGCCAATACACATGGATGAATGCTTCTCCCTCTCTGTCATGGATGCCATGGTTGTCCTTAATTTAAAGATGTAATCCAGAAACAGGTGTTTTATACAACAGTCTTCTTTCTGTGTTCTCTTTTTTGTACTCTCTCCGCATTTGGCAATCATCTCTCTACTTCCACTGGGCATTCCACTGATTTTGAAACTCTGTCAACTTCTTCCGTGACAACAACACCATTTCTTCTCCACCATTTACATCTGAAGACCCTACAATGTCTGGTTCAATATATCTTTTTTACCTAAATCAAGGATTTCCTAATTGTCTGATTCATTTTCAGAGTCAGAGAGAATCAGCATGGCATGATCATCCTCCAGAAAGTAGTCCATCACAACTTTTTCCCTTTAAGCTCAATAGCACTACTAACTAATGTTGAGAGTAGAAGCAAAGGTTTTCAGTTCTTCATGATATCTTAAAATAAAGCTGTAGTAGAAAGGAATATCCACACTCATTTCATAGAGAGAAGCATGCTACACGGCAGACCAAACCGAACTCTCGGCATGTCCAGCCCATCCATTATCTCAGCCAATCATAGCTAGCGGGAAGGTTCCTGTATTGTTCCATGGATAAACTAGCTAGGCTCATAATTTTCTTTGTATGTACAGATGGCATACACATTTGTTATTAAGGCACATGAAAGTTCCAGAAGGAATTTCTGCAACAACAAAAAAACTTATGTTTTACTCTCCATCTCTCTCCCTTTCATTCTCTCTCTTTCTCGCTCTCTCTCTTTCTCTGTCTTTTTCTTTCTCTCTCTGAAGTGAAACGGCAACAGTAATATGAGTTTACAGTTCAACCTTGAATGGGAAGGTTGTCAGAGAGTTGCACTTTTAAAGGAATTGAGAAAAATACATGGCATGAGCATGACTTAAATTTCCTCTTTTACGGAAGATATACAGTACCATTCAAAGGTTTGGACACACCTACTAATTCAAGGGTTTTTCTTAATTTGTACTATTTTCTACATTGTAGAATAATAGTGAATGGAATCATGTAGTTACCAAAAAAGTGTTAAACAAATCAAAATATGTTCTATTTTAGATTCTTCAAAGTAGCCACCTTTTGCTTTGACAGCTTTGCACACTCTTGGCATTCTCTCAACCAGCTTCACCTGAAATGCTATACCAACAGCCTTGAAGGAGTTCCCACATATGCTGAGCACTTGTTGGATGCTTTTCCTTTTCTCTGCGGTCCAACTCATACCATACCATCTCAATTGGGTTGAGGTCGGTTGATTGTGGAGGCCAGGTCATCTGATGCAGCACTCCATCACTCTCCTTCTTGGTCAAATAGCCCTTACACAGCCTGGATGTGTGTTGGGTCATTGTCCTGTTAAAAAAACAAATGATAATACCACTAAGTGCAAACCAGATGGGATGGTGTATCGCTGCAGAATGCTGTGGTAGCCATGCTGGTTAAGTGTGCCTTGAAATCTAAATAACACTGACAGTGTCACCAGCAAAGCACCCCCACACCATCACACCTCCTCCACAATGCCTCACGGTGGGAACCACATATGCGGAGATCATCCGTTCATCTAGTCTGCATCTCACAAAGACACGGCGGTTGTAACCCAAAATAAACAATTTGGAAGCATCAGACCAAAGGACAGATTTCCACCGGTCTAATGTCCATTGCTTGTGTTTCTTGGCCCAAGCAAGTCTCGTCTTCTTATTGGTGTCCTTTAGTAGTGGTTTCTTTGCAGCAATTAGACCATGAAGGCCTGATTCACGCAGTCTCCTCTGAACAATTGATGTTGAGATGTGTCTGTTACTTGAACTCCGTGAAGCATTTATTTCTGAGGCTGGTAACTCTAATGAACTTATCCTCTGTAGCAGAGGTAACTCTGGGTCTTCCTTTCCTGTGGTGGTCTTCATCAGAGCCAGTTTCATTATAGCGCTTGATTGTTTTTGCGACTGCAGTTGAAGAAACTTTCAAAATTCGTGACATTTTCCACATTGACTGACGTTCATGTCTTACAGTAATGATGGACTGTCATTTCTCTTTGCTTATTTGAGCTGTTCTTTCCATAATATGGACTTGGTCTTTTACCAAATAGGGCTATCTTCTGTATACCACCCCTACCTTGTCACAACACAACTGATTGGCTCCAACGCATTAAGAAGGAAAGAAATTTCACAAATTAACATTTAACAAGGCACAACTGTTAATTGAAATGCATTCCAGGTGACTACCTCGTGAAGCTGGTTCAGAGAATGCCAAGAGTGTGCGAAGCTGTCATCAAGGCAAAGGGTGGCTACTTTGAAAAATCTTAAATCTGAAATATATTTTGATTTGTTTAACACTTTTTTGGTTACTACATGATTTTACATATGTGTTATTTCATAGTTGTGATGTCTTCACTATTATTCTACAATGTAGAATATAGTAAAAATAAAGAAAAACCCTTGAATGAGTAGGTGTGTCCAAACCTTTGAATGGTATTGTATATATCTATCACTATATATATCTGTGGTTCCCAACCTTTTTCGGTTACTGGACCACCAACTTCATTTTGCTCTGTCTGGAGTACCCCTGAAGTACCCGCTCATGTGCATTTTACCAGTAAGCCTATGGTCTCATGAGTCTTCTCAAGTACCACCTGTGGATAGGCCAAGTCCTAGTACCCCTGGTTGGAACCACTGCTTTCTACCACTAGCTATATGATAATCTAGCTACCAGCTCACATTGAAAAATGTCTGTTGTCCAACGGCATTTACCCACATCAAGGATTCCCTTCACCAATATTTTCCTGTGTGTGCATGTGCGCGTGTGTGCGCGTGCGTGTAGACAATAGGGCCTAAGGAGGGTTGGCAGGTGTACAGCTCTGCCCAGGATGCCGATGGTCGGTGTATCTGCACGGTGGTGGCACCTGAACAGAACCTCTGCTCCAGAGATGCCAAGGGAAGACAGCTCCGCCAGCTACTGGAGAAGGTACCCTGCAAACATGCACACACTCACTCACACACACACACAGCAGACACTAATACAAACTACCCTTAGTCTCTCTCTGTCTCTCTCCCTCCCTCTCTCTCCCTCTCTCTTTTTCAATCTCCCTCCCTCTCTCTCCCTCTCACTTTCTCGTTCTCCCTCCGTCTCTCTCCCTCTCTCTTTCTCATTCTCCCTCCCTCTGTCTCTCTCCCTTTCTTTCTCGTTCTCCCTCCCTCCCTCTCCCTCTCTCTTTCTCGTTCTCCCTCTGTCTCTCTCCCTCTCTCTTTCTCATTCTCCCTCCCTCTGTCTCTCTCCCTCGCTCTTTCTCTCGGTCCTCTGCTTTCACCCATTATAACTCTTTCCAGGAATCAGCTGACCTTCATCAGATGTGTCGGATGCACACACAACACTTACCATAGAATGAACACACAACACCTACCATAGAATGAACACACAACACCTACCATAGAATGAACACACAACACCTACCATAGAATAAACACACAACACCTACTATACAATTAAGCAACTAGCTCTCAGTCTCACATCAGAATTAGATGTTCATCCATGTTTCTCAAACATCAAATTTCTAAGTTGTTGCCAACATCAAATTTCTAAGTGTTTAAGGTTAAGTTTAGGCATTAACTCTGAACATTTAAGGTTAGAGTTAAGCTTAGGCATTAACTCTGAAATCCTGAGGTTAACTCTGAATGGTTAAGGTAAGGGTTAGGGCTTGAGATAGGCTTAACCATTTGACACGTACCAACAAACGGGTGTGATCATTCTATAGTGGTCCCTACAGCATACGCTCAAACCGGTGTAATTAGAACGCTTATTTAGAACGTCCAGTTTCCATTGACGCAACAGTCAGCGTTTGAGCTGGCCAAACAGTTTTTTCACAGAAACAAAGTTATGTCCTGAATGTGACCAGTTCATTTTTGGATGCAGCGACAGCATAATACAAACATCCAAACTGGAAAATGTGGGCTACATTAGTCCTAACGCTAACTGAGGAAAGATTGATGTAACTCAAGCGGTCATATTTAGCTACCTCTCGGCTGACAGAAACCACAATATGAGTTAGCTAATAGCAATTACTATTTACAATTCATCACATCACGGGTGAGCTCCCCATTGATACAAAACATTTAGTAAAACACTTTCTTAAAATGTAAAGTAATCCGACGATGGGTTGTGTTTGCACGCCACCATGTTGGTTTTTTCGCATCAACCAAAGACAAGAAGAGGAGATGAGATGAATTTGGTCAGTTTGCAGTATGCATGTTGAAGGTGAGATGTCATCTATGAACATTCACCTCCCTTCATTCACTTTCAGGAGTTTACTCTAAAGATGAGGGAACCATTCCTTCACCTCATTACAACATCTTTGGTCTGACAGATGTTAACGTTACACCCAGAATGCAGTGTATAATGTCAACAAACATGGCGCCACACATAGCTAGCAAATAGCTTAGCATTAGCTCGTCATAATCAGTACAACCTTCAAAAACGAATTTTACATGCGTCTTAGGTGTCCAACACAACCTATGCGATAATCGGAATGCACTATTTGTCATCAGTACTTGAAAACATGTGAATAAAACTGTAAATACATTATTCTCCATACATACATACTGTATCCTACAGTAGAAACGACAAAAATATATACAGAAAATAAGGCACTAACTTTGATAGGAACGCACACATGTCCAAAGTTATTATTTGTAAGGAAAACAACAATGAAGGCAATGCGAGCGCCAGCCAGAAAATGTGCAAGACTGCGCAAATGTCTGCATACTTGATATGCGGAAACATTGGGGAAGTGCTTGGGCTCTCCTCAAAGAGAGAAGGGGGTCCGGCTCAGTAAAGCCTCAAACATAAATTGTCCGCAACAGTGTGCGCAACAGTGATATGGGCTACTTTTATGTGAACTATTGAGGAGGCAGAACACACCTCAATTCTGTTGTTAGAAAATAGAACTTGTTAGAAAATAATTAGAAATGGACAAGTTGAAACATACTGTAGCCTATTGATAATTAGCAGGCAGCACGTGTTAACTGTCCTGTTGCGTAACAATCACATTTTGGAACAGTCAGTGCCTAAACAACTCACGCTGGGGGCGACCGTTAGAGATATATGGATCTCACGCATGAAACAAAAACCTCAAACGTCTTTCTATCGCTGGATTCAAACATGCAACGTTCGGCACTAGAGGCAGAGGCTTGCCCATCCTCCATCCACAACGCCCTAGCAAAACCGAAACCTACTTGAAGGTAACAGCGCTCACAGATGCCCCTAGTGGACAGTTTCCAACTCATCTCCCAACATCCTCAGACATGGATGGACGTTGAATACTGACTTGTATCACTGGTGACCTGGCTGCAAAAGAACACCTACCACATAATTAACACACAACACCTAACATAGAATCACCTAGAAGCAAAGTTACAGCACTCGGCAACATCTTAGGAACACCTGTTGTGGAAGGGTTAAAAGTCACAGTACACTACAAAGGGAGTTTTATATTTTACGACGAAATATCCCTTATAAAAGATGCTGTGTGTATTAAGTGCAGGAACTCAGTATGCACAGTTATCTTCACTCTGAAGTGATCTATCATACACATTACTGGACCTCTGCGATGCCAGCTCATAAGTAGAGTGATTTAAGAGAATGTCATTTATACCTGTGTGTGTGTGATGAATGGCTAGGTTGTTAATCATATGGGAGGAGAAGCTAATCGTATTATTAATATGCAGATGTATGCATCATTTTGTATCTGTTACTGTCTGTTAAGGAGGATCGTGATGTTAACTTGTGATTCATATTTTGCAATGCTTCAACATGGTATAAATATAAGAATAGTAAGGCACAGATGGATCATGGCTTGAATAATTGTATTATTATTTTTTCAACATCCATTTCAGGTGTAGGGATATATGTTTAAATAGAGTTTTCAAACAGGTCTGAATTCCAACTTTTCTTGAGGTGTGTGTATGTAATTCAGACTTTCACATACATTACAGTTTTTTTTACAATCGCTAACATCCTTTTGTCCAATCTGTAGTCACATTTTCAAAACTCTAAACACAATTAGCACAACATCTGTCTGTTGTGGAGCATCCTATTAACACAATTTATGTTGTTTTCACAGAATATGTAGTCAATTAACACGTTTCTAAAATGCTTACATTTTCTTTACATACAAGCTTACCCAATACCAAAGTTATGGATCTTTCTTGTCTTATTTACAAAAAATGAAGACCTAATGTTCAAAACCTTAAATATAGTATAAAGCCTCTACTTCTGCAACAACAGCAGCTCAAAAGCTATATTGAAACAGCTGATAAGCATTTTTTTTATGAACAGATCATTGAAACATCGGATTTACTGTAAGTTGTGTAAAATAGACCAACCACAGCTGATTCCAATCTCAATCGGAGACATAGCCAGGTGTTGAAGTTCTTTCAATTACATTGACATACACAGTAAAAAGGGGACTCTTTGGATTGATTTTGCTCAATGTGGATACAGGACAACATAGAGGAGCAGAGCGAGAAAGAATTATGTCTGGACAAGGAAGAGGTGTAGTTGGACCAGGGAGAGGAGTAGTTGGACCAGAGAGAGGAGTAGCTGGACCAGGGAGAGGAGTAGCTGGACCATAGAGAGGAGTAGCTGGACCAGGGAGAGGAGTAGCTGGACCAGGGAGAGGAGTAGCTGGACCATAGAGAGGAGTAGCTGGACCAGGGAGAGGAGTAGCTGGACCATAGAGAGGAGTAGCTGGACCAGGGAGAGGAGTAGCTGGACCAGGGAGAGGAGTAGCTGGACCAAGACAAGGGAGAAGGAGAGGTAGTGGGAGAGGAGTAAGAATGCGTGGTGGTGTTCAAAGGAGAGTAAGAGCTGTTGTCACAGATGAAATAAGAGCCACCATCATAGACCATGTGATAAACCATGGTCTATCACTGAGAGGCTGGTGAAAGAGTCCAGCCTAATCTCAGACAGTCAACCGTGGCTTCCATTATCCAGAATTTTCAACAAACCAACAGGTAAGTAATGCATTTCACAAAGGCTTCTTCTATCATTACTGTAGCTATGTCCCACAGTAACTGTAGGCCATCAGTCACAAGGGCTTCTTCTATCATTACTGTAGCTATGTCCCACAGTAACTGTAGGCCATCAGTCACAAGGGCTTCTTCTATCATTACTGTTGCTATGCCCCACAGTAACTGTAGGCCATCAGTCACAAGGGCTTCTTCTATCATTACTGTAGCTATGTCCCACAGTAACTGTAGGCCATCAGTCACAAGGGCTTCTTCTATCATTACTGTTGCTATGCCCCACAGTAACTGTAGGCCATCAGTCACAAGGGCTTCTTCTATCATTACTGTTGCTATGCCCCACAGTAACTGTAGGCCATCAGTCACAAGGGCTTCTTCTATCATTACTGTTGCTATGTCCCACAGTAACTGTAAGCCATCAGTCACAAGGGCTTCTTCTATCATTACTGTTGCTATGTCCCACAGTAACTGTAAGCCATCAGTCACAAGGGCTTCTTCTATCATTACTGTTGCTATGTCCCACAGTAACTGTAAGCCATCAGTCACAAGGGCTTCTTCTATCATTACTGTTGCTATGCCCCACAGTAACTGTAAGCCATCAGTCACAAGGGCTTCTTCTATCATTACTGTTGCTATGTCCCACAGTAACTGTAGGCCATCAGTCACAAGGGCTTCTTCTATCATTACTGTTGCTATGTCCCACAGTAACTGTAGGCCATCAGTCACAAGGGCTTCTTCTATCATTACTGTTGCTATGCCCCACAGTAACTGTAGGCCATCAGTCACAAGGGCTTCTTCTATCATTACTGTTGCTATGTCCCACAGTAACTGTAGGCCATCAGTCACAAGGGCTTCTTCTATCATTACTGTTGCTATGCCCCACAGTAACTGTAGGCCATCAGTCACAAGGGCTTCTTCTATCATTACTGTTGCTATGTCCCACAGTAACTGTAGGCCATCAGTCACAATGTAAATACATATGTTGTAATTTTGTTCCTCTAAAGGGCGCAACGTCTTCCTCCCTCTGGGGGAAGAGGAAAGCTCCTCAGTAAAGACCAAGAGCATGCCATTGTAGGATTGGTCATTGCTGACAATGCAATAAAACGGAGAGAAATTCAGACCAGAATTGTAGAGGACAACCTGGTATTTCACCGTGTGGAAAGCATCAGCCTGACTAGCATCAGCCTGATTGCTCGGACTCTGACCAAACACAGAGTTTGAATGAAACAGTTGCAGTTGTACACAGTTCCTTTTGAAAGGAACAGTGAGCGGGTCAAGGAACTCCAGCACCAATACATCCAGGAATGGTGTCTATCCAGTATGTCTTGTTCTATAGTGAGTGTTACACTATGCTACTCTACATGTAAACATGGGTTACAGTACATACAGTAGGACATACTGAAAAGCATTTACACATACTGTGTTTTATTTCTTTCAGAGAGTCATGGAGTTGGAGGCTAATCAGACCCCACATGAAATCGTTTATGTAGACAAGGCAGGGTTTAACCTGACAAAAATACATCAGAGGGGGAAGAAACGTCATCGGGAAAAGGGCCACCGTTGATGTGCCGAGTCAGAAAGGGGAAAATATCACAATGTGTGCTGCAATCTGGAGTGCTGGGTTGGTCCTGCAGAAATGCCAGATTGGTCCCTACAACACTGAGCGCCTTCTTTTATGTTTAGATGACCTCCACCAACAACTGGTCCAGAAGCAGAAAGGGAACAGGTGGGAGGAAACATGAAGACATTGTGATTGCATGGGACAGTGTAGCATTCCACCATTCACATGCAATCACAAACTGGTTTGCAGCCTATCCAAGAATGGTTTCCCTTTTCCTCCCCCCCTACTCAACTTTCCTCAACCACATTGAGGAATTATTTTCTGCCTGGAGGTGGAAAGTGTATGATCATCGGCCACATGACCAAATGTCCCTCCTGGATGCAATGGATGCCGGCTGCAGAGACATCTCAGCTGAAGACTGCCAGGGGTGGATATGGCATGCCAAGCATTTCTATCCAAGGTGCATAGCGAGAGACGACATAAGATGTGATGTGGACGCGAACATGTGGCCAAATGCTGAAGATCGTATAGATTAGAACCTGACTGTGCATGTCTGTGTTTTTTCCCTTCTGTGCCTGTTTTACTGTAATTGTGTTTTATTTTTACACATTTGGAACCAAAGGCCATGTATGTTGGATTTTTTGTTGATCACTGGCAGCTATTTCATGTTGCTAATAAAGCTTTTACTGCCACAATTTTGTCACTTACTATTCTTTTCTATTGTACATTCTATAAAATAAAGATGACTCATTCACTTTTAGAATGTATGTGGCCAGAAATGCACACATTCAACACTCAAGCAAAACATGTAGTGTGGTTTACAGTAAAAGGAAACTGAATGATAAAAAAACAACGGATTTAATATTGTCTATTGTATGCAGGTTCTGAAACATGAAAAATATTCCAGTTTTTGTAATGCCATCAACTGTTAGTATTTTGAAAGTCGTTGTGCTATGATTGACTATATGTTCCTCTTGGATAGAAAACATGTGTTAGTGTTTTGACAGAATGATTAGATATTGAGTCGGGTTTGCCGTGTTCTGATAAAGTTTGTGTATGTAGAGAAAGTTTTTTGACATTTTGAAATGTAGAGTTGGTATTTCATGAACAAAATCTTGTTTTGAGCAGAAAATGAACTATTTGACTAATTGTGTGACGTTGGTATGTTGCTGTGCTAAGAGTTTAGAAAAAGTACCTTAAGTATAGGTAAACGCTTGTTAGCAATTATTTAAAAAAAACTGTAAGCCATGCTTTGTTGTCAGTGGGAGAATGGGAATGTTACACCTAAATCCGAGTTAACATAATAATCTCAAGTTAGGAGTCAGTTCAGGAGTCAGTGTTGGCGCAGTGCTGTTTGAGACGGTTGTATAGATTTGATTTAGCCTGGTCCCAGATATGTTTGTGCTGTCTTGCCAGCTCCTATGGTCATTGACATGCACAAAACAAACAGATCTTTGACCAGGCTATATGTGCTTGTCTTATTTGCTGTGGTCCAGGTGCAGAACATCTTTCAGATGGTTGTTGGACATGTGTTTGTCTTGTTGGTAAAACTTTACTTACGATGAAGAGATGTAAGATTCATAAAGTATTCATAAAACCTTTATATCCATGACATGCATGTCTATACGTCTCTGTTACAACATATACAGTATTTACCCTACTCTGGTCCAGGTGCAGAACATGTCCCAGTCCATTGAGGTGTTGAACCTACGGACTCAGAGGGACTTCCAGTACGTCATGAAGATGGAGAATCAGATGAAAGGGCTCCGGACCAAGTTCAGACAGGTAGAAGATGACAGGAAGACTATTATGGCCAAGAACTTCCAGGTACAGAACATTACAGCACCAGAGTATATTGAAGTAAGAATACATTGAAGTAAACAATACATTGAAGCACACAAGAGTGTGCAAAGCTGTCATCAAGGCAAAGCGTGGCTACTTCGAAGAATCTAAAATATAAAACATATTTTGATTTGTTTATTACTTTTTTAGTTACTACATGATTTCATATGTGTCATTCATAGTTTTGATGTCTTCACTATTCTACAATGTAGAAAACAAAAAAATTAAGAAAAACCCTTGAATGAGTAGGTGTGTAATTTTTTTTAACTTGTACTGTATATACACTACCGTTCAAAAGTTTGGGGTCGCTTAGTAATTTTCTTTCAAAAGCACATTTTTTGTCTATTAAAATAACATCAAATTGATCAGAAATACTGTGTAGACATTGTTAATGTTGTAAATTACTATTGTAGTTGGAAATGGCAGATTTTTAATGGAACATTTACATAGGCGTACAGAGGCCCATTATCATCAACCATCACTCCTGTGTTACAATGGCACGTTGTGTTAGCTAATCAAAGTTTATCATTTTAAAAGGCTAATTGATCATTAGAAAACCCTTTTGCAATTATGTTAGCACGGCTGAAAACTGTTGTCTTGATTAAAGTATCAATAAAACTGGCCTTCTATAGACTAGTTGAGTATCTGGAGCATCAGCATTTGTGGGTTCGATTGCAGGCTCAAAATGGCCAGAAACAAATAACTTTCTTCTATTCCATGTGAGAAATTTCCAAGAAACTGAAGATCTCGTACAACGCTGTGTACTACTCCCTTCATAGAACAGCGCAAACTGGCTCTAACCACAATAGAAAGAGGAGTGGGAGGCCCCGGTGCACAACTGAGCAAGAGGACAGGTACATTAGAGTGTCTAGTTTGAGAAAAAGACATCTGAAGCTGCCAGTTGAGGACTTGTGAGGCGTCTGTTTCTCAAACTAGACACTCTAATGTACTTGTCCTCTTGCTCAGTTTTGCACCAGGGCCTCCCACTCCTCTTTCTTTTCTGGTTAGAGACAGTTTGAGCTGTTCTGTGAAGGGGGTAGTACAC
This sequence comes from Brachymystax lenok tsinlingensis, assembly GCA_030435695.1. Lineage (NCBI taxonomy): Eukaryota > Metazoa > Chordata > Actinopteri > Salmoniformes > Salmonidae > Brachymystax > Brachymystax lenok. The sequence goes on from CM059782.1 coordinate 21,481,285, forward strand.
AGCGTTGTACGAGATCTTCAGTTTCTTGGAAATTCCTCGCATGGAATAGCCTTCATTGCTCAGAACAAGAATAGACTGACGAGTTTCAGAAGAAAGTAATTTGTTTCTGGTGATTTTCAGCCTGTAATCGAAACTACAAATGCTGATGCTCCAGATACTCAACTAGTCTAAAGAAGGCCAGTTGTATTGCTACTTTAATCAGCACAACAGTTGTCAGCTGTGCTAACATAATTGCAAAAGGGTTTTGTAATGATTGATTAGCCTTTTAAAATGATAAACTTGGATTAGCTAACACAACGTACCATTGGAACACAGGAGTGATGGTTGCTGATAATGGGCCTCTGTACGCCTATGTATAGTCCATAAAAAATTAACAATGTCTACACAGTATTTCTGATCAATTTTATGTAATTTTAATGGACAAAAAATAGATTTTCTTTAAAAAACAAGGAAATGTATAAGTGACCCCAAACTTTTGAACGGTAGTGTATATACATACTCCATGTACCCATATTTCACTTTATTTTCATCACCCCCTTTTTTCCTCTTCTCCACTTTTCCTCTTACCTATGGCTCAGCCTGGCCTCAGCCATACAAGCATACTATATGTATTTATATAGACCTCCAAGATGTATGATATGTACTAATGGTCTAGTTCATTTAAACAGAAACGAAAGTAGGGAGGTTTGACGGGGAGGATGGTTGGGTGTATATTGCGACTGTCTAGCAATACAAAGGTTCTGTGTTCGAGTCGCGTAGGCGACAACTGTGACATCATAGCTAACCCTTCCTCTAACCCTTGTTCTAACCTTAACCCATTTCACCTAACCTGCTACTTGAATTATCCTAACCTTTGTCGTTAGTTCTTCTAACCACCAACGTAAATTCCCCCCTTAATTCTCCTTTGTCGTTACCATGCAACACGCAACCTGGTCTCAGAAAAATACATATAATACTATACATCAATAAGTTACATCATCCAATTAGTATGCTATTGTACCACTGGGTAAGACGTATGATACTATAAGTCCTCTAATTTCTATCTTAATGTAACATAATGCAATGAAATATATATCATACTAAATGGACTGACAAATTTACGTACCAAATCCCACAAATTTCCTTGAGACAAGGTTGTATGGCTTCCTATCACCTCTCAGAAGGTGTGTTAAGCGTGCCTTAAGTGGTTTCTATCTCCCCTCTGGGATTTCTCTTAATCCAGGCCTTTCTGTCTCTGTCCTGTGCCTGTCTCTGCTCCAGGAGCTTAAGGAGAAGATGGATGAGCTGCAGCCTCTGATCCCTGTGTTGGAGCAGTACAAGACAGACGCCCAGCTCATCTCCTCCTTTAAAGAAGAGATCAGAAACCTGTCCATGGTGCTCACAGCCATCCAGGAGGAGATGGGGGCATACGACTATGACGAGCTCTACCAGAGGGTGCTGAGACTGGACAGCAGGCTCCGCAACTGCATGGGAAAACTCAGTGAGTAGAACCAGATCAATATCAACTGCATGGGCAAACTCAGTGAGTAGAACCAGATCAATATCAACTGCATGGGCAAAGTCAGTGAATAATCCGTTGTGTATTTATGGCTCACTCTACAATAACTGTATATGGAGAAAATCAAGAATTCGTCACATAAACAGTGTTGTATTCCACTGGGTTTGGAGACTCTGAAGAGACAAAATCAGGATGAAATCTTTGAATGAGATCAGTTTTACTTGCTGTATATAATCTACTATATTACTCTACCTGATTTTAATGGGAAAAGGGATGAAAGGATCTGATTCATAAAAGGTAATGGCGTAATGGAGATCAAAGATTGAGTATCTTGATATAAACAGAATATTGAACAACATAAATAAATAACTGAGAGCTAAGCATAGATAATATGATATAATCTTTTATCACTGCGGTTTCCATACTCAAGCACAGTTACACTTTAATATCCATAAACAAGAAAATGACTACGTTCTTTCATCTGTGAATTAGTTCGAACCTCAAACACATTACTATGCATGTCCATTTGCATACAGTGTTATGTGTGTGTGTTTGCATATATCTGCAACTCTGCAATACCATGTGAGATACGACAAGCAGTACTGTAAAGCCCAGTATTAGTAAACAGCTTTCGCATGTTGTCAATACCTACTGCCAATTGATTGAGTCCGATATGATTGCCTTAGGCCTTAGACTTGAGTGTATGTGTTTCTGCCAGCCTGGTTTTAATATGCACAGTGTTGTTGAGTAAACTCTCCGGTGGCACAGGCATGAAATTGGCTTGAGAAATCTATTTAGAAGAGGGAAAAAACAGTACATCTTATCGCTGCATTTCTTTATTAACAGCATGTGGGAAATTAATGAAAATCACTGGACCTGTAACAATAAAGACATCTGGCACCCGGTTTGGGGCATGGATGACTGATCCACAGGCCTCTCAGAGAAACAACAGGGTGAGTTATGGGATGGGAGTGGAGGAGGTGGAAGGTGGCTGGGCGTCTATGTTGGTGATAGCTCTTTCTCTGTGCGTGTCTCTGGTGACTACATCTCCGTTTTGTTTTCAGAGTATAGGGAAGGATTTATTACAATAATCTAATATTGTCATGACCAAACATCATGGTGTTGATTTTCATATATGGCTGTTTCTGGGGATATTTAATTGCTTCTCTGACACAGAGTATCATTTCATTTGATTTATAAGGCATGTAAAGTGGTTCATATGTTATATTCATAAGGGAAATGGAGGAAAAGGTGACCTTCTCGTAAAGATATTTTTGCATGTTTATTGCATGTTTATTCAGTCTGTGTTCAGTGTGGTAGACATCAGTTTGGGGTTTCGACTAATTCCTGCTCCATCTTTCTTTGACATAGGTCTGGTACATGGACAGCTACACTAACAGTAAGATTGTCCGTGAGTACAAGACCATGGAAGACTTTGTGGCTAATGTGGTGTCTAGGACCTACAACCTTCCATTTAAATGGGAGGGAACCGGTCACATGGTATACAATGGATCCCTGTACTACAACAAGTATCAGAGTAACATCATCGTGAAGTACAGTTTTGAGACGGGTCGGGTGTTGGCTCAGCGGGCTCTGGAGTACACCGGCTTCCACAATACCTACCCCTACTCCTGGGGCGGATACTCCGACATCGATGTCATGGCCGACGAACTGGGCATGTGGGTGGTGTACGCAACCAATCAGAACGCGGGAAATATCGTCATCGCCCAGATGGACCCGGACACCCTGGAAGTCCAGAAGACATGGAACACGGAATATTCCAAACGGAATGCGGGGGAATCCTTTATGATCTGCGGAACACTCTACATCACCAACTCTCACTTGACGGGTGCTAAGGTCTACTACTCATACTCCACCAAGACCTCCAGCTATGAGTACACAGACATCCCTTTCCACAACCAGTACTTTCACATGTCGATGTTGGACTATAACGCCAGGGAGAGGGCGCTCTATGCCTGGAACAATGGACACCAGGTGCTGTTCAATGTCACTCTGTTCCACGTCATCAAAACCGAAGATGACTCCTAGAAGAGAAATGAGAACAAATGTCAGATGTCCTCATATGGACACCGTACAAATGAGAACAACAACTCTCAAAGAGAAAGCACCATCGTTTGTGATATACAAGGGACCTTGTACTAACTCCCTTGTTCATGTTTTTTCTTCTCCTCCCTAAAATGAACTGTGCTGTCTTTACATTGCCATTACTTGAAGAAATCACCTTTTTGTATTTTCTGGGCCAGAACACTTGAACACGGACAGAATGGCATTCCGTTTCCATTCTTCCTTTTTTAACTTCTTACATCGCTGCTGAAAAAACGACTTTACTGTATGGCCTTATTCACTGCTGTCTTTTGGATCTGTATCAGCCGAAGGCTCTAGATTGCTTTTGTGCATGAATGTCTGACATTTTGTCTGATGTAATTTATGATGATATATTAGCTACGTTTCTGTTCTAGACATGTCCTTTAGTTCTCACAGTGTTTGTAGTGATGTCTATTTAAAGTATTTAAACCGGGGAGGATTAAGGTCATCCTCTCCAGACTATTTGCTGCCATGTATGTAGAGGTAATTTATAACAAAGCAAAATGGATAGTCTTATAAACTTATTAAAAATATTGCAGTAACAATTTTATGTCTCTGTGAGAGTTAAGTCCATATTTTTTATAAAATACTGTATCATAAAAGCGTATCCGTTTTTATTTGTCCATGTTTAATAAGGCAATACATACTCTTATAGTAAAAACTGAAATGAACCAATCCAGCACCAAATAAATCCTATGCTTTTTTCTTGGCCTGAAGATGTTGAATTCTGATATCTATTGTGCCTGTAACATTTTTGAGAGAAGTGTGACCAAAAACATAACTGAAAAAGGAAAATATCAGAGTAAAACATCAACGTCTCTATGCCAAGATAAAAATAGCTAAGCTGAAAGGAATCATATTATGAAGGCCCCATTTATGAATGATGATGATGGTGGGGATGAAGGTGATGGCTTGCAAATATTGACATTTTAATGTTTCCATTTCTGAGGCTTTTTAATTTGATGGGTTGAGTGCTATCCTTTGGCATTCCAATCAGGAAGTTCAGGAACAAGCAGAAAAAGCTGTGATGATTCCCCCCTAGTCCCCACCCTCTGCATCCACTCATTAAATATAGCTTGTATTCTGTCACCAATACTGATGGACACACACCATTTCTGACAAAAATCACAAATCTGTCTGGTTTTACAGTTTTACAGTAGTAGGCTTACCACTTGGACATGAGACGGACTACGTAATGTACCACCTCTCTCCCTCCCCCTGCCCAAACAGTAAAGTGCCTACCACAATCATGAATCCTTATCGATTCCCCATCTAGAGCCCTCGGCTACAAGTGTCACCCGGTGTGAGCATTTTTTCTCCCGCTGTCCCCGTTCCCACCTCACTCAACGGAAAACAAAATCCCCACACATCAGCAGGGCTGTATTAAATCAGAATAGCTCTTCCAGAAAAGTTGATTAGCATAGATTTTCCCACCTTTTCCCCTCTCTATATGTCTATGCCTGGTTCAGCGGGAGGGATGAATGAATGGAGGGAGAGATGGAGGGAGGGCTATCGTTCACAGCGTTGGGATCGTAACGTCAAACTCTCGTAACATCAAGCTCATGTCTCTAGCTGTGCTCATCAAGACACTCAGTAAAAAACACCACGCGTCAAGATACTCAGTAAAACACACCACGCGTCAAGATACTCAGTAAAACAAGCCACGCATTAAGATACTCAGTAAAAAACACCACATGTCAAGATACTCAATAAAACACACCACGCGTCAAGATACTCAGTAAAACAAACCACGCGTTAACTAATTAGGGAGCAGCCCCCGAGGTGACGGTTTTGGAGAGCCTGGCGTGCCCAAAGTAAAATGCCTCCCACTCAGGCCCAGAAAATAAGATATGCACATAATTAGTACCATTGGATAGGAAACACTCTGAAGTTTCTAAGAGTGTTAAAATATTGTCTGTGAGTATAACATAACAGATATGGCAGGCAAAAAAAAATCTGTCCTGGAAAAAGTTATTTTGACACATTGCCTCATTTTGAACCCCTTCCTTAAGAACATGCCCATATAAGGGCATATGAATGCAGTACCTATTGCTTCCACTGGATGTCAACAGTCTCTAGACAGTGTTTTGATTCTGTTTAGTTGCTTTAGATAGCAATAGAAGAAGAATTAGGAAGTGGTCACGCTTGCGCGCGCTGTGGTTTTTTCCTTTCCTATCGCCCAGTTTATATTCCGGTTGAAATATTATACTAAATATACATAAAAGTGTTCCTAAGGATACATTATCAATGATGTTTGATTGTTCTTGGACAAGTTTATAGATATAGGTTGAACGAGTTCTCTTCACGTTTCAATGGGCAAGTGGATGCTGTATTTTCTCATCATAACGCACCAACCAAACAGAGATTTATGGATATAATACATTACTTTTTCGAACAAAAGAACCATGGATTGTCTTCGTTGGACACTTGGGCCCTCAGTAGGACAGCAGAAGTTCTTCAAAAGGTAATTGATTTGTTTTCGCTGTGAAATGTGTTTTGAGTGAACCGCGATGGTTTATGAATTCATGGTAATGGACAAAAATATTGGAGGTGCTACCCTCAAACAATCAAATGTAGTGCTTTCGCCGTAAAGCCTTTTTGAAATCTGACAACGCTGTGATATTGCCAAGAAGCAGAGCTTTTGATGACTATGCAACACTTGTATATTGATGAATGTTTAATAATTCAACTTTTGGAATTAGAATATGGCACCTTACATTTCACCGGGTAGTGTCGGGAGTGGGCTAGCGCCCCACCACTCCCTAAGAGGTTTAAGATACTCAGTAAAAAACACCACGCGTCAAGATACTCAGTAAAAACACCACGCATCAAGATACTCAGTAAAAACACCACGCATTAAGATACTCAGTAAAAAACACCACATTTCAAGATACTCAATAAAACAAACCATGCATCAAGATACATCAAGAAACTTGGATGGCTTCGCTGGGCGCTATATCTAGTGGGATCATTGAGTCTTTACTGTTCTCTCTGAGAAAATAGAGAGCAATCTATTGCATCTAAAGTTTGTCATTCTGTATGGGGTTGGATGGAAGCCTAAATGACCTATACTATAAGTAAAAGCCATTGTCTGCATTGAGGCAAATACTACAAATCCACACTGTCACTAAATGGCACTCTGTTCCGCAATCAATTCTGTAATGATAGAACTCTTCCACGTAGTTCTCCCTATCATTCATCTTTGATTAGTTGGATCACATATTGCTTTTCATCTGATTCTCGAAAGGAAGTTAAATAGATGCCTGCCATTGCAGATCAGATGTACTGATGGACACTTTGCATATCCTCAGGTTACCTACCTGACAGACAAGAGACTTTGAAGCACTGTATGATAATGACAGAGAGAGGTAGACATCAAAATAAGATCTCCCCTATCTGCCTCTCCTGTATCAACAACCCTCATCACAATTCCTGAGGCAACATTAATACATGTAGGTCTATCTGGCATCGGGCCATCTTATTGATGTATGCTGCCTGGCGTATACTCACGTTGTTGACCACAGGGCAGGGTCTACTCCCGTATAGCCTCTCAATGGACAGACTTGGACTCGTCCGTATGAAAATTGCATGGTTAGTGTATCTTATGACATGTCTTTATTTTTTCTCTCTCTACATGGACAAACAGTAGTAGTCTAAAGTGGGTCCTTCATTATGATTATGTAGTCCCTCTTCTAAGCCTGATTGGACACACTTCCCGCCAGGACGATGTCGGGTGTGAGGAGAGTGTTGTGGAGAATATCAATTTGCATTTATTCGTTCATTTGGAGGTGCCTTTGCAGACGGGGCTTCGCCTGCTCGCTTGCTGTTCCATTTCAGCTAAATGAATAGTTCCCAGGAAAAAAAATTGTTCACCGACGGTAATGACTATCTGATATCTGTCAATAGTCATACAGGCTTCATAATTAATCTTCAGAAGTCCTGATTCCACATTAGTGAGAGGGAGCAGAAGTCCTGATTCCACATCAGTGAGAGGGAGCAGAAGTCCTGATTCCACATCAGTGAGAGGGAGCAGAAGTCCTGATTCCACATCAGTGAGAGGGAGCAGTCCTGATTCCACATCAGTGAGAGGGAGCAGAAGTCCTGATTCCACATCAGTGAGAGGGAGCAGAAGTCCTGATTCCACATCAGTGAGAGGGAGCAGAAGTCCTGATTCCACATCAGTGAGAGGGAGCAGAAGTCCTGATTCCACATCAGTGAGAGGGAGCAGAAGTCCTGATTCCACATCAGTGAGAGGGAGCAGAAGTCCTGATTCCACATCAGTGAGAGGGAGCAGAAGTCCTGATTCCACAACAGTGAGAGGGAGCAGAAGTCCTGATTCCACATCAGTGAGAGGGAGCAGAAGTCCTGATTCCACATCAGTGAGAGGGAGCAGAAGTCCTGATTCCACAACAGTGAGAGGGAGCAGAAGTCCTGATTCCACAACAGTGAGAGGGAGTCCAAGGAGTTGCTCCAGATGCTTCACAAGTTATCTACCACAATCTCTCCACAAAAGTTTGATGATAGATCTAGTAGCTTGAAGGACTCTTTCTGAAAACCCATAGGAATTTTTTACACTTTGCTTTATTCTTTTCAGTATGGTGTGCCCCACATTCACCAGCTTTAGGGCCTCGCCTCACAAATTGCTTCAAAAGTAGGGTTGCTAATGCTATTGGGGGAATAGAGTGATTTTATGAGCCTGTCATTTTCTTGAAAGGACCGAGGATATAGTGTGCTGGCCAAACAGCTGGTGGTGGTGAGGTCTGCTTTAATGACAAACCAGCCAGTCCCTGATCTAAAGAGAATCAAAACGAAAGGAAGAATCGAAAGATTTCTTTGATAAAGGATAATCACATTCTGAATCCTCTTCTCATCCCCAAAGCCCTAACGTAATACACATTTTATTACTGGAACCCAGCACTGAGACACTGTGAGAGACGCCCACGAGTTGTCCCCCTTTTTCAAACTGCAACAACGCCATTAACAGTCTGGGTGCTGTAGTCTAGAGAAATCAAATGCTAAATCCTCTCTTTTTTTATCCAAAATGCCTTTCCTTTCCACTCCGTAATAACCTGGGAGTTTCAGAGCTTCAGAGAACAGCAGGGAAAATTACCCTCGCGGAGAGAAATGACCTGAATAGACGGAGGGTCTTTGTACTGTGTAATTACCATGTCATTTGGTGGAGTTGTGTGTCTGCTCTGACTTGACAGGCTGCTGGCATAATTGAGACGGGGATATGAATACTGTCCACCTCTGACAGAAAGACGAGAGAAGAGCTGTTGGGAAGGAGACGGAACAGAGGGGAGTAATGACATATCTCACTACATATAGGCAGGACATGAGTTACACATCACACTTCAACATACACATGTAATAGATTCATGACAAGTGTGTGGGTGGGTGGGTGGGTGTGTGTTGTGTTGCGTGCGTGTGTGTGTGTGTGCGTGCACAGTCTTCGCACGTATGTGCTGTGCATATGAGCGTGCATGCATGTGTGTGTTATTGTTTTTGCTGTGTTGACTTCACCATTAGCGGTTGAGAGAAACAAATACCCTTTTAGCCGAGGGCACGATCCAACACCCATTATAAAAGTAATTTTTGATTGACCTATAGCTGATTTCCACTCATTAATTTGAACAAAAACAAGAGAAGCAGGGAGGCAGAAACGCCAGTACAATGTCATGATTATTCTCCTGTCACCCCATGTTCCATAGCTGTGGTGTTCAGGCAATTGCAGCAATTCAATCACACCAGCTAACCAAAGCAATTCAATCACACCACACCAGCTAGCCACAATCATTCAAAACTAAATCAACAGCAAGGCTGCATTTCATTTCATGATGAAAAGCGGTTTGAAAATCCACCTCTGATTACCATATAAATCATAGAACCTTGTTAGTTTTCTTTCTGCTATCTCGCCTAAGTTCGCATGGCTTTGTGTTAATGGTATTGTATTCTTTGTGACGCCTCCCTTTCAACCTAGTCTTGGTTAGGGGGTGGACTACTGTCTGCTGTACATATCAAGTTATGTTCTTTACTGACATGTGAAGGAAAATACGTCTTCGGAAATGGAGAAAGCTCCGTTTTAGTTCAGCAACCAATATGATATGATGAAAGAACTGAGCTTCCACCGTGAGGAAGAAAGCTTGCAATCCAAGCAATAACAACAATTCTAATGGCCTATTAGTGTTGTTATTAGCAGTACCGTAGTGCAGCATTCTTTCTCAAACTGTCCATTATATCTTAGAGGCCATTGTCGGTCTTCCTGTTAGCGAAGCAGTGCCTTGCCCTTGAGTGTGTGGTAGAGATACTATGTGATGAGAAGATGAATGTGTGTCCCCTCAGTAGGACAGCCAGGTGATGAGATTTACATCATTAAAGAGCCAGAGGGGAGAATGAATTAACCCAACATACACTGACTGGTCATAAATCACTGTCTATACAGGCCATCTACACGCCAGTCACTCTAAAAATACACAGAAACACAGACACCTATACCCACCTATATTTTCATTTTAGAGGGACGCTGTTTATCATGTAGGTGTATGGTTTAAAGCAGTTATAAGCAGACTACAAACATATATATGGTTCCCAATTAGAGTTAACGACACTCAGCTGCCTCTAATTGGGAACCATATACAGTGGGGGAAAAAAGTATTTATTCAGCCACCAATTGTGCAAGTTCTCTCACTTAAAAAGATGAGAGAGGCCTGTAATTTTCATCATAGGTACACTTCAACTATGACAGACAAAATGAGGAAAAAATCCAGAAAATCACATTGTAGGATTTTTATGAATTTATTTGCAAATTATGGTGGAAAATAAGTATTTGGTCACATACAAACAAGCAAGATTTCTGGCTCTCACAGACCTGTAACTTCTTCTTTAAGAGGCTCCTCTGTCCTCCACTCGTTACCTGTATTAATGGCACCTGTTTGAACTTGTTATCAGTATAAAAGACACCTGTCCACAACCTCAAACAGTCACACTCCAAACTCCACTATGGCTAAGACCAAAGAGCTGTCAAAGGACACCAGAAACAAAATTGTAGACCTGCACCAGGTTGGGAAGACTGAATCTGCAATAGGTAAGCAGCTTGGTTTGAAGAAATCAACTGTGGGAGCAATTATTAGGAAATGGAAGACATACAAGACCACTGATAATCTTCCTCGATCTGGGGCTCCACGCAAGATCTCACCCGTGGGGTCAAAATGATGACAAGAACGGTGAGCAAAAATCCCAGAACCACACGGGGACCTAGTGAATGACCTGCAGAGAGCTGGGACCAAAGTAACAAAGCCTACCATCAGTAACACACTACGCCGCCAGGGACTCAAATCCTGCAGTGCCAGACGTGTCCCCCTGCTTAAGCCAGTACATGTTCAGGCCCGTCTAAAGTTTGCTAGAGAGCATTTGGATGATCCAGATGAGGATTGGGAGAATGTCAGATGAAACCAAAATAGAACTTTTTGGTAAAAACTCAACTCGTCGTGTTTGGAGGACAAAGAATGCTGAGTTGCATCCAAAGAACACCATACCTACTGTGAAGCATGGGGGTGGAAACATCATGCTTTGGGGCTGTTTTTCTGCAAAGGGACCAGGACTGAATGAATGGGGGGCCATGTATCGTGAGATTTTGAGTAAAAACCTCCTTCCATCAGCAAGGGCATTGAAGATGAAACGTGGCTGGGTCTTTCAGCATGACAATGATCCCAAACACACCGCCCGGGCAACGAAGGAGTGGCTTCGTAAGAAGCATTTCAAGGTCCTGGAGTGGCCTAGCCAGTCTCCAGATCTCAATCCCATAGAAAATCTTTGAAAGTCCGTGTTGCCCAGTGACAGCCCCAAAACATCACTGCTCTAGAGGAGATCTGCATGGAGGAATGGGCCAAAATACCAGCAACAGTGTGTGAAAACCTTGTGAAGACTTACAGAAAACGTTTGACCTCTGTCATTGCCAACAAAGGGTATATAACAAAGTATTGAGATAAACTTTTGTTATTGACCAAATACTTATTTTCCACCATAATTTGCAAATAAATTCATAAAAAATCCTACAATGTGATTTTCTGGATTGTTTTTCCTCATTTTGTCTGTCATAGTTGAAGTGTACCTATGATGAAAATTACAGGCCTCTCTCATCTTTTTAAGTGAGAGAACTTGCACAATTGGTGGCTGACTAAATACTTTTTTTCCCCACTGTATATGTTTGTAGTTTTCACTAGGGGTTTGTGGGTTATTGTTTTGTTCATAGCTTCGTTGTCATTTGTTATGTTCATGTTACGATCTTAGTTTGTTTTGTTGTCTTTTCACAGTTACGTTCCATTAAATAAAATGTATACTGGATGCCTCGCTGCGCCTTGGTCTGTCACTAAAGAAGATCGTGACAGAATAACCCACCAAGAAAGGACCAAGCAGCGAGAGACCCGGGAGTTCTGGATTTTGGCTGGTAAGGGACCTTGGGAGAAGACGGCGGACAATCGTCACCCCAGGGAGAAAAGAGTAGAGGGGGCTGAACGGAGCAGTTACGAGGATTTGTATGGAGTATGGAACCCGGAGAAAGAAAAGTATGTTGGGACTCGCCTGGCTAGGAAGCCCGAAAGGCAGCCCCGAAAAACTTTTTTGGGGGGGCACACGAGGAGGTTGGACTCCTGAGCCAACTCCTCGTGCTCTCTGGAGGGAGCGTCGGAGGGAGCGTCGCACTGGTAAGACGCCGTGCTATGCAGTTTTGCGCACGGTGTCTCCAGTGCGCGTTCACAGCCCGGTGCGAGAGATTCGAGCGCCACTCATCTGTCAGGGGAGGGTGAGTGTGCAGCCTGGAAGAGTGGTGCCGGCTCAGCGCTCCTGGTCTCCGGTTCGCATCCACAGCCCAGTGCGTGACATTCCAGCTCCCATCATCCGTGAGGCAAGGGTGAGTGAACAGCCGGGAGAGAAGTACGGCTCCACGCACCAGGCCCCTGTGCGCCAGAGAGTCCAGCACGCCCCTGTTCTGCCCGCGCACCAGGCCCCTGTGCGCTAGAGAGTCCAGCACGTCCTGTCCCTGCTCCACGCACCAGAGTCCCAGTGCGCGTCATGAGCCCAGTACGGCCCGTTCCTGCTCCCCGCACCAGAGTCCCAGTGCGTGTCATGAGCCCAGTACGGCCCATTCCTGCTCCCCGCACCAGAGTCCCAGTGCGCGTCATGAGCCCAGTACGGCCCGTTCCTGCTCCCCGCACCAGAGTCCCAGTGTGCGTCATGAGTCCAGTACGGCCCGTTCCTGGTCCCCGCACCAGAGTCCCAGTGCGTGTCATGAGTGCAGTACGGCCCGTTCCTGCTCCCCGCACCAGAGTCCCAGTGCGCGTCATGAGTCCAGTACGACCCGTTCCTGCTCCCTGCACCAGAGTCCCAGTGCGCGTCGACAGTCCGGAACCTCCAGAGAAGGTTCCCAGTCCGAACCTCCAGAGAAGGTCTCAGTCCGGAACCTCCAGAGAAGGTTCCCAGTCCGGAATCTCCAGAGAAGGTCCCCAGTCCGGAACCTCCAGAGAAGGTCCCCAGTCCGGAGCCTCCAGAGAAGGTCCCCAGTCCGGAGCCTCCAGAGAAGGTTCCCAGTCCGGAGCCTCCAGAGAAGGTTCCCAGTCCGGAGCCTCCAGAGAAGGTCCCCAGTCCGGAGCCTCCAGAGAAGGTCCCCAGTCCGGAGCCTCCAGAGAAGGTCCCCAGTCCGGAACCTCCAGAGAAGGTCCCCAGTCCGGAACAAACTGTTCCGGCTAATAGCCCAGGGCCTCCGGTGTGGGATCCCGAGCCAGCACGGCCGGCACCGGAGCCGCCACCTGGGACAAGGAGGCCCACCCGAAGACCCCCCCAATGGACTTTTGGCGCGGTCGGAGTCCGCGCCTTTGGGGGGGGGTACTGTCACATTCAGGCCTGATAGTTATAGGCTGGTGTGTTTAGTTTTGCTTTTGGTGTAGGTTTTTTTTGTTCTAGGTGTTGTATATCTATGTTGGAGTAATGGTTCCCAATTAGAGGCAGCTGTGTGTCGTTGTCTCTAATTGGGAACCATATATATGTTTGGGGTTGTTTCTATAGGATTTTGTGGGTTATTGTTTGAGCATAGCTTTGTTGGTTTTATTGTTATGTTCAACGTTACGATCTTCGTTCATTTTGTTTATTGTTTTGGCCAGTTACGTTATTAATAAAGAATGTATACTGGATACCTCGCTGCGCCTTGGTCTGTCCCTCACGGAGATCGTGACATAGTCACGAATATTGTGAGGGGAAATAGCAATATAATCTATTCTACCATGGAGTTGACAGTTTCAGTTCAAATGAAACAAAACATTAAAACACATCTCAATTTCCATTATAACAACAGGCCAATGCTGGCTAATTCATCCCATTTAGATGCATTAGATTTAAGAGCCTCTCTACTAAATAGAGTTTTATGAAGTCTTTTTTTTTCCTGCTTTGTATGGCTGTGGAGGGGTTGCTGGTAAGCACCTGGCACCAGTTCAGCAACAGGCTGATGTCAGAGAGGCTGGATACTTAGAAATACAATGACTAGAACCGCCACATTCCCATTCAAGTCAAACTGTCGTGGTCCGAAGGGCTTTAATATAACCACTCTAGTATAATTCTATGCATCTAGAATCGCTTTCTCTCTGTAATATAATTACTGGAAATATAATTACTATAACTACCATAGCAATAGTAATTGATAGAATTACTAGAACAGACATTACCATGCAAGTCAAATTGCCATGGTCTGAGAGGCCCGTTCTAGAAATTATATTTCCACGGCTGGATGGATGCTGGAGGAGGTCCAGCAGGCAGCGTCCAACATTGATGATGTCAGGACGATTGCAGCCAGAGGGAAAATCAATGGCGGGTCATGAGAGGTCACTGGTGTCTGTTAAACAAGCTTGGCTTCTACTAGCCACATATATGTATGTATTGCTGTACAGTGTACAACAGTGTTAGCTGATACTTGTTTTAACTTTAAATTTGACTTTCTCCAAACGTACGTTTCCAATTAGTTGATTGGAGGAGAGAAATACAGATACTGTATCACTATAATTAATCACAATATGACTACAAGGCTACGGCTAACCATATTTATGAGTTTTTCTTCTTACCATTATAAAGTTGACCACACATGGGCTTTTCTCACCAATATTTTCCTTACCTCTCTACTGCCTCTTGATGAAGATGTACTGCAACACAGAGTAGTATCCTGATAATGTAACTAACCAGCAGGTTATAAAGGTATGGCCATGTAGATAAGACTACTGTGTGAGTTTATTAACCTTTTGGCCATGGCTATATCAGCAGAGTAATAGCAGCAGGGAACCAGAGAAATAAAATCAGGGAGACAAAGTAATAACAGCTGGGAGGCAAAGTAATAACAGCAGGGAGACAAAGTAATAACAGCAGGGAGGCAGAGTAACAGCAGCAGTTGGACAGCATAATATTAGCAGGGAGACAGAGTAATAGCAGCAGGGAGAAAAATGTATAACAGCAGGGAGACAGAGAAATAACAGCAGGCAGACAGAGTAATAACAGCATGGAGACAGAGTAGTAGCAGCAGGGAGACAGAGTAGTAGCAGCAGGGTTACAGAGTAATAGCAGCAGGGAGACAGAGTAGTAGCAGCAGGGAGACAGAGTAATAACAGCAAGAAGATAGAGTATTAACAACAGGGAGGCAGAGTAATAGCAGCAGGGAGACAGAGTAATAGCAGCAGGGAGCCAGAGTAATAGCAGCAGGGAGACAGAGTAGTAGCAGCAGGGAGACAGAGTAATAGCAGCAGGGAGACAGAGTATTAACAACAGGTAGGCAGAGTAATAGCAGCAGGGAGACAGAGTAATAGCAGCAGGGTGACAGAGTAATAGCAGCAAAAGAACAACGTAATAACAACAGGGAGACAGAGTTATATCAGCATGGAGATAGAGTAATAACAGTGTCATGACGTGGCCCTTTCTGGGTATAGATCATGGCTTCCCCCTCACTCTCTCCTACACCCAGGTTCTGTTATCTCAGGCCATAAATTCTTGGCGGAGACTCTCTCCCCTGGTCATGCAGAGAGAGAGACACAGAGAGAACAAAGGATTTCCTGTGGCGAACTCCTAAATCCCTATAATGGGAATTTGAAACAAAATGTCCACTTGTGAGGAGGTGGGAATGGTCCGTGGACACTTAAGGGACGGGTATGATGAGTGTGTTTCATTTGATGACCTCAGAGAGGACAGGAAACACACATAACTATATCTGTGAATGTGTACATTTCTCAATTATGAGATTTGCATCTACTTCTTGTATAAAATTAATGACTAAAGACTAAACTCTCTGTGAAATGATGTAATGTCATGTTAAACCTTTAATGTGAGAGAATTGTATTCCCTTTAAAGTTTAACTAAGTCATTGGCCCGCCCCCATGAGCACAAACATGATCAGGCGTCATAGAATCGCCTTTTCCACTGTTATAAATAAAAAACCCTCCTGAGGAAATCCTCTTCAGACCACGTATACCTCGGTGTCAGCTGAGGTGGCACAGGTTTGAGTACCAAGACTGAGCAAACCCACAGCGTGAGCTGTGATTGCGAATAGTTATTGAATTCCTAACCATACCACGTGGAGCATTGGCTACACGGCTGGAAATGGTTAAACTCTGAGACTATCGATCCCGACAGAATAAGAGCAAATCTTAGATACTAATTACTAGTCTGCAGTTAGAAATTATGCAAACCTGGGATGCTATTACCGACAACCGTCGAAACATTTATTCTATGAGAACATTTCTGAATGGTACTCTGAAGTATACATTCTAACCACGAATCTAAATACTTTGATCTTCAGGGAAGCAGAGGGAAAGAGTCGCAGATGAACTGACTCTCCAGCAGACGTACCGGATTCCAAAAGAAAAGATCACGACACATGGGCGTAAATATATATATTGATTGCAATTATTCCCGAATGAGTGAGCGTTCATGTGCAAAGAATTAGCATTTCAATCAATATAATTATAGTAGTACTGTGTGTAGTGATCCCTCTGGTCTTTCCTGCTCTCGCTCAGTCCACACCCACTTCCCTTTGTCCACCA
The DNA here is from genome assembly GCA_030435695.1 of Brachymystax lenok tsinlingensis. NCBI lineage: Eukaryota > Metazoa > Chordata > Actinopteri > Salmoniformes > Salmonidae > Brachymystax > Brachymystax lenok. The sequence continues at coordinate 21,497,956 of CM059782.1, forward strand.
AGCCGTCATATCGGCTTAGCCCACTAGGGAATCTTCCCTATCCTTGTTAGTAACATATATCTACTGTTGTTTGTTTTGCATTTCTGTGATTATTTAATTAGTTAGTAAATAAATGATTAAGCCAATTGGTGTATGGAGGATTCATAGTAAAGGCTGGGTTCGTGCAGATAACCAACAATTTACGACGTTTGGAATGAGACTGACGTGAGGTAAATAATAATTCATTAATAAGAAGACTAATTGATCAGATATTAAAATATCTGAAAAGTTATATTAGGAAAATTATAACTTTGTAATCTGAAGATTTTCTTTGGTGCCCTGACTTCCTAGTTAATTACATTTACATGATTAGTTTAATCACGCAATAACAATTATAGAGAATTGATTTGATAAAATAACAGTCTTCACTTTTAATGATGCCAAAGACACGACAACAGCAAGGAGACACAATAACAGCAGGGAGACAGAGTAACAACAGCAAGGAGACACAGTAACAACAACAGGCAGACAGAGTAATAACAGCAGGGAGCCAGAGTAAAAACAGCAATAAAACCTGAGTAATAGCAGCAGCGATCCAGCTTAATAGCAGCAGGGAGCCAGAGTAATAACAGCAGGGAGACAGAGTAATAACAGCAGGGAGCCAGAGTAATAACAGCAGGGATCCAGCGTAATAACAGCAGGGAGCCAGAGTAATAACAGCAGGGAGCCAGAGTAATAACAGCAGGGAGCCAGAGTAATAACAGCAGGGAGACAGAGTAATAACAGCAGGGAGCCAGAGTAATAACAGCAGGGAGACAGAGTAATAGCAGCAGGGAGCCAGAGTAACAACAGCAGGGAGACAGAGTAATAGCAGCAGGGAGACAGAGTAATAACTGCAGGGAGACAGAGTAATAGCAGCAGGGAGCCAGAGTAATAACAGCAGGGAGACAGAGTAATAGCAGCAGGGAGACAGAGTAATAACTGCAGGGAGACAAAGTAATAACAGCAGGGAGACAGAGTAATAGCATTAATAATGAAATCTGACTCAATATATTCTGCCGCTCCGCTCTGCTTGGCATTCAACACACACATTCTCTGGATGTGACACTTTTCGGAATAAATTAATCATTCCAGCTGTTATTTACATTCCATATATCAGAGTTGTTTAAATGAAATTGTTCTCATAAATCTCCGTTTTAATATTGGATCCTGTCCAGTTCGGGACAGAGGCATATTTGATAACCACCTCCTCCTCTCTCTCCCTTTAACTCACCCCTCCTCCCTCTCCTCTCTTCCTTCACCTCACACCCCTTCTCATGTCTTCATCCACCTGACCCCGCCATAACTTCAGCTTGCTGTCTGGAGGATAGCTAGCCACTCTTGTCATCTTTGTTTTGGTTGGCATTGCTCTAATACTCTTATCCGGGCAACCTTGTATCCTTTTATGCGATAGTGGCTATTTCTTTCATGAGAGGCTCACTTTACAAATGCCTCCGTTGATAATGTTGGAAACTAAACACATCTAAATAACCTCAGAGAGAAACACTATAAATGTAAATTGGGCCAGATGCAAATATGTACTCTACCCTACCGTCACCATTTAAATAAAAAAAAGCGTACTCTGTCTTTTTCTTAATTGGAAAAGAGATCATGCCCTGTGCTGCTTCTATTAAATTGGTTGGAATCAAAAAAAGGCTGGGGTGGTGGTGGTGGAGAACATGAAAGAGACTCCCAAAGCAGAGAGCACCTTTATTTCTTCTTCGTCTGCTGTTGCTGGAGCTGTAGAGACACTGTTTAGTGCTCTAGACAGGCAGACAGGATGCAGCGTCCATCCATTCAAATTTATATTGTGAGCATTATGAAATATATTGGAATTATATTGTGGAGTGGAGTTCTTAGGGAACAATCCTGCATCTCAATCTGCGTCTAATTTCAGCAGCAAGCAAACCTTGTTCTTAATATGCGCAATTAAAAATACTTAAAAGATTTTACAATCCTTTCATGCTAATGAAGGATAAAGAGTTTAAGACGAAGACAAACTTATTAACGGGATCCTCGGATGATGATTTCATTGTCTCTTTGATTTTCAAGTTGCCCATTCTGTTTTCATGAGGTTTATTTGCTGCATTTGATATCATGTTGTACACAGACCACATCACATAACTGACTCAGACGTTGTGAAATGACTAACAAAGCCAATGGCAGGCCGATGAAGAAAACAGATTGTCACGATCTTCACGATAGACGGACCAAGACGCAGCGATGCTTCCAGTATACATATTTATTTATGAACGTAACTGGGGAGAAAAGAAAAAAAAACGAACGAAGATCGTAACATAGAACATAACAGTGAATAAACACTAAAGCTATGAACAAACATCAAACAATAACCCACAAAACCCTAGTGAAAACCACAAACATATATATGGTTCCCAATTAGAGGTAACGACACTCAGCTTCCTCTAATTGGGAACCATTAACCCAACATAGAAATAAACAACCTAGAACCAAAAACCCTACACCAAAAACTAAACTAAACACGCCAGCCTGTAACTCTCAGGCCTGGACGTGACACAGATATATATGTGTTCTGATAAGAAGTGCACTTCACAGGCAAATCACTGTCTGACAATACCACTCCTCCATTGGGCTGACTCTTCCAAAGACCTGGAGGTCTGGCATGGACCTCCAGCTACCCCACGTCCCCACAGCACAGACAGGTAATTAGAGACAACAGCCTCTTTTCGGTCTGTGGATGTCAGAGGCAGGAAGAGCTGTGGCTGAGGGAAGCCAAGACTGAGGAAGGGAGGGACGAAGGGAGGAAGGGATGGTTGGGAGGGAGTGATGGTTCGGAGAGAGGGCGGGAAGGAGGAACAGCTAGCCTGTCTTTCCAACACACCATTTCATAATCCTCCCTCCTTCCATTGGAAATTTTTTATTAAAGTGCAGCTGCTCTTGAGAATGTCACTTGGGGTAAAGCTTTGGTGACTGGTGTGTGTGTCTGTGTGCGTAATAATAATAACAATAAGAATGTAGTTGGTGATTTTATTTGTCCTATTTCACACACGTGGAAATGTTTTTTTGTTGTTGTTGGGTGAGCCGGTCGACATTGACACACACACAAAATATTTGTATATACCTCGCTGGGGCCTGCCGCTATGATGAGCGAGCCACTCCTCTCCCCCCATATACGATCAACAGAAAAATGCTTCCTGATCGTATAACATTTCAAAAATGCAATTGCGGGAAAAATACAGCTTAGGAAGCTTCGTCCTCTAGTCCATGTCAAAGAGAGGATGTTCTCAGCTTTCTGTAGGTATAATTTGTATTTATCATCTCTTAATATTCATCTCAATAGCAACTATTTTACAACAAAGATATTTGATGTGGCTTTGAGATATGGAGCAGTGCATAGGCAAAATGTGCACTGGCCATTGCAAGGTCATAGGTCTATATGACTCATCTGCTACATACAATACATGGCTACTAGCAGTGGCTACTATATTTAGCGATCAAGTCAATGTGCTTTGCCTTTCCACTTCCTCAGTTGTTGAACCCCAAATTAATTTGCCTATGATATTAGTTAGTGCACATGAAGACCTAAGTAATTCATCACTATTGAACAAAAAATACATTTAGGAAATTCTGGAGGCCATAGTCTAATTGTCAAATCAAAATCCATGACAATTAATCATGCAGTCCTGCTTTTACGTGTTAGATGAAACAACTTATTTCTTGAATATGTCAGTAGTCTATTTATTAAACGTCTTAATTAAGCACTATGAATGGCTTTACAAGATGATTTTGGTCTGACTAAATCATTGGCTGGTGCATCCATCTGTAAAAGTTAGTAGCAGTGGCACCATTGACACCAGGGGGAAATGTTAGTTTGGAGCCCTGTAACAGGAAGACCAGGAAGGCCGGATGTCACAGGAAGGCCAAAAAGATCATCAAGGGCATCAACCACCCGAACCTTGGCCTGTTCACCCGCTACCATCCAGAAGGCGAGGTCAGTGCAGGTGAATAAAAGCTGGGACCGAGAGACTGAAAAACAGCTTCTATCTCAAGGCCATCAGACTGTCAAATAGCCATCACTAGCCGGCCTCCACCCAGGGTACATGGAACACTGGTCACTTTAATAATGTTGTAACGATGTGCGCTGAGAGTCGGGAAGCAAGTTCAGGGAGTGAGTGTTTTAATAGATAAACACAACATAATAAAAACAAGACACATGAACAATGCACAGACATAACACGGGGAACAGAAACAATAATGCCTGGGGAAGGAACCAAAGGGAATGACATACATAGGGAAGGTAATCAGGGAAGTGATGGATTCCAGGTGAGTCTGATGACGCGTGCGCGTTAACGATGGTGACAGGTGTGCGCCAAAACGAGCAGGCTGGGGACCTAAAGGCCGGAAAGGGAGCACACGTGACAAATGTTTACATACTGTTCTACTCATGTCATATATACAGTTGAAGTCGGAAGTTTACATACACCTTATCCAAATACATTAAAACTCAGTTTTTCACAATTCCTGACATTTAATCCCAGTAAAAATTCCCTGTTTTAGGTCAGTTAGGATCACCACTTTATTTTAAGAATGTGAAATGTCAGAATAATAGTAGAGAGAATTATTTATTTCAGCTTTTAGATCTTTCATCAAATCAAATCGAATTTTATTTGTCACATACACATGGTTAGCAGATGTTAATGCGAGTGTAGCGAAATGCTTGTGCTTCTAGTTCCGACCATGCAGTAGTATCTAACAAGTAATCTAACAATTTCACAACAACTACCTTATACACACAAGTGTAAAGGATTGAATACGAGTATGTACATATAAATATATGGATGAGCGATGGCTGACCAGCATAGGCAAGATGCAGTAGATGGTATATAGTACAGTATATACATGTGAGATGAGTAGTCTAGGATATGTAAACATTATATAAATGGCATTGTTTAAAGTGGCTAGTGATACATCACATTCCCAGTGGGTCAGAAGTTTACATACACTCAATTAGTATTTGGTAGCATTGCCTTTAAATTGTGTAACTTGGGTCAAACGTTTCGGGTAGCCTTCCACAAGCTTCCCACAATAAATTGGGTGAATTTTGGCCTATTCCTCCTGACAGAGGAATGGTGTAACTGGTGTAACTGAGTCAGGTTTGTAGGCCTCCTTGCTCGCACACTCTTTTTCAGTTCTGCCCACAAATGTTCTATAGGTTTGAGGTCAGGGCTTTGTGATGGCTACTCCAATACCTTGACTTTGTTGTCTTTAAGCCATTTTGCCGCAACTTTAGAAGTATGCTTGGGGTCATTGTCCATTTGGAAACCAAACTTCCTGACTGATGTCTTGAGATGTTGCTTCAATATATCCACATAATTTTTCTTCCTCATGATGCCATCTATTTTGTGAAGTGCACAAGTCCCTCCTGCAGAAAAGCACCCCCACAACATGATGCCCCGTGCTTCACGGTTGGGATGGTGTTCTTTTTCTTGCAAGCCTCCCTCTTTTTCCTCCAAAGATAACGATGGTCATTATGGCCAAACAGTTCTATTTTTTTTTCATCAGACCAGAGGACATTTCTCCCAAAAAGTACGATATTTGTCCCCATGTGTAGTTGCAACCACCCGTAGTCTGGCTTTTTTTATGGTGGTTTTGGAGCAGTGGCTTCTTCCTTGCTGAGCGACCTTTCAGGTTATGTCGATGTAATGGCCGGATGCTTGTCCTGGTCCGCCCCTGAGTGCCATAGAGTAAGTGAGTGCTCTAGGCAGCAGAAGAATGAGAATAGAAAACATTAAGTCAATTAAGACAGGTAAACTGCAGCAGAGGTAAACAAGTAAATGTATCCCAACACACAGAGAGAGACTTCTCCTCAGGCCATTTATTTGAAAATCTGGGCCCGTAATCATGTTTGCTCTCTACCGCATCCATTAGCCCAATATAATTACTCTCTATCAGTCTGTGACTATGCAGCTGCTGGTTCAATATGACTGAAATACATTAACTCATCTGTGTACTGCATCCCAAATGGCAGCCTATTCCCTATATAGTGCACTAGTTTTGACTAGAACTACCTTTGGTCAAAGAACATTGTGCGCTGGTCTGAGCCCTACGGGCCCTTATCAAAAGTGGTCACTATGTATGAAATAGGGTGCCAGTTGGGAAGCAGCCAAGGTCTGTGTAGTTAAAGCAGAATGCCTTGTCTTCAATAAGACAACTTGTGAGGAAGGAATGAGGATTTCTTGGTTGCCATGACATTTAGGGAACAGAGTCAACGAGGGAGGGAGAGGGGTAAAGATGGAGGAACATCATTATTGTCCTTGTTTGCTCCGGCTCCTTATCTTCCGCCAACAGACTCGGCGGTACGTGTGTGTGTTTGTGTGTGTGTGTGTGTGTGTTTGTACGCACGTGCTGCCGGCTGTGTGCAAGTGTGAGTTCCCATGCACACTAAATATAACAACAAAAACTCTTCAATTTCACTTCATTACATTGTGCCCTACAGCAAATAAATAGTTCAATAATACAGCTTCACTTCATTCAATTACCATTAAATCCATTTCCCAACGCAGGTAAATTATAAAGGACAATTAATATGATCCCACTGTCACATCAAGCTCTATAGGACTTAATCATCATTAGTAAAGGGAGTCACTACATAGAATTAAGAAGTGGTGTTCATCTCATGGCAATTAATTTCCTCTCGAAGCTTGGTAAATTAAATCAATTTAGCCAAAGTTACAAGACCATTAATGATGAGTGGGTAAAAAACAACAACATGTGAGTAAATTTCACCATCAACAACAAGGTTCAGCAGTTTTGATTACAAAGCAATTAAATTAAGCCACCCTGGTGTCCCCATCAGCAAGAGACATGAGAACAGGATTTATAGATACTCATAAATTCTATTGTATCTTCATGTGAGCTTGGGAGCTACTTGATCATGTTTTGGTTTTATTTTGAATGGTCCAGCCTCTTGTCTCAAAGCATATAAATCACTTACTGCACCGATCCATCCAGGAATACAAACGCTAGCTAAATATGATTACACAGATCAGAGACCTCTTGTCATCACAGACTGAACTGCTCTAATTCTGAGGTAGGTTTGCAGAGGAGGTGTCTACAGTATATACGAGCAAATGATCAAACATGTCCCTGATTTGCCATCAATATTTTAAAAGTGTTCATACATCAAAGATAAAAAATACCATTATTTTGCAAGTCCCTTGGTAGCCAGTCAGTCGGTGTTCCACCTAGCCTGCTTACTAGTGGTTTGCCACAAAGTAAAATTGATGGAAACTAATGGCTGATCTCCTGGTGACTCTTACCAAACGATAACAATCCCTTCTGGGGCACAAAGAGGTCGTTTGGCCCACGGCGAGGAGGAGATAGGTCTGCCTTATGCATACCAGAGTGATCCTCCCCTCGTCTCTCTCTGGATCTACGTCTAGAGGGTAGGGGATAATGTTGATTTGGGAATCAGGGTTCATCTAGACCACACGGAGAAGGAAAGACACTCAGGTCACAGGTTCCTCACCAAATGTGAGTTGATACGGAAAAGTGATCACTGTGACCAACGACTATGAAAGACCCCTCAGGGGCGGCAGGTAGCCTAGTGGTTAGAGTGTTGGGCCAGTAACCGAAAGGTTGCTGGATTGAATCCCCGAGCTGACAAGGTAGAAATCTGTCATTCTGCCCCTGAACAAGGCAGTTAACCCACTGTTTCCTGGTAGGCTGTCATTGTAAATAACAATTTGTTCTTCACTGACTTGCCTAGTTAAATAAAATAAAAATACATAAAAAATAGCTTTAGACCCATACATGCATACAACTTTGGGGTCACACTTCAGTTTCTGTTTACACTTTCTTTCTAAGCGTCCATTCCATGGCTATTCTCTTTGTTAAAGGACTTCGTCTTTTTCCTCCTCAAGCAGCCAGTCTTTAATATTCACAGCCAGTTGCTGTCAAGGAGATGAGTGTTGAACACAGTGACAGGGCGTCAGCAACAAGAGCCCAGTCTGATAAACTCCCTATCCCCACAGAGATATGATTGCCCTTTCATCTGCTGATGCAAAAAAAACCTACAGAGTGTGTCACTGCTTTGAGCTAGCTGCTCCCCTCGCTGAATAAACCATGGAAGATTCTAGTTGAGCCTGCGTGGAGGCATTTTCTGTCATCACCGGGGACGTCCTCCTAGAATCAAACACCCCCACTAGCACTGAACTGCCCCGGGCTATTATAAATATATATATATATATATATATGTGACTTTTATTGTTACAAACAGGGGAGAAGTGGCAATGCTGAGGACAGCAGTCATGTGAGTGGAATTAGATCCAGAACGCACCTGTGTACTGTGAAGGCTACAGGTATCTTCAGCGTTTGAACCAGCCATGGGGTTGGGGTTGGTTAGCGATTAGCATGCTAGCCTTTGCAATCTGAGGGCAGATAAAATTTCAAATAAATAAGTTGCCAGAACATTCTTCATTACTCAGCAGAACCCTGTAGAGTTTCAACTCGTCAGTATGTGAAGGGAGGTTCAATGGCCTGAAGCTTTTCTCTATGAAACAGAGAAGAGAGAGTGCAATAGGTAAACAGAGACAGAGGAATAGTTAGATGGGATTTATAAAGGTACTATGGTGGAGGTGTAATTGGGAGAAACATGATTTGAGAAATGGATGATGTAATTCATGGCAATCTTAAGAGCATTTAAGCGTTAAGAAGAAAAGTGGTGTAAAGTTCATCGGAAGACTTTTCCAACAGGAATAACTTTTTAAGGTTTATATGGAATGACTGTTCTGGGAAAAAGATTTAGAGGCAATAAAGGAAAGCAATAAAATGGATAAATGTGGAATAAAGTAGACTAGACTGAGAGTCTTAGATGTTCCACAAGTGGCTACCCCCCTTATGCATTTATTCTGTTTGCAAAATGGCTGCCATGCATGCATCACCCATGTGCTGCCCTTACAAAAAGAGGTTCCTAACATCAAGGGTCTTTCCAGGTTAAATAAAGATTGAATACAATTAAAGTGTTGGCAGATGGGCTGTTTGTCCATTCAATGTAAAGCACTTTGAGAGCTAACCCACTGGGCACATCAATTCAAAGTCTATTCCACGTTGGTTCAACGTAATTTCATTAATTCAACCAGTGCTATATAATGATATCCATCATGAGAAATAGCACTTCTACTACTCAGTAGTTCGGCATGGACAAAAACCAAAAAACCTGACAGGGTGAATCAGATGGCCATTACTGAGAAATAGTTTCCACTTCAGGATATCTTTTTCTTACAGTTTAGATTGCAATAAACTGTAAGAAAAACATAAACTGGGGTGAAACTCTTTCTCTGCAATAGCTGTCTGATACACCCTCATATACACTACATTTCTGAAAAGGAAAAATAATAACACTGTACCTTTTGCAAAGTGGCCAAAGGTCTTTTCAGGCCATGGTTTCCCAGAAATAATGATGTTCTTGGATTTAGGCCACTTCACTTTCTGCTCATTTTCTTCAAGTCATTTCAGGAAACACTGAAATTGCACTATGCCTCTCTTTCTTTTTCTGCTGTCGGGGTGAAAACTGTCCAATCGGGTGGCCTGGTCACCCCTGAAGTCACGACCGTCAGTCCATTATTATTGATTAAGAAATTAAGTTAATGAGTTTATTGTATTGGTGGCAAGGCAGAGGCTGAGTAAAGACAATTGTTTTTATTGCAATATCAGCTATTTCCTTTCATGTTGCTCTCAGTGACGTTACCATGAGGCCGCAATTAAGGGTAAGATTCTATCAAACCCTCACTAGCTGACATCCGCATAGCGGTTGTATTGGTGGTGTCGGAGGTGGTACTGCGTTGGTTGTCAAATCCACAAACGTTACCATATCGTGGACACTGCCATTGGATGCAACGAAACCACACCCAACTTTATATCCGACAAATCGGATGCAGCCGTGTTAGAAGTTCATGCAGCCACGTTACAAGTCAAAACATTTGAATACATGATGTTCTATTGTCCACACCTCAATTAGACTTAGGCTATAAATCCCCTGTCCAAATGAACATCCAAACATAACTGTTTCTATTATCGATAGATCCAACAGTTTTTCTAGTAGTTAGGTGTAATAAGGCACGGAGTGGTTGGTGACACACAAGAGGAAGAGCTCACCATTTTATCAGCTCACACCTCCAACACTGTGGGTTAATGCTCAATTTGATTGAACCCTCCATGAAAATGTTGGCCTTCAGTGTAGGCCAGCCAGGAGTCACCACCAAAAGGAATTCTTGGAAAATAGAAACAAATACTTTCCCTCTAATACACTGACCTGGTTTCCCCTGCTTTAATTCAATGAGCAATCTTCCCATTTCTGTCAACCCGAGAGATTTCTGCCATCCTTCCTGATAATGGAGCTATTCTTTTCTTTGCCCAAGGCTATTTGGGTTCAGACAGTGAGCTGTGTGGTGAAGGTCCTTCGATGAATGACTTGGTAGAGAGAGATAGTGCAGAATTAGATTGAACAACATATGGCCTCTGAAGGAAATAAAAGGTTAGCAAACTTTTACATATAGGCCTCACTGGAATGCTTGTTTGAATGTGAATGTGTCATCCTCTCCACATGGCCTGACAGTAGGTTTAGGTAAGGAGAGGGATACCAGGATTAAATGGATACTTTGGGATTTTGGCAGTATGCTAGCACATACCATAGACTTTCAGTCATTGAGCTAACGCTAGTTAGCAGTGGCTCGAAAAACACCCTCTAACTTCCTTCATACTTGACACCGAGACATAAAAATGGTGTCCACAAGTATATCTGACTCTGGTGAAGTAGATAAAGGGCCTCATTGCCAAAATCCCGAAGTAACCCTTTAAGGTTATGGACCCTAATCCAAACCTTAGCATGATGTCCACATCCCAACTAGGGTTAGGGTAAGGTTCAGGGTTTGGGTTGTGAAGAAGGTTAGTGTTGAGTCGGGATGTGGACATGAAGCTAAGGTGAGGGTTGAGACAGTCTAACCAAGAGTTCATCTCCAGGTCGTTTATATTTGACCCAACCAAAGCTCACCTTTCCATCAGACTGGTGTCCACCCACCCTCTGCTTGTGTTCAGCCTGTTAGGTTATTCAAACTTTCCCACCTGGACAAGAGAAATACCTAAGTAAGAATATTGTACATTGACTACAGCTCAGCATGTAACACCATAGTGCCCTCCAAGCTCATCATTAAGCTCAGGGCCCTGGGTCTGGACCCCTCCCTGTGCAACTGGGTCCTGGACTACCTGACGGGCCGACCCCAGGTGGTGAAGTTGGGCAACGACACCTCCGCCACGCTGATCCTCAACATGGAGGCCCCACGGGGGGCGTGCTCAGCCCCCTCATGTACTTCCTATTCACTCATGACTGTGTGGCCACGCACGACAACAACTCAGTCATCAAGTTTGACGACACAACAGAGGTAGGTTACCAACAATAACGAGATCCTACAGGGAGGAGGTGAGAGCCCTGGCGGAGTGTTGCCAGGAAAATAATCTCTCCCTCAACGTCAACAAAATGAAGGAGCTGATCATGGACTACAGGAGACAGCAGAGAGAGCACTGTTTCATGAGCTGAAATAAAAGATCCCAGAAATTGTCCATATGCACAAAAAGCTTTTTTCTCTCAGATTTTGTGCACAAATTTGTTTACATCCCAGTTAGTGAGCATTTCTCCTTTGCCAAGATAATCCATCAAGCTGACAGGTGTGGCATATCAAGAAGCTGATTAAACAGCATGATCATTACACAGGTGCACCTTGTTCTGGGGACAATAAAAGGCCACTCTAAAATGTGCAGTTTTGTCACACAACACAATGTCACAGATGCCACAGGCAATTGGCATGTTGACTGCAGGAATGTACACCAGAGCTGTTGCCAGAGAATTGAATGTTTATATCTCTACCATAAACCGCCTTCAATGTCGTTTTAGAGAATTTGGCAGTACGTCCAACTGGCCTCACAACCACAGACCATGTGTATGGCGTTGTGTAGGCGAGTGGTTTGCAGATGTCAACTTTGTGAACAGAGTGCCCCATGGTGGCGGTGGGGATATGGTATGGGCAGGCATACACTACAGACAACGAACACAAATTGCATTTTATCGATGGCAATTTGAATGCACAGAAATGTTGTGACGAGATCTTGAGGCCCATTGTGAGGCCCATTTTTATTTAACTTCTCAGTATCCAGTGGGTCTCTAGCGGGCTCATCCCGTATCTGTGACCAACAGAAGCATATCTGTATTCCCAGTAATGTGAAATTCATAGATTAGGGCCTAATGAGTTTATTTAAATTGACTGATTTGAACTGTAACTCAGTAAAATCTTTGAAATTGTTGCATGTTTTCATTCAGTATGTTTGACTTTTGACCCTTTAGGTTTCTTCCTCTCCACATGGCCTCACAGTCAATACAGTATACAGAATGTCTATATCTCCCCCTGCTGGCAAGACGTCGTACTAAACCATGTACCACCTGAGTTAGCAGGTTAAAAACTGAATGGAGCAGACAAGTGACAATGAAAAAGCATTTAATTATGATAAGTGAAAACACTTTTAATTTTAAAGCAAATGCTTTGCAGATTGGCGTGATTCATGTTCTTATCATGCCAGTAAATTTGTTTTCCAGTCTTAACCAATCCTGTCAACCCGTAAATGGAGAATGCCTCCCGGCAAAATGCAATATATGATTGAAGAGCTCTGTGGGTTTTCCTTTTACACACACACACACACACACACACACACACACACACACACACACACACACACACACACACACACACACACACACACACACACACACACACACACACACACACACACACACACACACACACACACACACACACACACACAGTGCATTGTCCACTTTTAAGGGTCCCCTCTCACACCACTGTTCTGTCTCTGGGGAACACTATGATAAAACACTGGTGTGCTCCACCAGCAGAAACATATCATGATCAGAATGCTAACCCAGCTCTCTGACCTAGTCAAAAAAGACATCCTGCAGGCAATCATGACATTCTGCTCCCTCTGCAGTGGGTTGATTGTATTTAGCCATAGCCTCAGGTTCCCTTCATCTAAATTCCCCAACTTCAACACTTCCAGGCCTGCTCCTGCTCATTGATAAGCCTGGCCATGGAGGGAGAACTAAGGTCTTAGACAGACTGCTACTCCCTGACACCCGGAGAGGACTGAGGATGATACCGGCTGAAAAGACAATGACTACCTCGGCGACCTTGGAGAGACGTGTCTGTTACCGTGACGCCCAGCACCTCTCAAACTTCTGATCATGAGAAGCAGTTGCCATGGTGAGGCTCGGCTCGCTACGTAATATAAACTCCAGGGTGACCTTCCCTAATGGCCGACGACCTTCTATCTCTGTGTTTAAAGGCCATTGATTTATCCTGTCCCTCTAACGCTATTGAGATTCACATGCAAATGGGTACTATTAATTGGGCTAAAATGAAAAGGTTCTGTATTGAAGGGTTCTACTTTCAGACTGGAGAGAGAGAGAGAGAGCGACTCTTACTCATGCATTAGTAATCATCCCTTCTCCTCTCCTCTGTCTGATTTAATGGCGACAGGTTCAACATGTGCATGGACCTGTGTGCCCTGCTGAGAACAAGGAGAATGACTTGAACATTCATTACTCTTTCTTCACCCATGCAGATCATTTCTAGTAGTTTCAAAGACGTGGAGCATACACTTTGAGTGGCTCAATCAAATCATATTATTTTATCAAATATAGTGAAGTGCTGATTAATATACAAGACAAGTTTTCAACAAGCAACAGATCTAGCCTCATACCCTGAGAATGCAAATCACATCTCATATTGCCATATAACGCCCTGATACACGTGTATTTTTGTATAATGAAATTGCATATGAAATGTATGACATAGCGGTGTGAGAAGCAGCGAGACATAATTATCAAAACATCAATGCCCACACAATATAGTGTAGTTCTTCTGAGATCCACTGGCCTCTCTCTCCAGTAGAGGGCAGTCTACTCCCATGGGGAATGTGCCTGGTACCTGCGGTAAGGAATCCGCAGTAGGGGAAACAGCGCCACTGGCCACCCCAACACTGTTGTACCCTTGATGCTGATTTTGTTGCCGAGCAGAAGAGCGTCGCTCAGCACAGTAAAAAAATTTATAACAATACATACTGTGCTGTTCTATCACGTGTGCAATGATGTCAGAGGGAAAAAACTCTCTCTCTCTTTCTCTCTGTCTCTCTCTCTCTTTCTGTCTCTCTTGCACTCTCTCAAGTGTTCTCTTCCCTCTGCCCTTGAGCATTCTCCCCTGCCCACGGCAGATCTGAGGTGACTGGATGGCGGAGGCATTATGATGATGGTTCTACTGAGCCTCTCCCCTCCAACTAAGTGCAATCTCTGCCACATTGCTTACACCTGTCCCCTTGTCTTAGTTCTGGGAGGAAGAAGCATCAAGTGCATCCATAGCCTCTTATCATTCTGTAACATGGGTGGCTCTCATTAGGCCTGGCTCCCATCAGACAGTGACTTAGGGTGGCACCAGAAAGTCACTAGAGAGGTAGAGAGAGAGTGAGGGAGAGGGAGAGGGAGAGGGAGGGAGAGCGGGAGAGAGAGAGAGAGAGAGAGAGAGAGAGAGAGAGAGAGAGAGAGAGAGAGAGAGAGAGAGAGAGATCTTCAAAACAGCTTTCCCCCTAACCTACACAGATGTGTTTAGATTCAATTATCAAAATGTTAAAGCTTCATACCATAACTTCATAACATCGTAAATAGCAGCTACAGAGTTGGTTACTATGAGAACCACATCCTAAGCACATGACATCAGGCCCCCTGATCACCACCTGTCTGTCTTGGCATTTCATGCATTTGGTTGGCCCTGGCATAGAGGCTGCTAACAAGACATACAGAAGAAACCCCCCTCTAGCCTAGCGTGCACCCCAACCCACTGCCTAATAATAACTTGTATGCTGTGGTGGACTGGAGGAGAAACCACAGCGAGAGAGAGAGGAGAAGAAGAGGACTGAAACCTAAAGCATGGGAAAGCATGTGAAGCCATAAACGCCTCGAAGAAGGGGCCCGCATGGCCGGTCGGTCGACCCTGGTGTTGCACAAGAACCCCTTCATATATAGAGGGAACCCGAGAAGGGGGAAACACAGAGTATTAGTATCTCAGAGACCTGCTATCAGAACACTGCTCCGATTGGTTAGACACAGAAACATTGCTTTTGTAATTGATTATTTGGCAGACACTGCGGTTTATTGGGAACAATAGGTTGTGGGTGGAAACAGGCATGCACACTGCAAGAGTTCACATAATGTACTGTGCTGGGGCTTTATAATTGCTAACTATTTATATCCCAACGATATTCAATTAGAGAGCTGGTAGATTATGCACCATGACCTTCCATAAAAGTATGCACAAGAAGAATAGAATAATCTACGTTAAATGTACTGCTTAGTCAATGTAGGAACAAGTGACCGTACATCCACCCAGTGCCAGGCATAGGCCAGATGTTTCCTTCTGGTCCACTGGGATTATCTTCTGCTGACACAGCTAAACAGAAAGGGGCACAGGGGGGCTAGCTACACCATAACTCTCTCCTTAGGCAGGTGGCATCAAGGGGTGCTGTGGTGGAAGGAGTCATCGCCGTTCCTGTAGGATTCTGCAGGGTTCTTCTCTCTGCACCGTCTGCCCCTCTCTCTCTCTCTCTCTCTCTCTCTCTCTCTCTCTCTCTCTCTCTCTCTCTCTCTCACAACAAGCAGCAGTAATTTGCAGCCCAGATACATTCCTAAACATAACTTGGCGAATACTTTTTCTATATTTGTCAGCCTGGACCCTGCCAAGGGCTTCCCCAAGTTCCCTGGCATCGAGTAGAAGAGAGGGATGAGAGGGAACGAGAGAGGGAGGGAGAGAAACTGAGGGTGTTGTGTTTCTGGAGTGCCTGTGGTGCTACTCTCAGATGAACAGATGAGCAGTGAGGGCAGGGAGTGAGAGAAAGAGAGATGAAGGGAGGGAAGGAGGGAGAGGAGGGGGTCAGTGCTGGGATTGTCACGGGAAGGGAAGGAGCTGCTCCTTCTGAGTGTGTGAGGTGTGAGGGGCACTTGTACTAAGGAACATAGGAGAAGGACATACTGTATAAACCTACAATATGAGCAGAACCACCTTCTTTGAGGTAAGACTGGCGTTTGAATGTATACTTGAACATATAGGGGTCCTCAACAGTTTCAAATCCTATTTTAAGTGATGTGTTTTAAACATTTTTGACATGGTACTGTGGTGGCATGTGGAAAATAGTTACGTTTATTAATTTCCATTATCATGACTACACTAGGTCTGTGATACGCATAATAGGACTGTTATTGTATTTGTTGTGTTCTGAGAGTCCCCTACAACACTATAGTGTTGACACACCACAACAGAAGTTTGAAACCTCTTATAAGAGGCCTCAGCCGAATGAAGCATTATTTATGTGAACGCTAATGAAGAAGAATGGAAGTCTGGGTCAAGAAGTGGGTCATGAAAGGTCATGACCATTAGAATGATACTGGGTCACATCAGTCCAAACAGAGTGATGGTGGTCAATTATAGAAAAGTGTGTAGATGAGTGACTACACTTGAGAAACTTCCCTGCAGTGCTAGTTAGCATTGCTGCATTGATTTTCGCTAGAATTGTGTCTAATTGTATTTCATTGCAATCAATCTGACAAATTGTTGATCTGTCTGGGTAAAAATAGATGCTTCTCACATTTAGCTTTTTGGATAATTCTTCTATCACACTTGATGGCCTTTTCTTATTCTAATTGCTACAACCTTTGCAATAAAATGAACAGCACAGCAGTCTGACTTTAATATTCTGAGAAATCCTCCTTGGTCATTATAACTCTGTGAATCCCCATTATGGCTATGTGAAACGGTTAAGTTTCCTCCAATGGCCTTGCACGGGGCCCCTGAGCCATGGGGTGACCGGTCATGTCACATCTAATCTAATCAATAATAATGTCATTAGCTTAGCTTTCATTGACTTGGTGTTACAGCATATTGCTGCTGCCATGCTAGCTAGGCTAACTCTATTACCATGTCTGCTAGGCTAGCTAGTTCTCTCTCTGTGGTCTAATCATAAATAAGCGCATGTGTAATTGAGTACTAGAGCAACAGGTCTGTCATCCACCCGATTTATAGCCTCCCACTGGCATGTTCTCCGAGCTAGTCAGAGTTACAGGGAAGCCACATGCTAAATTAACACGCATTCCCATTGCTGTGGTCTAGTCTAGAGATAAAAAAAAACATTAGGGAGAGAAACCTCAAGTATCCATCTCGTAAGATAATCATTAAAGAACACGAGGTGAAAGACAACTCAAAGACAGCAAACTAGCATTAGTTTACTTGGTACTTGTTTATGTCATTAGTAATAACAGGCTAATATTAGCGTTAGCCATGCTACTATTTTTAGATGCCTCTTCTGTTAATTTACTTATATTTATCACCTGGCACCTGTATGATGAATAACTTTCATGTACTTATTTTAGTTTGAGGGTAATTGTTTGGATATTAACTGTATCTACTGTAATTATGTATTGATATTTTTATTTATTTATGCGGTGCAGCGGAACATCGGAAGAACTGTAATTATATTATATATTTGTTTAACAATGTGTCAAATTATCCTGTAAGGGATGGGTTGCCAATAGGCAAATATTTTTTAAGTAAATGAATGAACTCATTACTCCCAGTGTTTAAGCTAGAACACTAAAACATCTTTAGCAAAAACACCAGCTCCAGCACCTTCAAGTATCCGTCTCGTTAGATAATTATTAAGTAAAGACCACAATGGTGAAAGGCAACCCCAAGACAGCAGACTATCATTCATGAATGTATACTTTGCTTATGTCATGTTAGTGTTATGCTGATAGGCTAATATTAGCATTAGCCATGCTAATATTTCTAGATGCCTTTTTTGTTTCATTTACTTAAATGTATCTATTCTATTTACTTATTTTTGTTTAGGGATAATTTTTTTGGCTAAATGTATCTACTGATATTATGTATGAATATTTGTTCTTTCTCTATAAGGTGCAGGGGAACATCGGAAAAATCACTGTAATGTATATTGCATTTGTTTAACAATAGCTACGTTTCTATCTATTTCTTGAAAAATCTTCAAATATTCGCACAAAAGAATATGTACATTTTACCGGTAGCGGTGTGTTTCCGTCAAACTGGCTTGTTCCATCAAAACCTGTGTGTAATAACACATAAAAAGCACTTTTTCATATAACTTTTCATTTGCCAAATAAAAAACAGAAGTTCTATGTTTTCCGTCCCATTTCTCTGGCTAAAAAGTATTGCAATAAACAGCAAAATATGTGCCAAAACCATTTAATGTGCCCACTCTGGTCTTGGCATATGCGCTTTACACACTGGGGACAGATTTAAATTCAATGTCAATTCAGCGTTGGTTCAACGTAATTTCATTGAAACAACTTTGATTCAACCAGTGTGTGCCCAGTTGGGAGCTAAACGCTCAGGAAATGCTACATGATGAGATTATGGATAAGAGGCAGATCATTTTTAGTTGTCAATTGTCAGCCAAGCACCAATCGTTATGTCACTAGCATATTAAGACCTCAATATTTATTGGAAAGGGCATCAAGCTCATGATCATGCACTTTCACCACCTTGTGACGTTTGTTAAAACTTATTTCCTCTGTAGCCTAATAAACTGCATGCTTTTCCAAGTAGTTATGGGAGGACCACACAACATAGCATCGCGTGACTCCAAATTTACCGTGACATGATAAAATATTTGCATGGAAACATGGTTAATGCGCCAATAGACGATTTGACACAGAAATCTGACCCCCAGGTCAGGTAGCCTAACAGTTACGAGCGTAAGCCAGTAACTAACAGGTAGCTGGTTCAAATCCATGAGCTGAATAGATTAAACATCTGTTGATGTGTCCTTGAGCAAGGCACTTAACCCTAGTTGCTCTGGATAAGAGTGTCTGTAAATGACTAAAATGTAAATTCATTCATCAGTCCTGGTGTTTTAGCTAGAACACTAAAGCATCTTTAGCTAAAACACCAGCTCCAGCACTCAGAGACATCGGTGGATCTGTCAGCCATTACTTAGAGTGTGTTGCTGGGAAGGCCTTGTCCACCACTCATCATTACTAGTGTATTTACAGCAGCTGGAGTGGAGGCTAGGGCAGATTTAAGGCAGGCTGTCAATAGGGAGAGCACGGAAATCAACTGCTCCTTATTGAAAAAAGAGTTGATTTACAACAACAGTCATTGTCTGGCCAGGGGAGGGGTCTGACACTTTAAAGAGAGAATAGACATCTCAATCATCTAGTATCTCTGCGTGAGCGGCCTAGAGTAGGCAAGGCAAAGTGAACACACCTATGTGCTACGCCATTTACTATTGCCTTCAATTCAATTTGCATTCCCTTATGGTTAGATATGACATGGTTTGACATTACAACTATTCCGTGTAGGTTGTAGATCAGCAATTACAGGGGTTTTACATTTACAGGCTTGTCTTTCTCGCATCTCTCTGGTTTGACACTAGCACCACTTTACACTCTCGCACGTGCGCGTACTCTCTCCCTCTCTCTCTCTCTCACTCACTCTCTCGCTCTTTCTCTCTCTCTCTCTCGCTCTTTCTCTCGCTCTCTCTCCATCCTCCATCAGCAGAGCCTTGTGTCCCCCTGAGAGGGGAGAGACATCTATGATAATTGGATTGACAAGAGCACCACGACACTGGGTTCAAACTGTTTTACACAACACAGCGCTGATGACACCCCCGAAACTCCTCGCACACCATCAGCAAGACAAACAAACACCCCTGTAACCCCCTCTCTGATGCAATAGCACATCATAACATCAAAACATTACATTACAAGCAAGCAGGGGTGAGGATAGAATCGACTCTTTGTCCATCCTTGGTGGACCTCTCGCTCTCTCCACCCCTCCCCTCTCTCTCTCTCTCTCTCTCTCTCCTTCTCCCTCTCCCCCTCTCTCTGTTCTTTTCTTTAGCTGTGCATTCAGCAAATCTTTAGGTATCCATTAGGGGGTTATTACACTATCCAGTAAAAGAGCAATTTAGATACGACAGCTCTGCTGAGCTCCACACTATGGATGGAGCACCGAGTGCTTTCAGGGCAGATTGCGAGCGCCTGCCGACGGGCCTCTCTGTGCATATACGGTATATCACCACCTGACAAAGGCTAATTTAGATTAAAAAGATCTGCTTCCACTGCAACCTCCGCCAGACCCGACGCATCTTTCTTGACTTGGACTAGTTCGTAAAGTCACCCATCTTAAAAAGGAAGGATTCTCTTTTCGACCTTTGGTTTATGAAGGTCATGTCATAATATAGGTAGCCATGCTGTGACTGAAGGGTGCTCCTGGGTGAGATTATCAATATTGGCTTGAGTGGAGCTATCTGGTGGTGTCAGGGGACAGTTGGTAAGATGTTGACTCAAAGACAGTTTGACTGGATTAGGAATTAGATGCAAGCTGTCCTCTCAACTTCAATATGGACAAATCGAGCCTGAAAACGTGATCGCTGTGGCTTTCCATGACAATGGTGAAGGTATGATTGAATACTCACTATGCTAAGAGAGACAGAAGCCTTGTATAGGCTGTGTATTACTTGAAGAAGCCACTAAGAAAGCTGCGTTGAACCTTCTTCTTTGTCTTTTTCTTTGTCTTCGTTTTCTGCTTCTTGAGAGTGAGGCTGACTATGGCCAGGGTGCTACTTCTGGGAAGTGTTGATGAGTCCGCGGGGTCGGCGGACAGGGCACGATGCTATCAACAGATCATCACACTGACACTTCCTGATTTACTGACACTTATACTGAACTTTTTGATGTGCCAGTCCTCCTGTAGGCATTGCGTAATGTCCAGACGTTGTACATGCTGCTTACTAGCTACTGTATACTGTTTGATGTCACTCACCAGGTTCTCTCCCCCACAGGTGGAGGTTCTGGATGGCAGGACCAAGCAACAGCTTTGTTTTCTAGATAAGGTAGGTTACAGCCCGCACCCTGGCTATTAGTCCTGACAAAACATTCAGGATATTCAGAAGTCTATAACAAGTGCATGAATTACAGTATAAATAGCATGAGCTTGAACATCTAAGTTATCATGGAAGTATTTTAATATGTTGGTGTTACTTATACTCATATCACTGATATTTGGTCTCTATTTCCAGGTGGAGCCCCATGCTACAATAGGAGAAATCAAGAGTCTTTTTCACAAGTCATGTATGTGTTTGTTGACTTACAATCTAGTCTAGAATTTATATAGTCCATGTGTGTAGCCAGACTGACCAGATGCTATGTCTAGTGAGCCTGGAACTGTCAGAGGCAATGAGAGCACTACAGCTGAAGTCTTCTCCAATGTGATTACTTACTACTAGGCCTGCAGCCAAATTAAACTGTGTGTGTGCTTGTGTGTGTGTGTGTCTCAGATCAACAGTTGTATCCAGCCAGACAGGACCTCAAGCTCCACCCCAGTAAGTGAATACTGTTGTCAAGCGGTGGGTGTAGCTGATGTAGGTAGTCAGGCGCAGGAGAGCAGAGATGAGTGTACTAAGTACTTTTACTTAGGCAAAGTACAAAACAGAACGCAATCGCGTCATAAAACAAATGCCCAAAACCAAGTAAGGCAGGACAAAGTACAAAATACCGGCTGAACAAAGCACAGGTGAAAACATAACAAACCCGGCGTAAATCAACATGCCGAAAACAAACAATTCCACACACAGACATGGGGGAAACTAATGGTTAAATAGACAACAGTAATGAGGGAAAATGAAAACCAGGTGTGTGGAAAAACAAGACAAAACAAATGGAAAATGAAAGGTGGATCGGCGATGGCTATAAGACCGGTGACGTCTACCACCGAACACCGCCCGAACAAAGAGAGGAACCGACTTCGGCGGAAGTCGTGACAGTACTTCTTGACGCGGCTGGGCCGACACCGGCTTCGGGGACGACCCGGAGGGCGAGGTGCAGGGCGACGGTGGAACTCCCGCAGCATTGAAGGGTCAACAAGTCCTCTGCCGGAACCCAGCATCTCTCCTCCGGACCGCACCCCTCCTAGTCCACGAGGTACTGAAGGCCCCTCGCCCGACGCCTCGAGTTCAGTATGGAGCGAACTGAATACGCCGGGGCCCCTCGATGTTCAGAGGGGGCAGAGGAACCTCCCGCACCTCAGACTCCTGGAGCGGGCCAGCCACCACCGGCCTGAGGAGAGACACATGGAACGAGGAGTTAATACGGTAATCGGGGGAAGCTGTAACCTATAACTAACCTCATTCAGTCTCCTCAGGACTTTAAATGGCCCCACAATCCGCGGCCCCAGGGGCAGGTTTCGGGTCGAGAGCCAGACCCGGTCCCCCAGTGCGAACACCGGGGCCTCACTGCGCTGGCTTTCTGGCGCAGCACGGCCCGCTGAAGGTGAACATGAGCAGCCTCCCATGTCTCCTCCGTACACCTGAACCAGTCGTCCACCGCAGGAGCCTCGATCTGACTCTGATGCCAAGGCGCCAGAACCGGCTGGTACCCCAGTACGCACTGGAAGGGAGAGAGGTTAGTGGAGGAGTGGCGGAGCGAGTTCTGGGACAGACCTCCTTCTGAACAGGTCCACCAGCTGGTCGAAGGTGAGGGTGGTGTCCCTGCAGGCCAACTCCCGACGGACGTCCTCGCGCAAAATGCAGCGATAGTGGTTGATCAGGACCCTGTCGTTCCATCCCGCGCCGGGGGCCAGGGTCCGAAAGTCCAGTGCAAACTCCTGGGCGCTCTTCGTCACCTGCCTCAGATGGAAGAGACGTTCACCCGCCGCTCTACCCTCAGGTGGGTGGTCGAAGACTGCCCGGAAGCGGCCGGTGAAATCCTCGAAGTGGTCCGAAGGAGCCGGGTGGATGGTTGCCAGGTAGAGCTCCAGCTGTAATAGGAAACCCTGGCAACCTGCAGCCGTGCCGTCGTACTCCCAGGGAAGGGAGAGACGAATCCCACTGGGACCGGGTGAAGGAGGAACGAGTAGTGAGGACCCTGGTTGTGCTGGTGGAGGCGCTGGAGGAACTTGCTGTCTCTCCCAGCTATCCATTGCCCGAATGACCCGGTCCATGGCGGCGCCGAGATGGTGGAGCATCGCCGCGTGTTCCTGGACGCACTCCTCAACCCCAATACCCGGGGCACCTGCTCCTGCTGACTCCATTTCGAAAGTGGGGAATTCTGTCAAGCGGTGGGTGTAGCTGGTGTAGGTAGTCAGGCGCAAGAGGGCAGAGATGAGTGTACTGTGGAAACTGTATGTGTTTAGATTACTAGTACTATCAATCTGAACTACAGCAGAGTGTTGAGTTACTCAGTTTTACATCCTCATTTGTTTTTAAAGATTTGATTGAATTGGATATTTAAAACAATACAATCTACAAAGTTAAAAGCTGAAACAAAAGCTAAACATCTAATAAATTATTTGCAGGAGAATGTAAGGCTATCTGTCCGCCAATTGAAGCTCAACAGAAGTTAGGTGATGCAACAGGACAACAACCCAAAAGACAGAAGTAAATCAACAACAGAATGGCTTGAACAGAAGAAAATACCCCTTCTGGAGTGGCCCAGTCAGTCCTGACCTCAACCTGATTGAGATGCTGTGGCATGACCTCAAGAGAGTGGTTCACACCAGACATCCCAAGAATATTGTGGAACTGAAACAGTTTTGTAAAGAGGAATGGTCCAAAATGCCTCCTGACCATTGTGCAAGTCTGATCTGCAACTACAGAAAACGTTTGGTTGAGGTTATTGCTGCCAAAGGAGGGTCAACCTGTTATTAA
The DNA here is from genome assembly GCA_030435695.1 of Brachymystax lenok tsinlingensis. Classification (NCBI taxonomy): domain Eukaryota; kingdom Metazoa; phylum Chordata; class Actinopteri; order Salmoniformes; family Salmonidae; genus Brachymystax; species Brachymystax lenok. The sequence continues at coordinate 21,521,803 of CM059782.1, forward strand.
ATCCAAGGGTTCACATACTTTTTCCAAACTGCACTGTGAATGTTTACACGGTGTGTTCAATAAAGACATGAAAAATTAGAATTGTTTGTGTGTTATTAGTTTAAGCAGAATGTGTTTGTCTATTGTTGTGACTTAGATGAAGATCAGATCCAATTGTATGACCAATTTATGCAGAAATCCAGGTCATTCTAAAGGGTTCACATACTTTTTCTTCCCACTGTACCTTATTACTGAAGAGCAAAGGTCTACCGTTATGCAATCTCATTTAGCAGAAAACACTGTAGCTAAATGGGTCAATATCTGCTCTGTTGAGCTTACACTAAAATGCCGTTCAATTACTCTTTCATGTAACAGGTTAGGAGAAAGGTCACCTAGCTGAGCTTGTAGGACAAGAGAACATGAACAATGACTTGGTTCTAATAGAGAAATATTCTTAGAATCCAATACATTTTAAATGGAAAATGAAGTCCTTGGTCTGTGAGGAAAGGAGCAGGACAACCACTCTCTGCAGTTTATTTTCACAAGGTCTTGTTTATAATGTTTTTTCAGAAGGAAAATCACTGAGGGATGACGATGTACTACAAAACCTACCAGTTGGGACCACAGCAACCTTATATTTTAGGGACCTGGGTCCACAGGTTGGGTGGACAATGGTAAGAGGCTGTGACATTCTACAGATTCAAACTTCAGTCCCCCATCAGACTCTTATTAACTTTGATATTTGACATGAGCCTCTTCTTTCAAGTCTCATGTTTATTTGACGTGTGTAATGACATTTTGGACATCTTAACCCTTTTCTTCTATTGGCAGGTGTTTTTAGCGGAGTACTTTGGTCCTCTGTTTATATACCTCGTGTTCTATTTCCGAGCTCCGTATATCTACTCACACCAGGATGCGTTCACCTCCAGCCCCTACTCAGTGGTCACGTAAGTCAGTCACTAATACACCTAGTAATATACTGATCAGTTATAGCTAACATCCAAATCCAACATCTGTCTGTCTGTCTGTCTTTCTCTTTCTTTGCCTCCATCCCCCCTTCCCCTCTCTTATCCTTACCTTTCTCTCTCCCACCTGACTATCTTCTCTTTGTCTTTCTCTCTCTCTCTCTCTCTCTCTTCTCTCCTTCAGACTAGCCTGTGCCTGTCACACCTGCCACTACATCAAGAGGTTGATTGAGACTATCTTTGTGCACCGGTTCTCCCATGGTACCATGCCTCTCAGGACTATAGTCAGGGTATGGACCACATACTCCAGAACACTGTTTCACTTTGACCTGAGCTACTTTACTTTAAGGCCATGTAATTTATAGTACTACTATCTTACATTACAGTGTAACATTAGGGTCTAAACTACATTAGGGTCATGCACTTTACAGTGCTCCTTTACATTAGGGTCATATATTTTACAGTACTACTATCATACTTTACAGTGCTTCTTTACATTAGGGTCATATATTTTACAGTAATACTGTCATACTTTACAGTGCTCCTTTACATTAGGGTCATATATTTTACAGTACTACTATCATACTATAAAGTGCTCCTTTACATTAGAGTCATGTACTTTATAGTACTACTATCATACTTTACAGTGCTCCTTTACATTAGGCTCATGTACTTTACAGTATATTGTCAATAACAACTACTGCTCCTCAAATTCTCAATACAAAACATACAGTGATGTTCTGTCATTGTCCTATCAAAGGCTTATTATACACTGCAACAGTATAATTCTCTGATTAGAGCATAGACATGCCATAGAAATATTTTACAATAATAACATATGACTTTTATTAGAAACACTGCCAATTTGACAGTATGCTTACTGGTGTTTACCTCTCTTTCTGTCAGAACTGTGTATATTACTGGACCTTCTCAGCATGGTTAGCCTTCTACATCAACCATCCACTGTATACACCACCATGTAAGTCCTCTGTCATTCAGACCTACCACTTTGTGCCTCAACAAAACATACAGTCCTTCCTGTACTCCATAAATAGGTACACAACATCACAATAATAAGAATTATTGTGGGCTCACCAAAACATCTACACTAACCACTGGCTTATGTCTCTCCACAGCGTATGGGGATATGCAAGTGAACTATGCACTGGCCATATTTGTGGTATGTATTGCTGACAGACACCCAATGAGGTCATAAACATGAGACATCATTATTACAGATGACTTGGACGTGTGTGAACCCGATATGTGTTTGTGTTTTGACTGCAGCTCTGTGAGTTAGGGAATTTCTCCATTCACGTGGCCCTGAATAACCTCAAGGCAGAAGGTGGGCCCAAGTGCAGAAAGTTCCCTCAGCCGACGAAGAACCCATTCACATGGCTGTTCTTCTTCGTGTCCTGCCCCAATTATACCTACGAGGTAAGGCTGAAGGATATGTTTTATTTAACTAGGCAAGTCAGCAAATTCTTATTTACAATGACAGCCTACCCCTGACGATGCTGGGCAAATTGTGCGCCGCCCTATGGGATTCCCCAATCAGGTTGTGATACGCCTTTAGCACTGAGATGCAGTGCCGTAGACCGCTGTGCCATTTGGGAGCCCTATGATAATGTTTGCTAGTCGGAAAGAGTCACACACGTCTGTTAATAATATGGAATATCAATGGAGTAACAAAATATCTGTATTTCTTATATGTAGGTAGGAGCCTGGGCGAGTTTCTCTGTCATGACCCAGTGTCTACCAGGTCAGTTGATTCATATCATATTTTATACATTTTCTAGTTTTAATTTTATTTCCCATATCTAATTAATATGTTGGCCATTTTACTCACCCAGGCATTTTATATACATGACTCGTTTGTTGGTTGCACTTTGTTGCCACTAAGGTACAATACATGCTCTATTATTTTTCCATCTCTCCACAGTGGCCTTGTTCACCTTCTTAGCTTTCATCCAGATGACCATCTGGGCCAAAGGGAAGCATAAAACCTACTCCAGGGAGTTTAAGGACTACCCACACCTGCGCATGCCAATCATCCCGCTCCTCCTCTGACCATGCTACAAAGGTGTGCCATTCTGACTGGAGTATTGGGGGCTTCAGCCTGCTTGAAAGGTTGTGATGATTAGTGGGTTACTGTGTTTCTCGCAAAGCAAGAAGACCCACTGCTCCTTTATCTATCGCCATGGCAATGGTCTGTTATCTTTTCAACCACCACTATGCAAGGATAGACTCTGCCAGGATAGACTCTGCCAGGATAGACTCTGCCAGGATAGACTATGCCATTGTCTTAGAAAGAGGAGCAAACGAACAGTATTAAAGAATCATAGACATGGAGTATTGTTGACGTGTGGATGAACTTTTTAGGAATATATACTAGTGAATTGACAGAAAGGAATGTCTCATCTCAACAATACTGATGAACTGCTAATGAGAATTCCTGCATTGATAATGTCTAGTTCAATCATTGAAACACAGCTATATTAAGGAGTTATTGGTATTAGTCGTGTTACTGATCATGATGATTGACTGACTGTTACAATGCAGCTACTGAATGTTCCGACATTGTTGGCATTCTTAGTCTATAGAGAGTGGAAATCAACCGAAAAACGATGAAGTTATGAATTTATGGATGAAGTTATATATAATCGACAATATTATTTAGTAATAAGTTATTGTGCATTTCCTAGAGGAAATGTGTGTATGTAACTTGATATGATATGCCTGTTTAGGAAGTCTTTATTATGGCTGAAGTGTAACAGGGCTATTTTCAGTAAGGAAAGCTGAGTGTGTTAACTGAGAAGTGTTCTAGAACCAGGAAAATGGAACATAGAACTAGCAGATGTCTAAGTTGTACATGTTTGAATGTAACGAGCAACCTGATGATTTTAACTTTGTCAGACAGTTGAGGATAATTCAGTAATGTATTACTTTATATATCGTTCAAGATAACTACAATCTGTCAAATTCTCAGGTGTTACTAGATGCAACAGGTACTGTTACATACTGTACAAATTATAGCCAAAATCGTTTTGTATACAAAGTGTAAATATCAAATAAATAATTTTGATCATTTAAAAAATAAGTCTTCTATCATGTCAATTTATCTAAAATGAGAGTCATGCATATTTCACGAAGAATCAATCAGTGTTTACAGAAAATATTTATTTGAAATTATTATTATCGCAGAGACAATATATATATATATATTTCTTGTAAAAATAATCTCTGATTTGCAAACTAATCATTTATCTGCCATTTGCATAAAACTTTAAAATTGTATACACACAAGGAAGCGCAATGTTTGAACAGTACATATAGGCTTACAAAATCAGATTATCACTTCAATATGAATTCAATAACAGCAAATGTATTTTTACAGTCAAATTCTATATTGCACTAGTAGATTTTCATTTATCAAAAAAACAAAGGCCAAACAAAACAGATCAGCTTCCTTGGCATTATACGAGCATATGAAGCGGATACAGGCTTTGTTTTTGGTAACAGTTCAATGTTACAATTTTCTTGCAGAAATGTAGCGCTGCAACTGCTGGGAATAAGTTTCTTCTTTCAATCAGTCTCTCACCAGTCACCAGTAGTGTCACCAACTAGTCTCTCACCAGTCACCAGTAGTGTCCCCAACTAGTCTCTCACCAGTCACCAGTAGTGTCACCAACTAGTCTCTCACCAGTCACCAGTAGTGTCACCAACTAGTCAACCTCCCTCCACTATCCTCCACGTAGTCTTCTAGGAGCGTTCAATTCCCCAGACAACTCTTCCTGTCTGAGTTTCTATGTGTGTGTATGTGTGTGTTTCCGCGTGCATGTGTGTGGGTGTGTGCGAGTGTTTACGCACAAACGCGCATGTGCCTGTCTGTGTGCGTGTGGGGAGGGACGGTTCATTTCCCCAGACAACTTAGGGGTGTGACCTTGATTTCTTTTCTCCGTGCCCCAGCGGCCCTCGGGTGCAGCACCATGCCGTCGTCCTCTCCTGACTGCTGCTTGGCAAAGTTCACAAACACCTGGAGAGAGGAGAGAGATACACCAGGGAATGAACACAGTCAAGAACCAAAATGGACGCTTATTAACCTTGGATAAAAATGACAAAAGAACACGATACCTGGGGGGATACACATACCAGAGAATAAACATCTTACATTCACAGAAATTCACAGAATGAAGATCCAACAAGTCAGCCTATTATCCTTTGAAGTCCTGCAAGACGGCATGAGGAAAAATGACACTGGATAGAAGATGGCTGACGTGTAAGAATGTGGGTGACGCAGGAGTCTATTTAACACATGGCCGCACAACTTGAGAAACGGTGTCAGAATACGATGGTTTCAACTCCATCTATATTTACTTTGCTTATCAATAGACGCAAATATTGAGAGGTACTGTATTTGTTACATCACTGGAGGGTGCAAGTATTGGTATTTTGGTTATTGTTTTTTTACCCCTAAGTCCATAGATTTCTGTGGTGTTTCTTACTAAACTTAACTACTCAAAGTCTCTGTCTCGCCAGCTAGACCTTCAATAATAAAGTTGAGCAAGAAAGACTAGGTGAGTGTTTACCTGATCTAGTGTCGTCTGGGAGACGGTGTAGTCCTCTATATTGAGGCGGTCCTTGTTGGCCAGGACCAGCTGGAAGATCCTAGCCAGGGAGGAAGAGGCAATTTCATACTGCAGAGTATTGTAGTGTTTCTCCCTCTGGACGCAGCCAGGGAAGGTGCTCTCCATGAAGGCCTCGGCTGGGTTCAGGTCTGGGGCACAACCTGGAGTGGAGGCCTGGATCTTCATGGTGACCACGTAACCATCACCAAACCTACAAAACACACAGTCAAATACAATCCAGGGCTGCTTAGACTCATAGTAGATAATTGGGAACAAATGAAGAAGGTACATGAATTACAGCAGGGAAATTGTATTTTCTTTTACAGTTTGTACTGTAACATTAAGGCAGTAGCGTTAACGTTGTTGTTTTCAGATCTATACACTAAACTCTTCAGTAGTAACTATATCTGAAGGAAATAGAGACAGAACCTACTTGTATTTGAGGTGCTGGATGGTACCAAGACACTGAAAGGTGCCATTGACCATAATAGCCAGACGGGTACACAGAGCCTCACACTCCTCCATACTGTGTGAGGTAAGGACCACTGCTCGGCCATCTTGGATTACACTCATTATGGAGTTCCACAGGAAACGACGTGAGTGGGGGTCCATGCCTGTCGTGGGCTCGTCCTGGATAGTAACACACATAGAAACATCCTCAGATACACACTAACAAGCAGAATACAGAACAATTTCTTATTTCCCCTTAACCCCTAACTGAAGACCCATGGATGACTCCAGTAATAGTAAGCTCACCAGCAGGACCAGCGGAGGACAGCCGATCATGGCGATGGCCGTGGACAGTTTTCTCTTGTTGCCGCCGCTGTAGGTCCCGGCTGTGTGGCCAGCATAGTCAGCCAGACCCAGCTTCTGAATTGCCCAGTCTGCCACCTGAGACAGCAGAAGGATACATTATTGCCACCTCTACCTGGCTAAATAAATAATAATAACACAACAATAACAATAATAATTTGGTGGGTGCTTATTTTTGTGCTATTTCACAGATGAAATGTTTTTTTTTTTGCATATCCAAACTCTCCCTGAGAAAACCTCTGAGAGTCAGTTCATGGCCAGGGTCAATAAACGGTAGGTAAACATATGGGTTTGTGAAATGCATTAACACACTGAGGTGGATATAGCTATTCATTTGAGTTCAGAAACGTTCATTATTCTAACCCTGACCCTAACCCTAGCCTCTAAACTATGAACCTAACCCCTGACCTCTGACCACAGCCTCACCCTGCTGATCTCGGACTCAGGCACCCCTCTCAGGCGGGCATACAGATGGAGGTGCTCTCGGCCAGTCAGCAGCTCATCTATGGCATCAAACTGGGGGCAGTAGCCCATGTTCTGGTGCACGTCCAGCATATTGGTAAGGATGCTGCAGGGACAGGGAAGAAGGGTACGATTACAGGTGAAAAGACTAGAGCTGTGCTCTGGGTTGCCACAGGGCTCTAATTCCCCATGCCCTGTACCTGTGACCAGTGACAGAGGCTTCTCCCGAGCTGACATCAGTGTCTCCGGTCAGCATTTTAAAGGTGGTGGTCTTCCCTGCTCCGTTCACACCCAGGAGCCCAAAGCACTGGGGAGAGGAGGAGGGGAGAAAAGGATGATGAGAATATATTTTATCACTGGGTCTCTACACGTCGCCTTCCCGTGCTGTATAGCTGTGGTACTAAAATCAGCAAAAAAAGAAACGTCCCCTTTTCAGGACTTTGAAAGATAATTCGTAAAAATCCAAATAACTTCACAGATCTTCATTGTAAATGGTTTAAACACTGTTTCCCATGCTTGTTCAATGAACCATAAACAATGAATGAGCATGCACCTGTGGAACGGTCGATAAGACACTAACAGCTTACTTACGGTAGGCAATTAAGGTCACAGTTATGAAGACCTAGGACACTAAAGAGGCCTTTCAACTGACTCTGAAAAACACCAAAAGAAAGATGCCCAGGGTCCCTGTTCATCTGCGTGAATTTGCCTTAGGCATGCTGCAAGGAGGCATGAGGACTGCAGATGTGGCCAGGGCAATAAATTGCAATGTCTGTACTGTGAGACGCCTAAGACATCGCTACAGGGAGACAGTGGAAGACCAGATGTAATAACACCTGCACAGGATCGGTACATCCGAACATCACACTTGCGGAACAGGTACAGGATGGCAACAACAACTCAGACTGTCCGCAATAGGCTGAGAGAGGCTGGACTGAGGGCTTGTAGGCCTGTTGTAAGGCAGGTCGTCACCAGACATCACCGGCAACAACCTCGCCTATGGGCACAAACCCACCACCAGACAGGACTGGCAAAAAAGTGCTCTTCACTGACGAGTCGCGGTTTTGTCTCACCAGGGGTGATGGTCGGATTCGCGTTTATCGTCGAAGGAATGAGCGTTACACCGAGGCCTGTACTCTGGAGCGGGATCAATTTGGAGGTGGAGGGTCCATCATGGTCTGAGGCGGGGTGTGTCAGCATCATCGGACTGAGCTTGTTGTCATTGCAGGCAATCTCAACGCTGTGCATTACAGGGAAGACATCCTCTTCCCTCATGTGGTACCCTTCCTGCAGGCTCATCCTGACATGACCCTCCAGCATGACAATGCCACCAGCCATACTGCTCGTTCTGTGCGTGATTTCCTGCAAGACAGGAATGTCAGTGTTCTGCCATGGCCAGAAGAGCCCGGATCTCAATCCCATTGAGCACGTCTGGGACCTGTTGGATCGGAGGGTGAGGGCTAGGGCCATTCGCCCCAGAAATGTCTGGGAACTTGCAGGTGCCTTGGTGGAAGAGTGGGGTAACATCTCACAGCAAGAACTGGCAAATCTGTCCATGAGGAGGAGACGCACTGCAGTACTTAATGCAGCTGGTGGCCACAACAGATACTGACTGTTACTTTTGATTTTGATCCCCCCTTTGTACAGGGACACATTTATTTTTGTCAAATGTCTGTGGAACTTGTTCAGCTTATGTCTCAGTTGTTGAATCTTGTTATGTTCATACAAATATTTACACATGTTAAGTTTGCTGAAAATAAACACAGTTGACAGTGAGAGGACATTTCTTTTTTTGCTGAGTTTATATAGAGGTCTATTGTATAGAGTGGTACTGTACTGACCTCCCCAGGTGACACTCCCACACATATCCTGTCCACAGCTGGCTTAGTCTTCCCCATGTATGTCTGGGAGTAGAGAAAAGAGAGAGAGAGAGAGAGAGAGAGAGAGAGAGAGAGAGAGAGAGAGAGAGAGAGAGAGAGAGAGAGAGAGTAGTTAGAGATAAATAAAGAGAGGAAGAGAAAGAGACTGAGAAAGATATAACTATCTTGTTCACACTGCAAACTATTGAGTCAATAACCAAGAAACACATAACACAGGAGTCCTGAGTGGTCAGTTAGTTAGTGAGTTAGTTAGTTAGTTAGTTAGCATACCTTGGTGAGGTCTCTAATCTTTAAGATGTCATTCTTGCTTCCTCCATTATAGATATGTTCTCTCTCCTGGGCCACATCCATATCTTCCTCCATGATGGGATCCTTCTTACAATCTGTGATCCTATTACAGGTAAGAGGTCAGTGGTTTAAGGTAAATGGCAAAGTGCTGTTCTGGTCTGCTCTCACAATCAATAATGCATAGTTACTGGTACTAGTCAACTGGTAATGGTCAAGAGATTCATACGATTCTGATCCAACAGATTCAATAACACCATACAAAGACTAATTGGCTTCACAAATTAGATTATCTTTTTAAGTACTACAGCAATGTAGACTTGTATATTAGATGTGAATTGAAGCTGTTGGTTACCAGTGATCCAGGAAGAAGCGGTACTGGATCAGGATGTTCATGATGAAATAGACAAAGCCCTCAACAGCCATGAAGACCAGGTTCTTCCCTACAAAGTCCCAACTGTAGGGGTCCAGACTGAAGTCCTCACCTGACACACACAAAGCAAACAGGATCAGCATGCAGCATGGAATATTCAGCATTCATACACCATCTGATCTAACCGATGTGGGAACATTTGAGTGCTGACAAAACTGAATATGCTCCTGTTACACTTCAATCAGTCAGCTTATCTTCACATAAAACCTTCATCAACAAATCTGGGTGATGGTGCACCTGCTCCTATAGTCTCCTATATCCACTACCCACCTACAGTGCCTTTGGAAAGTATTCTGACCGTCCCCCTTTTCCACATTTTGATACGTTACAGCCTTATTCTAAAATGGATTAAAGAAATTAAAAAATTCTCAGCAATCTACACACAATACCCCATAATGACAAAGAGCGAAAAACAGGTTTGTAGAAATGTTTGCAAATGTATTACAAATAAAAAACTGAAATACCTTATTTACATAAGTATTCAGACCCTTTGCTATGAGACTCGAAATTGAGCTCAGGTGCATCCTGTTTACATTGATCATCCTTGAGATGTTTCTACAACTTGATTGGAGTCCACCTGTGGTAAATTCAATTGATTGGACATGATTTGTAAAAGCACACACCTGTCTATATAAGGTCCCACAGTTGACAGTGCATGTCAGAGCAAAAACCAAGCCATGAGATCCAAGGAATTGTCAGTTCAGCTCCAAGACAGGACTGTGTCGAGGCACAGATCTGTGGAAGGGTACCAAACAATTTCTGCAGCATTGAAGGTCCCCAAGAACACAGTGGCCTCCATCATTCTTAAATGGAAGAAGTTTAGAACCACCAAGACTCTTCCTAGAGCTAGCCACCTGGCCAAACTGAGCAATCGGGGGAGAGGGGCTTTGGTCAGGGAGGTGACCAAGAACCCGATGGTCACTCTGACAGAGCTCTAGAGTTCCTCTGTGGAGATGGGACAACCTTCCAGAAGGACAGCCATCTCTTCAGAGTCTGATTGCAATTATAGAATTGTACCAAATCAAGTCTATAAAAGGTTGGAATACTTTCTTGACAGCATTCCATTTACACATATGGTAAAAGTCACTAACAAGATCTCACTAGAAAGAATACACAAAGGGCCTTTATTCTTGGAGATTACATGTACAGTGTAGAATGGATATAATTATCTATAACGTTTTTCTTAGCACATGCCCCCAAGTTTAGTCTCTATAGTAGAGGAACTTTTGTCACCTCTGAAACAGGGCCAATCACTAGTGCCAGCTCACAAGTATTGGCTTTTTAGACACGATTCCTAATCAACACTAAAAGCAAAATAATTTTGAAAACACAAAAACAAATGATCGCATCGACACAGACCGCAAACTGGCTACACAAAGCTTAAGTAGGCTACCGCAAAGACAATCTGAACGCTGTTCGCTAGAAGAGTCCGCTGTTTCAGCCTATGTAAAGGTGTATATTGTATTTCTTTGCAGCACATACATCATTTCAGATTTTCGAAATTGATAAAATCTCAAATCTAGTGCAAAGGCATTTTAGAAGCATTGCCTCTATAGCTAATACCGGACACTCATTCATTCTTCATCGCAGTCTTCTAAACTCCCGACTCCATTTAATGCCAAGATGTTTATTTTTATTTTTGATGATACTTTTGTAATGCTTTTTGTGACGTGGCTCATTATTGCAGTTAGTCTATCACGTTGCGGGATCCTCGTAATGTTACATGGAAAATACAACTAATGGGACGCAGAATTAAATGTATATCACACTCGCACAAATGCAACAAGTTATTTTTCGTATTTGCATGTCATTTATTTCACTAGCAAATGCGAGTGAACTGCAGGCACTTTAGAGCCCACTGAATGTCCATCTTATGTTCGCTAACGCTAGCTTGAAACAATTAGTGTTTACCTTTCCAGTGTTTATGTACAGGTGACAGTCGGAAAACTCAGCATCACAACAAACAGCAGGAGGGGCAGACACGAGGTAGCTACGTCGAATAATGATGTATTCATCTCCATGTCCGTTGACGCAAACTCCGTACACGTCTGTGTGTTGCAGCACGAGAATCGGGATGTTAGATTTACTCAGTGGATTTATGTTTTATTAAAATGTTAAAAAGAAATCAGGCCCTATTCATTTCTGCATACTTTTAACTCATCTGCGTACATGGACAGAACATTGCTTCGTTTGTACGCAAATGCATGCATGTTGGCAGGTCTGCAATTTTAGAATAAAGTTGTAATGTAACAAAGTGTGAAAAAAGGCAACGGGTCTGAATACTTCCCGAAGCTAACCATCCTAGCTTCCCGAAGCTGTACCTAGCTAACCATCCCCATTAGTCACCACCGGCTTTGACTGGTCTTATCAGCCGATTAGGGGAAAGCTTATTCAGATCCACTGGTTACTTAAGAAGTGTCTTGGGTGTGAATCTCCTAGAGCTTCGGCAGGACAAATGCACAGCGTCATGTTTCAGACGCCCTCCACCCGACCTGAGGCCGTCCGAGGCCAATGGTATTCCCGTCCTGTTATGGCATTCTGAATGCATCAGGATTTGGCTTTGGGGTCTGGAGATGTCCAAGACCGGGAGAACAGGCTAGGGTTGCTAGCGGCATTTCCCTACTGACCAATCAGAATGCAGGCCTTGGAGCGAGTGGTGGGGGTGGCAAGGGGGTGAGGGGCGGAGGGGGTGTGACTCACCAAAGCGGGCGTAGACGTCAGTAACAGCCTGGTTCATAGCCATGTCGATTAGACCCCGGCCAAGACAATAGTGGGGGAAGATCAGCAGCATTTTCTTCAGCAGTTGGTTACACTTATACAGCGCCTGAGAGAAGGAGGGAGTTCGAGTGAGAGAGAGAGGGAGAGCCAAACCACACAGTAGAATCGAGTCACTCAACAAGAACTAGTATTTGAAGAGTCATTGAGCAGGGGGTAGAGACAGACAGGTGAGTAAGTACAGTAAGCGTTTATCCCAGGCTATGCTCTCCACTCACCGCTGTGCTGTCAAACAGGTCAAGGATGAAGGTGATGGCACTGCTGTTGATGCCAATGAACAGGTTGATGCAGGACAGAGAGACGTAGGCTGTGCTGGGAATACTGAAGATGTAGGACATGGGGTACATCATGGGAGTCACAGACCACCTGCAGTGGACAGAGACAGGTAGGGAGTGGTTTTCTCATTGTTTGATCAAGCTTATATTGTTTGGGATCATCTTAACATTTACATGTGGTCCTTGCCTAAATGTTCATTCTAGATTAAGGGTTTCCTCTGGTCCAGAATGTCAGCTTATTCTGTCACTGTTGGGTGGGGTTGAGTGGCGTGAGCAGCACTCAAGTTCTCATCACCTGTATCACTGTACAGTACAATCCATTCATCATTTAGATCATGCTATAATGGACTGTTCTAGATGCACTCTCCAAGGATAAATTACCGTTAACCTAAATCTGTAACTTTCCACCTTTAGCCCAAGTAAAGGGGCTTACTGTACTATAGTACACTGACTTACCCATAAAGCATGAGCAGGGCTATCAGGGGTTGGAGGTTGCTTGGCGACGTGTAGCACTTCTTGTCAAAGACCATGAAAATACCCACCACCAGTGCTGCACTGATAGAGTAATTCACCTGATGAGGGGGAAGTGGCACAATGAATGTCAAGCTCTATGTAGAAAGATCAAATGTATCTCTCAATCCTTTGGGCTGTTTGAGTGGACACATATGCCCTTCGGTAATAAACTACATGACAATACGTGGAATATGGTATGTAACAGATGGTAAAAACCATTTCTACAACCTATCACTTCACTATGCTCTCTCTTCACTGGAATGATCTGTCATGCCATATTAATATAGATCATTTAAGAGAGTGGGTAGCCTCACCACGAACCATTTTGGCATATCAAGAACTTGGTGTGTGTCAATGTGAGATTGGAGAGAGTATGATAGGAGACATACCATGTCCCAGAGGAAGTTGGCCATCCAGTAGATGACGGGACTGACCCCGCTGACAAACTGGAGGTGTTTGGCCTGGGTCACCCTCTCCTGGATGAGGTAGAGGACAAAGGAGGCTGGGACGAAGGACATGGCGAAGATCACACAGATAGCCACCATCGCATCTACTGAGGTGCTCAGGCTAGGAGAGGAGAGGGAGTAGGGTTAGATAGAGAATACCACACAGATAGCCACCACCACATCCACTGAGGTGCTCAGGAGAGGAGAGGAGAGGAGAGGGAGTAGGGTTAGATAGAGAAGACCACACAAATAGCCACCACCACATCCACTAAGGTGGAGAGGAGAGGAGAGGAGAGGAGAGGAGAGGAGAGGAGAGGAGAGGAGAGGAGAGGAGATGAGAGGAGAGGAGAGGAGAGGGAGTAGGGTTAGATATCCACTGAGGTGCTCACAGGGACACAGAAAGGGGTTAGATGATCCATGAGAACTGTCTATTAGATGCTTTAATCACCTCACCTGATTGGCCAGTATTTACTCAGTGACCTCTAGTATCAAATCTCCTGAAAGGCCAGTACTCACACAGTGACTTCAGACAACTGTTCCTTGGTAAGGTTGAGAGGGTGGTTGATGGTGGTGATGCCGTATACATCCAGGCTGGCATCTTTGGGCAGGTTGGCTCTGAGGATGGCGTTGTTGGCCACGTTCATGAAGGCCACCATGGCATGCCAGCCCTTGTTGTTGTACCACACCTTCAAAAATACAGAATGGATATTCTAGTGAATCTTCTTTTGCTAGTGTATGGTACAAAAGTAAGACAGTGGATTTGCAGTAGAGGGTTAAATTGTATACAGTGTAGACAAGTGCAATATATGCCTTGCCTTGACATTGTATTCACTCTCCATGTATCGAAGGAAGGTTCCTATGTCCTTAAGAGTTTGTTTGGAGTATTTACCCTGGAGAGAAGAGTACCATGATTGGTTACATGTACAGTTACAGGGCTGTTGAAGTGTGTACAGATCCACAGCAGACACATCTTTAGTAGTCGTACCCCAGTAACATTGAGCAGTCGTCCCAGCTGTGATGCTGCGTCCTGGATGGTCTTAGGGTCCACATCTAACACAGGAAGCTGTCCCCCGACAGATATACCTCCATATCTGGATGACAGACAACAGATATGCTTCCATATTTGAATACCAGGAGTATGACCGCATTCTCAGTGGGAGCTAAAACTCCTTATACAATAACGGTACTATGCCCCTGGCCACCAGAGGGCGCTACAACATCACTTTTCATTACATGACGGACACAAGCAAAGGCAACAACCACCTAGCTCATTGTAAATATGCTACGTTTAGAATTTTGTAAAATATGGAAATAGTACCTTTGTTCATTCACCCAGTATTTGCTCTTCAAACTGAACAAGAAAGACACATGAATTCTGCCATTAGAGCTGTGTATGTAGAACAGAAGAAAGTAGATGAAGGCTGAAATAGTTCCACAGTACCTGGCCTTGATGAGGGAGGGGTAAGTCTTCACCAGGTAATCAGAGATATTCCTGCCTGTCAGGTCCACCAGAACATCACCTGTCGACTGGATCCTCTAAAATACAACGCACACACACACACAAATGAGCAAACAGTGTATGCATAACTGTGTGCATTGGCGACTGACTGGGATTTAAACCGGGGCCACCTGATTACCACAATACTGTATCAGCCCATTGAGTTAAAGCCTATGCATATGTCTACACTAACCTGTGGTGGTGGTAGCCCTCCTGCTCCCTCAGGGCAGACAGGCAGCATGGTGAGTTTCCTAGGGGGTACTACACTGGCAGCCTGGGGAAGGGTTAACTGTGGTCCACTCTGGTCCATCCAACATGTCTATCAGAGCAGGGTTCACAAGCGACATCTCCCACTCCGTTGTGATGTTATTACATGGGAAATCCCCTAAACCAGGAACACACAGGAACACGCACGCACACATGCACACTGTTACACTTGAAGTGCCTATCAGGATCAACATGATACACAAAATCATTTTTCGGGCATATGCAACGATTCCTCCTTCCTCCCCTAATGTTCGTTACTTTTGGGCATACAGTAGCCGACATGATATCAGTAACTATGGCATTCTTTAAGAAGGTCTCAAACTCAAGCCTAGTGCACATCTGGCCTGCGAGTTGCTTTCTGGCCCCCAGACTGATATCTGACTTCTATTGGAATCGAGTCTTAAAGTGATGCTGTACTTCGACACTTAGCAAACAGATGATATTGTATGGTAAGTGAACTGTCCCTGGTCAACACTCACTCCAGAGGTTCATCCACCATGCAGCGAGTCCCAAAGCCAGGCTTGTTCAGCAGCACCTCTCCAAAGTACCTCATCTCGGGGTCCAGGGTACGCTCGTTACTGCAAGATGGCACATCCAACAGTCGACAACAGTCTTTATCAAACATGATCAAAAACCACATATTCACACGAGACTTCTACGTTCTACTCATTCTACTCAGTGGAATTGAACTTCCCCATACTGAATCTAATCTGAATTTACGGGACGATTGCTTTAACAACTGGTGCTAGACTCAGGGCAGGACAGAAGTCTCTATGCTCACCTGAAGAAGGTGAACTGTCGTCCATACATCCAGGGACTAAGGGTCAGGCTGGGGTACTCTCCAAATGGAGGTACGATCGTAGTGAACATCAGTGATATAAACACAAAACTGGCAGGCAAAACTATCTGAAGAAACCAAACAAAAGGACACAGGGACGTTTCCATATTCAGATTCTGCATCATGAAACTGGAACCATCAAGAAATGTGTAACATTATTGCAGATTATTATAAATAGGGATTTATAGCCACTGCACATGATGTAGAGGAGACGCAAAATACACAGCACAAAACAGCCATCTTTGGAGAATGGTACCTGAGCAAAGAAGTCCTTATGTGATCTTGTGGCGTGGTGAAACCGTTTGATGAGCAGGGCAAATAACTGTTTTAGGACCAGACAGACACCTTTGACCTGTCTAGAGCCCCGCCCCTCGCTGCCCTCCGAGCCCCCAGAATGCCCCTGCCTGTTGGCCTGGGTCTCCCCGTCTGCCTCTGTAACGTAGGGAGAGGTCGGGAGTTAAACGTTCCCTGTCTGCAGACAGAAAGAGTGATACTACACAGCTTAAATGGTCTTCTAGAGTGAAAACCATAAACACTCTGCATGATCTGCAAGCCTGCAGCGCCACCACTCAGCGTAAGCCTGAATCTATGGCAGCTTCCTGTAATGCCACTAGAGAACAGTATATGGGTCCAGAATTGACGTTGCCCATGGAGTCCTAAACTCAGCAAAAAAAGAAATATCCTCTCACGGTCAACTGCGTTTATTTTCAGCAAACTTAACATGTGTAAATATTTGTATGAACATAACAAGATTCAACAACTGAGACATAAGCTGAACAAGTTCCACAGACATGTGACAAAAATAAATGTGTCCCTGAACAAAGGGGGGATCAAAATCAAAAGTAACAGTCAGTATCTGTTGTGGCCACCAGCTGCATTAAGTACTGCAGTGCGTCTCCTCCTCATGGACAGATTTGCCAGTTCTTGCTGTGAGATGTTACCCCACTCTTCCACCAAGGCACCTGCAAGTTCCCAGACATTTCTGGGGGGAATGGCCCTAGCCCCCACCCTCCGATCCAACAGGTCCAAGACGTGCTCAATGGGATTGAGATCCTAGCTCTTCGCTGGCCATGGCAGAACACTGACATTCCTGTCTTGCAGGAAATCACGCACAGAATGAGCAGTATGGCTGGTGGCATTGTCATGCTGGAGGGTCATGTCAGGATGAGCCTGCAGGAAGGGTACCACATGAGGGAGGAGGATGTCTTCCCTGTAACGCACAGCGTTGAGATTGCCTGCAATGACAACAAGCTCAGTCCGATGATGCTGTGACACACCGCCCCAGACCATGACGGACCCTCCACCTCCAAATTGATCCCGCTCCAGAGTACAGGCCCCCGGTGTAACGCTCATTCCTTCGACGATAAACGCGAATCCGACCATCACCCCTGGTGAGACAAAACCGCGACTCGTCAGTGAAGAGCACTTTTTTGCCAGTCCTGTCTGGTGGTGGGTTTGTGCCCATAGGCGAGGTTGTTGCCGGTAATGTCTGGGGAGGACCTGCCTTACAACAGGCCTACAAGCCCTCAGTCCAGCCTCTCTCAGCCTATTGCGGACAGTCTGACCACTGATGGAGGGATTGTGCATTCCTGGTGTAACTCGGGCAGTTGTTGTTGCCATCCTGTACCTGTTCCCCAGGTGTGATGTTCGGATGTACTGATCCTGTGCATGTGTTGTTACACGTGGTCTGCCACTGCGAGGACGATCAGCTGTCCATCCTGTCTCCCTGTAGCGCTGTCTTAGGCGTCTCACAGTACGGACATTGCAATATATTGCCCTGGCCACATCTGCAGTCCTCATGCCTCCTTGCAGTATGCCTAAGGCACGTTCACGCAGAAGAGCTGGGACCCTGGGCATCTTTCTTTTGGTGTTTTTCAGAGTCAGTAGAAGTTTCATAACTAAGTTTTCATAACTGTGACCTTAATTGCCTACCGCCTGTTAGTGTCTTAACTGTTAGTGTTAGTGTCTTAACGACCGTTCCACAGGTGCATGTTCATTAATTGTTTATGGTTCATTGAACAAGCATGGGAAACAGTGTTTAAACCCTTTACAATGAAGATCTGTGAAGTTATTTGGATTTTTACTAATTATCTTTGAAAGACAGGGTCCTGAAAAAGGGACGTTTCTTTTTTTTGCTGAGTTTAGTTGAAAGGCCATGGCTTATAAGATATCTGTTCATTATAGCCATTGCAGCATTATAGCCATTGCAGTAGTTTCTAGCTTGTTGCTTGTTGCTTGTCACCTTCAGATTGGTCGACATAAACTGCTACTTTGTTGTGTCCTACACTGGGTTGGGGTGTCTGCTGCCACAATCTCTGGTCTGGGGGGTAGATGATGGCAAATCCAACATAACTGTCACACACATAACAATACAGTGCAGTACTGAACAGTCTTCACACAGAACATCACAGTACTGTACAGACCAACACACAGAACATCACAGTACAGTACTGTACAGACCAACACACAGAACATCACAGTACAGTACTGTACAGACTTCACACATAACATCACAGTACAGTACTGTACAGATCAACACACAGAACATCACAGTACAGTACTGTACAGACCAACACACAGAACATCACAGTACAGTACTGTACAGATCAACACACAGAACATCACAGTACAGTACTGTACAGACCAACACACAGAACATCACAGTACAGTACTGTACAGACCAACACACAGAACATCACAGTACAGTACTGTACAGACCAACACACAGAACATCACAGTACAGTACTGTACAAACCAATACACAGAACATCACAGACAATACACAAGTTATGAAAGACACACAGTTCCGATGTTCTTCTTTTTAAATTACCTTGTGTAGTTTTGCCAGATTTGGCTTCCCCGTCCGCTGTCACTTTCAGGAATATCTACAAGAGAAAAAGAAAGTGCAATGGTACATGGCCA
This sequence comes from Brachymystax lenok tsinlingensis, assembly GCA_030435695.1. Lineage (NCBI taxonomy): Eukaryota > Metazoa > Chordata > Actinopteri > Salmoniformes > Salmonidae > Brachymystax > Brachymystax lenok. Next base: position 21,540,782 of record CM059782.1, read on the forward strand.
TCAAACATGAAAACATACAGTGAACTGATATATTGTGATTGAATATAGGCTCACCTCCTCCAGTGATGTGTCGGAGACCCCGAAACTGCTGAGGCCGATGTCAGAGAGGGTTTCCTCCAGCTCTCTGAAGAGGGAGGCATAGGCCCTGGGCTGGAAGCTCTGGTTGGGTAGCAGGTAGGTCAACTCCTGGCCGATAGCCTCGATCAAACGGGCCTCTGGGACATGGTGGTGGACCAGCCCTGTGATGCTTGACAAGTCACCTGGTAGGGAGAAACACACACACACACACACACACACACACACAGGGACACAGATACACACACACCCACACACAGACACATACACACACACAGACGCACACACAGAAACACACTCACACAAACCGAGTCAACATTAGTGGTGGAAGCAACGCTGTGGTTCTGGCTGTCACCTGTTACAAGTATGTTATAACACGTACAGAACATACACAGATGCAACAGCTAGTGAGGAAAGTGGCATGTATAAAGGGGCTTTATGGTCCCGTATACTTATGTCACCTCAATTCCTCAATGAAAACCTTACCGTCCATCTGTCTGTCCGGGGTTTTGGCTTGAGGTAACTCTTCTTTGTACGTGGTACAGGTGGAGCACTTACACGAACACTCATCAGTACAGTCACACTTCATCTAGGACGAAGACAAAACGCCATCAATGACACGCACCTCTGTCTAGGCAATGAAAGCACTCACTCACCCTAACACACACTCTCTCTCTCACATAAACAACAACACACTTTAGAGGCTCTTTCCGAGATCGTATCCATCCCACCTTGGTCTTGGGTCCCTCGTATTTCATTCGTCGAACCAGGGTGAGGTAGAACCCGGCACCGAAGCAGTTCTTGAGGAAGAGCGGGGAGCCGCAGCAGTGAAGACGACCCTGAGAGATGATGGCCACACGGTCACTCAACAGGTCAGCCTCGTCCATGTGGTGAGTGGACAGAATCACTGTACGTCCTGGGGAGGTAAAGAGAGGACGAGAGAGGGCGAGATAAAGAGAGAGTGAGCGAGAGAAAGAGAGAAAAAGAAAGAGAGAGAGAGAGAGAGAGAGAGAGAGAGAGAGAGAGAGTTATATAGGGTTAGCATTATGAGATGGCATTTTAGATTATACATTTCAGTCAATCAGCTGTTTTTCCTGCTCCATCCAGCAGGAGGCATATGTACTGTGTGAGCAAGAGCTGGGTTCAAATACTCTTTCAGGTACAAAAACCTCTTCAAATTAGTGGATTCGGCTATTTCAACCACACCCGTTGCTGACAGGTATATAAAATCGAGCAGCCATGCAATCTCCATAGACAAACATTGGCAGTAGAATAGCCTGACTGAAGAGCTCAGTGACTTTCAACGTGGCATCGTCATAGGATGCCACTTTTCCAAGTCAGTTCGTCAAATTTCTGCTCTGCTAGAGCTGCCCCAGTCAACTGTAAGTGCTGTTATTGTGTAGTGGAAACGTCTCAGCCGCGAAGTGGTAGGCCACACAAGCTCACAGAACGGGATTGCTGATGTGGAAGAACTTGACTGGCCTGCACAGAGCCCTGACCTCAATCCCATTTAACACCTTTGGGATGAATTGGAACGCCGACTGCGAGCCAGGCCTAATCTCCAAAAATCAGTGCCCGACCTCACTAATGCTCTTGAGACTGAATGGAAGCAAGTCCCCACAGCAATTTTCCAACATCTAGTGGAGGCTGTTATAGCAGCAAAGCGAGGACCAACTCCATATTCATGCCCATGATTTTGGAATGAGATGTTCGATGAGCAGGTGTCCACATGATTTAGTAATGCAGTGAATTTCCATTACTTTTCAATACATTTCAAAACAAGTATTCAGATAACCTTTATTAGTTTAATATTATAATGTATTTGGAAATACACTGGGAAAGTTCAACTGAAATATTATAAAAAATAATATTTGAAATAAGTATTTGATTTTTTTTTTTTTTACAAATAACCAATCAAATACTTAAATAAAAGTTATTGTTTTGGGCTGTGTATTTGAAAATACTCAAATACACAGAAAAAAAAGTATTTAAATAACAAATACTCAAATACACATGTAATTGTAAACCAGGTCTGTTGTGTACCTGATCGGTACTTGAGTAGCAGGTCCCAGATAGATCGTCTGGAGTAGGGGTCCACTCCCGATGTGGGCTCGTCCAGAATCACCACCTTGGCACCGCCCACAAACGCCATAGCAACAGACAACTTCCTCTGCATGCCGCCTGAGAGGAGAAGAGAAGATGAGGACAGGAGGAGAGGACAACAATACAGGTATCTCATATCTTGATTCTGACACTCTAAACACAAGTTAAAGATGAGAAGAAGTGTTGGTTTCACCATCGCTGGCAGTGAAACAGAACTAGCAATGATGAACTACATACTGTAACTGTGCCCGAGGCCCAACACAGTGTGTGTGTGTGTGTGTGTGTGTGTCTGTGAAACCTGAGAGGTTCTGTGCCTCCTCGTCTCTCTTGTGGGGCAGGCCCAGATCCTCCAGCATGCTCTCTACCTCCAGCTGAGCCTCAGACAGAGACCTCCCCTTCAGCAGGCTGTAGAAAAGGATGTGTTCTTCTACGGTCATACTGAGAGAGAGAGAGAGAGAGAGAGAGAGAGAGAGAGAGAGAGAGAGACTGTGGTGAGCAGCTGCACTGTGCTGAATGTGCTCCTTCAAGGGGAACACCCCAACAGAGTAGGAAGTTGGGATTTTATGAATCACTCAGCTACATTCTTTTTGCATTACATTCTTGTTTCATTATGATCTTGTCCCAACATACCCACATCAAACCAAATAGTTTTTATTAAACCTGTACACACACAGAGCAACATCTTCATCTCCATAGACAGAGATAAATTAGACCTGTTTAGGAAGTACCCCCACCTTACCACCACCTACCCACGCACCAACACAGAAAGAGAGGAGAGCGAGAGAAGAGACAGAGGCTAAGAGAGATGGACAGAGAGGATGAGGGAAAGAGAAAGAATAGAAGTGTGTAGAGAGAGACATGGACATGGACATGGTGGAGAGAAAGACAACAGACAAATGCATCACCACATCTAATCACTCCTTGTGTCTATATGACTCGTTAATCCACTGAGGCAACAGGTACTGTAAGGGGTCACCTACTGGTGAAAGAGGATGTTGTGCTGGGGACACATGCCCAGAGAGTGCCTGATGGTGTCCATGTCTGTCCGGATGTCCTTCCCATAGATGGAGGCTGTCCCCGAGGTGGGAGGGAACATCCCCGTCAGGATAGACCTGGTGGAGGCCACACAGAGGATGTAGAGGACAGACAGAGTCACATGGCCAGATGTCTCAGTCATAGTCACTACACCTACTGTCACAAAGCTGTCCCCCAACCAGTGGTTCTCAACCTATTTTGATTACACAACCCCCAATCACATTCTGCCCAAAGAACCTGCTCATAGATCAGGTATCCCAAGGGATAGAAGGTCCCACAGGTTGAGAAACAAGGCCCTAAACTGATTCAAATGGTCAAAATGTGAATCATTTGACTGTGGGTGACATACATGGTGGTGGTCTTCCCAGCTCCATTGTGACCCAGGAAAGCAGTGATCTGGCTCTCATAGAAGGTGATGCTCAGTCCGTCTACCGCAGGCTTTTGTCCCCTACCAAACACCTTGACCAGGTTCTGAACACACACACCCTCCACCAGCCCTGCTGGTTCCCCCTCAAAGTAGGCATGGCTGGGCTGACCTGAGGGGAGAGGTGAGAGGTTGGAGGTCAGATGTTAAAGGTCATTGGGATAGGAGTTGTGAGGTCCAAATCTGATACAATTAATAGATAGAATCCAATATAATCAATACAATCAGATAGATTGTGTACCTTGTCAGGGTACTATAGTGTGTCATCCATATTATACAACAGCTACACTGTAACTGTAGTGTGCACTGATAAGGCTGGAATGGGTGTACTGTTACACAGTTGTTACAGGGTTATGAAATAGATGTTGTTTGTCAGTGATGATAGTGAATAATAATTGTAACATGTCTGTTTGTTATTTTTGACTCACAAAAATAGCCACATCACCGGATCTTCCACCACATTGCATCATGACCTGAAATACGTTATTTTATCTAGTCACTGTTTATAGCCCCAATCTGACAAATCGTTGCTGATACACCATTGAATGAGAAAAACAATGGCAAACAGTGAAGGTGAAATCAGGGGGAAGGAATGCTGCCTCTTTGACTGTGTGAAAGGGAGCGACCCAAACGGGAGCTGAATCACATATTAACTAACTCTGACTGAGGGAAATGTACCAATGTGTCTGTCTGTATTGAGACCCGACCTGGAGAGCAAACACACTCAAGGACTGTGGGTTCCCACACACTGCCTGCCGCTAAGCATTATGGGCCGGGCGAGCAGGCCACAGAGCGAGAGAGGGAGAGAGCTCTATTGTTTCAATCCTCATCAGCGATTCATCAGAGATGCTGGACTGAGACAAAGAGTCCATGGCCCTGATACTTACATATTTAAAAAAAATCCACTTAGTTATTTTCTTTAGAAGACAAGTGGATTTATTTGAATGTGTTTTTACCCTCTTTTTCTCCATTTTGTTTTTCCTCCTGGTTCTTCTTGTTCTCCTCCTCCTCCTCCTCCTCCGTTTTCCCCTTCCCCAGCCTCTCTCGTTTGTCCTGGTGTTTGCAGGATGGCAGCTCCTCATCTGGTGCCTTAGTCTTCTGGTCGTCACCTGGTACATGATTGGTCTTCTGGTTCTCTTCAGCCTGGTTTACCAGATTGTCAAACCTGGGCTTCTCCAACTCTTTTGGCTTTGGGGGTCTGGAGTTGAGCCAGTAGGAGGGCAGGATGGGGAAATAAAATGGCCGACCAATTCCATACTGCCCTATAGGAGAACAGAAATAAACACAGGTTTAGAATCCACTCAGTTATATTTCAAACATAAACAATAGTTATGAATATCAACTCCAAAAGCACAAAAGTTACCAACTGGTGTGAGTTTCAACATTACTCCTTCTATGACCTTCATTATGACATTTTGTAACTGGTTTAGGCATACTTACTATATGCATTTCTGCCATGAGTCATAGCATGATAGCCTGGTCCCAGATCTGTTTGTGCCATCATGTCAACTCCAAACATGGCATGACAAGGAGTGGCATGATGGCACAAACTGGTACCTAGGCTAATAGCATGGTGGTTACCTGGGAAGACGCTGTCGAGGTACCAGGCAAGGACGGCGTAGAGTACAGTATCCAGGGCCATCATAGAGATGGAGGTGAGGAAGGAGTACTCATCCCCCTCCAGAGGGCTGGTCTGGATGTTGTTCCACTGCAGACCCAGACCCTGCTCCTCATAACGGGACAAGTACTCTGTCCCAAAGCCAAACGCCACCTGGGACATCAGGCTCTGAGAGGACAGACATGGAGAGACAGACAGATAGACAGGCCACGGAAGGAACATCAACTGATGTTAGCTGTTGAGATGGTTATCTAAACTGACTGTATGAAATATAGTCTTTTTAAAGGTGTAAGACAGCAAAAACATGTCTGGTTTCAGGAGTCAGGAGCTACAGTATGTACCAATGTCCATGCTAACATACTCTATCACTTAGAACGAAGGCCAATACATTTCTTCATGCTAAGTAATATGTTAGTGTGGATATTGAAACATAGCTAGAAGAGTAAAGAATGAAGATAGGTACATGTGTCCCAGGGTGACTTATTTTGAAGTTACACACCGCCATGATCTTGTCATCCTTGGTGATGTGGTCTTGCCATGCAAAGCAGAGGATGTGGGGCAGGTAGAGAGTGAAGTAGATGATACCGCTGCAGGCTGCAGCCAGGTTAGCCTTGTTAAAGAAGACACTGAGTAGGAAACACTGCATGATGGTGGCCGTGGTGAAGGTTAGAAGAAACAGGAACAGGATCAGAGGGTTGCTGTAGTTCAACACCTTACCACCCTGGAAGACAGAATAAAGAATTGAATTGGTTTTGTTATTGTTTAGAGTTAGAGTCCCTATTTGCTTCATGCACAAAGGAGAAGTTACAAATTGAAATCACATGTAACTTAAGTGATTGTTACAAAATTGTGGGGACAAAAGTTTAAAATTCTAGTCTATTTCCCAGATTTTCCACTAGAGGTCACAACAGTACATTCAAAACAGCAGCCTTCTGAGAGGCTCTGATCTATGACATAAATGAATATTAATCATTGACCAACTAGCCATTTTGGTCATTTACAACTTGAAGCCAATTAGTACTGACCATAATGATCCCAGTGAGCAGGGAAGTGCTGGCAGCCATCATGAGGAAGCTGTCTATGAACCATGTGACCCACAGAACCCCATTGGTGACCCCCATGGTCTTCAGGGTCTCTTTGAGCCTGAGCTCCTTCTCCAAGACGATGCTCTTCACGGTCATAGACACTGAGTACACCCACGCCAGCACCATGAAGATGGGGAAGCAACGGTTCAACGTCAGCATGAAGCTAGAGGAGGAGAGGTGGAACGAGAAAAGAAAGGGAAAGAGGAAAGGTGTAAAGGAGAGAGAGAAGACAAGCAGACAGGGGGGAAGATAAAGAGAGAGGATATAAAAATGAGAGGGGAAATCGATGAGAAATGACCATCAAAAAATGCAATTTCTAAATGCAACAATAACATTTAACATTGACAGGCAGGCCTTGGGTTGGTATTTGTGTCTTAAGGTGTGTCACTCACAGGTCGTCAACGTAGCATGGGTACGGCATCTGTTGTAGGTAGACACCGAGGGGCCAGTCCTTGCCTGTCTGGGTCCTGATGATGCCATGCTCTATCATGTCCTGCAGATAGGCAAAACCCCCCCAAACGTAGCGGAGATCATCCATGGGGTCCGCCCTAGGACCAGGGTCCCAGTATCTGTGGACAGAGGGAGAAGGAAGGAAGAGAGGGGTATATCTTAGGGCTAGATCTGCACTTAAGCATTTGAAAATGGATTCGTTTTTTACCTAAGTTACCTAACAAAGACAAATGCAACGCTGGGCACCATACCTGAAAATCCCATTAATCCCATTTCAAGTAAGAGTTGCTTATGTTGCAAAACAGTTCATACAAGCATCATGATCTTGAAAGTAACCCTGATGAGTACGTAAGGTAAGGTAAAATCCACTCATTCATTAGGGAGTTACAGTGGGGAAAAAAAGTATTTAGTCAGCCACCAATTGTGCAAGTTCTCTCACTTAAAAAGATGAGAGAGGCCTGTAATTTTCATCATAGGTACACTTCAACTATGACAGACAAAATGAGGAAAAAATCCAGAAAATCACATTGTAGGATTTTTATGAATTTATTTGCAAATTATGGTGGAAAATAAGTATTTGGTCAATAACAAAAGTTTATCTCAATACTTTGTTATATACCCTTTGTTGGCAATGACAGAGGTCAAATGTTTTCTGTAAGTCTTCACAAGGTTTTTACACACTGTTGCTGGTATTTTGGCCCATTCCTCCATGCAGATCTCCTCTAGAGCAGTGATGTTTTGGGGCTGTCGCTGGGCAACACGGACTTTCAAAGATTTTCTATGGGGTTGAGATCTGGAGACTGGCTAGGCCACTCCAGGACCTTGAAATGCTTCTTCTGAAGCCACTCCTTCGTTCGGCGGTGTGTTTGGGATCATTGTCATGCTGAAAGACCCAGCCACGTTTCATCTTCAATGCCCTTGCTGATGGAAGGAGGTTTTCACTCAAAATCTCACGATACATGGCCCCATTCATTCTTTCCTTTACACGGATCAGTCGTCCTGGTCCCTTTGCAGAAAAACAGCCCCAAAGCATGATGTTTCCACCCCCATGCTTCACAGTAGGTATGGTGTTCTTTGGATGCAACTCAGCATTCTTTGTCCTCCAAACACGCACGAGTTGAGTTTTTACCAAAAAGTTATATTTTGGTTTCATCTGACATTCTCCCAATCCTCATCTGGATCATCCAAATGCTCTCTAGCAAACTTTAGACGGGCCTGAACATGTACTGGCTTAAGCAGGGGGACACGTCTGGCACTGCAGGATTTGAGTCCCTGGCGGCGTAGTGTGTTACTGATGGTAGGCTTTGTTACTTTGGTCCCAGCTCTCTGCAGGTCATTCACTAGGTCCCCCCGTGTGGTTCTGGGATTTTTGCTCACTGTTCTTGTGATCATTTTGACCCCACGGGGTGAGATTTTGCGTGGAGCCCCAGATCGAGGAAGATTATCAGTGGTCTTGTATGTCTTCCATTTCCTAATAATTGCTCCCACAGTTGATTTCTTCAAACCAAGCTGCTTACCTATTGCAGATTCAGTCTTCCCAACCTGGTGCAGGTCTACAATTTTGTTTCTGGTGTCCTTTGACAGCTCTTTGGTCTTGGCCATAGTGGAGTTTGGAGTGTGACTGTTTGAGGTTGTGGACAGGTGTCTTTTATACTGATAACAAGTTCAAACAGGTGCCATTAATACAGGTAATGAGTGGAGGACAGAGGAGCCTCTTAAAGAAGAAGTTACAGGTCTGTGAGAGCCAGAAATCTTGCTTGTTTGTATGTGACCAAATACTTATTTTCCACCATAATTTGCAAATAAATTCATTAAAAATCCTACAATGTGATTTTCTGGATTTTTTTCCTCATTTTGTCTGTCATAGTTGAAGTGTACCTATGATGAAAATTACAGGCCTCTCTCATCTTTTTAAGTGAGAGAACTTGCACAATTGGTGGCTGACTAAATACTTTTTTTCCCCACTGTATATACACTTACCTGTCCTTGATCTTATTGGTGCGCTCTACTGCGTCGATGTCCATGCGGATCTTGAAACGGACGTGGGGTGGAACCTTGGTGGTCCAGGGGTAGGTGTCCATGAAGACCAGGCCAGCCCAGAACTTACTCTCCCCCATCAGACTCAGAGCTCTGTGGGTCATCTGCTCCTCATCGTTCAGCCCAGAGAATTTATCCAGGATCAGACACTGTGGAAAGGAATTCATGGATTATGTACAGTGCATTTGGAAAATGTTCAGACCCGTTCAATTTTTCCACATTTTGTAACGTTACAGCCTTATTCTAAAATTGATTAAATAAAAAATATTTATCATCAATCTACACACAATACCCCATAACGACAAAGTGAAAACAGTTTTTTTTTGCAAATGTATTTAAAAAAAATACAGAAATAACTTATTTACGTAAGTATTCAGACCCTTTGCTATGAGACTCAACATATAGCTCAGGTACATCCTGTTTCCATTGATCATCCTTGAGATGTTTCTACAACTTGATTGGAGTCCACCTGTGGTAAATTTAATTGATTGGACATGATTTGGAAATACATACCTGTCTATATAAGGTCCCAAAGTTGAAAGTGCATGTCAGAGCAAAAACCAAGCCATGAGGTCAAAGGAATTGTCCGTTGAGCTCTGAGATTGCATTGTGTCGAGGCACAGATCTGGGGAAGGGTACCAAAAAAATTCTGCAGCATTGAAGGTACCCAAGAACACAGTGGCCTCCATCATTCTTAAATGGAAGAAGTTTGGAACCACCAAGACTCTTCCTATAGCTGGTCGCCCGGCCAAACTGAGCAATTGAGGGAGAGGGGCCTTGGTCAGGGAGGTGACCAAGAACCCGATGGTCACTCGGATAGAGCTCCAGAGTGCCTCTGTGGTGATGGGAGAACCTTCCAGAAGGACAAACATCTCTGCAGCACTCCACCAATCAGGCCTTTATGGTACAGTGGCCAGATGGAAGCCACTCCTCAGTAAAAGGCACATGACAGCCCACTTGTAGTTTGCCAAAACGCACCTAAAGACTCTCAGACCATGTGAAACAAGATTCCCTGGTCTGATGAAACCAAGATTGAACTCTTTGGCCTGAATGCCAAGCGTCACGTCTGAAGGAAACCTGGCACCATCCCTATGGTGAAGATCGGTGGTGACAGCATCATGCTGTGGGGATGTTTTTCAGCGGCAGGGACTGGGAGATTAGTCAGGATCGAGCGAAAGATCAACAGGGCAGTACAGAGAGATCCTTGATGAAAACCTGTTCCTTGATGAAAACCTGTTCCAGAGCGCTCAGGACCTCAGACTGGGACAATGGTTCACCTTCCAACGGGACAACCACCCTAAGCACACAGCCAAGACAACGCAGGAGTGGCTTCTGAACAACTCTCTGAATGTCTTTGAGTGGCCCAGCCAGAGCCCAGACTTGAACCTGATCTAACATTTCTGGAGAGACCTGAAAATAGCTGTGCAGCCATGCTCCCCATCCAACCTGACAGAGCTTGAGAGGATCTGCAGAGAAGAATGGTAGAAATTCCCCAAATATGGGTGTGCCAAGCATGTAGCGTCATACCCAATACGGTTCGAGGCTGTAATCGCTGCCAAAGGTACTTCAACAAAGTACTGAGTAAAGGGGCTGAATACTTGTAAATTTAATATTTCCGTTTTTTTTTAGTTTTTTTTTCACACACACACACACACACAGACACACACCACCCCATCATGTCCTAATTGGGGCCACCAGTGTTTGTGGATTGTGGACTTGGACATGGGTTCCTATCCAGAGGGCAAGGGGGTGTTAGTGTTGGCTAGGGGGCCCGAGTTCAGATCCACTCTCATCTACTCTGACACCTCACCACCAGGCCTCCTATTACAGCTGCTCCTCATCTGATTGAGCCATTCAACAAAACACTACCTATTACCACCATGGAGGTCCTGCATGGGCCCAGGAGGAAGAACTGAAACAAACAGAACCACCAAGACACACACATGCAGAGGAATGCACGCAAACACGCACACGCACAAACATGCAGACACACAGACGCGCACACACACACACACTCATTAAGACTGCATAACAAACCACACACACACACTCATTAAGACTGCATAACAAACCACACACACACTCATTAGTTTGCAAAGCATCACCCCTCCCTAATAGCCTCCAATGACAAAACTGTTGCTACACTCTTCAATCAGACTATGCCATTGCTGTGCTGTACACAAGCCCATCGGATTCCGTAGACTGCGTTCATTGTGGCGGAGCTGAAAGAGGGTGGTCAGACTGACAGCTGTAGCGAATTGGGCTAAATCGGGCCGTCTACTCTGTCACACTGAAGTGCTGTAAGCCGCACAGAAGATAAAGACAGAGGGGCCATGCGATCCACACAGTGAGGACCAGGGTGCCCTTCTACCCCATTCTGCCACCCCTGGGGCAAGAGGCCTTACCTGCTTACGCTGATTAGTATCGAGGGGGCGAGAGACGAGTTGAACTGTTCCCAAAGTGCTTTGAGGGGCGAGTTACACAGTTTGGCCTACTCAGATGGAGTGTCCTCGGAGAGACAGTGAAGGGAGAAAGGCCCGGGTGGGTTTTCTACCCTCCACTAGATTAGTGGGGTACAAAAGAGACTGACAGCTTTGCTTGTTGTTCTCCCTCTCCCCCTCCTGAGCAGATTTACATGTCTTTAGTAAGGGGCAAATTAGAAGGCCATTGAAAGGCCATACAGCGATCGTATGCTTATATCACATAGAGTGTGTATTGAGTGGGTGTTGTTGTCTGGAACTGATTCATGTTTATAGAAAGCAACAAGCAACAGGTCTGAGAACTGTGCTCAATATTTTCTTGTGGAGAAAACCTGTGAATTTGGACGTTTGGCATTTTGTATTAAGAAAGACAATGCAGATTCTGGTGAAAAGCTATAAAAAAAGTATCAAACCCATGAATCAAAAGACCAAGGGCTATGTTTCCAAAAATATAGTCTCGTGGTAGTCAATCCCCACCATTGTGAATGAAATGTACCATAGCTTGCAGCCCAGGCCAGCCCACTCTAGTCCTGTCCCAGTCCTGACCAGCTCACCTCTCCATACTGGTTCATCATACGGATGGCTTGGTCTGTGAAGTTGAAGACATTCCTCCAATCAAAGTTGGCCATGTTGTAGTCCCTGTCTTCTATTGGCCCGTTGTACAGGAAGTTGAGGATGTGTTTAGAGGAGAACTCTGTGTCCTGTAGACTCCTGTCAATGTAGTCCCTCACCGTGGGATTCCTTATGGTATCCTGTGGGGGGGGAGAGAATCACCATACTTTAATGAAGACAGCTTCTCCATTTTAGCAGGGGAGCTCAACCATTTCCAGGCCCAGGGACAAATACTAGTCTGTGGTGACCTAAATGCCAGAACTGGACAAGAACTTGACACCTTCAGCACACGGGGGAAGGCACCTACTGTACCTTCATACCCCTTGACATGTTCCACATTTTGTTGTGTTATAGCCTGAATACAAAATGTATTTATACATATATAATCTCCAACATCTACACATAATACCCCATAATGACAAAGTGAAAGCATGTTTTTTTTCAACAGAAATATCTCATTCACATACAGTTGAAGTCGGAAGTTTACATACACTAAGGTTGGAGTCATTAAAACTAGTTTTTCAACCACTCCACAAATTTCTTGTTAACAAACTATAGTTTTGGCAAGTCGGATAGGACATCTACTTTGTGCATGACACAAGTCATTTTTCCAATTGTTTACAGACAGATTATTTCACTTATAATTCACTGGATCACAATTCCAGTGGGTCAGAAGTTTACATACAAGTTGACTGTGCCTTTAAACAGCTTGGAAAATTCCAGAACATGATGTCATGGCTTTAGAAGCTTCTGATAGGCTAATTGACATAATTTGAGTCAATTGGAGGTGTACCTGTGGGTGTATTTCAAGGCCTACCTTCAAACACATTGCCTCTTTGCTTGACATCATGGGAAAATCAAAAGAAATCAGACAAGACCTCAGGAAAAAAAATGTAGACCTCCACAAGTCTGGTTCATTCCAAACGCCTGAAGGTACCACGTTCATCTGTACAAACAATAGTACGCAAGTATAAACACCATGGGACCACACAGCCACCATACCGCTCAGGAAGAAGACACGTTCTGTCTCCTAGAGATGAACGTACCCTGGTGCGAAAAGTGCAAATCAATCCCAGAACAACAGCAAAGGACCTTGTGAAGATGCTGGAGGAAACAGGTACAAAAGTATCTATATCCACAGTAAAACGAGTCCTATATCGACATAGGCTCAGCAAGGAAGAAGCCACTGCTCCAAAACCACCATAAAAAACCCAGACTATGGTTTGCAACTGCACATGGGGAAAAATATCTTACTTTTTGGAGAAATGTCCTCTGGTCTGATGAAACAAAAATATAACTGTTTGGCCATAATAACCATCGTTATGTTTGGAGGAAAAAGGGGGTGGCTTGCAAGCCGAAGAACACCATCCCAACCGTGAAGCACAGGGCTGGTAGCATCATGTTGTGGGGTGCTTTACTGCAGGAGGGACTGGTGCACTTCACAAAATATATGGCTTCATGAGGAAGGAAAATTATGTGGAAATATTGAAGCAACATCCCAAGACATCAGTCAGGAAGTTAAAGCTTGGTGGCAAATGGGTCCTCCAAATGGACAATGACCCCAAGCATACTTCCAAAGTTGTGGCAAAATGGCTTAAGGACAACAAAGTCAAGGTATTGGAGTGGCCATCACAAAGCGCTGACCTCAATCCTATAGAAAATTTGTGGACAGAACTGAAAAAGCGTGTGCGAGCAAGGAGGCCTACAAACCTGACTCAGTTACACCAGCTCTGTCAGGAGGAATGGGCCAAAATTCACCCAATTTATTGCTTTATTCTGTTTCTTTTATCATAAAGAAAACTCCCTAATCCTTGCCGATGAAAAGCATACCCATAACATGATGCATCCACCACCATGCCTGAAAATATGAAGATTGGTACTCAGGGATTTGATGTTTTGGATTTACCCCAAACATAAGGCTTTGTATTTTGTACAGGCTTCCTTCTTTTCACTTTGTCATTTAGGTTAGTATTGTAGAGTAACTACAATCCATCCTCGGTTTTCTCCTGTCACAGCCATTAAACTCTTAACTGTTTTAAAGTCACCAGCAGCATGTCAAAAAACAGCTCAATGTAATTGAAGAATCCATAGAATCAAATCCCTTCTGAGAAAATTGTAACACACTAAACAAACAACAACACGAAGAGCTATCCATACAAAATGGAGATGTATGGATAAACCACTTCTCTAACCTTTTTTCGGCCATATATAACAAAGATCCAAGAGAAAAAACATATACATGATCATTTACAAATATTAGAATCAACTATTAAAGACTACCAGAACCCACTGGATTCTCCAATTACATTGGATGAGCTACAGGACAAAATGCAAACCCTCCAACCCAAGAAGGCCAGTGGTGTTGATGGTATACTAAACGAAATGATAAAATATACAGACCACAAACTCTTGAACATTATCATCAGCTCTGGCATCTTCCCAGTGGTGTAAAATACATAAATAAAAAATACTTTAAAGTACTACTTAAGTAGTTTTTTGGGGTACCTGTACTTTACTTTACTATTTATATTTTTTACTACTTTTACTTCATTACATTCCTAAAGGAAAGTATATACTTTTTACTCCATACATTTTCCCTGACACCCAAAAGTACAGTACTAGTTACAATTTGAATGCTTAGCAGTACAGGAAAAAGGTCCAATTCACACACTTATCAAGAGAACGTCCCTGGTCATCTCTACTGCCTCTGATCTGGTGGACTCACTAAACATAAATACTTCCTTTGTAAATGATGTCTGAGTATTGGAGTGTGCCCCTGGCTGCACAAAAAAGGAATAAAAAAGTAAATTGTGCAGTCTGGTTTGCTAATTATAAGGAATTTGATGTGTAGCATTTACTTCGACTTTGCACTTTTACTCAAGTATGACAATTGAGTATTTTTTCACCACTGTACTTAAGTACATTTAAAATCTGATACTTTTAGACTTTTACTCAAGTAGTATTTTACTGGGTTACTTTCACTTTTACTTTAGTCATTTTATATTAAAGTATCTTTACTTTTTCCACCTCTTCCCCAGTGGTGGAAAAAGTACCCAATTGTCATACTTGAGAAAAAGTATAGATACCTTCATAGAAAATCACTCAAGTAGAGGTTAAAGTCATGCAGTAAAATTATACTTGAGTAAAAGTCTAAAAGTATTTAGTTTTAAATATACTTAAGTATCAATAGTAAATGTAATTGCTAAATATACTTAAGTATCAAAAGTAAAAGTACAAGTATAAATCATTTCAAATTCCTTATACTAAGCAAACCAGACGGCACCATTTTATTTTCTTCTTTTTTGATGGATAGCCAGGGGTAAAGCATGTGTTTAGTGAGTCTGCCAGATCAGAGGCAGCAGGGATGACCACGGATGTTCTCTTGATAAGTGTGTGAATTAGACAATTTTCCTGTCCTGCTTAGAATTCAAAATGTACTTTTGGGTGTCAGGGAAAATGTTTGGAGTAAAAAGTAAATAATTTTCTTTAGGAATGTAGTGAAATAAAATTAAAAGTTGTAAAAAATATACATAGCAAAGTAAAGTACAGATACCCCCAAAAACTGCTTAAGTAGTACTTTCAAGTAGTTTTACTTAAGTACTTTACACCACTGATCTTCCCCAATATTTGGAACCAAAGTCTGATCACTCCAGTCCACAAAAGTGTAGACAAATCTGATGCAAATAATTACAGTGGAATCTGCGTCAACAGTAACCTCTGAAAAATCCTCTGCAGTATCATCAACAGCAGACTCCAACATTTCCTCAGTGAAACAATGTCCTGAGCAAATGTCAAAATGGCTTCTTATCAAAAAATCGGACAACAGACCACATATACACCCCCTGCACACCTTAATTAATGTGGAAAAAGTCAAGGGGTCTGAATACTTTCCGAAGGCACTATATCAATGAATTGGCGAGGCCACTAGAACAGTCTTCAGTACCCGGCCTCACCCTACTAGACTCTGAAGTCAAATGTCTACTGTTTGCAGATTATCTATTTACATTGACCCCCCCATTTGTTTTGTACACTGCTGCAACTCGCTGTTTATTATTTATGCATAGTCACTTCACCCCAACCTACATGTGCAAATTACCTCAACTAACCTGTAACCCCGCACACTGACTCTGTACCGGTACCACCTGTACATAGCCTCATTATTGTTATTTTATTGTGTTACTTTTTATAATTTTTTACTTTGGTTTATTTGGTAAATATTTTCTTAACTCTTCTTGAACTGCACTGCTGGTTAAGGGCTTGTAAGTCAGCATTTCACGGCAAAGGTTGTATTCGGCGCATGTGACAAATAAAGTTTGATTTGAATTAAACCTACTTCGGCCTAAACATCAACACCAAAGGTAACTTCCATAAGGCTGTGAATGATCTACGAGACAAGGCAAGAAGGGCTTTCTATGCCATGAAAAGGAACATAAAACTCAATATCCTGATTAAATATTTCAATCAGTTATAGAACCCATGGTTGTGCGGTCAGGGGTCTACTCACCAACCAATCATTTACACAAAGGGACAAATACACAGTTTAGATTCAGCATGCCATAATTCTGCAAAAATATCTTACATGTACAACGGAAAACCCCAAACAATGCATAAAGAGCAGAATTAGGACTAATTCTAAAAATCCAAAAAAGAGCTGTTAAATTCTACAACCAGAAAGAAAACTGAGCAAACTGGAATGCTATCTGGCCCTAAACAGAGAATACCTGACCACTGTGACAGACCCAAAATTGCTATTGAGAGAGGCCGCCATAGGCAGCCCACTGCCCACAAAATGAGGTGGAAACTGAGCTGCACTTCCTCCTGCCAAAGGTAAGACCTTATTAGAGACACATATTTTCCACAGATCACACAGACCCACAAAGAATTTGCAAACAAATTAAACATTGATAAAGTCCCATATCTATTAGGCGTAATACCGAGCAATCAAAATAAATACTTGAGTGCAATGTTTTTTGTTGATGTTATGATGTTTTTTGTTTCTTCTCACGTTTGTTATATGTTTAATTCACTTGCTTTGGCAATGTAAGACTATGTTTCCCATGCCAATAAAGCCCTTTGAATTGAATTGAATGGAGAGAGAGAATAAAGCCCTTTGAATTGAAAGAGAGAGAGAGAGAGAGAGAGAGAGAGAGAGAGAGAGAGAGAGAGAGAGAGAGAGAGAGAGAGAGAGAGAGAGAGAAAAGATTGGGGAGATAAGATCTATTGAAAGGTATGGGGGAAGAAATTATTTAGGACTAAACATACATACATTATAGTTTATACAGGAGACATTATTTAAACATCAGTATAGAGGTCGAACTCTGACAAAACCATAGCAGGAGTGGAGGGACGTTAATGTTATGTCATTTCACACCAAAACTGGGTATATCGGTTAATGCATTACTTTGAGATAACAATGATAAGCCTCAGTTAGTTTGAATTGATCATGTTGGTGTTTATAGAGTGTATGGGACTGTAGCCTCAGTTAGTTTGAATTGACCATGTTGGTGTTTATAGAGTGTATGGGACTGTAGCCTCAGTTAGTTAGAATTGACCATGTTGGTGTTTATAGAGTGTATGGGACTGTAGCCTCAGTTAGTTAGAATTGACCATGTTGGTGTTTATAGAGTGTATGGGACTGTAGCCTTCCTTACCCTGATCATGTTCATCTGAACGCTGTCCTGGAAGAAGGCCCAGACCTGAGGGCCCACCTCCTCCCAGGCCCGACCCATGGTCCTCAGCCTCTCCAGCTCCTCAAATGTGGTGTTGGCCTAGAGGACACACACACACACATATCAGCACACACACATACTCACGTACGCTCAGACAGACAGACACACTCTCACACACTACACATGCACAAGAATACACACACACTGTTTCTAATTTCTAGTTGCATACCAATCACATATTATATTGCCTGTGAAAATAACCAAAAATATAGCTTATGATTTAGCATACTCTACAGTGTGTATAGCCTTCCCTACAGTGTTCTGTGGTACACACATACCAAGGGAGGCTGACTGTGGCATTTTCACAAATGTGTGTGATAAAAGCATGGAAAAGGGTGGAAGCAACACCCAATTAAACACCTTCCTCTTGTGTCTCAGATCCCGGCTGACAAAGGGACAATGAGGTTGGTGACAATTGGCCGAACGCATTCAGCTTGCCTACCGATTCACCCTGTTCCCACAGGCAGAAGACTGCTCTACAGTCACAAAGCAGACAAAGATAAACAGACCACGCATCCCAAACGGTACCCTATTCCCTACTGCCCTACTAGTAGTGCACATGGTAGGGTTAGGGTGCAGATTGGGACAAAGAGAGGGAGAGAGAGAGGGAGAGAGAGAAAGAATAGAGAACAAGAGTGTGAGAGAGAGAGAGAGAGAGAGAGAGAGAGAGAGAGAGAGAGAGAGAGAGAGAGAGAGAGAGAGAGAGAGAGAGAGAGAGAGAGAGAGAGAGAGAGAGAGAGAGAGAGAGAGAGAGAGAGAGAGAGAGAGAGAGAGAGAGAGAAAGAATAGAGAACAAGAGTGTGAGAGAGAGAGACAGAAACAGAGAGAACGAAAAGAGAGAGAGAGTGTGTGTGAGAGAGAAAGAGAACGTGTGAGTGTGTGAGAGAAAGTGAGTGTGAGACAAATGGTTTGATGAAGAATGCAAAAACCTAAGCTAAATTGAGAAACTTATCCAACCAAAAACATAGATACCCAGAAAACCTGAGTCTACGCCTTCACTATGGTGAATCACTAAAACAATAACGAAATACACTATGGAAAAAGAAGGAACAGCACGTCAGATATCAGCTCAATGTAAGTGAAGAATCCATAGTATCTAACCACTTCTAGGAAAATTGGAAAACACTAAACAAACAACAACACGAACAGTTATCTATCCAAAGCGGATAGCCCTATAACAAAGAACAGCAAAAACATAAACATGATCAAATACAAATCTTAGAATCAACTATAAAGACTACCAGAACCCACTGGATTCTCCAATTACATTGAATGAACTACATGGACAAAATACAAACCCTCCAACCCAAAAGGCCTGTGGTGTTGATGGTATCCTCAATGAAATTATAAAATATACAGACAACAAATTCCAATTGGCTATACTTAAACTCTTTAACATCATCCTTAGCTCTGGCATCTTCCCCAATATTTGGAACCAAGGACTGATCACCCCAATCCACAAAAGTGGAGACAAATCTGACCCCAATAACTACCGTGGGATAGAAGTCAACAGCAACCTTGGGATAATTCTCTGCATTATCATTAACAGCAGACTCGTACATTTCCTCAGTGAAAACAATGTACTGAGCAAATGTCAAATTGGCTTTTTACCAAAGTACCATTTACCAAAGTATTCACCCTGTACTTTTATTTATTTATTTATTTGTATACCCTAATTGACAAACAAACAAACCAAAACAAAGGCAAAGTCTTCTCATACTTTGTTGATTTCAAAAAAGCATTTGACTCAATTTGGCATGAAGGTCTGCTATACAAATTGATAGAAAGTGGTGTTGGGGGAAAAACATAAAACATAAAAAATCCATGTACACAAAATTGGCAAATTTGATATATCAACGAATTGGCTAGATACAATTTTTAAAAAGGAAGCAATTCCCAAACCTTCCATAACAAAGCCATCACCTACAGAGAGATTAACCTGGGGCTCTGTTCACAAACACAAACAGAGCCCCAGGACAGCAACACAACTAGACCCAACCAAATCATGAGAAAACAAACAGATAATTACTTGACACATTGGAAAGAATTAACAAAAAACCCCAGAGCAAACTAAAATGCTATTTGGCCCTAAACAGAGAGTACACAGTGGCAGAATACCTGACCACTGTGACTGACCCAAAATGAAGGAAATCTGACTGTGTACAGACTCAGTGAGCATAGCCTTGCTATTGAGAAAAGCCGCCGTAGACAGACCTGGCCCTCAAGAGAAGACAGGCTATGTGCACACTGACCACAAAATGAGGTGGAAACTGAGCTGCACTTCCTAACCTCCTGCCAAAAGCATGACCATATTAGTGACACATATTTCGGTCAGATTACACAGATCCACAAAGAATTTGAAAACAAACCCAATTTTGATAAACTCCCATATCTATTGGGTGTTATACAACGGGTGGGTCTAATCCTGAATGCTGATTGGTTAAAAGCGCATTCCAGCCGGTGTCTATTCCACAAATTACCACCGGCTAAATCTATGACGTTAAAATGCCTATTTACTCTGTTCCATCTGACTGTGCAATCCACTGTCTCAATCAGCCCAGGCAGGGAAGTTATACACTTGATCTCCAATATAAAAAGCATCTAAACATTATCTCACATTTCTTTTAGACTAACATTTAGTTTCCAACGGCAGAGATTTGTATAAACCTTACTGTCTGTCTCTCTGACATTTGCAACATTGTTTCAATATTCTAATTCGATCTCCAACTATCCCATAGTAATGAACATGTAGGGGTCGGGAGTCGGGACGAGAGAGGCAGGCAGCGTTTCTCAGCCAGTAGAAATCATGAATCAGCTGGCATCATTTTTATGTATATACAGTATACAAAGAAATGTCGATTGAAAAAAGGTATAACGAAATGAAGTGTAGCTAGTTTGCAGTCTTCCAGCTTCAGTTTGAAGTTGTGTTAGCTGTGTTGTTGGCTAGTTCCTCTGAACAACAGTGTCCTAACCAGAGAGCACATTTTCTATGCCAGGCGAAATCGTGCCTCATTAGGTCATTGTTATGGATGTACCAAAATATGTCACTAAAAAAACAGCTTAAACAAATGCAGATACTGTTGTTATTCTGTCTGCATTTGACTGTAAATTAGCCGTAGTTAGCTAGTTGGAAAGCAAAGGATAAGAACTTTGCCAGCCAGTATGGCAATGGAACATTTAGAACGAACGACTGGGTCGCGTCCATAGATACTGAACAAAAAGACTGAACGACTGGGTCTTGTCTCTGGCAACCGAACCAATAGAACGAACGACCAGCCGGCTTGGGTAGCAACCATAGATTTGTTTCGGGACTATATCTTGTGGAAGGATTAAATAGTATAAATAAATTAATCAAAATGATGTTTTTAATGAACATCTGTCAATCATTATTTGAATATGTTGGTAACCCGTTGTATAAAAAGTGATAATGCCCGAGAAGCCGGTGTTTGGAGGATATATCGACTTCGTCTCGGGCCTA
The DNA here is from genome assembly GCA_030435695.1 of Brachymystax lenok tsinlingensis. Lineage (NCBI taxonomy): Eukaryota > Metazoa > Chordata > Actinopteri > Salmoniformes > Salmonidae > Brachymystax > Brachymystax lenok. The sequence continues at coordinate 21,561,908 of CM059782.1, forward strand.
ATAACACCCGTGCCAATATATCCTCCAAACACCCGCTTCTCAGGCATTATCACTTAAAAATACCACAGTGTGCAATCACAGCAGCAAGATTTGTGACCTGTGACCACAAGAAAAGGGCAACCACTGAAGAACAAACACCATTGTAAATACAACCCATATTTATGTTTATTTATTTTCCTTTTTGTACTTTAACTATTTGCACATAGCATGACATTTGAAATGTCTTTATTCTTTTGGAACTTATGTAATGTTTACAGTTCATTTTTGTTGTTTATTTCCCTTTTGTTTATTATCTACTTCACTTGCTTTGGCAATGTTAACATATGTTTCCAATGCCAATAAAGCCCTTAAATTGAAATTGAATTGAGAGAGAGAGAGAGAGAGAGAGAGAGAGAGGTATATGATCACTAATTACAGGGCTAAGATAAGACATAGTCCAAGATGCTCAGTAAAACAGTGGTATGCTGCTATGCTACTTCACTATGTTTCCTAAAAGAAGTGACGCGCGACCGACCGGGAGAGTTTTCACCATCCCTGTAAAGTCCTTGTTATTTTGTTGCTTCGACAAAGTAATTTCCAAAGATGATTATTTATTTAATGTTACAAGTTATTCATTACTAGTGAATCTAGTGATACAATAAAAAAAAACCTGTCCCTCATTTTATGGTCAACCTATTATTTTTAAAATATATTTTTTTAAAGAGACATTGAACATCTAATAGAAAAATCTCAGTGTAAAAGCAGGTGAGCTGGTTCTACTCTTTTTGAAACCATTTTCTGTTGTTTTGTGGTGGAAAACTGAGTGTGTCGGGCATAACACATCAACCCTGTTACCCATAGAGGGTCAGGTTAGAAAGGTTTTAACAAATGTTTTTTGTGAAGCTTGCACTCAATTGCCCCTGTCACAAGGAGCTGCATGGCTGGTTTAAGATGATGTCGTCAAACGCGTTACGGTCAACACTTATTTTTTTGGGCACATAATAGGCACTTACTATAGTCTTTTTTTTTTTTTTACCTCTTGAGATGGGAAAAAAATGTTTTTTTATTAAGTAAAGCATGTGCTCTTTACGACAGAATGTTCAAATGAGGTGAAATAAAACGTTACGCCCCACCAAGTTACACTACTCAAAAGGCGTCAGTTCAAAGAGGGGGTCATCAGGTCTGGAGGAGAAAGGGATGGAGAAATGAGGGAGCGTTTAGGCCATGTTTTGGTATGTGCAGCAGACTGATGGCTTAACCCGTGTTCCCTTCCCTTCCACGCAATTAACATCCAGATCTGAGGGAAATGGAAGACAAAGAGGGCACTAAAGGTCGGGGGGAGAGGAAGCTGGTGTGTGTGTGTCTGTGTGTCTGTGTGTCAATGTGTGTGTGCGCGCGTGTGAGTGTGACCCTCACAGTGTCAGGCTCTGCTTACATAACAAGAGGAGGAGAATACAAGGCAACAGAGTGTGTCACAGTTACTATGTGTAGTAGACGATACAGATGTGTGCTCCTATTGTGATACACCCAGCCGTGACTGCTAGGCCCTACAGGCTTCTTACAGACATGTCTATACATCTACGCTCTACAGAGCGCCAAGCACTGATTCCCAAATTCCTAAATCCTGCCGTGTGTTCAGAACGAAGACTACTGTTGAACAAGTCTGTCACCATCTATTGAACAATCTGCATTGGATGTTCATGTTTAAAACACTTCTGTCTGATGATTAACTCACCTGGTTTCCCACTTCTAAAATGATTAACTGACTAAATCCAGCAGACTCTGCTATAATATGGTGTGAATCATCCCTAGTCTACCACATATATTCGCTGTATGTAGCTCCCTTACGTTTCTGATGATCTTTCTGGCGGCTGGGGAGTCAGGTGCGTAGAGGATCTTCCCCATCAGCATGGGCTTGACAGAGCTCCACATGATCCTGGTGATGGGATTGGACTCTAGCTCCTTCATCAGATCATTACAGAACGGAGCTGGGGAATAAGACAGTAACAGAACATTTGTAGAACCTTATAGAGGATTGAGAGAACCTATAACACACTGTGACGGGGTTGAACTCCAACTCCTGCATCAGATCAGAGCAGACTTTGGGATGAGACTAGAGAGAACGGTAAGACTCTCAGGTCAAGCAATACAATTTTTTTGACCTCTAGAGACTTGTAAAGCAGACTAGATAAAACGATCTGTTCCATAATACCACTGAATTTTGACTGAATTTATACGGAAAATGCAATGCCTTTCCTGCTCCCAATCAGCTGCTACATTTGGCGTAGTCGGCAGAGGAGAGGGGCTGTTAGTTCCCAACCAGCCACATACTAAAAATAGCTACTGTATTAGTGACTGAATGCTGACCCACTGGCGGTGTGACTGTAGGTGTACTGTCCCTGCCTCTATCTGTCTCTTCAGTAAAATGAAACTGGCTACTTTATTAGTGACTTATTACTGTATTAGTACTCACTGGCGGTGTGGTCGTAGGTGTACTGTCCCTGTCCTCCCCGGGTGCTATCGTTGATCCCCATGAAGGCCTTGTAGTTGTTGTCCTCATACCAGTTGAAGGAGGCTACCCGAGAGAAGGCCCCCTCCATGTAGCCACACACCAGGCTGGACACAGCCCCCATAAGCTGGCTGAAAGATAGGGGAGAGCCCCCCTGGGGCCCCTGGGACTGGAGCAGGGGGGACATCACCTCCACCAGAGCTTTGGAGCTGTTCCTCTCTGACAACTGGGGGGTGAGGTAGGGGAGGGAGTTGTTATTGAGAAACTGTATGAAAATGATGACTCTGAATCATATATGACAGGGCTATATAATGTGACCAAATAGGAGGATGTGTACAGCCATATTAGGTTGTTTAGGTTATCTGTCAACAAAGTTTTCCCTCTAAATGAATCACAACAAACAAAATATATTCCAAAGGGAGGAGGGGTGGGTTGTAGGGGGGGAGAAGGGATTGTCCAGTGTAGGTCCCTGAGGGCCCATTAGAACCGGGGGAGGTGTTGAGAGCGTGTAGTACAGTGCTCCTGACAACCACTCTTAACAAACAGCCCCAGCAATGGGACAGCACCACAGTGTTTACATAGAAACCACAGTAATGGGACAGCACCACAGTGTTTACATAGAAACCACAGCAATGGGACAGCACCACAGTGTTTACATAGAAACCACAGCAATGGAACAGCCTCACAGTGTTTACATAGAAACCACAGCAATGGGACAACACCACAGTGTTTACATAGAAACCACAGCAATGGGACAGCACCACAGTGTTTACATAGAAACCACAGCAATGGAACAGCACCACAGTGTTTACATAGAAACCACAGCAATGGGACAACACCACAGTGTTTACATAGAAACCACAGCAATTGGACAGCACCACAGTGTTTACATAGAAACCACAGCAATTTGACAGCACCACAGTGTTTACATAGACACCACAGCAATGATACAGCACCACAGTGTTTACATAAAAACCCCATAGAAAATGTCAGAGAAGATTGATTGATTAAATTCCACTCCTTTGAAGATATTTTTTGTGGTTTCTTCTACATTGGAAGACACATACTGTAACTAACACCACTTCTAGACTGAACAGAAATAGAGAAAAGGAGTGTTTCTGTTCTATTATCTGTTCTAGCCAACAGAGCAGTGTGATTTCTGATGCAGAGTTTCCACTCAGCTGGCTGGCCTATCTATTATACAGCTACAGTGTTCGGTTTATGGAACCAGACAAAAATGGAACTTGGAAAATGACCGACTGGCGTCACGTTTTCTGTCACCGGGGCGGCAGACAAGAATCCAGACGGCCCCACCAACAGGATGTCACCTCTGCAGAATGTCTTCTTGCGCCCTCCCCCCGCCTCCCTCTCCCTGCAATCACCACTTCCCCTGGGGTCATCCACCTGACCCGTCAACCTTTGACATTTGTCTGAGGCCCTCACCTGTGCTATAACCCTCACTTACAGCTGTCCGGACAGATTGCCTGTTGATTTACCTGTGTCTGCATCCCAAATGGCACCCTAATCCGTAAAAAGCTTTGTGATTTACGTCTGTAAATGATAAGCGCTCTACAAACGTAATTATTATTATTATTGCTTTTGAGTACTGTCCATAGGACTCTGGTCAAAAGTAGTGGTTAGGGTGTCACTTGGGACACAGCCTGCGATTGGGGCTCCATGTTGAGACTAAAGGGTTATTAGGGCTGGATTTAGCCTTCCTCATACGCACTCATGATATCCCTGCTGTCTGTGTCTGCGTAAAGACCCGAGCAGGGAGGAAGCGGTGGTTTCCTGAGGGATAGAAATATAGTGGCGGGTGAACTTTAGGATGGATGATGGTTCTAACGGTAGTAGGGTTGACCTCTGGCAGTTTTAGAGGCGGCGGAGAAAATTGTGTGTGTGTGTGTGTGTGCCTACCTCTCGCAGCTTTTCGGAGGTGGCAGAGAGTACTCTGGCCCAGAAGTGTAGGTCGACACCGTTGGAGTGGTTATCCAACACCCGGGGAAGCTGGAAGGAGGAACAGAGCTGTCAAAATGACTGTCACGTCCTTACCAACAGTGGCGATGCGTCATTCAGGGAATTCAGGGCGAAACAAACGTTTTGAGCCCTACCTGTTTAACAAAAAAAAAATTAAAAATATTGAATAATTTTTTTGGTGCCTGTTTTGCATGTTATTTTTACATTAATACGAGTCACATATCAGTTTGCAAACAATGTTAAATAAATAAATCATTGAGTTAATAAAGCCGGATACAAACATGGTCTCTTTTTTGTTTTCTTGAGTTAGCAGCTCCAAAATGCAGGTGTTTCAGCCTAGCTCTGTGCTTTCTGTGGTGGTGGGGCAGCCAGCGGAAAATACGGAGCGTATGGGGTTGGTAATGTTCTCTAGTTGCACCGTGATTGGCTCAGTGTTTTGTCACTCATGGGGACACCGCAAAATCAACGCGCAGAGCTAAAAGATTCAAGCCCCTTGGGTGCTGCCATAGACTTACATTAGAAGTGCCCATCCAAAAAGGCTCAAGGTCATTGGCCACAGATAAAATGACGTCAAATCACGTTATATCTACCGTAGTTTTGAATCGCAAATTCAACAATGAGTGCTAAGGCGCCACTGCAGCCCTAGGTTCAATCTCAGGCTGTGTCACAGCCGGCTGTGACCAGGAGACCCATGAGGCGGCGCACAATTAGCCCAGTGTCGTCCGGGTTAGGGGAGGGTTTGGCTGGCCAGGATGTTCTTGTCTCATCATGCTCTAGCAACTCCTTGTGGTGGGCCGGGCGCCAGCAAGCTGTCTTCTGTCGTCAGTTCGACAGTGTTCCACCGACACATTGGTGCGTCTGGCTTCCGGGTTAAGCAAGCAGTGTGTCAAGAAGCAGTGCGGCTTGGCTCTCGACCTTTGTCGAGTCCGTAGGGGAGTTGCAGCGATGAGACAAGATTGTAACTACCAATTGGATATCACGAAAAAGGGTCCGAAAAGTTTGAATACATTGGCCATGCTGTCAATGCAGCATGACTTCTGCCTCATTAAAAACAACTAGAAACTTGGAACTGGGAAATCTCAGACTTCAGTGAGTTCAAGACAACTGGGAGCTTGGATCAAACTAGCTCTGACTGGGAAAATACTAAAATTATTTTGAACGGTCATCCAACTTGTAATTCCAAGTCAGGATTTCAGGCCTTGTTCTAGAAGCCACAAGAAGGACCGCCGCACCACCTTCCTGATCAAGTGAGCACAGCACAATGTATTCTATGCTGCTGCATCAATGTTGTAATATGCCAGGGAGATATCTAAACGGTAGCCAAGAAAGTAATACTAAGTGTATGATGTGTAGTAAGCTGTTAGTAGATCATGTGCCTCACCCTAATCATTTGGTCCCTGTCCTCCCTCAGTGGTGCACATGTAGCCTATAACCTGTTTTAGAGAAATGTAATCATTGAATATTGTATGCTCATTAATATCTTAATCAAAATTACGGATTGCCTCTAATCCGCTCGTCATTCCCTTATGCCATAGTTTGTACATCTCAATTGTCAGCAGAAACCACATTTGTTTAAGCAAGTCAGCCATTTCCGCTATGCTTTTTTTAAAAGCCAGTAAATGAGGCTGAATGAACTGTTTCGCTGCCAGACAAGGCTCTGCTGTTACCCAGGTGTAGCAGAGGTAAGGTGTTGGGACTGCTGTTGGGACTCTGTTGTTGGGACAGCTTTACGTAGGCCCTAACAGTTTGTGGGCACCGTTTGTCACCGTTATAGTGCAATTAATGTATTGTTTAGTGTTGTGTTATGTAGTGGCTTTGCTGGCATGCATAAAAAATATATATATATTGCTTGCCCCATCAAGGTTTACATAGTAAAATTGCCACTGCTTACCAAGCAGTATATTTGAGACAACACTGTGTGGTGGTTGTGTGTTTGCTGGGATGATAGCAGAATCATAGGCATCAAAATAAAGTTAATATAGAAAACAACAGATTAATTGTAATGAATGTGATGAAAAAATGTATAGATAAACTACTATACACTTTAACATGTCACAGTCATAACTTTGTCTCAATTGGGTTGGGGTGTAAGCTACCTCCTCAATTAGATGGTAAGTAATGTCATGTCATTCATGTGCTTGTTCTGTCATCATTTTTTTAAATATAACAACTCATTCACTTTCCCACATAGGAACAGAGAATGCACTAAATCTGCTGAACAGTGCATTGTCGTCATCTTCTGTATCCTGAAGTACAGTACCTCCAGTAACTGTTTCTTCCAGGGACTATTTCAGCTGGGGAAACTTCTAACTAGCTCACAACACAATGGGCTAGAGGTCAGGAAATCGTGCACGGCAGCGACGCACAACTCCAAAATAAGACGTCCTTCCTCTCTGACATTCCTCACCATCTCGTGAGATCTAATGGGCTTGTTTCAAAGAAGAGACGCATACACAAACACACACACACACAGCCCTATTGGGGCCAACAGTGTGTGAGGACGTGACCATGGGACCATAAACACAGATGATTACAGAAAAGCTCCATTAGGTTTAGTCTGGTAGGGAGGCATGGCGTCTATAATCTCATTATTGAAAGAGGTCAAGTCCCAAAACCTGATAAACTCTGCTAAAACTGGTACTTGAGCAGTCTGTGGCCATTCAACTCACTGTATGTTGCCTCAATCTATCTCAACCATGTAGCCAATGCAGAGGGAAAGAAGATACAGTATATACTAGGTGAAGTACTGTAACCATAGATGTACAGATACTTTAATGTTACTGCAGCTCCACTATGAATTATACTTCAGTTTCATTACACAGTAGTGGATTGTTGTTTTCCTGTTTAATTTTGTCAGTAGTGATTTGTCACTTTCGGAAATTCAACGGTCTGTATCTAGGCAGTGCAACGTTAGAGGAAATGTGTACGGATGACTTACAACATACACATTGTTTCAAGCCATGCAATTCCATCATGACTCATGCAAACTCCCCCCAACTGGTGCCAACTCTCCTCAACTCGCTTCAACTCACCCTGACTGGTGCCAACTCTCTCCAACTTATGTCCATCAGCTCATGCTGTGGGTGTTGGCAGACAGTTGGAACAGCCAATAGTAGTCCCCAGTGACCCATGCCGGCCAATTTTTGTTGGTAAGTAAATAAACAAGATGGCAGCGTCCCAAATGTGACAGATATTCAGTGCCACAGACCACAAGGGTCCATTCAAAAGAGAGTCATTTACGCAAATACTACTGTATGATAATACAGAATGAGGACTTCATGTGGATATACGATGAAGGCACACATAGGCTGCGTTTAAACAGGCAGACCAATTCTGATATTTTTTCTCACTAATTGGTCTTTTGAACAATCAGATCAGCTCTGAAAAAGATCTGATGTGATTGGTCAAAAGACCAATTATTGGAAAAAAGATCAGAATTGGGCTGCCTGTGTAAACGCAGCCATAGCGAGTTTTTCCATATTTGGACAATATGGAAATTGTTCATTCAAAATCCAGGATAAAGTCCAGGACCTAGGCTTGCAAGGCTACAGTACGTGATGCATAGCAGACAGGTCAGACAGAGGCAGAACAGGACACATTGAGATTGACAGACCTGACGGAAGAGTTTAAAGAAGTCCACGTTGGCGTAGAGCCTGTCCTCTATGGTCTGTAGTCTCTGTGGTGTGAGGGCACAAATGCTGCTGTGCACCCTGTACAGCCCCCTGCGGCTGGGGAAGACGATGAACTGCTCTAGCAGGGTCTGACTGCAGGCAATGTCCTTCAGGTGGAGGTCAGGGACGCCAAACACAAACTGAGGGGCAGAGGTCAAGGGGCAGAGTATGAAGTCACAGAGGGAGGGGGTTTGTAACATTGAGCAAAATTCAAAACGCCTCTTTTTCAGGAAGTAGTAAGCCTATATACATGCACACATGTGGACACACACGCGCACACACACACGCGCACACACACACACACACACACACACACACACACACACACACACACACACACACACACACACACACACACACGCACACACACACAGCCTTTAGCCAGTCCCATTTAATTTTAGGTTCTGTATTCCTTTCTTTGTGTATGTGTTTTCTGTGTGAACAAAGACCTAGTGATGATTCACCCCCCACTGCATAGCCCTTTGATCCAGGGCTGGTGTTGTCGCTCACTGGGGGAAGAAAGAGCTCCCTTTGGGGGAAGAGAAGGTATGCAGGAGCAACAGGCCAACAGACAAAGCCCACAGCACAACCCAGTGTAATGACATCAGTATCCCAATAGCCCTCTTGACCACAGCTTTCAAATGGAGATCCTGTTCTGAGCTTTCATAGAAATGCACTGTCTTTCTCAGAGTTGCGATTCAGCCAGCACTGTTGGCTAATTCAGCCAGCGCGGCTAGCCCCCAGGATAATGTGCTGGCTGGATAAATCCTTAGCTAATAATCAGATGGGATACTCAGGGTGATGGAGTGTTACAGCTGTCTAAGTGGGGACAGAACACACACACACACATAGGTCCACTAAGGCGTAGTCTGACCTGTTCAGGCCTGATCTTGGCATTGACCAGCTCATTGACCACAAACTCTGACAGAGGAACATCCCTTAGGAGAAAGGAAGTTAGGGTCTCATCATCCTTCAGAATGTCCTCTACCTTCAGCCCTCGACCTGGAGAGAGAGAGAGAGAAATAAAGAGAGAGAAAGAGAAAGAGAGAGATAAAGAGAGAGAGAGCGAGACAGCGAGAGCGAGAGAAAGAGAGAGCGAGAGAGAGAAAGAGAGAGCGAGAGCGAGAGAGCGAGAGAGAGAGAGAGCGAGAGAGAGAAAGAGAGAGCGAGAGAGAGAGAGAAAGAGAGAGAGAGAGAGCGAGAGAGAGAAAGAGAGAGCGAGAGAGAGAGAGAAAGAGAGAGCGAGAGCGAGAGAGAGAGAGAGAGAGAGAGAGAGAGAGGGAAGAGGAAGAGGAAAAGGAAAAGGAAAAGGAAGAGGGAAAAATAGTTAAAACCTCAGATAGGAGGAGAAGGAAGTACCCCTGAGATGATAATCAATGGGAAGATAGTGATATGGAACTTGACAGGTCCTCAGTGAAAATGGAAGTGGTATTTCTTTACATTGAAGACTGCCAGATTATCCTTTGAAACTTTGAGGCCAATGGAATAAGAGGCTGTAGTACATCCAGACATGGTCTCAAAAGTATAGGAAGACAGAAGTGTCCATCTCACTGTGGAATGAAGAGATAAGTGTTGAACTCTTAGAAAAAAGTATTTCAAAATGATTATTTGGATGTTCCCATAGGAGAATCCTTTCTGGTTCCAGGTAGAACCCTTTTGGGTTCCATGTAGAACCCTCTGTAGAAAGGGTTCTACATGGAACCCAAAAGTGATCTATTTGCAACCAAAAAGGGTTATTTAAAGGGTTCTGCTATGGGGACAGCCAAATAACCCTTTAAGGTTCTCGATAGCACCTTTTTTTCTAAGAGTGTAGTTAGTAGATCCATCATAAGGGGCTATTATTCCAGCGGAGTAGCATTTGTAGTTGTCAGATCAGATTGAGAATGTATAAGTGATCATTAGTATGGGAATGTTAGCATTGGCTTCCAGATATAACCATGTTTATGTGTTCTGTTGGGAAGAAAAGCACTTGAATTGCTTTCACCCAAAATAAACAGTGCTGCTGCTTAGGATCCTAGTTCCCACTACGGGGAAGTGCCTTTCTAAAAGGCCTAGCTAAGTGATGTAATCCTGCCCACCTCCAGTCTACACATGTTGCAGAGCAGGAGGAGAGGAATGGGAGAGATGGGATGTGTTGGGTTCATTTGTTTGGTTTGGTGAAGATGGGATACAATTGCCCCTGAGTGCTTTTGGACCAGATGATTGTATAAAACATGATCAATGACTCTCATAACACAAAGAAAATACACATTATTTGGTAAGGACTGCACATTGCTGTGTAAGTGTTTTTATTTCCAGTTTAGAAAAATAGTTGTCTAGTATTGAAATAACAACCAAATGTATTTGAACCCAAGTCTGTCCTGGATCTGTACTTATGAACCATAGCTTTTAAGTTGATGGGAGTTCCGCTGACCTGAGACCTGTTCTGGGCTGGTCCGCAGGGTGTCCATGAAGGTGCTCATGGTGAACAGTTCCCTCCAGAGCCGACCCAGCTGCAGGAACTCTGGGTCACTCAGAAGAAGCTCCTGGGTGTCCAAGTAGAACCGAGCTAGTCTGCATGGGGAGCAGAGCAGAGGATGGGTCACACACACACACAGACAGACATTAACACCAACACAGACAAACAGATACACACACAGATAGGTACACATATTCATTCAAGCAACCCATTCACACAGACATAAGAACCCTGAACCTCATTGGAGTGCAGAGCCTTGCCAAGTGCCGATGACATGTCTTCAGTGAGAACATACTGTATTATAACATGCAATACCCTCCTTTCATCTGCCATCAAATGGTACATCAGCATGTAGTACTGCTTCTCAACCCTATCCTATCTGGCTGGCCCACCATCACAAACAGCCCTAGACAATGACCATAGGAGTTGGCTTGACAGCACCAACAGATCTGGGACCAGCTATCACAGCCCTGCTCCTCTGCTCACATGGAATTGTTGTAGTTGGAGACGAGTCCGGGGCCCTCTCCCCTGGTGGCATACTGGAAGCATGGGTTGTTGGCGTTGCAGAAGATTCCCTGGATCCATGGAAGGATACCAGTTGAGGGCATGGCCTTGTTGGGAAAGTGACCTGTATAACGGTGGACAGGACAGGACAGACAGCACTGGTCAATAGCAAAGACTGGAACAGTTGACACAGCTCTGATCATCACGTATAGACTGGTATAACTCTAGTCACAAAATGTATTATTTTGCCCCACTCTTTGACTAGAAAAGATTTGTACACATATTGAAAATATTTTCAGAGCTGACCATTTGCTTATTTGTTGTTTGTGCATAGACTGATGATAATGTTGGTAACGCCAGTGTTTACATTGTCAGAAGAACATGTTCTTACACTCATGTTGGCGGTATAAAGGGTTAGCTGTCCTCAGCCACACTAGTCCAATGAACAGAACCACTGGCCACATAATCTCCATGAAGAACCGCATCTGGGGGGAAAACAACGAACAATATACCCTTCACATTGGAAGGCAGCTGTTCATTTTGAATTAAGCTGAAAAAACATCTATCTGTATTAGAGTAGCAGAAGTGAGTGTTGGGTGAGAGTTGATTTGTATGCGTACATTTGTTTGAGGGTATGCATAAATGAAGGAGCGTGGCTTTAGCTTGTTAATGAAGCACAAAGAGATCTGAATGTCCACAACACAAAGTTGACAGTCGTTTGGCTTGTGTGTGTGTGTTGGTTCAAATTGGGCCAAGCTTCATTAGTTTAGTTACAGTATGCAGTTGGCACGATATGAGATGTGACCGTGGATGACTGAGCTAAACACAGCGATCTAAACACGGCAGGCAGGCCGGCCTGCTAAGCTAAGCAGGGCTCCAAACCTGTGCAACAACCTCCTGTCACCCAGCAGCCCTCATAGGCATCATCCACATGTGATTGTCCTCTCACAACCTTTAGGCTACTACCATGATGACAGGTCTGAGATGCTATCCAGAAGCAGTCAATAACAGGGTGGATCTATTTTCTATTTAGATAATGTGGAATTCTCAATACGTAGATTTGAAATCCAACATTTCTGTTCTGTTTTAGTACGGTGGCCCTACGGGGCAAAGTAGCTTTTAGAATTCAGTGACACACAAAGCAAGTGCTTGCAAATCATTTCACAGAAGGTGATGGAACTGTCTTCAAAACGAAATATTTGTTAGATTGAGAAAGAAAATCATCAGAAGTGTTTGTTTAACCTTCTGTCTCTTGCGAAGGGTCCAGTTCTTCCACAGCAGCAACTGGACTTGGCTGCCTGTACCCATGATCCTCCTCTTCCCCCCTCGGGTCACCACCAGGGCACAGACCTGGAAACAACCATCACACAACCATCATACAACCACCTCACAACCATGCCACAAACACCAAACAACCATCACACATCCACCTCCCAACTACCTCACAACGTTGACATAATTAACACATTTCCAAATCCTTCAACAATCTGTTTCTCACTGAATATCATACAGATAGAACAGTCCCAGTTTCATATGATTCTAGGACCACAGAACATGAAGTAATCCTTCTATGCGCTGAGAAGCATGTTGGGCTACGCCTGGTTCCAGGGTGTTTTGATACTGATTGAAGAAGGCAAGTGTATCACATGGGGAGCGAGGGTAAAGCGCCTTTCTAGGTCATGACAATCAGTATATAACAATAGGGAGGGAAGAACAACTCTCATTGGCTGAGCTGTTTATGTCATGTGATGACATAATAACACACACATAATGGTCACTACTCCCAGTGGACTGACTGCTTGCAGAATGGATTACTGTAATAATGTAACAAATCCGTCTTTTGAAAATCTGATTGATTAATGGTGCTGTTCTGTCAACCTCTAGTTGTCAGATATCTCAAATAAATAAATTGTACATAGTCTGATCTAGTAAACATCCTGCTGGTTAGGCTGAATGAAAATGATACTGCTACAGTGTCAGAGTATTGCTACTATTGTAAGTACAGTGCCTAACTCAATTAGTGTGAGTATGTGCTGCCACAGGTGCAGTAATCAAAGCTTCTTTTAGGGTCAACAACCTCACTACAATGTATGGCACATGTACAGATTGATTGACAACTCCATCTCAATGGCCTCAGGGGAACCCAGGAAAGCACAGGAAGACTGCAATTAAAGGACGCATTCTGTCACTTAAAACAATAGTTACTGGTATTACTACTAGTAGTTACATTTACTGGTAGTACTACTTGTTGTTACATTTACTGGTAGTACTACTAGTAGTTACATTTACTAGTAGTACTACTAGTAGTTACATTTACTGGTACCACTACTACATTTACAGGTAGCACTACTAGTAGTTACATTTACTGGTAGTACTACTAGTAGTTACATTTACTGGTATTACTACTAGTAGTTACATTTACTGGTAGCACTACTAGTAGTTACATTTACTGGTAGCACTACTAGTAGTTACATTTACTGGTAGTACTACTAGTACATTTTAGTCATTTAGCAGACGCTCTAAAATTCCAGAGCGATTAGAGCATCGGCAGATCTTTCACCTAGTTGGCTCAGGGATTCTAACCAGCGGTCTTTCGGTTATGTGGCCCAACGCTGTTAATTTCTAAATTAATGTTACCTGCCGCCAGTAGTAGTTGCATTGCAATATGTTATGCACAATGTAAAATCCTCAACTGGTGTTGTATCAAGATGTATTCCCTCTACTGACTTTCATATACCAAATGTGTTTGTTAAATGTAAAATGTAACATTTTTGCAAGCTGTTAGCGACAAGGTTGAGATGTTGACGGTAGGATTTGGTTGCTTGTAAGAATTCCCAGGAGCATACAGTGTAGACCACTATCACAACATAGGCTGTCCTAGCTAGCATAGTTATTACACATGAATGAACAGACTAGTAACACAACTATATAGGACACCTCAAGAACACGAAAGACCACTTACTTCAGAAGAAGAATATAACCGTGGAGTACCATCTAGTAGTGACTATAAAGTAACACAGGACGTTGTGTGTCCCATGTCTGGTGCTAACAGCTAACCACGCAGTTCCTTTAGCTCCTACAGACCCAGCGAATAGTTAATCTGATTGATTTAATCTTCTTTCTCAATGCCTCAGTCTGCTAACACCGCTCATCCATTTTCACAGAGACCTGGATGACCTGAATAGGGTCTACATGTTATGGGTTCTTCCCCTTACGCTCCATTTATTCACATCAACTGGGAATTGACCTAGGCTCCAAAATCTGGTTGATCAACCATCTATACTGTAGGTGTGGGAATGCAAAAGATTACAGAAGCATGTTTGGAAGTTGTCAACTATATTTTAATAAGTTACAAAAAGGTGTATGTTCGTATGTACCTGTTTGCACAATGAAAGGGATTTAATACATTGGAGACAATCTGCAAAGACCCTTATAGATAATATTTATAAAATATAGACGGATATACCATTTACATGAATGTAGCACTTACTGGTACTGATAACCTGTACAAAGTGATAGCATAATTGATATGAATAAAATACCTGGTCAGCACTGACTGAAATGAATAGTACTTTCAAAAAGAGAACAGCTTTGGCCCATTGTAATATTGTGATAGACTTCTTACAACAGGCCAGAAACTACCTGACTGGCCTCTAATAATATTATTCAATGTTTTTCAGTTGAGCTGTTAGGTTGTTACGTCTAAAAGGAGCAGATTGATGTTTGGTTGAAGTGTGGCTTTGTAGCATACCTCCATTGACTTACATACAGACACTTTTCATACATAATGCCTAGATGTCAATCAAGTCAAAGATAAAGAGTTATTAATCCACGTTAAACGAGCAACACATGCAGTTTAAGGTTTGATAAAGCATCAATTATACATTGTAACTTTTCAAATGACTGTATACAAAGGTATACAAAAGTAATACTGTATACAAAATCCTGCATTACAAAAAGTAGAAATGTGTAATGCAGAAAATAACTGTGAAAGACTGGATTAAGTAAGTGCGTCAAATTCAGTTTTGATAAAGTGGCGATACACACTATACTGTAACAGTTGTTGAAATAATATTTTTTGGCATATAAACATACAAATACAGTGTACCAAAACTTTATACAACAGATACAGTATGATATTTCTTTAATAAAAAGTAATTGCACAGTTTAAAAGAGAGAAAAACATGCTATCCTGGCATTACTTTGTATTGAGCCGTATGTTAAAAATACTGTACATATAAATCTACAGTGATGGATTTAACTTTTGGGAAATTAACTATTTCTTTAACATTTGCAGTGATTGGTACTGGAAGCACGTTTTGATTATGTGGCTTTCTTTATACAGACCTTTTACAGAAACCTAGAATAGGTGAAGTAACTTATAAAACAGCCATTGTTATGTAGTTAACTAAGTGCATCCTGTCTTCATTTTGGGGACCTGCAGTACAACAGTTCCTTCCAGCAACAACTGCGGAACTCCAAAAAAGATAACAAGGAATATATTAATATATATAACACTTCCGTGGGTAATTCTTTTCACAGTTCATGAAATGATTTCTATTTTTTTTTCTTCTTATACAATATGGCACATACTATACAGATTTGACCATTACAATCCTAATCATAGAAGGAAAATTACTGTTGATTAATTATAATGACGACCAATGAGTAATGGCGATAAATATGGTCATACAAAATGGGCCTCGCGGTGCTCGAACTCCTGCAAGCGTCTGGCCCGTAGTCTCTGGTACACGGGCTTGGCCTCGTCACTGAGGTCCTCAGGGCTGGAGCTGGGGGATTGGGGCAGGGACAGAGAGGAGCCTGCAGCCTGCTGCGGAGCCTCAGTGTCCTCATCCATATTGTCTTCATCCACAGAGGGCTCGTCTACAGAGACCTCCAGACCCATCTCCTCTTCCTCATCTTCATCATCATCATCGTCCTCCTCTTCTTCCTCCTCTGCGCTGTTAGCTGCCTCTGCATGCTTATTTTGTGGCGCGTCCCCTAACACTTTGTCCTTGCTCCCCGAGGGGGGTTTGTAGAAGGTTCCAGGCGGTGGCTGTAGAGTCCGGGGGGGCCTGAACGCAGTGGGAAAAGGGCTGTACTCGCACACATTCTCCTCCCTTTTCAGAGTCCTGCCCGGCCTCACTGCGATGGTGTAGGGTCTGTTGGGGTAGATGGAAGAGGATGATGGTACAGAAGTGGAGAGGCTTGTGGTCGAGTCCTCCACCTCTTTGTCTGCTGTAGGCAGGTTGGTAATGATCTTAGCTGTCCTGGGGGTGATGTCATAATGCTTGTACTGTCTGTCCCAGGTCCTACGTAACGTCCCCGTGTCGATGAACGTGCTCCGGTAGTGGCTGCTCGCCCTCGACTTTGGCTTCTCGTCCTCCGACACCTCCTCAATCGACTGATCCCCCGCAATGCTCCCGGTAACATCCTCGCTGTCCAGGTCAGCGGTGTTCCTGGCATTCCTCTCATCCACGCCATGGGCGGGGTTCAGGAGGCGTTCGGCAGGCATGCTCATGGGTCGGGAGACAAGCTTGGAGCGGGGGTGGCGGAGGTGGACCCGGGAAGTGGTGTGGCGGGCCCGGGTAAGACCCCTCTCCCCCCTGTCCCTCTCTCCCTCTGCTCTCTGGACCTCAGGGACGCTGCCAGGCAGGAGCCCGTTGAGTTGCTCTGAGTCCTCGTCCACTACTACAGAGTAAAGAGGAGACACGTCAGTAATAAAGTAGCAGGGAGTGATACGTCAAAGTAGGCTATAGTATACAGTGTATCTATGGGACTAGTGTGTCCAGCTATAGTGGAGTAATACTGACCAGGTGCATAGTCCCTCCCATCAGGCCTGGGTTTCCCCTCTCTGACCTCATCCATTAAATGGGTGGAGGGGATTACGGAGGAATGACGCTTATACACTTTAGAGCTCTGAGGCAATGGACAGAGGACAGGAAACAGATGGACAGAGAGGGAAAAACACAAAGGGGAGAGAGAGAGTCAGTAATCACTATTGTTTCAGTCAGTAGTAGTAGCTAGATCCGTAACATATGGATGGTGAGGTACACTACATGGACAAAAGGATGTGGATAACCCTTCAAATGAGTGGATTCGGCTATTTCAGCTATACCAGTTGCTGACTGGTGTATAAAATCCAGCACACAGTCATGCAATCTCCACAGACAAACATTGGCAGTAGAATGGCCGGTATTGAAGAGCTCAGTGACTTTCAATGTGGCACCGTCATAGGATGCCACCTTTCCAAGAAGTCAGTTCGTCAAATGTCTGCCCTGCTAGAGCTGCCCCGGTCAACTGTAAGTGGTGTTATTGTGAAGTAGAAACATCAAGGAGCAACAACGGTTCAGCCACAAAGTTGTAGGCCACACAAGCCCCCTGAACGGGACCGCTGAGTGCTGAAGTGCGTAAATCATCTGTCCTCGGTTGCAACACTCACTAGTTCCAAACTGCCTCCTGAAGCAACGTCAGCACAATAACTGTTTATCAGGAGCTTCATGAAAGGGGTTTCCATGGCCGAGCAGCCGCACACAAGCCTAAGATCACCATGTGCAATGCAAAGCATCGGCTGGAGTGGTGTAAAGCTCACCGCCATTGGACTCTGGAGCAGTGGCAATGCGTTCTCTGGAGTGATGGAAGAACTTGACTGGCCTGCAGAGCCCTGACCTCAACCCCACCTTTGGAATGAATTGGAACGCCGACTGCAAGCCAGGCCTAATCACCCAACATCAGTGCCCGACCTCACTAATGCTCTTGTGGCTGAATGGAAGCAAGTCCCCCGCAGCAATGTTCCAACATCTAGTGGAAAGCCTTCCCAGAAGAGTGGAGGCTGTTATAGCAGCAAAGGGGGGACCAACTCCATATTAATGCCCATGATTTTGGAATGAAATGTTGGAATGAAACGAGCATGTATTATACTTTTGGCCATGTATTATAGTCAGTGCTGAGGTTAATCATATTTCTATTGACTTCTATTTTAATATGGGATCAGACAAGTCACTCACCTCCTTAATGTCTACTAGAGACTTGGAGTGTCTGCTGAGAAGCTGCTCTTTCTCCTGAGGGGTGAGGCGAGGGTTAGCGTCCTGACCCTTCAGAGGAGAGCCCCTCCCCAGAGGGGCCTGTTGGGCCCTGGGGCCGTGGCAGAGGGCTGAGGGGGGCATCAAAGATCATCTGATAGTGTCTGATGAGGAGCTCCACGATGAGGGCTTGGTAGGGGTAGTCCACCAGGGAGGACAGGGACACCTCGGCGTCCGTCTGTCTGGGTTTGATAAGCGTGGGGCCGAAGATGATACCTAGGTTACTGGCTGTCATCTTGTTCTCCTCCGCCTGCTCGGTCACCCTACAGGGGCGAGGAAGGATGAAATATGAAGGCGGACTTCTGGTTCATTGTTACTGCTGTTGCAGTTTTTTGTTGTTACTTTGTGGGACGTGTGGGTTTTAAGTTGTGTATGTGTATTTATAGGGTTGTATTCTGCCTTGAGTTCCGCTGACTTAACTCAAAAGTGTCCCATTGAAATCAATAAATTATTTAGGTGAAAGTCAGAGTTGTGAGCGCTGGTTAACTCATTTAAATTATCTGAATAGATTCGGTACCTGTGCAGGTGTTGGATGAGGAACTGCAGGGTCTTGAAATGGGCCAGGGGCAGCTGTCTCAGGAGGTCTTTGATCTTGAAGAGGACCCGGTTGAGCTCCACGCTGACCTGCGGCGGGGTCAGGGAGGCGGGGCTAACCCTGGACGCCTCCACCTCGTCCACGATGATGTTCTGGCTCTCCTTGGCCAGGCCGATGAAGTCGTTGTAGAAACGGAACAGGATGAGAGGCTCTGGAAGCTGCAGGGAGATAAAATAAACATGGAAGTTAATTTTAAACTGGAATGACAAAAATATGAAGACAAATATACAACAGACAGGACTGGAGACAAAGAGATGTGCATTTGGGAGTATAAACTAGCAATGAATGAAGAGAAGGAAGATAAGTAAATATTATTGGGCTAGTGTGTGGTCTGTCTGACGTACTCTGTAACCAGCAAATATCTTGTCCTGAAGAATTGTGTGTGTGTGAAACCCACCTGTCTCAGGTAAAGTTTGAGCACGTTGCTGATGTCATGGGGGTAAAGGTCAGATAGCTCCACCAGGTCCTTTCCGTTCTCAAATGCCTGACAGAGCTTCTCCACACGAGACTTGGCCCCATTCACACGGTAGATCCCCTGGACAACCAAGACACAACACAGCAGCACATTTTATTCTCCTAAAAATCATTATTTAGCGGCAAAAAAACAGACATTCAATAAAACAAAAACTGGGGTTGATGACGTCTGAAACAATAGAGAATATTAGCCAAACAAAGATGTACTATAGCTGGGCTACATAATCTTACTTAAAAAAGCTAGAATAATGTTACCTTGATGTCGAGCGCTCTATTCTCGATCTCCGAGGTACACTTCCTGATGATGAAAGGAATACCATCTGGGTTGTTCCTAGCTGCCTGGGTGAAGTCAACACCAAAGAGGTGCAGTCTACCCTGGAGTTTCTTATGACCACACTGGATGGCCAGAGTCTCCAAGCACTTCTTATGGCAGGCCAGGGAGCACTGGGAAACAGCAGAGGAGTCAAAGAGTGAATATCCATGTCAGCTAGCAATAATACTGTATATATATGCCACTTAGAAGTGAGTGCATATTTTTCAGTAAGTGTATGTGATCCCTGTGGGAATTGAACCCCCGACCTTGACGTTGCTAGCACCCCACTCTCACAGAGCGTTACATAATCTTCTAAATAACCATTCCCCTCAAGTAACCATCTTTCACTGTCCTGTTCCAATGTATCCAAATATGAAGGTTTCCATAAATATGTAATGCAACTCTATCTAAAATAAGCAGAGCTGAGAGAACATTCTAACAAGAGGATCGTACAGGCTCCCAGAGGGTAACAAAAGGTCTTTGGTTTCCGCTGCACGTCCCCTTTGAATGAGTCCAAATACCTAGTGCTGGATGACGGACAGGTCACTCTAAATGACAACTGATAGTCTGTGGTACTTGTGGTCTTTCCTATTGGTGCTAATCAAATCAAATCAAACTTTATTTGCCACATACGCCGAATACAACAAGTGTAGACTTGAAACTTACAAGCCCTTAACCAACAGTGCAGTTCAAGAAGAAGAAAATATTTACCAAATAGATTAAATAAAAAGTAATAATAAAAAGTAACACAATAAGAATAACGAGGCTATATACAGGGGGCACCGGTACCGAGTCAGTGTGCAGGGGTACAGGCTAGTTGAGGTAATCTGTACATGTAGAGAGCTTGCCAATGGGTGAGCATTTTCTCCTTTGCTTATGGCCTTATAGAGTTGCTTGAGAGTGGTCTTAGTGCCAGCATCGGTCTGTGGTGGTTAATAGACAGCTACGAATAATATAGATGAGAACTCTCTTGGTAGATAGTGTGGTCTACAGCTTATCATGAGGTACTCTACCTCAGGCGAGCAATACCTGGAGACTTCTTTAATATTAGACATCGTGCACCAGCTGTTATTGACATAAAGACACACACCCCCGCCCCTCGTCTTACCAGAGGTAGCGTCTCTGTTCAGCCGGTGCATGGAAAATACCGCTAGCTCTATATTGTTCGTATCTTTCGTTCAGCCACGTCTCGGTGAAACATAACATGTTACAGTTTTTAATGTCTGTTGGTAGGATAATCTTAATAGTAGGTCATCAATTTGATTTTCCAATGTTTGCACGTTAGCAAGAAGAATGGAAGGCATTGGGAGTTTGCTCGCTCGCCTCCAGATTCTCAGAGGGATCCCCGATCTGCGTTCCCTTTTCCGGCGTCTTTTCTTCACGCAAAAGGTGTGGATCTGGGCCTGTTCCAGAGAAAGCTGGATATCCTTCTCGTCGGACTCGTTAAAGGAAAACGTTTCTTCCAGTCTGCAGTGAGTAATCACTTTTCTGAAGTCCAGAAGTTATTTTCGGTCATAAGAGACGGGAGCAGCAACATTATGTACACAATAAGTAAAAAAATAAGTCACACAAAACGCCTGAAAAAATGACAAAATAGCACAATTGGTTGGGAGAATGTAAAACGTCAGCCATGTTCTTCTGTACCCAAAATTGCTTTACCTGAAGTACCCCCCCATGTTCCTCTGATCATTAGGCCTATGGTCTTATGAGTATTTCCAATTCCCCCCTGTGGATAGGCCAGGTACTTCCAGGGGTAGAGCACCCCAGATTAAAAACCACTGCACTCACCTCCTCACACTCAGCCCCATGGAAGACCACCAGACTATCACACTCTCTGCACTTGGACAGGGCCCTCAGCTTCCTCAGCTTGTGTGTCTGGGCTGCCTTGGACATCTGGGTGTTACGGAACGGACCTGGGGAACTGGCTGTCTCTATCAGCATCTCACTCAGACCTGGGGGAGAGAAGAGACGGAGAGGAGGGAAAGAGAGCGAGAGAGAGAGGGAGGGAGTATCATCTCCATTAACAGGATCACTCTCAGTATCATTGGTCTGTTCTGTTGTTGGTCCAAACATTGTTTTGCTCAGTGAGTGTAATAATAATTAGAATCATAATTTTGGTGGGTGCTTATGCAAAACTCCATTGTTTAGCTGGAATGGAAGTTTGTATACTGTATGTTTGACTGTGGTTGTAACACCTATCTTAAGATGAATACACTAACTGTAGGTCGCTCTGGATAAGAGCATCCCTCTGTGTGCAATAATAGTTTTTAACATGATTTTTGAATGACTACCTCATCTCTGTACCCCACACATACAATTATCTGTAAGGTCCCTCAGTCAAGCCGTGCATTTCAAACACAGATTCAACCACAAAGACCAGGGAGGTTTTCTTTGCCTCGCAAAGAAGGGCACCTATTGGTAGAAGGGTAAAAATTAAAAAAGCAGACATTGAATATCCCTTTGAGCATGGTGAAGCTATGAATAACAGTTTGGATGGTGTATCAATACACCCAGTATACACCCACTACAAATACAACCACTGCAAAGATAAGGAGTCCTTCCTAACTCAGTTGCCAGAGAGGAAGGAAACCGCTCAGGGATTTCATGAGGCCAATGGTGACTTTAAGACAGTTTAATGGCTGTGATAGGAGAAAACTAAGGATGGATCAACAACATTGTAGTTCCGCTACAATACTAACCTAAATGACAGAATAAAAATAATTAACGAAGCCTGTACAGAATAAAAATATTCCAAAACATGCATCCTGTTTGCAATAAGGGACTAAATAAAAAAATCCAAAAAATGTGGCAAAGTACTTTATGTCCTGAACACAAAGTGTTATGTATGAGGCAAATCCAATACAACATATCACTGAGTACCACTCTCCATATTTTGAACCCAGGGGTGGCTGCATCATGGTATAGGTATGCTTATCATCGGCAAGGACTTGGGTAGTCTTTTAGGACGAAAAGGAATAGAGCTAAGCACAGGTAAAATCCTAGAAGAAAACCTGGTTAAGTCTGCTTTCCAACAGACACTGGGAGACAAATTCCCCGTTTAGCAGGACAATAACTTAAAACACAAGGCCAAATCTACACTGGAGCTGCTTACCAAGATGACATTGAATGCTCCTAAGTGGTCTAGTTACAGTTTTGACTTAAATTGTATTGAAAATCTATGGCAAGACTAAAATGGTTGTCTAGCGATGATAAACAACCAACTTTTTAAATAATAATTGTATAATCTAGGTGTGCAAAGCTCTTAGAGACTTACATTTAACAGACACTCTTATTCAGAGTGGCTTACAGGAGCACTTAGGGTTAAGTGCCTTGCTCAAGGGCACATCGACAGATTTTTCATCTAGACAGCTCAGGTATTCAAACAAGCAACTGTTCAGTCACTGGCCAAACACTGTTTTTTAATTTTTTTTAATTTATTTTTACAGCCTTGTCCCATCGCTGCAACTCCCGTACGGACTCAGGAGAGGCAAAGGTCGAGAGCCATGCGTCCTCCAAAGCACGACCCTGTCAAGCTGCACCGCTTCTTGACACACTTCTCGCTTAACACGGAGCCAGCCGCACCAATGTGACGGAGGAAACACCGTCCAACTGGCAACCATTTCGGCGTGCATGCGCCCATCCTGCCACAGAAGTCGCTAGAGCGCGATGGGACAAGGACATCCCGGCCGGCCAAACCCTCCCCTGACCTGGACAACACTGCCAATTGTGCACCGCCTCATGGGTCTCCCAGTCGTGGCTGGCTGCGACACAGGCTGGGATGGAACCCGGGTCTGTAGTGACACCTATAGCATTGTCTTAGACTGCTGCGCCACTCGGGAGGCCATGGCCCAACGCTCTTAACCGCTAGACTACATGCAGCCACTTACTCAGAAAGACTCACAGCTGTAATCGTTGCCAATGGTGATTCTAACATGTTTTGACTCAGGGGTGTGGATACTTATGTAAATTTGATATTTCTGTATTTTATTTTCAATAAAGTTGCAGAAATTTACAAAAACATGTTTTCTCTTTGTCATTATGGGGTATTGTGTGTAGATGGGTAAGAACAAAACATCTATGTAATCCATTTTGAATTCACGCTGTAACACAACAAAATGTGGAATAAGTCAAGGGGTATGAATACTTTCTGAAGGTAAATGTTTTACATACAGATCTATTACTGTATTGATTCATAGTTTTTTACGTTGATTACACAAATGTATCAGTTATTTGGGGTGGCAGGTAGCCTAGTGGTTAGAGCGTTGGACTAATCGAATCCCTGAGCTGACAAGGTAAAAATCTGTCATTCTGCCCCTGAACAAGGCAGTTAACCCACCGTTCCGTCATTGAAAATAAGAATTTGTTCTTAACTGACTTGCCTAGTTAAATAAAGGTAAAATTATAAAAAATGTAGTTATTTGTGACATTTGACTGTGTAAAACCTAGCAGTACTACTTATTTCTCTGAGTGAGGCGATTATATAGCATTTTGCAAAAAAACATGATTATTTGTCTCTCTGAAATGAAACCATCAATGATACATTTCAAACAAATATATCTGTCATTAAACAACCCCATGCCATGATTAGATAGTGAAAAAACACACAAATCTCGTTCATAAGATATTTTAACAATAAAAGCTCATTTACCCACATTTCTGAAAATGGATATATAGCGTTTTAGAAAGAAGATCTTTGTGTGCAATTGGAAATGTATTTTTTGCATATCCCAACTCCCCCTGAGACACGCTCGGAGAGTGAGGTCGCGGCCAGTGTCTGCCATTATCAACAGCGACCCTGAAGCAATAAGGGCTAAGTGCCTCAAGGGCACATCGGTAGATTTGTTCACCATGGAGATTCAAACTAGCAACCTTTACTGGACTAATGCTCTAACCGCTAGGCTACCTTTGTATTGCTGCTGAAGAGATTACTGCTCCAAATGAGACTGTCAGAACACATTCTGAACAGTTACCACATACTCTTATGACATTTAAACTGTTTTACGCACGCGCGCACGCACACACACACACACACACACACACACACACACACACACACACACACACACACACACACACACACACACACACACACACACACACACACACACACACACACCTTCCCTTAACTCAAATTCAAAAGGCTTTATTGACAAGGAAAGGGTAACCACATACTTTGCCAAAGCAAACATATAGAAACATCTCAAATTAATGAACTATCTGACTCACCGTTGTCTGACGGCGAGGGCAGCTCTCTCTCGTCCAGGTCATCAGCTGACGACATGGTCCCCGTGGAGGGGGTTCTGGGTAATCTCCTCTTGAAGTCACCTGAGCAGGAGGCAGTGAACGCACAACATATTCTCATAGTAACTTCTCAATAAAACTGTCTAGCTACTCAGTACTACTGTCCACTGTCTAACTGATGCCTGGTCTAGTAGTAATATCAATTGTATGCAGTACGCACGCATGACTGTAGGTCGTTTTGGATAAAAGTGTCTGCTAAATGGCATATAATATATTATTATATATTATATATTATATTTATTTGTAGATCTTTGGTTTTAAGAGGTTATCTCAGAGTGTCTGCTCCTTTCTAGCAATAGCTTCAAGCCTGGTTTGGTATGAACTAAGCGACTGTCAAAGAGTCCAGCTACTTTAACACAGAACCCTCCA
This sequence comes from Brachymystax lenok tsinlingensis, assembly GCA_030435695.1. Taxonomy (NCBI): domain Eukaryota; kingdom Metazoa; phylum Chordata; class Actinopteri; order Salmoniformes; family Salmonidae; genus Brachymystax; species Brachymystax lenok. Next base: position 21,587,140 of record CM059782.1, read on the forward strand.
ATGGCAAAAGGTCAGGAGACCAACAGGGGACCACCCACGAGTGATTCACAGCTACATTCAATGATCAATCCCTCTGGTTGATCCATATTGTCCTGGACTAGAGGCCAACGTCAGACAAGTGATAGGCCACATTCCCCACATTTCTCCAGACATTGGGGCACTTTGGAAATATAGGAATGAACTGACTGACTAGATAGCAAACTCTCATTCCAATCATTCTAGATTTGTATGAGTCCAAAGGTGCTAACGAGTCAGATTGCTTAATCCAGTTAAATGAACTATAACTAGTCAAATAAAACATGATTGTATGATTATAACATGATTGTAACGCTATAATTCATTTGCAGGAAACACATCATAACACTATTAGATAATCAACAAAAACAACACCAGAATAAACCAAAACTCCAGAAGATGTTACTGTTATTTACACAGGATAATCTGTTATTTACACAGCCTGTAGATCATGTCCCTCTCTAGGATATTATAGAGACACCTTCAGGACTCAGGCATGCTCCCACTGTCAGTCTGTTTGTCTCTGTGTCTTGTTATTTTATTTTTTGTCTGTGTCATGTCTAGGACTGAGGCTGCTATGACATAACAACCATCAATCAATTCCTTTCAACAGGTGATGAAAGCTAAGGCAGACAGGGGGTGGTGCTGGTTGGTGCCAGGTGTTTGGAAGGTGGCTGCCAAGCCAATGGATAGAAGGTTCTGTGGAGATATAGCCCTGGGCTAGGAAGGGTTTATAGGGAGGAGGTGGGTGGATAGATGGGGCCTTACCTGGGCTGGCGGTGGGGGAGTCCATGGATCTGGACTCGCTACTGCCTCCGGCGCTCTCTGAGTCACTGCACATTCCCCCGCCCTGACTACCCGTTCCCCAGGGTCGGAACGGGCCCTGGATCCTCAGAGCTGGAACACACAATAGGAAATACGCATTCTGCATCTGTTACTGTACTCTTCCAATACATTTGCATTTATAGAATCATTCATAACTGAAAATATTTTACATATAGTTACTGAAACATTAACACAGAACTCTTAAACAAAATGAATGCACTTGTAGCTATTCAGAAATTCAGCTCATTCAAATTCAGCCAAGGAAACATGGACTAGACTGGCTAATTGCATCCTCATTGATAAAGGCATAATGAGTGGGTTATGTGTGGGATAGAGGACACATTAATTCAGTATCAAGTGGTTTACATGGAAACACTTGATAATCACAAAAGGAGATCATCATCCCATAGACCTCTGTACACTCGAAATGAATACAAACAAAATGGATTTATCATGAATGGTTTGATTATGTAAGCATTCATTTTACATTCAAAACATGTATTTTTTTCTCAATGTCTATGAGGTCCTGGACATGAAGATAGGGATTACCAAACTGTGAAAGTAATTCAACATCTACCACAGATTATGACGGGAAGTTTTGCCTACTAAAAAACGATTTGGCCTGCAGTGAAGTGTGAGATGAGTCTATCAGTGTCATGAGCTGATTTGAGTGTGTGTGTGAATGAGTGTGTGAGAGTGTGTGTGAAGGTGTGTGTCCCTGAATGACAGACAGTCAGATGAGGACTGGATCAACCTGGAGGCTTCCAGACTCACACCAACACAAGCACAACACACACACACTCTCTTCTATCTCTCGCTCACCCAAGTTATTTGTACATATTTACCTAATTTACCTTGTACCGCTGCACATGGACATGGTACTGGTACCCTGTGTATATAGCCAAGTTACCATTACTCATTGTGTATTTATTATTACTTGTATTATTATGTGTTATTACTATTCTATTATTTCTCTATTTTTCTTCTCTCTGCATTGTTGGGAAGATCCCGTAAGTAAGCGTTTCACTGTAAGTTTACACCTGTTGTTTACGAAACATGCGACAAATACAATCTGATTTTGATTTTGATTTGATCTCTATCTCGTGTATGCTTTAAAATAATACTGAGTGTTTTCATCCCTTCCTCTTGTTATTTATTTACCTGTATTATAGGATCAAGCCTCATCAGAAACCCGCATGTATTTCTCCATAAATGACTAGGCTACCACTAGACTACCTTGGATGTCGGCGCTGCTGTTGGACCGTCTCTCAGAGATCTTGGCGGGCCGTGTGTTGACCGGGCTCTCCACCTCGTCGGTCCCCAGGAAGTCCCCAGAGGTGACGGACATCTGAGACAGGTTACCGTGGGAACTGTGGGTACTGCAGTGGGTGTTGCTCAACGACCGCTTGGCGAGGGGCAACCTGGGAAGAGTTTAGATGAACATTCCATCTGACGTTATAGGCAACATAGAGATTATCCAGTGCCTTGTGAGGGTACTGTAATCAATCAACATGAACTCACATGGACGGATCCATAGCCTTTACATACATAATCACCAAACTCAATAGCTGAGAAAGGAAATGGATTAATCCCATTAACATCAATAGAAATCTGAAATTAACAGCCCAATCAACATTCGCATATGTGGAAATTGATAACGGACTACTAATAATCAATGGATCTAATTCCAATCAACGGGCCCTCCTACAAGGACGTGCATTTAGGCAGTCTATAGGATATTGATCTATAATGAACCTCTGCTTCCCCTCCGTGTCGCCCCACTGCTTTTGCTTAGAGAAGTCAACAAACCAAGAACAAAGTATCTACGTCCACATTCTGTTTCACTACGTACATCCTTACACAAGCAGAGTATATGACGACCACTCATGGCTAAAAATGATCTTTTTTTTGTATGAAGTTAAGAATTGTCCAGTGGGCACAACTTGGGCCTATCTTATATCTGTAGACGGATCAGCAAAAGAGTTGAACAACTTAGATTGGTGTTTCAGTCAGAAGGCATGGCCTGAATAGTATTATGAAAACAGAGTTTTCCCCCTACCTCTTTCTTCACCTCTCTCTCTCTCTCTCTCTCTCTCTCTCTCTCTCTCTCTCTCTCTCTCTCTCTTCCCATGACCAGTCACTACCTCAGGAAGTCCGGCAGACCAAAATCAATTGTGTTCCCCTCTCTAACACAATCTCTCTAACACAATCTCTCTCTCTCTCTCTCTCTCTCTCTCTCTCTCTCTCTCCCAGTCACTCTTTCTCTCAGCAAATCACTAAATATAATACTATTCTCCATAAGGCTTTTTCTCTAAAAACACAATCTTCCTGCTCTCCCACAGAGAGCAACTCACTAATTTGTTCATATGATGGCACTCGTGTAGATCTCAAACCTATTTACGATGATGCTTCACAGTTTTTAGGCACACACATACACACACGCTATTTATGTTTAAGGATCAAAGAGTGAGTTTAAGCCAAAGTAGTAGGATAATCAAAATCACAGCATCCATCCAGTGTTCCCCTCACCCTGCGTTGTTACAGTGTGAGACGGTGGCGTCGAAGGAGTAGGACTCCACCCTGGGTCTGTCTGACTGGGCAGGAAGACTCCTGACGAAGCCAACGTATCGCTGACCCGGCTCGTACAGCTTGGCGCTCTCACACAGAGACTGGTGGTTGACGGGTAGAGACACAACCTGGGCCTGCTGGAGCTGGAACCAATTCACTGTCACCTGGGGAGACGTACACACAGAGAAAGCCCATGAGATACAGCACCTGTAAAATTTGAATGAGGTTTTATGACAGTATCTACACCAGACAGAATGTTCAAAAATGGCCTTTAGTAGTCACTGGAGATACTATATTACTATCTATTATATTTCGGGGAATATTGGATTTTACTCAAACATTTGGATCCTGTAAGATGTATTTGTCAACATACCGCTTTCAGAGTGAGGTCACACTGGAAGACCAGCTTTCGTAACTGGGTGAGGATCTCACTCTTGGTGTTGGCCAGGTCCACTCTCTTCACCCCTACATCTGTCAGACAGGCCTTGCAGTGGTCTCTGGCCTCATCCGCCTATGGAAAATAGTAACATGTCAAGCAGAACTGCTCACAACTACAATCCAGTGATCAAAAGAGTAACATCTTCAATACGTCAATGTGGATTCCCATGTAGCAATTATGGGTTCCCGAGTGGCGCAGTGGTCTAAGGCCCTGCATGTCAGTGCTAGAGGTGTCACTACACACACCCTGGTTTGAATCCAGGCTGTATCACAACCGGCTGTGATTGGGAGTCCCTTAGGGCAGCGCACAATTGGCCCAGTGTTGTCCGGGTTTGGCCGGTGTAGGCTGTCATTGTAAATAAGCACTTGTTCTTAACTGGCTTGCCTAGTTAAATACATTTTTTAAATAAAAAATTGGTTAATTGTTTAGAAGTGGTTAACTCTGGATAAGAGTGTCTACTAATTGACTAAAATGTAACCGTAAATGTTAACTTGATCGTGTATTTCAGTAACCCTAGGCCTCAAGCTTTGGGCCTCAGTGAGTAACAATGGGCCTAAGGGATGAGCTATGTGTTTCAGGGATGATCTATGGGCCTCACGGATGAGCTATGGGCCTCAGAAATGACATGGATGAGCTATGGGCCTCAGACATGACATGGATGAGCTATAAACCTTAGGGACAAGATATTTTACCTTCTGCAGAGCCTCCTCCTCCAGCCTGCGTCTCTTCTCCAGCTTGGCTGCTCCCAGCTGCTCCTCCTCTACTCGGCTGGTGGACACCCGGGCCTTCTCATACTCCTCCTGTCTCTGGGCCTGCAGAACACGGGCCTTCCTCAGGGCACTGTCCGCCTCATGCTGAAAACACACACAGCGTTAACACAAGGGAAACACAAGGCAAACAAACATACTAAACCACACACACGTACGCACACAAACATGTCTGCTACAAAATGGTTGACTCAGCCCTAATCATTGTTCACTTTCAACCAATTTTCTCTCACACTGCAAAGGCAAAACATGGTTCCACAACACACAAAGGAAACACAAATAAACTGTCCTTAGAGATACACACTAACCAACCCAGTCCTTAGAGATACACACTAACCAACCCAGTCCTTAGAGAGACACACTAACCAACCCAGTCCTTAGAGATACACACTAACCAACCCAGTCCTTAGAGATACACACTAACCAACCCAGTCCTTAGAGATACACACTAACCAACCCAGTCCTTAGAGATACACACTAACCAACCCAGTTTGTTCAGGGTCTGCTCTCATCTAGTCACACTGGTGGTGCAATTGGACCTCAAGAGATTACCTTCAACACTCTATTAAACTGCCTGAATAATGGCAAAAGCCTGGCTCACGCTCACGCTCACACACACACACACACACACACAGTGAGGGGGTTTACATAGCCTTTGATGATTGTGGCTCTGTTTGCTTTAAGTTTCCTTTTAATGTGACCTTTTAAAGTTCTGAAGTTCCACCCACCATTTTCTTCTGTTCTCTCTGCCACTGCTCCTTGACCTCCTTCCTCAGTTTGTCCAGCTCGTTCTTCCGCGCGAGGAGAGGCTAGAGAACAACCCCCCACACACACACACACACACAAACACACACACACACTTCAGTGAGTCAATGCTAACTTAGCCATCAAATGCCTGTGAGTATGGATCAGAGCATTACATACTGTAGAAAAGTCACGTAGACGGATGTACTTACCTGCATGAATTTGTTGGTTTGAAGGGTAGCTGCTGTGTGCAGTAGGAGCTGGCTGTACTCAATATCGTTCTTGAACGCTGACATGTAAATGTCCCGGAATGGCATGAACTCCTTTGATGGGAAGACAACAAAAGTGACTAATCACAATTCAAAAGAAGTAGTGTAGATGGTTTAAAATGATTCATTGTTATGACAGCTGTTATCTTTTGAGATAAAAATTAACTGGTGAATTGTGTGGTTATTATAACAAATGCAACTGATATGAGCAGAAAACATATTTCATCATAATCACCTGTTGACTTGCGAGTGTCTTCGCTGATTCGGCCATTTTGGCGTAGCTCTTCGCACACTCGATATCTGCAATCAGACACTCAACGTTACCTGCCAGCCTTGTTATGTCATAAATGTTCAACACAGCATGATAAGTAGCTATTGTCCCTGTGTGTGTAGTATGTAGACATTGAGTGATTAAGTACAGGACAAAAACCACAAATGCCCAGTAACCTATTTATCCAAATAGAGGAGCTAACAACAAATGACTGAACACACTACTACACTCTTAGCAAAAAAAGGTGCTATCTAGAACCTAAAAAAGTTATACGGCTGTCCCCATAGGAGAACCTTTTGAAGAACCCTTTTTGGTTCCAGGTAGAACCCTTTCCCGAGAGGGTTGTACATGAAACCCAAAAGAGTTCTACTTGGAACCAAAAAGGGTTCTACCTGGAACCAAAAAGGGTTATTCTATGGGGACAGCTGAAGAACCTTTGGAAACCCTTTTTTTCTAAGAGTGTACACTGTGCTTAGGTAAGTTTAGCGTTTACTGTAGCGAAAAAGCATATAATAACCTCATCAGTGTTATATTCAACACATGCAAATTTGTCCTAGTGTATATCTGGGGAAATATAGAACAGGTGTGAAACTATCTATTATTGTATACAAGTAGGCTAATGCTAGGACAAACTAAGCTAACATACAGTAACTAATACTAGGACAAACTAAGCTAATATACAGTAGCTCATGCAAGGACAAACTAAGCTAATATACAGTAGCTAACACCAGGAAAAAGTAAGCTAATATGCAGCAGCTAATGCTAGCACAAACTAAGCTAATATACATAGCTAATGCTAAGACAAACTAAGATAATATACCTTAGCTAATGTTAGGACAAACTAAGATAATATACCTTAGCTAATGTTAGGACAAACTAAGCCGACCCCCCTGTTCTTATGCACGACGCAACGCGAAGTGCCTGGATACAGCCGTTTCCCATTGTATATTGGCCATATACCACAAACCCCGGAGGTGCCTTATTGCTATTATAAACTGGTTACCAATGTAATTAAAACAGTAAAAATAAATGTTTTGTCATACCCATGGTATACGGAATGATATACCACTGCTTTCAGCCAATCAGCATTGAGGGCTCGAACCACACGGTTTATAATATATAATCTAATAACAGTGTTCTATTTAATTCTGTGGCTCCGACTCACCAATAATGAGATGTTTCTCTGTATTAATCCTATGTGTGTTAGAGGAAGGGGGGAGGGAGAGAGACTCACCCATACTGAGTCGTTTGTCCACCCAGGCCAGCAGCTCCTTGGTGTACTTGGACCAGGCCTTGGCGTATAGTAGAGCTGACTCCACCCCGCCTTCACTCCGCTGCAGCGCCACGTCCACACCATCCACCTCCTCCGCCCTCGACGGTGGCGATGAACCTGTGATGGTAATGGTAACACGCCATGGGTTGGGGAAGAAGAAGTTAGTGGGCCTAGGCCTGAGACCGAGCATTGCTACCTACTGGCTAACGGCTACTGGCAACTAGCTACGGACAAGCCCCTCTCTATTGCATGTGTGAGTATCTGTGTATGACTATGTGTGTGTGCGTGTGTTCGTGAGTGTGTACGAGTGTGCATGACTGTGTGCGCACTAGTGTGTGTGTCAGATCTGTCAGAAAGTAAAGTCCCTGTTGACCTTGGGTTATGTGTTGGTAATACATTGTAATGCTAAGTAGACTGGAGAGGACAGGGATTGCCTCCTCTATGTGTTAATATGACTGAGCTAATAGGTCACTCTGTGTGACAGGAGAGCTTATATAGGCCTCTTAACTATACCATAGAGACTTCACATATACAGTCGTGGCCAAAAGTTTTGAGAATGACACAAATATTAATTTCCACAAAGTTTGCTGTTTCAGTGTCTTTAGATATTTTTGTCAGATGTTACTATGGAATACTGAAGTATAATTACAAGCATTTCAAAGTGTCAAAGGCTTTTATTGACAATTACATGAAGTTGATGCAAAGAGTCAATATTTGCAGTGTTGACCCTTCTTTTTCAAGACCTCTGCAATCCGCCCTGGCATGCTGTCAATTAACTTCTGGGCCACATCCTGACTGATGGCAGCCCATTCTTGCAAAATCAATGCTTGGAGTTTGTCAGAATTTGTGGGTTTTTGTTTGTCCATCCGCCTCTTGAGGATTGACCACAAGTTCTCAATGGGATTAAGGTTTGGGGAGTTTCCTGGCCATGGACCCAACATATCAATGTTTTGTTCCCTTTTGCCTTATGGCAAGGTGCTACATCATCCTGGAAAAGGCATTGTTCGTCACCAAACTGTTCCTGGATGGTTGGGAGAAGTTGCTCTCGGAGGAATGGTTGGTACCATTTTTTATTCATGGCTGTGTTCTTAGGCAAAATTGTGAGTGAGCCCACTCCCTTGACTGAGAAGCAACCCCACACATGAATGGTCTCAGGATACTTTACTGTTGGCGTGACACAGGACTGATGGTAGCGCTCACCTTGTCTTCTCCGGACAAGCTTTTTTCCAGATGCCCCAAACAATCGGAAAGGGGATTCATCAGAGAAAATGACTTTACCCCAGTCCTCAGCAGTCCAATCCCTGTACCTTTTGCAGAATATCAGTCTGTCCCTGATGTTTTTTCTGGAGAGAAGTGGCTTCTTTGCTGCCCTTCTTGACACCAGGCCATCCTCCAAAAGTCTTTGCCTCACTGTGCGTGCAGATGCACTCACACCTGCCTGCTGCCATTCCTGAGCAAGCTCTGTACTGGTGGTGCCCTGATCCCGCAGCTGAATCAACTTTAGGAGACGGTCCTGGCGCTTGCTGGACTTTCTTGGGCGCCCTGAAGCCTTCTTCACAACAATTGAACCACTCTCCTTGAAGTTCTTGATGATTCGATAAATGGTTGATTTAGGTGCAATCTTACTGGCAGCAATATCCTTGCCTGTGAAGCCCTTTTTGTGCAAAGCAATGATGACAGCACGTGTTTCCTTGCAGGTAACCATGTTTGACAGAGGAAGAACAATGATCCAAGCACCACCCTCCTTTTGAAGCTTCCAGTCTGTTATTCAAACTCAATCAGCATGACAGAGTGATCTCCAGCCTTGTCCTCGTCAACACTCACACCTGTGTTAAGATCTTTCTTCTGAAACTCGTCAGTTTATTCTTGTTCTGAGAAATGAAGGGTATTCCATGTGAGAAACTGGGCAATTGGGGGAGAAGGGCCTTGGTCAGGGATGTGACCAGGAACCTAATGATCACTTCAACAGTGCTCTAGAGTTCCTCTGTGGAGATGGGAGAACCTTCCAGAAGGACAACCATCTCTGCAGCACTCCACCAATTAGGCCTTTATGGTAGAATGGCCAGATGGAAGCCACTCCTCAGTGAAAAGCACATGACAGCACACTTTGAGTTTGCCAAAAGGCACCTAAAGACTCTCAGACCATGAGAAACAAGATTATCTGGTCTGATGAAACCAAGACTGAACTCTTTGGCCTGAATGCCAAGCGTCACATCTGGAGGAAACCTGTCACCATCCCTACGGTGAAGCATGGTGGTGGCAGCATCATGCTGTGGGGATGTTTTTCAGCAGCAGGGATTGGGAGACTAGTCAAGATGAATGGAGCAAAGTACAGAGAGATCCTTGATGAAAACCTGCTCTAGAGTGCTCAGGACCTCAGACTGGGGGCGAAGGTTCACCTTCCAACAGGACAACGACCCTAAGCACACAGCCAAGACAATGCAGGAGTGGATTCGGGACAAGTCTCTGAATGTGGCCCAGCCAGAGCCCGGACTTGAACCCGATTGAACATCTCTGGAGAAACCTGAAAATAGCTGTGCAGCAACGCTCCCCATCCAACTTCGACAGAGCTTGAGAGGATCTGCAGAGAAGAATGGGAGAAACTCTACAGATATAGATGTGCCAAGCTTGTAACGTCATACCCAAGAAGTAGCGTCATACCCAAGAAGGCAGTAATCGCTACCAAAGGTGCTTCAACAAAGTACTGAGTAAAGAGGCTAAATACTTATGTAAATGTGATATTTCCGGTTTTTTTTTTATTATAAATTTGTCTAAAAACCTGTTTTTGCTTTGTCATTATGGGGTATTGTTTGTAGAGGGGCGGCCAGGTAGCCTAGTGGTTAGAGCGTTGGATTAGTAACCGAAAGGTTGCAAGTTCAAATCCCTGAGCTGACAAGGTACAAATCTGTCGTTCTGCCCTGAACAGGCAGTTAACCCACTGTTCCTAGGCCGTCATTGAAAATAAGAATTTGTTCTTAATTGACTTGCCTAAAAGAATAAAGGTAAAAAAAACAAAGATTGAAAGTATTTAATAATGCTGTAATGTAACAAAACGTGGAAAAAGTCATGGGGTCTGAATACTTTCTGAAGGCACTGTATTACAGTGAGAATATAAATATGTGGTGTGTACAGACAATATAATTAGGAAGATAAAATGGCATGTACAGTAGTTGTATATTAGGATGAGCTATTCACAGTGGTTCTGTGTTTCTAGCCAACCAGCTTTGTGACAGAGGGAATGTGGTTTGTTGAGTACACAGACTGACAGATGGAGCTGTATTCAGATGATAGTGGAGAGGGCACTTTTGCTCAACCAACTCTTCTAGAGCCATCCCACTGGGAACAGACGTTGAGTTGAACCCACTTTTGCCCTCAGAACAGACTCAATTCGCATGGGCATTGACTCTGTCGAAAGCGTACCAAAGCCTTGACTCCAATGCCCCCCACAGTTGTGTCAAGTTGGCTGGTGTACTGTCACCCCAAGTGACATATAGCCTATCGACACATTGACACCTAATCAACTTTAGTTATTTTTAGGGGTTTTCAATTGTTGTTTTTGATAACATTTTGTTTTTATTGCGTATATCTGACATTTTTGAGCCCCGGATTTGCAGATTGACTGACTGGTTAACTATTTTTGGCTTGGCTAACTAGCTTTTGTTTAAAAAAAAATGCATCTGGGCACAGTACCATCTTTCTTTGTTTCACCTGGCTGCCAATTTCAGCTGTTTTAAAACATAATTTGAGGAATCGCCTGAAGCGTGAGAGGAATGGGAGCTGGAGGAATACAGCAGTGCTGAGGCAGAGGGCTCGTAATGAGGACGACTGGCTACCATTCTGAACTGTGTGTGGTGAGATTTCTGGCGCTCCAGAGCTGCTGAGGAATCCCCCAAGTGGGCTCTACACAGAGAGGAAGAGGACAAGTCCAGTAGCTATAAGACTCAGGCTGGTTCCCGGTCTTGCCCTCTACAAGATCACCAGCAGACTCCATCCCCATCGTCTACCATCCTCTGTCCAGCTCCCTTCGCTCAATCCATGAACTGACCCTTTCCATCTTCGGAGGATGCAGCTTTCAAAGACATGGCCTTTATTGGTTGATCTGTCATGGTATATTGCTTGTTTGTTTTCTTGCCCTTGACGTGCTTTGATATTCTATGAAAAGCGCTGTAGAAATTTAATTTATTATTATTATTTTTCATTCAAAAATCCACAAAGACAGGGCTGGTTTATGTCAATGTGTAATGTTTTTATAAGGGAGAGCCAAGCCAAGCTGTCATACAGTACATCGTAAATTGTGAAGCGCTATCAGTTGTTAAGTGGATGGAGTAGTAAGGTGTCATGGTGGTTGTAGTGCATGTTACCTGACGGATCATCTTTCTCTGGACCGGACACTACAGATTCCACGGAAAGGTTCTCAAACGACTGGGAATGAGACAGATAGACAGAACAGTTCCACAGTGATGAGTAAGGAACCGGATGGTACGTGACATGACAGAATGACTAGTGAGCATTTTAATTTCCCTTTGTGTTATAGTTAAAAGCTACAAACTACATCAACACCCTGTCATGCTGTAATTAATCACTAGAAGATATTTCAGGAGTACCCTCCACTTCAAACAGGAAATAATCTCTCAGCCCCATCATACAGTGTTATGTTGTTGTTTCCTGAGAGCACCACACCCTTTGACCTCCCCATCCTGGGTATCTTTATACAGTCAATCACATGCCTTTACTGTAAATACATACATAATGTCCAGACAGACAGTTGTGTATGTATGTGTGTGTGTTTGTCTTACTCTGCTTCTCCGAGTCAGGGGCAGCCCCAACGCTGATCCATTCTCTACATCTCCCATAAGGAAGTCAGACACTCTGAAAGAGGAACACACAACAACAATGAAAGGCATGGAAATAACCCCTAAGCACTGGTCTGGGGTCAGATGTGTTGTGTTTAGAACAATGGTAAGTGTATGGATTGGGGTAGGGCAAATCTCATCCTAGATCGGTGGTTGTGTGGGCAACTTCCCCTGAAGTGTTGGCAACACTTTAAGAATCAACAACACAAGCAGCCATTATGCAAGGAAACACAGACTGAAGGTTGAGAATATTACATTATCTAGAGGTGTAAGACAAGGATACCCTTTACCTATTTAAATATAGTTTGTTTGTGTCACAATAAAGAGTCAGAAAAGCAGAGCTAGTTATTGCAATCACTATTACAACGTTGCACTTACACATTGCCAAAGGTGAATGCCAATGTGTCGATAGAAGTGTATATCTCTCCGAAAAGCTTCTGCTTGTTCTCCTCGTTCACCTCCTTGAAGTTAACACCTGTCAAAACGGATGAAGCAAGTTAGGCTAAACTGTGAAAACAGATAACTGGGACAACCTATATCTATTCAGAACTGAAGACAAGATGCACTGTAATGTCAAAACATATAACCTACATGAACATGAGACTAATCATTATCCGAATATGTTGCTATACAGGTTGAGAGCCTACATAACATGAGGTAGTGATGAGTGTTGTGAAATAGTCAGTCTCTATCTCCCTATATCCCCAAAACACTTAATCGGAATAGTTAGGCCTGAAAGGACTGAAACAGTAGAGATTTGACTGAAACAGCAGAGACTTGACCTAAACAGTACAGATTTGACTGAAGCAGCAGAGATTTGACTGGCACAGTAGAGATTTGACTGAAACAGCAGAGATTTGACTGAAACAGTAGATATTTGACTGAAACAGCAGAGATTTGACTGAAACAGCAGAGATTTGAGATTTGACTGAAACAGCAGAGATTTGAGATTTGACTGAAACCGTAGAGATTTGACAGAAACAGTAGAGATTTGACAGAAAAAGCAGAGTTTTGACTGAAACAGTACTGATTTGAATTGTAATCTGGAAAGACACACCGTTTCCTGCCTTAAGTCTAAACAAAGTGATAAAAACTCCAAAGTAAATAGGTCTATAATCAGTCTCCACACTAAACTTCCTGTCTCACTTGGGAAGAGAGAAAATAAACCAGGATAGGAGCTCAACAAGCAGGACCAGCAGCCCAAGCTGCATCTGAAACGGCACCCTATTCACTATATATTGCACTACCTTGGATGGTATGGTAGATCCCTGTGGACCCTGGTAAAAAAGTAGTGCACTATAGGGGAATAGGGTTCCATTTGAGTCGCAACACCAGTGACGCCATTCCCTGAGGCCATTCCCCTAGTGTCGATGTTCTCTCCGCCTAACAATAGAGATGTCTGGAAATCAGGTGGAGATCAAGAGAATAGTTCAAGGAAAGAGGCTTGTAGAAAGCACTTTTTCTTCTTCTTACCAGAAAGTTCTTTGAGTTGTCTTCTTTTACATGAGATATATTAGAATGCTCTACATAAAGAATCGGTAGTCCAGGTTGGAGGTTTTCTAGTTAGTTGAACCCCATGGAGACTTAGTTCCAAACAGTTCAAACAACACTTAGCAGCACAAGAACCACAAACAGTTTCCATTCTAGAATCCTCTTCGTCACACAGGAAATAGGTAAGCAAGCGAGGAGATTCAAAGAGAGAGAGAGAGAGAGAGAGAGAGAGAGAGAGACCAGTAGCTCTCTATGCTCTTACAGTGCAGGCTTCCTGTCTCTATAGAACAAGAGGAACTCTACCGTAAAACACACACACATGCCAGCCACCACTTACCCACGACCAGGCTTGCCCTCCAGAGGCTGAACCCTTTTTAGCATTCAGTCTGTGTGTATGATGTGGTCCGCAGTCGGGTGGTTGTTATAGCACCAAACTCTTTCTACCCAAGCTGCTCTCAAGGACTTCTCTCTCTTCTCTCTTCTCTGTTGGTCTTCCTGGCTGTATGGTACAACCACTCCTTGACCGTAGAGCCACTCCTTCCTCAGTAGGTCCTTCGTGGTTCAGTGGTTCCAAAGGGTGACCTGCCTCTAGTGGTCAAGCTGATCTACAGCCCTTTTAATGCACTAAAGCTTTCTCAAACTGCCACAGGGGAAATGGCCGCACAAGTCTCTTCCGTTATCTCCATTTGAGTCACCTAATAAGGCATTTCTTTCCAGGGAATGGAGGCAAAATGTCTCCAGTACAGGGTTCAAGTCAATTCCATAAGTTCCAGAAGCTCTTATGAGAGGTAGGACCCTTTCAGCCGGGACAGCAGAGTTAGTGGTTCCAGGTAGTTTGGGTCCCGGGAGCGTCTGTCTGTGAACGCAGCTAGCTAGCTACCTCTGCCTAGGACGCTATCGCTGCGTCTCTCTGGCCTTTACGTCCTCTCCTACCCCCTCCTCCCCTTCCCGCAACACAGGACATCCTGAAGCTCACTAGAACACAATGCCAGCACTCGCTCCGGCCAACCACAGTCCAAACGTGGAAGTTACATCATCAGGCAAAAACTGCATTGTTTTCACTGGGAAAGCACATTACTCCTGAACGAACACTAATAAATTCCACCTCTCAGCCTACTGCAGGGGGAAGCCTGCTGACAAAACAGATATTGATGGAAGCAAACATACATGGCTTAGCCAGGACATAGGAGGAAGGCCATTGGGGGCCATCAGGCCATGGTGCCATCAGGCCATTGGGGGCCATGAGGCCATTAGGGGCCATCAGACCACAGTGCCATTAGGTCATTGGGGGCCATCGGGCCATATGGCCATAGGGGCCATCATGATAATGTTAATGCCTCAATGACCCACATACATAATGTGACTGGACTATGGTTGAAAAATTTCAGCAACATCCCAAAATGACCCAGTTTTCCAGAAATCCTGGTTGGAGGGTTCCGGATTTCCTGTTTGTTCCCTCTTGATTCTGGGATCCTCCAACCGGGATTTCTGGAAAACTTGGACATTTTGGGAAAGTTACTGGAACTTTGCAACCCTACACTGTACCAATGTAGGGAGGGGAAACAACCACATCTCTTCATTCAGGAAATGACAGGTGTCATATGACAGGTGTCAAGTCATGATGTTCATCACATATCATTTTGGTGTCCTTCTCAGATACCTTGACTTAGCTAATTGGGTGATACACCACCTACAGAAAAAGCATTTTAATTTGCTCATTGTATAAAGACCTTTGCTGAACTCGTAAGACTATGTGTAGGATATCTTGCTTATCTTGAGATAGATAGATACCCTTTTCTCTCCCTCTCTCTTTCCTCCTAGTGTGTGTCTCCTCTCCCTGGACAGAGACCAGCGCTGTGAAAGTCATAGCACCACTATGAGAGCATGAATTAGGCCAGGCATGAGCGAATGGGGCCTGTTCCTGATCCACTGAGCCAGTATGGCGGACAGAGACATACACACAAAGACGCACGCAACAAACCCATACAAACACACACACACCACTGTTATCTTTCCTAGGCACAGGGTCTCAGCCGCACGCCTGGATATTCCACTTTCTCTTATTTTAATCTACCTGAATTGATTACTTCAGTCTCACATTACATGGGGACCAGGCCAGGTGTGTGTGTGTGCGTGCGTGTGTGTGAAGTGACTGATGTTGACAAAGAAGGAAGGATGCCAATGAGTATGTGTGTATAGCCTATTGAGCCTCATTGTGTGAGGGTCTAGTACAGAGGACACATATTCTGGCCCTCTAGTGGTGAGAAAGGTTATTAGGGTGAGGTATGGAATTAAGAATGAAAGAACATGTTCGTTTATTGGGAGTGTACTGGCTTGTACCTTAAGCACATGGTATTTTGATTCAGCAGTGATACTGCTGTTCTGTTCCTATATACACAAAGCACTGTTAATATTAAACTGTTCCCAAGAGAAAGCCCCACAGCCTTGAAACCAGATTAGCCATTAGCAGCATCACATGACTATTGGTTAGCTAGCCACAGCAGACTCTATGTGAATCACTTGACTATTGGCTAGCTAGCCACAGGACTCTATGTGAATCATTTGACTATTGGCTAGCTAGCCACAGGACTCTATGTGAATCACTTGACTATTGGCGAGCTAGCCACAGGACTCTATGTGAATCATTTGACTATTGGCTAGCTAGCCACAGGACTCTATGTGAAGTCTTTCTAACTCACAGTAGAGCATGCAGATCGACAGCAGCCAGCACTAACGCTCACTCTGTCTCTGTCTCTGTCCAAGCTGCCATACAATAGCTTCCTTCAGTTCTGCTAGAAATGCACCCAGGCTGCATACCGTAGTGTAAACCAATACTTGGAATCGACTTTGGTTCAATCACTTTTTATTAATTTGGTAGAATGCATTTAGAGTGGAAGGAAGGATAGGTATTTACAACACTACCACACACACACACACAAACACCTCCCCAGCTTTTGTTCCAGGTCAGTGTGTCACCAGACTTCGTTAACATAGAGCATTGCCAAAAGTATGCTGTCAAACCAGAGCCAGGCCGCTATGCAATTCCTATTGAGCCAAGGTATACTGTACTCTGAGATTCTTGTGCACGGGCCAAGTGAAGAATTGCCCTCCATGGCTGATCATAATCTCGTGGAGAGGAGATAAATGGGATTCCTGAGCACTATTCCCTCAGGACAGCAACACAAAGCACAAAGACTTCAGTCTTTGAGTCAAACACACTCCTCTCCCTCCTACCACTGGATTCAATAGGAATTCAGATTTAAACATTCAAATAATACATGGTCTGTATTTTTAAGTCAGGGGTTTGAATACATGCTGTGTGTGTTATTTGAGCGAAGTTCTGATATTTAGAGTGAATTCATCCTCAAAAGCTTGCTGCAAATACTTCTTCTAGTTTTTCTAAACAGACAAACATGCTGGCCCTGTAATGCTTAAGCACAAACCTTCTTCCAGACCTAATCCAGCCATTTGAGGTACAGTAGGGAGGCAAGGACTGTGAGCCATTAGGGCGGGAGACAGGGAGGCAAGGAGTCAGGGAGACAAGAAGACAAGGAGGCAGGGAGACAGGAAGACAAGGAGTCAGAAAGACAGGGTGGCAGGGAGACAGGGAGGCAGGGAGACAGGAAGGCAAGGAGTCAGGAAGACAGGGAGGCAGGAAGACATTGAGTCAGGGAGGCAGGGAGACAGGGAGGCAGGGAGACAGGGAGGCAGGGAGAGAAGGAGACAGAGACAGAGAGTCAGGGCGTGTTTGAGCTGTGTAAGGGGGGGAGATAGGGAGTCAGGGTGTGTTTGAGACGTGTCTCTATGCTCTAGGGAGTGCTGCTCACCTTTGACCTGTGCGATGACGGTGCCTGCAGCACTGAGGATGTCCACAGAGTTGAGGGTCTGGTGTTTGCTGATGACGGCCTTCAACACGCGCAGAAGCTCCCCCAGACGCTCATGGACCACCTGGTGAAGACAGTCCTGGTGCTCTGGAGGACAAACAGACACAAAGACAAGACTGTTAGACACCCATCTCAGTAACACAATGGCTACAGTGTTTGTTCATTTTCATATACTGTATAAGGCACATTTTATCTGGAGGGAAAAGACACAAAGACACAACTCTTAAGAGATCCAACATGTAAGTGAGTCCCACTCAGAACAGCGTCAATTCGTCGAGGCGTCCACAGGGACGCTGGCCCATGTTGACTCCAATGCTTCCCACAGTTGTGTCAAGTTGGCTGGATGTCCTTTGGGTGGTGGACCATTCTTGATGCGCATGGGAAACTGTTGAGCATGAAAAACCAAGCAGCGTTGCCTTTCTTGACACATATTGGTGCGCCTGGCACCTACTACCATACCCTGTTGAAAGGCACTTACATTTTTTTGTCTTGCCCATTCACCCTCTGAATGGCACACATACACAATCCATATATCAATTGTCTCAAGGCTTAAAAATACACTGATTGAAGTGGATTTAACAGGTGACATCAATAAGGGATCATAGCTTTCACCTGGATTCACCTGGTCAGTCTATGTCATGGAGAAAGCAGATGTTCTTAATGTTTTGTACACTCAGTGTACTGTAAGTGTTTATAATGTATGATAAGGATTTATGAGTTATACATTTCAATATAAAGAGGAGACACCAGTCAAGCAATTCCACCTAGGTGTTAATTCACATTAGTCAGACATGTGGATCTAATACTAGGTGTTAACCATTGAGAGAAAGAGGCCTTAGCAAACTCAGGTGTGACGGTAAATGTGACTACCTGATAACTACTGCATAACTAAACATGGTCTATAGTGGTCTTCCTGCAATTAGTGTAGTATTTATCTGTAGTGTTTACACATCCATAATAAAACTGACCATTAGTAATGCTTTAGTAATTACAGTGCTGCCTGGCTCTACAGATGATAAGATCAAGAGCACTTTAGTTTTCAACCAGCTTGTTAATGTACACACCACATAGCTAGAGGGTGAGCTCATCAGAAAGCAGCTGAATGGGAGGACAGAAATTACTAATCTAACAGTCTCCAGATGCTTTTACGACTCCCTTGAATCTTTTATCCACCACTGCAGGGGAGTGAGTATGGTAGTGCCACCACTGACACAGCCTCGCAGTACCCACTGAGGACTGTTTTTCCCAGAGCCCAGTGAAACTGAGAGCCACAGAGAGGGCCAGAGTCAAAACACACACACACACTCGCAGGCCTGTCAAAGCCACATTTGTGCTGACGGTCGCCCCTGGATTACCCCGCGTATGGAAAAGGGGATCAGGGAGACTTTAGCCGTCTCCTCTTTTTTTCTTTTATTCATTCCCCCTCTTTTTTGGAGCGGGACAAAAAGGGCCGGCGGTGGAACTAATGTTTCTGAGTGGATGTGGCTGCCATCGCCATGACAATGCCAGCTGTCCTCCAACCAGGAACTACAGCCTGCTGACCAGTAGGTGACTGTCAGACTGCTTCATATGACCCAAACAGTGAATGTCAACAAGCATCAGACCAAACAGGTGACTGCTTCATAATAGAACCACAGGGAACAAGTTACTGTAACAACCACTAGCTACATCTAACAACATGAAGTGACGACTTTATACGGACTACCAGTCACAAGTCAACAACATCCACTAGCCCAACATGTGACCTCATCATTAAGTCAAAACAACAAGTGAACCAACCCTAGATCAATGTGCATTATTGGATGATTATTGGATGACATCAGACCAAATATGAGAGAGAACAGAACCCTTCATTGGATCAACAGTAACAGTGATTCTACAACACCAACTGATTGTATACTGTAAAACTCCCAGCAGCATCTCTGCTCTGCCAACAGTCTCTCTACAGGATGTCTGGAGTCATACCCAGCTCCATGGTAACCATACCCAGTTTCATGGCAACCACCTCCATCTGTCTTCTTTGGACGTCAAACTACAGCTACTTCCTGTGTCTGGAGAACCTGGTGTTTTCTCTTCCTTTTGTTTCAGCCTGGCTCCTGCTATGTTTCAGCCCTGCCATGTTTCAGCCTGGCTTCTGCCATGTTTCAGCCTGGCTCCTGCTATGTTTCAGCCCTGCCATGTTTCAGCCTGGCTTCTGCCATGTTTCAGCCTGGCTCCTGCTATGTTTCAGCCCTGCCATGTTTCAGCCTGGTTCCTGCCATGTTTCAGCCTGGCTTTAGCCTGGCTTCTGCCATGTTTCCGCCTGGCTCCTGCCATTTTGTTGCCTGGCTCCTGCTATGTTTCAGCCTGATTTCAGCCTGGCTTCTGCCATGTTTTCGGTTCCCGAGTGGCACAGCGGTCTGCATCTCAGTGCTCACTGCATCTCAGTGCTCATGGTGTCACTACAGACCCTGGTTCAATTCCAGGCTGTATCACAACCGTCTGTGATTGGGAAAACCATAGGGCGGCACACAATTGGCCCAGTGTTGTCCGGGTTAGGGTTTGGCTGGGGTAGACTGTCATTGTAAATAAGAATTTGTTCTAACTGACTTGTCTAGTTATAGAAATATTAAATTAAATAAATGTTTCAGCCTGGCTCCTGCCATGTTTCAGCCTGGCTCCTGCCTGGCTCCCTGTGAGGAAGTGCCTCGCAGTGTGCCTCTGGCCCCCATAATGCACAACACTGAGCCCCATTATCCAGCAGGCTGTAACTGCATTAGTGAGTGGAGAGGTGGGACAAGATCATAATGAAACAAGAATGTAATGCAAAAAGAATGTAGCTGAGTGATTCATAAAATCCCAACTTCCTACTCTGTTGGGGTGTTCCCCTTGAAGGAGCACATTCAGCACAGTGCAGCTGCTCACCACAGGCTCTCTGTCTCTCTATCTCTCTGTCGCTCTCTCTCTCTCTCTCTATCACTTTTGTGTCTCCCGCTTCTCTCTCTCTCTCTCTGTCTCTCTCTCTCTCTGTCTCTCTCCCACTATATCACTTGTTTTGTTTCCAGCTCCTCTCTCTTTCTCTCTCTTTCAGTCTGTCTCTCCCTCATGTTTTTTATTTTGCCATGAAGGATATTTGCTTCATAGACCTACAGTACCGTCTTTCCCAAGCTAGTGAGTGGGCCCTCACACCTTAAACCCAGCCAGCACACAATGATCAGGTGTGTCCAATGATCTATATATATACTACATGACTGACTGAACTACCATTGTAAAAAAGATTTTGGAATCTATATAAATGCATTTATTAATGTCTACGTATTTGCCATGTTTATTCTATTACACACACCTTAATGCATACTTTTAAATTGTATGATATGAGCTAAATGTACAAATAATTTAAAAAATCTAATCAAATAAAAAACATTTTAAAAAACAATACTTAATACATGTAATTCTGTCCTTGAAACATTCCTTTGGAGGACTGCTTGTTCTGGGGAAGTGCCAATATGGCAAACTAGTGGCTTCAAAGCCTCTCATTTGCCAATAAATAGCATCAGCAATCAGGGGTTTATATACTGTACATCATTGGGTGGGTCAGGGTTGCCAGCCGCCCCAAACCTCCAGTTCTTAATTTGCTAGGGGTTAGATTAGACCCCTATTTAAAGACAATACACTTTGAATGACAATGCCCACACAATGGCCTGAACCGTCTGTCCACACATACAGTGCATTATGGCCCATTCACATAGACACAGAGTAACAGAATCCTCCAGGGTCTGGAGGTGGTGCAGATTAAAAAGCCTGAATGCCCCATGAGACAGAGGCTCTTCCTTCTGCAGGCGCAGGATGTCGGGCGCCTCATAATGGCTGCTGCTTGGTCTTGACGTCTAGGCCATCCTATATGGAGCTACTAGAAGGACATTACGTTTAGTCCACTGGCCCAGTAGGACACAGGATGACGTACAAAGGCTGGTGGTTTAACCCTGTGCCTCCCTGTTAGAGAGGAGCACAATGGGACAGAACCCTGTTCCCACCAGGGACCTCAAGCTCCTGCGGGGACCTCCAGCTATCCACACTTCTCCCCAGTATAGCGGGTGTAGACCCCTGTCTGTTGCAGCCACAGGCCTGGGAGACCTATTTCACAATGAATGAGAGGGACAGTTTCACCATGAAAACAACCCTCACTCAGAGTACTGGGAACTGGAAGAGCTGCTTTGTTTCACTTACTGTGAAAAAGTTTTAGAGCAAAACAATTATGAGATTTGGTAAAAAGAAAAACAAATTAATAGTATGCTAGCTGCCAGGAAAGGAGCATTTTTTTCACAATGCAGGAAAACCATCAGTTTGCTGAGAAGAGTCTGTTTGAGAGGGAAAAACGTTCCTTTTGTCTCAGAGGCCATTTGCAAACAGTGGGGCCTGTCTGCTTGAGGGCCTGCCTGCCACATGAAGCATTTTTTGGAACAATAAATCACAACGCCAGGCTTTTCACTTTTCACAGGAGGAAAGAGAGAGAGGAGGAGGGGTGCTGGGGTAAGGAGGGAGGGAGGGAGGGAGGGAGGGAGGGAGGGAGGGAGGGAGGGAGGGAGCGAGGTTGTTTGGTCGGTGGTGGTACCCTCCCCTGGGTTTTGTCCCAAACATGCCCCTTTAAACCCACATCCAAGCTTAGCCAGGTTATGGGAGAACAGAGAGAAACATTCCCGGGAACGCTCTGTTGGGAATAGAAGCTATAGGGATCAGTCTCCCATTCCAATGAAGAGGCCAAGGGAGCGAGAGGAGAGGGCTTGCCAGAACCACATCGCCACATTTTTACTTCATTAGCGTCATGGAAACCACTGCATTCCAGCCTGGCTGTGTCTCTTGTCAGGAAGTGGGGCGAGCGCAAGGGGTGAGGGGGGATCCATAATAAAAACATTGTTGGATCATTCACCATCGAGATGACACCTCAATACGAAAACATTCAAAGCCCCTCCGACTCTATAGGCAGCTATCTAATGAGTTAGGCATTCAAATAGGCATTTCTTTCACCAACAGAAGTCATGGCGCTCAAAAGGCCTGAGTGATCCTACGCATGGATCAACCATGCACTAGGCACCATATAACAGATTCCTCAATATAATGGTGACGCAACTGAAATAGTAACTTCTCATAGACCAGGGACACCCTTGTCTTTTGAAATAATAAAAAAATGTTAAAATGTCCCACTCTCTTATCCAATGGCATATGCGTCTGGAGAAAAAATGGATGCCTTAACGCTTTCTAAAAGAAACGATTTGTCCATGGCGTGACAGAAGGATATCTCTTCAGCAACAACAAACAAACAGATTGTCATGATCCTTAGCACGAATGTCATCATGTCATGATCCTTAGCACGAATGTCATCCTGTCATGATCCTTAGCACGAATGTCATCCTGTCATGATCCTTAGCACGAATGTCATCCTGTCATGATCCTTAGCACGAATGTCATCATGTCATGATCCTTAGCACGAATGTCATCATGTCATGATCCTTAGCACGAATGTCATCATGTCATGATCCTCTCTTGTAACACCTAACTGTCTATGGCCTCTAATGGTTGGATCCATCCCATATGACTTGGCAAAATTCCTTTTCCTGTGACCCTAGATACGTTCAGTCATGCATTGAAAATCATGGGAGCAATGCATTATTTATGCTTCAAAACATCTGAGAAGACAGAGGGGGCTTAACGGTACAAAGCAAGTGTGAAATCACTAAACATGTCACAACTGGGTTCAGAGGGGGCCCGATTAAACACAAGGAGCTCATAGGCTAACATAGCTTTGAGCTAGTAAGCACTGGCTGGGCTAAATATCTGGATACCCCGTGTTAGCCATGACTGGGTCTGGACACCCCGTGTTAGCCATGACTGGGTCTGGACGCCCCATGTTAGCCATGACTGGGTCTGGACACCCCGTGTTAGCCATGACTGGGTCTGGACACCCCGTGTTAGCCATGACTGGGTCTGGATACCCCGTGTTAGCCATGACTGGGTCTGGACACCCCGTGTTAGTCATGACTGGGTCTGGACACCAGTCATGACGGTGGGAGGGCTTAGGTAGGAGGGCTTAGGTAGGAGGGCTTATGCAGGAGGGCTTATGCAGGAGGGCTTATGCAGGAGGGCTTATGCAGGAGGGCTTAGGTAGGAGGGCTTAGGTAGGAGGGCTTATGCAGGAGGGCTTAGGTAGGAGGGCTTATGCAGGAGGGCTTATGCAGGAGGGCTTATGCAGGAGGGCTTAGGTAGGAGGGCTTAGGTAGGAGGGCTTATGCAGGAGGGCTTAGGTAGGAGGGATTATGCAGGAGGGCTTTTGCAGGAGGGCTTAGGTAGGAGGGCTTAGGTAGGAGGGCTTATGCAGGAGGGCTTATGCAGGAGGGCTTATGCAGGAGGGCTTATGCTGGAGGGCTTAGGTAGGCGGTTTGTCAAATTAAGAAGTGCATTACCGTAATCAGTTATAGTCTACTGGCAGTCTACTAAACCATTAAGCGCTATGATGAAACTGCCTCTCAGGAGGACCGCCACAGGAAAGGAAGACTCATAGTTACTTCTGCTGCAGAGGATAAGTTCATTAGAGTTACCAGCCTCAGAAATTGCAGCCCAAATAAATGCTTCACAGAGTTCAAGTAACAGACACATCTCAACATCAACTGTTCAGAGGAGACTGCGTAAATCAGGCTTTCATGGTCGAATTGCTGCAAAGAAACCACTACTAAAGGACACCAATAAGAAGAAGAGACTTGCTTGGACCAAGAAACGTGTCTTTGTGAGAGGCAGAAGTGGTGAACGGATGATCTCTGCATGTGTGGTTCTCACTGTGAAGCACGGAGGAGGAGATGTGATGGGTTGGGGGTGCTTTGCTGGTGACACTGTCTGTGATTTATTTAGAATTCAAGGTACACTCAACCCAATTGAGATGGTTAGGGATGAGTTGGACCACAGAGTGAAGGAAAAGCAGCCAACAAGTGCTCAGCATATGTGGGAACTCCTTCAAGACTGTTGGAAAAGCATTCCAGGTGAAGCTGGTTGAGAGAATGCCAAGTGTGCAAAGCTGTCATCAAGGCAAAGGATGGCTATTTTGAAGAATCAAAAATGTGTTTATCACTTTTTTGGTTACTACATGATTCCATATGTGTTATTTCACAGTTGTGATGTCCTCACTATTATTCTACAATGTAGAAAATAGTAAAAAATAAGGAAAAACCCTTGAATGAGTAGGTCAGCCCACGGGTGGATGTGAGCAATTAAATTATGTGAATTTATATATTGTGCTCCGCCCCTCCCAACAAGAAAATTACCAAATTAATACAAATAAATAAAAAGTATTTGAACCCAGGTCTGGAATGAGGCAAGGCCTTTCCCACCCTCCACTGCTCCCTCCTACACTTCCTGTGGCCACGGTCAGCACGGTCCACCCCTGCACCCCGGAGTCGGACCACCGGCATTTGGGCCACTCCACACCAGATTAGGGGATTACACGGCACTGTTAAAAGACAGAATATTGGCCTTCCCAGACTTCCCTTATTTTTCCCCTGTCCTGCTAGTGCCTCCCCTGCTGCTCCACCTTTGAAACGCTCTTTCCCATGACTGCACACAAAGAGGCACCGTTTAAAAGAGAAACTCTTCCCCCATACACACACACAGCACCTTCCCTTCCGTCTAGGTCTGGGCTCCTTTATATTCCCCACCCGACCACTCACTCTACTCTGCAGGCCCTGCCCCAGTCACACAGGTTAGCCATTACATTAGTCATTAGCATGAGAAAACACTATGCAGAAAAAGTCAGTTCCCTCAATGAACTAAGGAAGACTGGGAATTTGAGGTCAGTGCCTTTTTGTGTCATTGACAGAGAATATTTTGCATGGCACGTTGGAGTGAGATGACATGATGGAATGGTGAAGTGTGTTTAGCCAACCTAATAAGCTGTCTAGCTGCCTGGCAGCTGATTCTTTAAAACAACTCGTTGGCCCAGGTCCATTAGAGCTTTGAGCCCTTTCCTTAGCCCTTCAGTGTCTACAGATCTGACAGGACGTTTCGATAGGTAAAAGCAACATGATGATCTTACACCAAGCCATGTAAAGCTAACGTGAAGCTAACGTGAAGATAACGTGAAGCTAACGTGAAGCTAACGTGAAGCTAATGTGAAGCTAACGTGAAGATAACGTGAAGCTAACGTGAAGCTAACGTGAAGCTAATGTGAAGCTAACATCAGGTCACACAAACAGCTCTTTTCAACTTCATGAAGAAACAGGCAAATTAACTACAATGTTATTTGAATTCCCTACGTGAACTCATTACATAAAGGTAGGACTTGGTTACTTTGCTATCTGCTGAGAATGTTGGGATATAATAACAGAAAACACTGTGAGTGATAGATATTGGCTCCAGATTAAAGCTATCTATCGTGGGCTTTTAAAACACAATGCTACTCCAAGTCCAAGAGTGAATGAATTCTCATGAAAATATTTCCAAAATCTCCTTCTTCCAGCCAACAACTATGTTTACCCTTGGAGATCCCTCTATTCCTTTCCCCGGTCCTTTGCATATCAATGAACTGCTTAGCGTGGAGTCAAGAATGATCTTTTCCTCCTTTTCATTTCTGCACTGAGCTGCCTGTCCGTCACACTGAGGGAAGACAGTCAACCTTTTTCTCCTGATCCCCCCCAACTCCTGTTTGTGAGCCACTCTGAAGCCTGGCATTCCAACTATGCTTTATTTAAGAGAGACTGAAAATCCCCCACAGTGCAACCTCTCGCTGGCGGCCAAGATTGGCTGGTATTAGCCAGACAGCTGAGACTGAGACTAGTGGCCCACTCAGCGCTGCAGCCCTGTTTAGCATGGACTGGGTAGCTCCATCAGCCCAGGAAGCTGGAGGCTTTACAGGCCTCAAAATGGCCGAACTGAACAGGCTCTTCAGCACACCTGTCAGTAGGTAGAATGGAAGCAAACTTTAACCTAGCATCGAGGACAAGAGGACTTTGTTTAGCTTTGCTAGCATCTTAATCCTGCATGAATGGCGTTCGAACGGAAGGCTTGGAATGGGACGATGTCTCACTCTCTATGTCTGCATCCCAAATGGTACCCCTTTCCCTACATAGTGCACTACTTTTGACCAAGGCGCATAGGGCTTTGGCCAAAAGTAGTGCACTATATAGGGAATAAGGTGCCCTTTGGAACGCACACAACATTGTTTGGAGAGAGAAGTCTCTAGACTGAACTAGTGCACATACTTGGGCAGGGCCTGTGGACAAATTAATTTGTCCTTCAAAACATGAAAGCTAAATTATTTGTCAAATAAAATAATCTTATTACGCAGAGATGTAATTAACTGTTTCAAATGAATCTTTGATTCCCCTCCAGGCATCTGTAATGGTATTCGTCTTGGAAAAACAAGGGTGTTTGCGTAGCGAGTTCAAAGCACCCGTTGTCCAACTCAATATCGTCATTGTAGGGTGAATGATTAGAGCAGACAGGATCAATGGTAACAACATGTCCATGGCTTTTCTACTTGGGCTTGTCTCTCTCTCTGGGCTGGGTGGAGGAGGGAAGATGGTGATTAGAACATGTGTCAGCCTCACTAGAAGAACCAGGGGAACATCTTCATGCCAAAAGGCCGCTTGCGAAATTCAAAGAGGCCCAAGAACCAGTCTCCATTCACCGTCCATTACGAATTATGTAAATGTAGGGTTCCTTGTGCTAAACAGATTCTGTCACAACAATGGCTCCTGGGAGAACACTTGATATTTGCTCCAGGGAGGTATTGTTCCCCTCCAAAAGAGGAGGTTCAGACGGGAGATGGGTTTATTGTTAAAAGTTGGGCCCTAAGCTTTGGCAGTTCCCTCGCTCTATCTCCTCTCGTGTACCCCCTCCTTCCCCTCCCCCTTCCTTCCCTCCCATCCTCCCTCCTTTCTACTAAAAACCAAGTCCTCATTTGTTTTTTTGGGGAGGGAGGGATCTTGGTACGATGCTGCACGGTTCGTCCCAGCCACGCTTCACGCTCAGTCTGTTCACGTTTTGTTTAGGTCGACATCAAACAAGGCTCCCCCTTGTTTCACGTAACTGCAACACTGAGTGGTTTAGCATAATTGAGTATGATGGGTAAAGACAGCTCCCAGTTCTCTCACCAGTCTCTCCAGTCTTCAGATCTGCCTGACAATAACCAGTTATGAGTTCTGCACAGCATGGGTCCTCTCTCATGCAAGCGTGCCCTGAAGGTTCAGACCCATAGAAGCTAAACAAGGCCAATTAATCGGAGAAAACAGGACTTGAGCACAAAGTTAAGATGGATCCTGACACACAATGTTCCGTATGCAGTAAAACACTAACATCAGTAACAATAACAGACAAATAACATACCACTCAATTATATAACCACTAGCCACTGTTTGGTTAGCAGACTCCACTTCTCAGGTGTATTTAGAGCTAAAGATTGAATCTGCATTTGGGGAAACAGCTCCACTGTTTGCCCCAGCGCCTTTGTTATAGTTTTTGTTTTGTTGATGAAGCAGAGGAGAGGAGCATCCGGCAGCGTGGTAAAAAAAACTTTCAGTACACATTCTGCTATTCTATCGAGCATGCAAAGATGTCAGAGGGAAAAAACGGTGTTTGTTGTTCGCAGTAACTTCTTTATTATTGGAATATACCAAACGGATGTGGAATTCTCACCAATTAAGGATTCTAGCTTTAAGGCAAAGATTAGCCCTTCCCAGCTCCTGCTATGCATGTTGGTACATAGTGCAGGATGTCACATTAATTCTGGCTGGTCCTAGACAACTTTAATCCAACATTGTGCTGGGAGTGGTAGATTCGAGGGGTGTCTTAATCTAATCCAATGGATACATTTTCAATCTTGGTTTCAAATCCTTAATCCAAGATGGGAGACATGCAGGAGGTCATATGTGGATTGAAGGGAGGGGGTCTGTTGAATGTAATCTAACAGTCAAATTGGCCATCCTTGGTTTCAGTTACTAAATTTGTGATTACATAAATAGATGTTATACTGTCCTTTTCAATATTTATTAGCTATGAATATGAAGCTATGATGTTCAATGAATTCCTAATGTTAAGCAGGATACATAAAGGACTGTGTTGCAAATTTCCCTGTTTTGGGAAAAAGCCTAGGCTGGAGAAATTCATCACAAATTCATAGACAGAGCTATGGATGCAAGGACTGACCATCCATGATATCAACATTATTGTTTTAACCATGTTATGAGGCTATATAGTGTATGTTTACATTTAAAATGTTTACAAACATTGGAGTAAAACAAGCTTGTATTTTGGGATCTGATGCGGTATGACAATTGAACTAAAGCTCATGAGGCATTTATAAGTTATATTCTTTAAGAATCAATGGGTACATAGCATTCATTAATATGTCAGAAATGGATGTAGCAGCTGCTGATTGCCCCTTTAAGGTTGTTTTGAGGTGTTGACTTCAAAGGCATGGTCTGGATCCATTCCCGCCCTCTTCAACTGTAGTACTGCGATGGGTAACAGTCAACAGGCGAGTAAATGTTTGGCCAGGCAGGTTGATATCCTGCTATCCTCTCCAAACACTTACTTCCTCTCTAACAGATGCCTCCCAGGTCATTCTATTGAAGGCTACAGGAGACATGGCTACAAGGCTCACCTTGTTGGGACAAAAACAATGGCGTTTAGCAGACTACCTCACGTTCGTCGTGGTGTGTGAGG
Source organism: Brachymystax lenok tsinlingensis (assembly GCA_030435695.1). NCBI lineage: Eukaryota > Metazoa > Chordata > Actinopteri > Salmoniformes > Salmonidae > Brachymystax > Brachymystax lenok. The sequence goes on from CM059782.1 coordinate 21,616,224, forward strand.
TCAACTGTGGTGAGAGAGTAAACAATGTTTGCTAGTGTTCTCAAGTGTCGAGGCTCAAGTACAATCAACCAATCAAACAAGCAAACTAAAGAAAAATATTCAACTTTGGCCACTGACAGCATTTCTCTGACTGAATAGTCAATTAAGGCTGACAATAGCTTATCAATAGGTACTTCAAAAGAAAAAACTATATTTATATAACTCTTTCCTCACAAACCTGATCTGAACAGTACTGTACTACCTCATGACAATGGGAAAACATATGTTGAAAGATCAGACAGACCAGTCTAGTACTGTATAATGTTATGTCAGCAGCAACTCACAGCCAGTTCTCGCACATCCCTCCTTCCATGACTAAACAGAGAGGTACGTCTGCATTGTGTTTGTTCCTCCCACACCGTGTCTCACAGGCACGGTGGCTGCATCCAATTTGGCACACTATGCACTACATTCACTACTATCTGGGAAAAAGTTGGGCACTATATGGTGTCTCACAAACGCCACCACGTTGGAGCCCACACACACCAGCCAGCCAGCATGTGTGGTGAAGGTCCTCCTTCTCTTACTCAGATGGACCCCCTTCCTGGAACAAATTCGCCCAGGCCTTACCGGCGCCCATAACCATAAATCTACTCACTGGGAGGAACAGAGGCAGAGAGGGGGAGAAAGATGGAAGGTTAGAGAAAGCGAGAGAGAGAGAGAGAGACAGAGAGAGAGGTGAAGGGGAAGGGAGAAAGAGAGAGAGGTGAATGGAGAAAGAAAGAGAGAGGTGAAGGGAGAAAGAGAGAGAGAGGTGAAGGGAGAAAGAAAGAGAGAGGTGAAGAGAGAAAGAGAGAGAGAGAGAGAGGTGAAGGGAGAGAGAGAGAGGTGAAGGGAGAAAGAAAGAGAGAGGTGAAGAGAGAAAGAGAGAGAGAGAGAGAGAGAGAGAGGTGAAGGGAGAGAGAGAGAGAGGTGAAGGGAGAAAGAAAGAGAGAGGTGAAGAGAGAGAGAGAGAGAGAGAGAGAGAGAGAGAGAGAGAGAGAGAGAGAGAGAGAGAGAGAGAGAGAGAGAGAGAGAGAGAGAGAGGTGAAGGGAGAAAGAAAGAGAGAGGTGAAGGGAGAAAGAGAGAGAGAGAGGTGAAGGAGAGAGAGAGAGAGAGGTGAAGGGAGAAAGAAAGAGAGAGGTGAAGAGAGAAAGAGAGAGAGAGAGAGAGAGAGAGAGAGAGAGAGAGAGAGAGAGAGAGAGAGAGAGAGAGAGAGAGAGAGAGAGAGAGAGAGGTGAAGGGAGAAAGAGAGAGAGAGAGAGAGAGAGAGGTGAAGGGAGAAAGAGAGGGAGGGGAAGGGAGAAAGAGAGAGAGAGCGAGAGAGAGGTGAAGGGAGAAAGAAAGAGAGAGGGGAAGGGAGAAAGAGAGAGAGAGAGAGAGAGAGAGAGAGAGGTGAAGGGAGAAAGAAAGAGAGGGAGGGGAAGGGAGAAAGAGAGAGAGAGAGAGAGCGAGAGAGAGGTGAAGGGAGAAAGAAAGAGAGAGGGGAAGGGAGAAAGAGAGAGAGAGAGAGAGAGAGAGAGAGAGAGAGAGAGAGAGAGAGAGAGAGAGAGAGAGAGAGAGAGAGAGGTGAAGGGAGAAAGAAAGAGAGAGGTAAAGGGAGAAAGAGAGAGAGGACGGGGGAAACACAAAAACTCCCTCAGCTTCCACGTTGGAAACAAAACATCCTACAAATCTTCACTCTGAGAGTGGTAGGCCATTAAAGTCTACAAACCAGCACAGAGCAGCCAGAGGATGGCCACCCGCAGCCTGCACGCGCTCACACCGCACAGGGCGCCTCCTTCTGCTGCTTCTTCTACAGGCAGACCCTGTTCCTCCGCTCCCTCTGTTAACTATATTTCAATCCACGTTTTCCCTCCGTGGAGGGATAAATATTCCGGCCATATGTCACCTCGGCCCACACTTCAATCCCCTACTGAGAAGCTAATCTGCAGAACCACCTCTCGCATGGTCGTTATACGTGATGAGGTCAATGCCCTGCTGGTTTATACAAGACCAGAACAACAACAAAAAAACAATTAAGCTAATGTAAGACATCCTTTCAATCAGCTTATTAGCCATTTAGGGGAGTGTAGATCAATCAAATGTATTTATAAAGCCCTTTTTACAACAGCCAATGTCACAAAGTGCTGTACGGAAAGCCAGCCTAAAACCCCAAACAGCAAGCAATGCAGATGTAGAAGGCTATGCTTCAAAAGAAGCCTGTAAAATCACTCAGAAACAACATTTACTGGCTTTCTCATGTTCTGGTCTGTGGTTCATAATGTGTAATACATGCAGATAGATTGTCTAACGGAGTTTCGTAACTTATGAAGTCAAGGCAAACCATTCTGGACTAGGCGAGGTGAATTTACAGTGGCTTTAAATACGGATCCGCTCTCAGCGGCCATAAAAGGAGTTTTTTTAAATAAAGAATCAGTTGGAGACGCTTTACAGTGGATCTCAGACCCACAGGGAAATCTCCAAACAGTGCCTCGCTTGCTACAGCCATTCACACAGTCTGTAACCGACCACCAGTGAACAGACCATCGGGGGCTAATTTTAGGTTGGTATTTCACAAGGGGTGATTTTGACCACAAATCACTGAAAAGCATTTAGGGTTTTCTCAAAGGACCCACGACAGAGCCACTTTCCCACAAAGCTTTGGTATCGTGAAGGAGGGCTACAAAAAAAAGAAAAAGAAAAGAGATGTATTTTTCCTTCCTGCTGTACATTTTTACATTGAAACCAAATAACAAAAGCACAAAAGCCTGATAGAAAATGAACTTGTTTTTGAAAGTTGCTAGTTGAAGTCACAGAAAATAATTCATACTGTTCCTCTAGACAAGGATTATCACATGGGAAGAGTGAAAATAGTCATTCCCAAAACCTTTCTGGAACGCTGCCATGAATTCCTCACATAGACACCGTCAGACCTATCAGACAGAGAGTCTTACTATGTGTAACACAACACCTGGATAGATGTTCTTAACAGCTACCTGTTAGACATCCATTCACACGGTGCGCAACGCATGTGCAGGAACAACTCACCCTTATCAGTAGCACAAGTAGTGAAGTCATCTAGTAACAAATGAGTTACACACGAATGTGTTCTAAACATGAGGGGGTGAGTCACACAGACGGGAGAAAAGGAGAAAGAGTTGAAATAGAAGTCGGACTGCAGTTGTGGTTGTGGACAAAGTCCAGAGAAAATGTCAAATGAATGTTAAACACACACACACACGCACGTGCAAACATAGGGCAGTGAGTCACGAGGGATACACGCTTTAAATCCATCAACTAAAAGTGTCGATATTGTGACAAAACTGGCGATAGCGAAATCCACCATGAAAAGGTGTGATCATATGCCTAGATATGTGAAGTATGTAAAGCAATAACAGGGCTGGATCTTGTAAAGTACAATACGATTGTATATTATCTTTTCTTATCTGGTCTTATCTTTTATCATATGTTTATTATATCAGTCATTTCTGGGATTACTGAGATAAAATATAGACACTTCAGCCAGTGAGGATGTACATACTAGACTACATTGCATCTCAGGATCAAAACCAAAGGGTTTTTCACCCTGCCTTTGAATAGCAAATACATGACCAACCTCTAAACCCCACTGTTCCTTACACTGCCTACCACTCAAAACATTCTGCAACGGGGGGCAGAAAATCCCATTTAAGTGATCAGAGGGACCGGGATCCCTATCTCTACGACATATTGTGGTACAGCTTGGGGTAGTGGAGGTCTTTAATCCCTCTCCATGGACTCTGTCTGCTCTGTGCCCCACAATGTGTGTGGAGTGTCTGTGGAGGGTCTCCTCTTACACACAAACACACACACACGCACGCGCAAGCACACACACACATACACACACAAATACACACATACACTCTCAGAACCCCTATGTGCTCATTGCTCAAAGGCATTCCCTGTCCAATGTAAGAATGATTCATTTACTTTTCCTCTCAAATGAAAAGGAGGGTCAAATTAAACTTCAATGGAACAGCAGAACCTCACAGTAATCTTGAAAGCACTCGAAACAAGAGCAATAATTGATTTGGTGCTTTTATCTTTTATGTGGTCTGAATTGGGAAGCTCACTGTTGGCCCGGAACCTCTCAGTTTGAGGTCAGAGAGAGATTTAAAATTAATGAGAAGAAAATTAAACTCTTGGAAAGAGCTTGGTTGGCTAAAGCACAGACCAATCATGTCAACCATCCAGCAGGACCAAACAGGCCCAATGCAACTATAGTGTGACAAAGTCTGGTTCTAATTTACATTTTGTACATTTACATTTTTGTCATTTAGCAGGCGCGCTTATCCAGAGCGACTTACAGTAGTGAGTGCATCCATTTTCATATTTTTTTTCAACATTTTCATAATTTTCATAAATAAGTTTTAAAGAGACAGGTCCAAGATGTTATTCCAGAATGTTGTAAATCTCTAAACGAAGAACTAGACAAGGGAAATAAACTTTTCATCTATAAATCCACCATTCATTTGTGACGACAGGAACCATTTGAAATGGGGAGTAGAGCAACAGTCAGCCATGTGGACACCAGTGACAGCATCGGCTCCTATAGAGGTTATCACCACCCTCTATTGACCCCCCCCACCCCACTCCCTCATCTCATGGCCAAAAAAACATGTTTAGTTATCAACGGTTCAAAGCACTACCATTTGGCAAAGAACACACTTCACATGATGAATTCACAAAGAAAATCACCCAAAAATCACAATTTTCATTTTTTAAGTTTACACTTCACTTTCTAAACCAAGTGTCCACACATTTAGCAACTGTTGATCTAAGGCACTAAAGCAACAAGTGAGCATTTGTTCTGCTGGAATGCAGGGTATGCAGAGAGAAAGAGAGATAGAGAGAGGGGGATGGGAGGGGGATAAAACTAGCCTACAGCGGAGAGGCAGAGAAGTTTTTTTCCCCACCCCTATCAAAATGATTAGCTGTGCCTATAGCAATGGCCAACACGGTACAGGTCAATATTGATACAGCAGTTAAAAATACACTCAGGATCTCCACCAATAGTTTTCACTGGGGAGAGACGGGGAAAGGTAGCTGCCGGACTGAGAGGCCGGAGCTAAGAAAGGGGGAAAAAAAGAACAAAGGATTCTTAGAGTATGAACAGTGAACATAAAATACATGATAGGAAAGATACTGTATGTGACATGAGAAGAGAGCGAGATACAACTTACATGTGTTTTGCTCAAAATACCATGAACTTCAGAGTACAATAAGGCAATAAGGTAAATTCAGTACACAAAATATTGACGTTCAAAATAGCAAATTGGGTTGCATCAATTAAGAATGTTTTCTGTTCAAAAGACCTGAATGTATCTAATTGTGAGTGAATCTTAAGATAATACCAGGTAGACTAAATTCCCTTTACATTCTAAGACACTACCACAACTACCACTGTGTGCAGATCAGAGCTTGCCTGTAGCTGACATGTGTCTGATTGAAGAGCCAGTTGGTCAGCGTTTAAACTCAGACAGATAGTCACTCGTGGTCAAGGCGTCTGAAAGCAGCCCAACCCCAGACTAACAGACTGTCCTGTCTGCCCTCCCAGAGTGTTGCTGAAAGCCTGGGTCACACCACTGACAGGAGAGGCTTCACATAGAGCCTGGAGTTTCTTTCAGTGGTCAGAAAAAACTCCTGGCCCTACCCATACAGACATACATATACACTGCCTCAGTACGCCAGGAGGGTCACGTCTTGGACCAAGCCTCCACACTGACATAGTGGTCTGTTAGCCTCAACACTGTACATCTATACAGATGCCATATCACACGGTTCCCCAACTGGTGGCCCGCAGGCCAAATTTGGTCGGCAGGTGGTTTTATTTTGCCCCCCCAAAAATGTTGGACGTAAAAACGTAAATTTTTTAAGTGATTTAAATGTATGAAATGTGTTCCCAAGTATTCCCACGCACAACAGAGAGACACGTGTTTGTATACAAATCTAAGCAAGGTTTGAAATTATATGTTTTAGTCAAACATTATATCTGTTTGGGCTTGTTGCGGTCAATTTGCAGTCTACAAATGATTTGTAATTATGTTCCGTCCCCAAGACCATCTACTCAAGAAAAAAACTGGCCTGCGGCTGAATCTAGCTAATGATCCCTGCCGTATTTTAATTTCATCAGAAAAATGCTTACTTGTAGTGTATACAAGGTTTAAAAAGGCTTCTAAAGTTTGCAATTTCCACTTAACAATGTCAGATTTGCCCTAATGAAAAATGTATCAACTCCTACAAAAAATGCACATTAATTATGATCCACATAACAATTCACATTTCCTTTTGCTCCATAATTCTATTTTCCTGCTGTGTGACACTAACTCAAATTAAGATACGGCATTTGTGCATGACATGAGTTACACAACATACTGAACAAGCTAACCTCAAACTGACACAGGATATTCATCAACATATAGAACAGATTCACTGTATGTTCATGCATATCTAATGCCCCTTTTTTCGTAAGGGGGAATACATTTCCCGTAGCACCCTGCTCTCTTCAGCTTGATCAAGTAATTTTCCATTGGTGTTGTTTTTCATTCTTAAACGGCTGACACACAGAACAACCATCATTCTGCCTCGGTGAGCAAGAAGAGAACGAGATAAACATCACACACCTGTCCTGTCCAGCCCATCAGAGCACAAATCCAGTGCATTTCACTACAGTACACACACAACAGTCTTTAAAAAGATCAAGAAATATCAGGCTGCATCCACAAAAGATACCTAAACGGCATGAGCCTCTATCTAACTGGGAAAAACAGTTAGTCCATTATTAACATGAAGAAAGATATCAGATATCAAGTTTGAGGAATACACATAATGTACAATCACACAGTTTAACTAAGACCTGAATTTATAGGTCTATTCATATTTTACATATATAAAATAAATAGCTGTTTCTTGATCATGCTCACTAGCAGGAAGATTATATATTTAACCATATAGGCATTCTCCTTAACCATGCAAAATATCCTAATGAAAATAACATGCAACAAAGCTCCAATCTTACCAATGATTACACAATTTATTGCACTCACTGACCTCCAAGACTGGTCAGAGCACCAAATGGCAGTTGTGACACTGACTAGGATGAAACCCACAGAAGTAATCCCAACCGATTACTGACATGTCCCTCACAAGTGGCCATTGGACAAGGTCATGACCTCTCAGGATATGTAAAAAATAATCCACATTGTTAAGACATCATTATGAAAGACATCTCAAAGCCTGGACAACCAAAACATGCTAAAACAAACCACAAAAAGAAAACACTGAAACATGCTTTCACAAAGATTTGTAAAGTGAAGTACGTGTCCGTCGCCAGTCCATCCAAACTAAATCAGAAATGACTGCAACCAACTGATAATCGCCATTTAAGGTGACATACATTTTTTTAAACTGAAAAACTGCATTAAAAAAAAAATGTTCTGGAGCTGGCTGTGGGGTTCCCCAAGGATCGGTCCCAGGGCCACTGCTATTCTTACATGGGAAAGTATATATCCAGCCAAAACTGCCAGTTATCTACAAGCATGCTAGTCTGGAGAAGCTACTGCTTGAGACAATGGGTGTCAGACTCACATCACTGACCGTGAATACAGAGCTCTGTTGTCAAGTGTCCAGACCTGAACATTACGCTTGACTGTTGGGTCTGCTATGCTTTGCGTGGCAAGAAGCTGGAAAGGGAAAAAGGGAGAGGAGGATTCCCTCTCTCTCCATGAATGGTCAGGGTAATGAGAATCCCTAGCTTTTGTGAAGAACAGCATAGACAATACAGTCATAAATTGATAGGGGACTTAAATCACTTCCAATCACGCCATAAGCCAGTGATTCACAACAGCAGTGTGTTATTACACTTTGCTAAAGCCCTACCCTGCACTCCCAACTGCCAACAATCACACTTTGAATACGGTCAGTGACCCGAAACACAAATCATTTTGATATGATCAATGTCGTGCAAGTTCATTTCCTCAGTTCTATTTGTAGTGAGTAGAGTGACTCAAGTGTTGGTTTGTGAGCATGAAGACGAGAATGTAGTCATTAAGTGCCATTAAACAATGACTGATCTGATTTTATAGCCTACTTTGCACAAAGCGACAAGAGCTATATTTGGACACTAACGCATAACGTTGTAATTTTAAATCTGGTTCAACAATGACATGATTTTATTAGGGCTGTCAGAGTTAATCAGTTAAGTTGAGTTAACTTTTTGTCATTTTTGTGAACAATATATATTTTTTATCCTAATTAATCGCATTCTCTGAAAGCATTCCAAATACACTGACAACATCCAAATGACATCATCTATACAGCTAAAAACAATAATAGACTTTCAAAACAAGTTGAAATTGAGGTTAAAGAAAGTGTGCTTTATCAATTTACCTGATTTTGCTAACCGTTACTTTGGACAAAATCTAAAATAAACAGTATAAAAAAAATCTTAAATTACAGCTTTAATTTTAGCAAATTTGCAATGAATTTTGCAATGAATCACAACAAATTCTGCGATTAACGCGATTACATTCTTTTATAATTTGACAGCCCTAGATTTTATACAAAACATTTACCAAACGATTTGCCTAATTTAGCATGTTGTGGAGTGCTTCCTCATCATCACTTCGCAGAGATAACTTCACCTGTTTTCTGTCATTACATTCCTTGTAGTTTATCATTCCTCTTCACTCAGAGGTAATCTTTGTTTGAGGTAACGTGGGTCTCAGGCCCTTGCTTCTCTCTCCACTGCTCTGTATTCAATTAACTACAGGGCACTTTTTCTCCTTTCGCAAATCTGCCCTTTCCTGTATTTAGCCTAACTGTGGTCGATTACTGGAATGCTTTCTTACAGTCACATGTTACGGTTTCAGTAACCAAATGTACATAATGGTGTGTATATTGGGCTGCAAGCACCGTGCAATGTAGTTTATTAGCGTTAGAGCAAGGTCATGAACATTGCCTCAGGTGGTTTCAATTCAACACTGCAGTGTAAATAAGGTTTGCTAACTCACTGTCAGATATTTAAAGGCATAGAAGATATAGGACTTAAACGTTTCCAATAGCTTGTGTGCTAGGTAGGTTTTAGGTTTGGCTTTGCAGCACATATAGGCATTCTGAACTGGTTCCATGAACTCACTGACTTGATTAAATAAATCAATGAAGCAAGCTGCATGGACAAATTTGTACTATGACAGCAATGCAAACTTGAGTGCCTGCCTGAACATTTGTTGTTAAGACTAATTCGTATGAGTCACATAACCAGGAAGTTCACCTCAGACAGACAAAACAAGTTCCATTTGTAGTGGACACCTAATTATACCAACTCTTTTCTCCTCACATACACTGCTGTTAATGTTTATTATCTATCCTGTTGCCTAGTCACTTTATCCCTACCTATATTTACATATCTACCTCAATTCATTCGTACCCCTGCACATCAACATGGTACTGGTACCCAGTGTATATAGCCAAGTTATCGTTATTCATTGTGTATTTATTCCTAGTGTTATCAATTTTCTATTTTTCTCTTTGCATTGTGGGGAAGAGCCCGTAAGTAAGCATTTCACTGTTAGTCTACACCTGTTGTTTACGAAACATGTGACAAATACAATTTGATTCAATGTATTATTAAGTTATTAGTAAATTACCTACACTGAAAACCAACATACATTTTCAATAGGTAATTTGTGAGGTCAAAACTGGTCATCAGTGTTTGTGAAATATATTGGCCTTAGGCTTAAATGAACCAGCACAACCCTGATCAGAATTTCCTCTTCCCCATGTTGATTTATTACTTTGATCAGTGAACCGGTGACCGCTCCACTCAGAAGTCCCTCAAGCTGAAAAACACCAGTCACAAGTCCTGACTCTCCAAAACCCTGTCTGATCCAGCCAGGTCAAGCACTCTGCCTGACCTCCCTCTCCTCTCCAGACAAAGGCTGAGATTCCTCAGAGGCCTGGACGACATGGCACTGCTCTACTGGGAGGGAGGAGAGGGGTACCACCACATCCATCCAACCCCCCTCACAGACAATCATTACCCAGGAGAGGGATTAGCGAACCTGGGTCTGGTCCAAGCCAAGGGCCCGACCCAACAGCACCGGCAGCACAGGAATGCAATAATCACACAGGCAAGAGCAATCAACCCCTTTTTAATCTGCATTTACTCTTCCATTTTAAAAGCGTTTTCCCAATGGATTTGAAATGCACCACTTCAGATTACTGATGGGTTGAGGAGGAGGAAAGACTATTCATTACTGGAGTATATTACACTCTGGATGGAAGCTGGTGTGAAAATTGGCCCTCTGAAGCCCTGATGCTAATTTTCATTATCACATACTTCAGTTTTTTTATCTAAACTGGAAGTAAATTATTTTAAAGACCTACAAGGAAGACTGTATAGAATGTATAGGATAAATATAAGACAGACTCAGTGGGAAAAAAAGGTTTTTCTTCATTCCACGTCCATGTCTGTCCTACCCCACCTTCCCCCTACTCCAACCTTCTAAAATATGTGGAGTAGAAAAGCTCAAATACTCCCCTCTATCTCTCTGTCTCTCTCCCACTGAGCCGGCCACAGAAGGAATTCCTCATCTGAGAGGTTCTGCTTTGAACGACTACCTTTTGCAATATACAGTACGTCCAACACGAACAAATGACCGCAATAACTATATTTTCGCCTATGTTACTAACTTTAACAATTTTAGCAACGCAAACAACATCTAGATTACAAGATATAAAAGCCTTCCGTTATTATTGGGACAGTGAAGCATTTTCTCTTCTTTGGCTCTATACTTCAAAAGTATAGATATTCAAACAATAACTATGAGGTAAAGTGCAGAATGTCAGCTTTAATTTGAGGGTATTTTCATTGGGTGAACCGTTTAGAAATTACATCCCTTTTTGTACATAGTCCCCCTATTTTTGGGGACCAAAAGTATGGGGACAAATTCAGTTATGTGTATTAAAGTAGTTCAAAGTTAAGTATTTGGTCCCATATTCTTAGCACGTAACGACTACACATTTGTTGGGCGCATTTGTTCTTTGTTTTGGTTGTGTTCCAGATTATATTGTGCCCAATGGAAATGAATGGTAAATAATGTATTGTGTCATTTTGGAGTTGACATTTTGGAGTTCTCCCGATATGGTTGAAAATACCCTCAGATTAAAGGTGACAGTCTGCACTTTAACATCATAGTTTGATTTCAAATCCAAACTCTTGGAGTATCACAATATTTACAGAGGGCACTGTATATAAAATACATCTAAGATGTGTTATTATCACAAACACCAGATAGGTGCAGTGAAATGTGTTGTTTTACAGGGTTTATAAGGAAATGGATCACAGTTTTCTACGTAAAGGTCAGATTAAATCATGTTAGTGAGTGACAAAAGCAACAGCTTTAAAGTTTTGGTCACATTTTATTTGGATAGTCCGGATAGTCCATCTGTTGATAAGCAACTGCTTGCTAAGATTACGGTTATGTTTAAAATACGGGTTAGGATAAGGGTTAAGGTTAAGTTCATTGCAAACATTCACCTCTAATACATGGGTTAAAGACTAAAATGAGGCCTTTAAGAGAGAGAGAGAGTAAGAGAGAGAGAGAGAGAGAGAGAGAGAGAGAGAGAGAGAGAGAGAGAGAGGAGAGAGAGAGAGAGAGACAGGGAGAGACAGAGAGAGAGAGAGAGAGAGAGAGAGAGAGAGAGAGAGAGAGAGAGAGAGAGAGAGAGAGAGAGAGAGAGAGAGAGAGAGAGAGAGAGAGAGAGAGAGAGAGAGAGAGAGAGAGAGAGAGAGAGAGAGAGAGAGAGATAAAAAAGGGTCAGTGACCGCACTGCCAAGGACAGGACAGAAACAGGTGGACTGGGGCAAATTGTGTACACTGCCTTTGACTGACACCTAAGCTAAACCGGGAGTTCCATTACACTACATTTCCCACGATATACCAGGGGATACATCCACATCCAGGCAAGCATTGTAACCATTCACTATCATCCCAATGACCCTTTTGCTTCTCCAGTCCAAACTCCAAACTCTGAACTCACCTTTGGAGTGAAAAGCTTCCTTGAGGTGAAGTAAGACGTCGGCAAACTTGCGCACGTCGTTGACCAGCTGCATGATGTAGTCTGGGTCGGTGGTGCCGACAGGGGCAGGAGCATCCACACTGTCCAATCCAGAGCTGACGGAGCTCAGGGAGCTGCTCTTGGCTCCTCTGCCCCCCGTCCAGGAAGTCCCTGATCCGGTACTCGCCGCGGTGCACGTACTAGTACCCATGCCCGTGCCAGGGGACAGGGGGAAGAAGTGGGAGTTGGAGGTGCGTGAGATGCCCAGCAATCGTTTGTTCCCTCCGCTGGTACCACCTCCACCACCACTACCACTACTACTGCTGCCTCCACCACTGCTCTGCCTCAACATCCCAACCGCAGCCAGCATGCACTCCTGTCCAGGCCTGGTAGCCCTGTCAGCCCCCTGGCCTTGCACCTGTAGTCCTGCCTGGCTCTCTGCTCTGTATTGTTCAGATCCCACACTGCTCCAGACCATGGATGGATGATCCTGTGCAGGGAGAGAGATATGTGTTTAGAAAGACATGACCGCCAGGCTAAAAGAAGAGGAAGGATCATGATTCATGAATAGCATCCAATATCTACACTCTTAGAAGAAAAGAAAGTGCTATCTAAAACCTAAAAAAAGCTATTCGGCTGTCCCCATAGGTGAACAGTTTGAAGAACCCTTTTGGTTCCATGTAGAACCCTTTTGATTCCAAGTAGAAATGTTTTGGGAACCCAAAAGGGTTCTACCTGGAACCAAAGAGGGTTTTACATTTAACCAAATAGGGTTCTCCTATGTGGGACAAAAGAACCCTTTTGGAACCCTTTTTTCTAAGAGCGTAGGCACCATGAATAGACTTTCATACTGCAGCTAAACATCATGTGGTGAATTCTCTAACAACTAACCACTAATCAACAGCCATTGTCAGAGTAAACGACTTAACTCTCAAAACAGATCAACCAAACCTTATAAAAGAATTCGGGACATGTCTTTCAGAGATGTGTCAATGTTGCATTTGTAAAACTGAAGAGTCCACTGATGTAACACTAAAAGGGGCAATAGTACTGGATCTACACTGAACAAAAATATAAACGCAACATGTAAAGTGTTGGTCCCATGTTTCATGAGCTGAAATGAAAGATCACAGAAATTTTCCATATGCACAAAAAGCTTATTTCTCTAAAATGTTGTGCACCAATTTGTTTACATCCCTTTTGGTGAGCATTTCTCTTTTGCCAAGATAATCCATCCACCTGACAGGTGTGGTATATCAAGAAGCTGATTAAACAGCAGCCTCATTACACTTGTGCTTGGGGCAATAAAAGGCCACTTTAAAATGTGCAGTTTTGTCACACAACACAATGCCACAGATGTCTCAAGTTTTGAGGTTGCCTGCAATTGTCATGCTGACTGCAGGAATGTACACCAGAGCTGGTGCCAGATAATTTAATGTTAATTTCTCTACCATAAGCCGCTTCCAACGTAATTTTTGAGAATTTGGCAGCACCTCAAACCTGCCTCACAACCGCAGACCACATATGTGTATGGCATTGTGTGGGCGAGCGGTTTGCTGATGTCAACGTTGAGAACAGAGTGCCCCATGGTGGAGGTGGGGTTATGGTATGGGCAGCCATAAGCTACGGACAACAAACACAATTGCATTTTATCACTGGTCATTTGAATGCACAGAGCTACCGTGACGAGATCCTGAGGCCAATTGTCATGCCATTCACCAACACCTCATGTTTCAGCATGATAATGCACAGCCCCATGTCGCAAGGAACTGTGCACAATTCCTGGAAGCTGAACATGTCTGAGTTCTTCAATGGCCTGCATACTCAGACACTCAGACCAGACATGTCACCCATTGAGCATGTGTGGGATGCTCTGGATCGAAGTGTACCACACCGTATTCCAGTTTCCGCCAATATCCAGCAACTTTGTACAGCCGTTGAAGAGTAGTGGGACAACATTCCACAGGCCACAATCAACAGCCTGATCAACTCTCCGCGAAGGAGATGTATCACGCCGCATGAGGCAAATGGTGGTCACACCAGATATTGACTGGTTTTCTGATCCATGCCCCTACCTTTTGTTTCAAGGTATCTGTGACCAACATGCTCATCTGTATTCCCAGTCATGTGAAATCTATAGATTAGGGCCTCATTTATTTCAGTTGAATGATTTCCTTATATGAACTGTACCTCAGCAAAATCTTAAAAATTGTTGCATGTTGCGTTCGTATTTTTATTCAGTATATTTTGAGAGAATGTGCTCGGTAACAAGGCAACCAGGCTCTTTCAGAGGCCTGGTCTGTCTGAGTCTGACTGGGGTCCGGAGGCATAATGAGTGCTAGAGTGGCCCTCTTATATTTGGGTGGAGAAAAAAAGGGAAGACAAATGAATGCAGGCCTAGCTAGCAGCACTCCCTATCATCATCTCAACATCACATCTCACTACCGTGGTGGTGACTTATTGGGGCTCCGCACACCCTTCTTTGCCAAACATGAACTTTACAGGAGACCAGAGAGAACACACATGCACACAAACATGCACATAACCACCAGACATGACTACATTGGATTTAAATATAACATTTCTATTCAGTTTCATAAATCTGTATTTTCAATGATTAGCCTACAGTATAACTCATTTGTAAAGAATCTGCACATTACTGAATCACTCTCTGGAGTTAAAGACTAGACCAACCGGGAGGTATGGGGGCACAGCTTGTAGTAGGAATCCCATTAGGGACCGTTTACTGGTCAACTCCATATCCCACTGTGACCGCCACATGTTGGATAGAAAGACCCCGGTGCTTATGCTACTGGATTAACCTAAACCGACCTAGATTTAGTTTAGATTTAGTTTAGATTTAGTTTAGCCTAAACATTGGGAGCCATTATTATTAGACTTTACAAATCCCAAATCAGTATGTTATTTATCAAGAAAAAAAAAACAGCATATAGATGATCATATAACTAAGTAAAAGTGTTTTGTTCATATTAACACATGCAAACTAGACAATCTAATAAAGTTAAAATAATTATCATTAAATATGCAGGCTTACATTTATTTTGAAAACGTTGATATCACACGTTTCTTTCAAACACTGTAATACCTGGCAAATGACAACATTAGGATTATACAGTTTTTCTAAATAAATAACGGATTAAATATTGAATAATAGTTATTTAAATTGATACATTATAGTATTGTATTGAATTTGCACGTGTTATTGCAGTATTATGAACGCGATTGTATGTATTATACACACTTCTCATAATTATAAGTGGACAACATTTTACACACTTTCTCGTACCTCTGTATCTTTCATCCAAATTATCTGACCTAGCTAAGAAATTCAGAACTTTCTGCGCCTTGTAGCAAAAAGCAATATTGTGGAAGCTACTCTGAAAATATTGACCAAGCTACCAATTACTTCACACTGGAACCCTTTAAGCTACACTAAATATAGTTTACGTAACAAAAGTTACTTTGAAAAAGTAGTTCATAGGCCTACATCCAGGTCTGATGCCGAAAAAGAAAGGACATTATTGCCTACTTAAACCATATTTTCTCTTCTTTTTGAGAGAAAAAAAGTACTATGTTGTTCCATCAGCTACACTGTTACATGGCACACAAAAAACAATTCACGTTAACTACTGAAAACACTACCAAGATTAGAATTTAGTTAAACTACTACGAAGCTAGAGCAAAATGTAGTTAAATTACTAGTTGCACTGTAGTCCACTACTCCCCAGCACTGGCCAAAAGTCAGTCCATTGCTGAGATTACACGCATTTTCTTTGTATTTTGCCAATATCTAACCAAAATAACAACGTTTTCTCCGTATAGAAGTAATAATCTTCTTCACCTTCTCTAGGTGCCTATATGGATGCAATGGTTCACTCAATCAGAAAATGATAGCCGCAACATAGAACAGTCTTTCATCAAATGCAGCAACCCACTCACCTGCTGTACAGTCCTGAAACATTGCACCTTCAAAAATCCCCGCTATCGTAGATGACAGAATCCAGTTCTAGGTTATGTCTTTCTTTCCTAAACATCTGTGAATGACCCTCTACAATAGTCTCCGAAATTGGAATTTTGGGGTCGCCGCCGCTCAGCTCACTCTCAGGCACGAATTTCCTCCTCCTCTTCTCACGTGACACAGTAGGTAGGCTAACTTGTGATTGGTTGTTCTATGCGTCTTGTGAAGAAGAGGTTTGGGTCCCCTGCCCGTAACAACAGGTGTCCAATATTTTGATGCGTCCTGTACTCAACCTGTAATCTTGCGGGTCTATGTCAATATTGGTATCGTCTGACTCAAACTGAAAAATATGATTGGAGGGAGGTAGATGCATTGTTTAATTTCCCCCAATAAAAACGAACATATGTAGCCTATACACTGTAATAGGCCTGAATGGTTCTGTGCATTATTCAGTTAAATGCTGCAGGGCTACAGTAAAATGGTTGTATTAGTTGAATACATTTAATGTCCATCCCTATCAGCTAAAAGAAGAATTGAAGACTAGGCAACCATTAAGTATAAGAGCACAGTCAGTATAGGAGTGCAATCAGTATTTCTACATACTCAGTGGCTGGGAATGCCACCTTGTGGCAGAAGAAACAGTTAAACGATTGGTTGAGTTTTTTTTTACCCAATCAATTCATAGCCCTTTAACCCACCCAGTGGTAGAAGTGTGCTAACGCACTGCGCTCATATAGTCAGAGTAACAAGATATTCGAATATATAGATTCACTCTATTCCTATCCCCTGATGTTGGTGCCAAACTCAGACTGCAAATGTTTGCTAATTGTTTATGCTGTCAGCGTTTAGAAACACAATATTCCTACTATTAGACATCTTCCACATTCAAAGGTATATAAAAGATCACACACATGGGTAATATGTTAAAACTGTTAATTACAGTTTAAAGTTAGTCTACTGTACATATCGCTGACTGGATAATATATTTTTATTTTACCTTTATTATATCAGGGAGTCATACTGAGACCAATGTCTCTTTTACAGACGAGCCCTGAATCACATAAATTACAGAAAATACACAAATCAAAATATAAATACAAAATGCAAGCAGAAAGAAAAACATGGTCATAACATAAACCCATTCATCAGTAATAAGGTCCTCAATCAGCTTTCTAAATTGTCCTACAGACACCAGAACATTTTGAAGATTGTTCCACAAATAAGGTGCAAGAAAACTAAAAGCTGATTTACCTAAATCAGTAGAGACCAAAGGGATTTCCAGAGTTAACCATCCCTGACACCAGGTGTGGTAACTCGTATGTCTACAGTTTAGTAATGATGTTAGGTACAGTGAGACTTTTTGTAAAAGGGCTTTATAAATGAAAACATAGCAATGTATCAACCTACATGACATCAAAGAGGGCCAACCAACTGTCTGCTAGAGAATACAGTGATGAGTACTAAATTGTCTCCCGTACTAAAGCCCAGTGTGCTATGATAAACTGCATCTAACGACTTTAATGAAGTGGCATCTGCGTTCATTTAGCTGATTGTCTAGGACCGATCGGAATGTTGACTGAATAATTAGCTTTCTACTATTTAGCGAGACGCTGGACCTATTTCTATAGAAGAAGCGTGTTGTTTGGAATATCCTCATGTTGTATAACTATCCATGGGACTTAGAACAGGCTACATAATAGGGCCGAGCTGGATATTCTGATCTGTTTCTAAGCCAAGGTCAGTTATTTGAATTATCCCCTCTACTCCCACAGACCTATGCTCTCACTCGTCAGCTATGACACACTGCTCTCATTTGTTCCCTCCTCACTACCAAAGATGATCTATTATATTATCATTTCAGTTGAAGGCATTCAGTTGTACAACTGACTAATAATGGTGACTTTGACTACTCTTTCCCCTGCCTCTCTCTTCTCTTCTCCACTCTCTCCCCTGCCTCTCTCTTCTCTCACCCACCTCTCTCTCTGCTGTGCTGTGTCCTCTCCTGCTGGAAGCTTTGGCAAAATTGCCAGTGGGGAGAGAAGAAAGAGGAGAGAGAGAGGAGAGAGGCAAGGAAGATAGTGGGGAGAGAGTGGAGAGAAGAGAGAACAGGTTGTGGGTGTATCTCAACAACAGAATGGTGTAGGCGTATACCAGTGGTCGCTCCTCAGAGGAGGAAGGGGAGGACCATCCTCCTCAGTGACTTTCATAAAAATTGTGAAACATTAAAAAAGTTATACTTTTTAGATAAAACTAAACTAAATATTTTCACGTCAACAAATAATTTATTAAAACAGTAGCCTCATCATCACTCTGTAGGGTAGCACCATGGTATAGCAGGAAGACAGCTACTTTCCATCCTCCTCTGGGTAAATTGACTTGATACAAAACCTAGGAGGCTTGTGGTTCTCACCCCCTTCCATAGACTTACACAGTAATTATGCCAACTTCCGGAGGATGTCCTCCAACCTATCAGAGCTCTTGCAGCATGAACTGACATGTTGTCCACCCAATCAAAGGATCAGATAATGAATCTAGTACTGAAAGCATAAGCTACAGCTAGTTAGCACTGCAGGTCATAAAAGGTGGTGCCTAGTTGACTTAAAGAGAGAGAAAGACAATAGTTGAACAGTTTTGAGAGAGCTACTGTAGCCATATTTTGTATTGTTTCCATTTTCACTTTCACTTACTTAGCTAGTGAATGCAGCTAGCTAGTTTAGCCTACTCAACCAGAGAGGGATGCTATGTTAGCTATCTGGCAATGGCTATCCAACACTGAAACTCTTCCAAGTCAAGGTAGGCTTTTGGTTTTATTAATTTATTGCCACCAGGGCCCGCCAGTGTAACTCCTAAACTGCTTGGAGACTACACTACTACATGATTGCACAGGGTTTACTAACATGTTAGTTCTCGAAGCTATGTTGACAATGACATTAGCTAATATGGTGACAACAATGTAGGCTGTGTGTAGCGGTTAGCGGCTATGATATGAAGGTTTGGCATGAAAACTTTTTTTCGCCTGGGATCATGCTGTTTGTATGTGGCTGCTATGAAAGTGAACTGTGTTTGCGTGTGATCAGGGGTGAATTCATTCCCGCCAATTCTGTTAAAAAACGTTTCTTAAACGGAAGAAAAAACTGAACGAAACGTTGATAAATATACCTGAATTTGTCCAATATAATCTCTCGTTTGCAACTGTTGGACTAATGATTACACCCTGGATAAGCCAGACTGCAAGCAAGAGTGTGTAAAGCAGTATTGAATGTGTCAATGTCTGTCACTTTTATTTCTCAAATTACTTTGTAAACTTTCATTCATAGGCTAGGTTGTAGCAACCTCATGATGGGTATAGGGGAAAATGTTGTATCATAAACCTATCGATGCTACATTGAGCTGGGTGAATGGAATATGAATGACAGTCATCCAATATGCTGTAATAGAAATAAGGCCATGCTCATAAAAAAATCCTTGTCCTCCCTCATCTTAACCGCCACTGGCATATACCTGTCATTAAAAATATGATTGCAAGTAGACCGCTGATTGGCCAGCTCATCCTCTTCAGGAGGATGACATCATCCTCTATGAGGAAATAGCAAGCATTTTTTTAAAGGTTTGAGACACAAATTTGATAATTATTTTTCTCAAATGTATGCCCTGGCCTCAAATACGAGTATAGGATGAGTCAACAACATTATTTGGGTATGAGTTAACAGAATATTAACTTTTAAAAGTGAGATTTTCACTGTACAATTACTATACAACAGCAAACTTTTCTATCTGCCCAACGGCAAAATGTGTAGAATTGAAGGAAAATAGCTTTAAAACAGCAGAATTGTTTTTCCATGAAAACATACATGAAATTAGTTGCAAAATGAATAGGAAATATAGTCAAGACGTTGACAAGGTTACAAATAATGATTTTTAATTGAAATAATAATTCTGTCCTTCAAACTTTGCTTTCGACAAAGAATCCTCCATTTGCAGCAATTACAGCCTTGCAGACCTTTGGCGTTCTAGATGTCAATTTGTTGAGGTAATCTGAAGAGATTTCACCCCATGCTTCCTGAAGCACCTCCCACAAGTGGGATTGGCATGATGGGCACTTCTTAGGTACCATACGGTCAAGCTGCTCCCACAACGGCTCAATAGGGCCACTCCATTATAGACAGAATACCAGCTGACTGCTTCTTCCCTAAATAGTTCTTGCATAGTTTGAAGCTGTACTTTGGGTCATAGTCCTGTTTTAGGAGGAAATTGGCTCCAATTCAGAACCGTCCACAGGGTATGGCATGGCGTTGCGAAATGGAGTGATAGCCTTTCCTTCTTCAATATCCCTTTTACCCTATACAAATCACATGGCCTCCAACATGCTTGACAGATGGCGTCAAGCACTCTTCCAGCATCTTTTAATTTTTTCTGCGTCTCACAAATGCTCTTCTTTGTGATCCGAACACAAACTTAGATTTGTCATTTTGAGCCTGTAATCGAACCCACAAATGCTGATGCTCCAGATACTCAACTAGTCTAATTGCTTCTTTAATCAGCACAATAGTTTTCAGCTGTGCTAACATAATTGCAAAAGTGTTTTCTAATGATCAATTAGCCTTTTAAAATTATAAACTTGGATTAGCTAACACAACGTGCCATTGGCACACAGGAGTGATGGTTGCTGATAATGGGCCTCTGTACACATATGTAGATATTCCATTAAAATGTTTACAGCTTCAATAGTCATTTACAACATTAACAATGTATACACTGTATTTCTGATCAATTTGATGTTATTGTAATGGACAAAAAATGTGCTTTTCTTTCAAAAACAAGGACATTTCTAAGTGACCCCAAACTTTTGAACGGTAGTGTATATTATATATTTTTTATGCGCTTGTGCAAATATACGTTATTACATCATGACATCATCTAGCAACTTCTATTGACAAATGGAGTAACCTAATGTAGCTGGCGTGAAAGAAAGGCCTGAAACTAGACCCTCTACATCAGTGGTCACCAACCGGACGATCGGCATTCCTAGTCGATCACCAAACATTTCTGAAGGTAGATTCAAGTGCACTTATAGGCCTACCGCTGGCCAATCCGTGTCTGCACGGTTTCCTCGAGCCATAGACTGTAAAAAGAAGCCTCACCTCAAATACATAGCAAAGTTGATACTGTGAGATTTAAAAACTTCAAACAATGACTAGAGAGAGACTCAACAAATACAGCAAAGAGCTGCTATTTTGATGAGTAAGTTCATGTTGAAATTGTTATTCATTACTGTCAACACTTTGTTCAACACTTTTATAAGCCATAAAATGCGCGTTATCCCTACTTCCACTCATGCTACAACCAGCACTGCAGCTGCAATGAATATGTAAATATGCAAAGTGTTGGTTTGTTATTATTAGTGGCTTGTGGCTTTTTTTATATCGAGGATTATTTCACTTTCTCTGGTCATAGGAGTAACAACATGAATTGGTGCATGAGGCAGAAATAATGCAGTCCAACTTGAGTCTCACCATCAGCTGGAAGACTGTGTCAAAGACAGTACAGTATGAAGATGGGCAGAAACTGTAAGTGCTGGTTAAGTGTTTTTATTTATAAAAAATAAATGTAAAAAAATTATTATTTAAGAGACTTTTTGAAGAGGTAGGGTTTCAGATGTTTTTGGAAGATGGGCAGGGGCTCTGCTCTCCTAGATTCAGGGGGGAGCTGGTTCCACCATTGGGGTGCCAGGACAGAGAAGAGCTTGGACTGGGCTGAGCAGAAGCTGCCCTCCCAAGACACCTGAGGTTGCAGAACGAAGTGCTTCTCTAACCCCAAACCCCGGCCTGGTCTGCTTGGTCTGCTTCGCAAGTCTTCCCGGAAGTCTTGCGATGTTGCGCTTCTGGGTTTAGAAACTCTGTGACTGTGTCCCCTTTTCTCAGTGGAGGGAGGGAGAGTGGAGGGACGATGAGTCGGGTGAGGCACGGTGCTCCCTCCATCAATCCAGTAAAAAAGGACATCAGTCCAGTAATTTTTTTAAATAAAAAATATCCTGCTCACTCAGCTGTTCCTCACAAGTAATACAAATGATCTATTACCAGTGTGATATTTTTTTAATTATAATTTTGAAATGGTCTGAAAAGAACATGTATTGGGCCTATAGCCTACTGCACAAACCTCATTGCTGCAGAACAGTTTTTAAGTGGTTAATGTTGCGTAGGCTTATGTTTTTTATGTCATGTTTAAAAAAAAAATCAGAGCTGTAGATCTTGGCTTGCATTTTGACTCAAAAAAGGTTGGTGACCACTGCCCTACATACTGGTCTTGACAAGAAGAAAAAAATCTGTCAGGGGAGGTTCTCTTCTGCACTGTTCAACCAATCCAGTAAATGTGGAGGAGGAGTTAAGATGGAGTGTTACCACAGAGTTTCTAAACCCAGAGGCGCAAAATCATGAGACTTCCGTCAACGCTTGTGAAACAGACTAAGCGGGGGTTTGGAATTTGAGAAGTCAACGAGAGAAGTGAAAATGCCTTCCTTAGTTGTTAATTTCCTCGAAAAATAAAGGCATAACCTAGATTCTAGCATATGTCTTAAAGCTGCAAAATGTAACTTTTTGGGTGAACTGACAAAATCCGCATAGAAATGTGAGTTATAGATCTGTTATTCTCATTGAAAGCAAGTCTAAGAAGCGGTATATCTGTTCTATGTGTACTATTTCTATGCTTCCTGTTTTTAAGTTTTGTTTTTGCATTTTTTGCTTTCGGTTTTATACACCTGCTTCAAACAGCTGAAAATACAATATTTTTGGTTATGGAAACAATATTTTACAGTGGTTTAGATGGTACAATGATTATCTACACTATACTTGTTTGTTTTGTCACATAAACTGAAAATAAGCAAACTATTAGAATTTTAGATACCAGGAAATAGCGGAGAGATTTCTGGATAGTGCATCTCTAAGTAGTTGAACATGTTATTACTATAACCTAGTGAAAGTGACAAAATGACACGTTTTCATTTTTGTCAAAAACAGATTTATATCGAACGAGTGCTTTTGATTTGAAGTCATGCACATGCGCAGTTTGGCGCGAGATGAGTGTTATGTGTTTCTACTTGAGCCTATAAGTGTGATCTGGGATTTCTATTAGAGAAGCAGTTGTAGCCCATCTTCGTACTGTACTGTCTTTGGTGTCACCTTTTTAATATTCAAAAGCGGAATTCACTTCACAGGCTCTCTTTCCATTTCCCCAGAAAACCGGGACATCCGGTTGTTGCGGACTTGGCAGAGAGGCTACAAATGGAGCAACCAACCGCTACTTTCCTTGAAATATAGTTGGCAACACTGCGGCTCCGCTGGTACTCTAGGAAACATGGCAGCCGTCAGTAAATACCTGACAGCTAAAAACTCCTCGATAGCTGGGGGAGTCCTACTCGCTTTATGCATCCTGAAGCGAAGAAGAAGAAGAGGAGGCAAGTCAAGCGGGTATGTTGCTGAATAAATTATAATCTCGGTTGTAATTGTGCGTTGCTAGAGCGCCCATGCCATCGGCTCTTGACCGAGGTAAAATTAGTTTTATATTGGATATTCAGTGGATATTCGGTTTTATCTATATTGAACTAATTATGCCATGACTATGAAAATGTTATATTCTGAATAAGGGGTGGATGGAGAACAATCTACTAAATTTTTTGTTCTTGTTAAAAAAAATTAAAAAAATAATCCAGATTTCAATCTTCAATAGATCTTACACAGAGCCTGTCATGATTAAGAAAATGGTTATGTTCTGAATCGGGAGGATGGACAAAAATCCAGTTTATTTGTATTTATTATAATTTTTTGCCACTTTCAATCTTCAATAGTTCTTACAAAAACGTGCCATGACTATGAAAATTACATATTCCGAATCAAAGGGAGAATGGAGAAAAATAAATGTTTTTTTTGTAGTAGTTGAAATGTAAAAAAAAAGAAAGAAAATTGAGGGGGGGATTGTGATTATAATTTTTTTTGTGGATTATTTATATTTTTAGGGTGGCTTTCAATATTCAAAAGCACTCTGCTTCTAAATGCTGATTTTCAGGTGGACCTAATCACTGCATGTGGTGTTGTAGCCAGAGTAAATGGGTCCGTCCATTAATCACTCTCCTCATCCCACCCCAACAACCTGCTCTTTAAGAGAAAGAGACAACTAACTGCTTTTGGGATTATTTTAGAAAAAAGATCAACATTTCAAACAAAAATTATGTGGATTGTTCTCCATCCTCCCCTGTTCAGAATTTATAATTTTCATAGTCATGGCACGCTTTGTGTAAGAGCTATTGAAGATTGAAGTCCGAAAATCCAGTATAAAACCAATTTTACCTTGGTGTGTTCTTGTCACAGAACTTGTGGCCAGCAATCCAAGTTAGACAGAATTCTTGAATGTCCAATTTGACCAATGTAATGTCTTATATCTGAAAGTCAGTGATATATTGCAGTTATCCATAAGAAACAAGGGTTTACGCAAATCGTATGTTGTTGCAGTAATTATGTGTTATTATATCTCTGTTGATGCAAGTCTCCATTCTCATTTCCAAACAGTAGAGGTCTTTATAGAATGGGTCACAGGATAACTGGGGCAAATGTTGCTATATTTGGTAACAAAGACATCACTGTCAGTTTTCCCGCACAATACAATGTTGCTTATTAGCAGCATGCTACCTGCCTGTCAGTGGAATTTTGAAAGTTCATAGGACAGTTACAAATTGCTAATTAATTTCAGGTTAAATGCTGTGTCAAGACTCCTTGTGACCTTAGTTTAGCCTACACACCATACACTTGGTTTATGATGGTCATGATGAAACTAATGTTACCTTGGTACTGTGTTGCTATCCTGATGTTCCACATGTCTTTTGAAACATTGCATCTGACTATGTGCCGTATGTCTTTTACAGTAAAAAAGGGGGCTCAGAACTGGTGTTGAGCAATGAAGTATGTATGTAAGCGCATCAACAAATGTATAAAATGTCCAACTACATGTCATTGTCACATTTGTCCCCTAACAACTGCTTTGGCTCTATTATTTGCGCAGGACAAAGCAGCTAAGAAAGACCGGGCGGCGGTGGACTATATCTTCTTCCTCAGAATCAGCAAGATCCTCCGGATCATTGTGCCTCGATGGTTCTGCAAAGAGGTGAGCCTTGTGGTTGGGTTGCTGTTGTGTTACAGAAAATATGGTCAACAATTGCACATATTGAGCAAAAACAAGATCTTAGTATTTCCCAATGGCTTATTATGAGTCCATTATTATGTATTCTGAATAATACTATTAAGTGGATGTCAATGTCTATGTTCTGTTGCATCACATCATGATAAGCATTGAACCTTGAAGTAATCAATTTCTGTGGGAACAGGCGATACCCTTGCCTTGTAAAGATGGATATGTGTTCCTTCATTGCATCACTTTTACGCCACAACTTATCTCTTTCTCTGTGCGTGCGTGTCTCAACATGTTCTACAATATTGTCTAAACTTGTGTGTTCTACAAAACCATGGAGCCTAGACATTGACCTTATATACTGATCAGTTTGTTTGATAAGGCTAGGTCGTGATGACATGAAACCTGTTGGGTGTATCAGAGTTGATCCTCTATTGAACTGAATGAACTCTAATATGATGGAAATACTGGTCATGCTGTTCGTTAATGACAGGCCCATTCTACATTTGAACTGCTATGTTTTACTCATTCATATTTTGTATTAGTTTGCACACATTACTTACAATACAACATAACATTGACTTGTTTAAGAACTGTCCATTGTATTGCTTAATCTGAGGGATTTTCTCATCTGGTGCTGTCTGTTCCCCACCTGTCCTGCACCACTTCTCTATTCCCTCCATTGTTATCACCCCAGACTGGATACCTTGTCTTCATCGCTGCTATGCTGGTGACCCGGACATACTGTGACGTATGGATGATCCAGAATGGAACCATGATTGAAAGGTTAGAGCTATAATAGTGTTCTAATACCAGTTCTACGGTTAGAACACTGACTTTCCATGCAACTTGTTAGGATGCTTGACTATGACTGTTAAGCAGATCATGATAGTCAATGAGTTTGGTGGTGGGAGTGTTGAAAGGGTTAAAATATTACGGTCCGGTTCCCCATGCACAGATTCCGCTTAGTACTGGACTAAGAGGCATGTTGAATGGAGATAATAATTAGTGCTCTTTACTCCGTGACTAGGCTTAATCTGGGTCTGGGAACCCAGCCCCATATCATACAGTATTTATTTTCCTGCTCAGGAATTGATTGCTGTCTTTCAATCTCCCACAGTGGTATCATTAGCAGAGATAGCAATCTGTTATTCCTACATTGCTGTCATACCTTGGGTAACTCCTCCACTTGATGTTTTCATAGAACCCAAACCTATAAAACCAATAACCTGTGCTTTTTTTGTTGTTGCCTAGTACATGTAGTTAACACAGTTATGCTTTTCAGACCATAACATTTGTAAACTCAATATGACTAATTGCCATTGGCTATTCCAATGCCAATGAATCTATTTGTGTAACAAATAATCCTCTGCTTCCATACATCTCACGGCCAATGCAGCAAAACACTAGCTAGGCCTTATAGGTGAATTATCCTAAATCATCTTCCTAAATGTATTTGGTTGTTACTTTTTCTCCGCTCTCCATGACTTCTAGCTCGGTCACCGGATATGTACTGTATGTGCTTGAGCTAATGCCACTTTCCCTTGCCAATTACTATGACCATCATGGCAGAGGAGTTGGGAAAAGCAAAAACGGATCTGAAGGAGGCCGGAGGCTAATTACTGCCACTAATGTTGAAATGAATCTATCTGTCCCATGTTTGCTCATTCTTGTGCATGTTGTGGTTTGCAGTGCAATTATCGTTCGCAACAACGCAGATTTCAAGAACTACTTGTTCAAGTGTTGCAAAGCTATGCCAATTGTAAGTGTGTTTATGGTATTTCATTTCATCCAACATTGACTTAAGTCTAGATGTTAATTGATATACTTGAGTCTTATTTAAATCTCATATTGCAGTATTAAGTTAGTTGCATAACGAATAGTTTACAAATACCAGACTTCTGAATGTGCTACAGTAGCCCTACAGTACTTCTTTAGGGTTATAATTGTTCTTTGGGGGTACATTCTCTTAACATGGTAATATACAGTGGATATCATTATTAACCTCTCTCTACTGTAATTCATCACTTACCAATAGTAATGTATCAATAACCATATATGTAATTCATACATTGGCTGGAATACTGGATAATATGTTTGTGTACATTTGAACAGAATGTCAAGCTTATGTGTATCTTATCCGTTAGACACTTGGTATTTAATTTGCTCTGCATGCTTTGTATTAAACAGTCCCTCTGCCCATTTTAATGAACAAATCCAGATTTCATCACATGCATACAGTGTTTGGAGAACACATAGTCAATAGGTTGTATTTTGATTAAGCTCTGATAGTAATAAAGGGTATGTTTTGTGACTGTCCATTTCCAGTTTGCCTTGGTGAATAATCTCTTGAAGCTGGGCCTGAACGAGCTGAAGCTGAAGTTCAGAGTGAGGCTGACCAAACATCTCTACGACGAGTACCTCAAGTAAGCGTTGTCTGCCTCTCGTCTCAGAACCTTGATGTCTGGCTTTTTCGCGTACATTCCAATAGGGACTACAGATAAATGGCTATCTAACTAAATCTGGTGCAATGGCATGTTGTACATGGTCGCTAACAAAAAAATAAAATAAATAACAGCCTATCTACTGTCTACAAATGAACTCACTCAACATGTGCCATCCCCAGAGGATACACATACTACAAAATGGGCAACCTGGATAACCGCATCGCCAACGCTGACCAGCTGCTGACTCAAGACGTAGAGAGGTTTTGTAACGGTGTGGTTGACCTCTACTCCAATCTCAGCAAGGTACAGTAGAGTTGACCTAAACCATCATTTTTACTACTGTTCACCTTTGTGTGTGTGTGTCCAAGATGTCTGGTGCGAATTTGTAGAACATCTTAGTCAATCATTAACTTCTTGTGTAAATCCTAATATTGCTGAAAACAAGCCATCAAGAAAGCTCCATTGTGTCAAATGTAAACTTACTGCAACTCTCCTTTAGCCTCTCTTGGACATTGGACTGTACATCTTCAAGCTGACGTCTTCCATCGGTGCCCAGGTGAATATATATACTCCGATTCCAGAAGCATCCAATAGATTCCATTCAGGTTTTAACAGGATGTGACGTCATCGTTTCCCTCAGGGCCCATCGAGTATGATGGCCTACCTGTTGATCTCAGGCCTGTTCCTGACCAGACTGAGGAAGCCCATCGGTAAGATGACTGTCATTGAGCAGCGCTACGAGGGAGAGTACCGATACGTCAACTCACGACTCATCACCAACAGGTAAAGACCTGGATCTACACTGACTTTATTATTGGTTGGCAATAGTGTTTTCTGATTTAAGTAAATCCTTAATCATGGAGCGAGTTCTTTAAAAAATATAACTAAGTTATGTTAAACATGTACTGTTTTGCCACAGTGAGGAGATCGCCTTCTACAACGGCAACATGAGAGAGAAACAGACAATTCATTCAACATTTAATAAACTTGTAAGTACCATTAGTCCTTTGTCAGTAAGAGGGATATTAAAGATTTCTTTGTTCATATCCATCTCAACGGGCAAACTGCTGATTGTGGTTGGAACTGTCTCTACAGTGTCTAATAATGTCATACCTTTACTGCTGATTGTGGTTGGAACTGTCTCTACAGTGTCTAATAATGTTGTCATACCTTTTTCTTCTCAGGTCGACCATTTGCACAAGTTCATCTTCTTCCGCTTCTCTATGGGCTTTGTAGACAGCCTGATTGCCAAGTGTAAGATCTGATGTTTTAACCCTACAGCTTATGATGATGTCCTCCGTTACATTGCCAGAGACATGGCTGCCCGTCTGTTTCTGTTCTTGCCAACTTGCCATTGTCCAGACACCAAGTTATTTTTGCTTTGCTAGGCGACAAAATAACATTGTTCAGTACAGAATTGGTTTGCCACCAGAGCTATGACTCACTTCTTGGGTCTCTTCCTCCCTGCAGACATGGCCACCGTGGTGGGCTACCTGGTGGTGAGTCGGCCCTTCCTCAACCTGTCCGACCCCCGCCACATGAACAGCACCCAAGCTGAGCTGATGGAAGACTATTACCAGAGTGGCAGGATGCTGCTGAGTCTGGCCCAGGCTCTGGGAAGGATCGTACTGGCTGGCAGAGATATGACCAGGCTTTCCGGGTGAGACTTCACTTCCCAAAACAGTGTGATCCCATCACCTATTCCATTGAATTGGTTTGAATTGATTACATTTAATTCAAAGGCTTCTCCAGCCAGAGACCACATAACGGACATCACTCCATCTTTCCATGGCTTCACTCTATTCTTCCATCACGGCTCTTCATGCTTTCACTCCCAAGTACTGTGTTGGTGGTCTTTTGATATAGGCCTGTCTCTCCTTCCCTACAGGTTCACCATGCGTATCACTGAGCTCAGGAAGGTCCTGAAAGAACTGAACTCTGGGAAATACGAACGTACCATGGTCTCCCATCAGGACAAAGAATCATTAGGTGTAGAAAGAGTCGCACTAGTCCCGGGCAGCGGACAGATCATCAACGTAGACCACATCATCAAGTATGTGTGACAATCCTCAGTGCATTTCTGTACATAATATTGGCTGCCTAAAATCGCTTTAATATTTTACTTTTGCCTCACTGAAGTTGTCCAAGGCCAAGGTGTTTTCTGAAGTCTGAGCATGATTTGTCACTAAGAACAGTGTCTGACTGTGTTGGTGTTGCAGGTTTGAACACACTCCACTTGCAACACCCAATGGAGATGTCTTGATCAAGGACTTGACCTTTGAGGTGGGCATCTCTTTCTTTCCTTTATATATTTTATTTAACCTTTTTATTTTGGCATGGTTAGTCTCACTGAGAACTCACAGGTCTCTTGCAAAATAGATGTTATGAGATGGTCCCTCGCCAATGAATGTGTGCCACTCGTCTAGTCATTCAGTTGGACCTAAGTACACTCAAACGACTTAGACTTTAATGGGTGATGTTGAAGTATTGTTGACATTCAAAGTTCGGAGGGCCACGCTGGATGTTACAATGAGGTTATTTCCTCTCCCTGACACTCTCCCGCTTTCACTCTCTCTTTCTCCAGGTGCGGTCTGGCACCAACGTGTTAGTGTGTGGGCCCAATGGCTGTGGCAAGAGCTCACTCTTCAGAGTACTGGGAGAGGTGAAGAATTGTCTGTTTTTATGATCTTGTTATATTTATTTATACTGACATGACTGTCTATGTAAGATAAGATGTGGCAATGGAAGATCTGGTAATAATGGAAGTACTGCAACAAAGTCAAACATTTTGGTTGAAGTGACGTAAGAGCACAGTAGGCCATGGAGGTAACATTAGGTGTTTTGTTGACTCTATAGCTTTGGCCTCTGTTCGGAGGGCGGTTGACCAAGCCTGAGCGAGGGAAGCTCTTCTACGTTCCTCAGGTAACTAAATTGACACGGAGTCTTTTATATTACCAATGTTATATTCTATTCCATGTTTTGGTAAATTGGCAGCCATATTGGCTCTACTGGAAGGCTGTTACATCTTATTGTAGAGACCGTACATGACCCCTGACCTCTTCCATCTTATTGTAGAGACCCTACATGACCATTGGCACGCTGAGGGATCAGGTGATCTACCCTGACACTTATGAGGAGCAAAAGAGGAAAGGCATCTCAGACCAGGTGCTTAAGGAGTACCTGGGCAACGTCCAGTTAGGTCACATCCTGGACAGAGAGGGGACTTGGGACACCGTGCAGGACTGGATGGATGTCCTCAGTGGAGGAGAGAAGCAGAGGATGGCGGTAAGACGAAAGAGCGGAGTTCTACCTGAAAATGACAGTTTTCTTTGGTTCTTTCTTCAGTTTTTAATCAAGAAGCTTTCTCAAGCTTACATCATCACATTCTAATTCATTTTATTACAGAATCGGGTATCATGAGGGGAATGACTTTGTTTTGTATGTGTGATGTTTGTCTATCTGTCTGTAGATGGCAAGGTTGTTCTACCACAAACCTCAGTTTGCCATCTTGGATGAGTGCACCAGTGCTGTGAGTGTAGATGTGGAGGACTTCATCTACAGTCACTGCAGAACGGTACGGATAGCCCCAACCCACTCCAGCCTATAACCTTGACTCTAAGCATGTACTGCTATATGTCTGAGTGCTTACTTCCATCTTTATACAACTTCAGTTTAATAAATAACAATACACGTTACATACAAGTTACGTCTGCAGCATAGGTCATATAGTTCCTCATGTAATTATTTGGTTTGTTACTTCATCCACAGGTTGGCATCAGTCTGTTCACTGTCTCTCACAGAAAGTCTTTGTGGAAACACCATGAGGTAAGATGACAACCTTTGGAAACACCGTTACGTGGGTCTTTGTGGCTTCTGATGCGTCAGTGTACAGTCTGTTGTTTTGCCGTGATACGTCTTCTGGGATTTTTTTGTGGGACACTCCTTCAGGCAGTTTTCTAAAATGTAGCTTTTGTTTAGTTTGTGTCATGTCAGTCAAAAAGTTTTGGTAAAGTTCCCCTGGTAGTGCTTTTGAATGGTGAGTTTACAAACACATAGAATGATTAATAGATTTGAAACTTGTATCGCATTATGGTAAATGGAGAAATAAGTATAGCCAGTTATAATTGTAATGGCTTAGCAGATAATAATAAAAAAAATCTCAGTATTTACCTGGCTAAAAGAGAAGGAATATAATATCTATTGTTTACAGGAAACTCAATCAATTTTATATAATTTTATATAAAAAATAAGATATTGTAATAATAGTAATCTCTATATACTCAATGATTTGTAGTTTGGTCCTTTTTACACTTTTAGATTAAATTGTGTGGAAAAAGGACTGGAGGGGCAAAATATATTTCTCCCATGGGCAATTAAATTTAAAAAGGGGTGTTGATTTTGATACGAATGTGCAAATTGTCCAACATCCTCAAGGTAGATGGATGATTTTAAATATGTTTTAGACAATGATGGGAGGTTATAATAAGGTTTTAAATACCTCTATGGACCGTACAGGAAATCACACTATCACCCTCATGCACTTAAGGAAATCACCAATGTCATGGATATATTGGAATTAGTTTATATATGGAGACTTAAATAGCCTGACCTAGTGAGACACATGGCGGAGGCTCAATCAAGCTAGTCGTCCTGACTACTTTCTCATGTCATTCTCTCTGGCACCAAAAGTTTTAAACGTGTTGATAGGAGACAGAATGCAGTCGGACCATCAAATAATTGGCATTATTATTCTTCTTACAGAATTTCCATGTGGATGTGGATATTGCAAATGTAATCAAAGCCTATTGGATGATAACTTGTTTTTAACTAGGACTGAAGAATCCATAACTGACTTTTCTCAACATAACATGGGTACAGCAGATCCCCTTATTGTATGGGACACTTTATATGTGCCTTTAGAGGCCATGCAATTCAGTACTCATCTCTTAAACAAAAGCAATGTAGGTCAAAGAGTCCATACTAACAAAGGAAATGGACGGACTAACGGTACAGATAGATAGCAATAAAAAACTGGACCATAGAGGCTCAGAATAAGTGAGCGCAAAAATAAATGGAGGAACTTATTCATGAAAGATCCAGTGTAATATATTATAAAAAATAAAGCAAACTGGATGGAATATGGAGAAAAAGGCACAAAAAAATAATTCCCTAAAACTTGTTACAAATGATGGAGTCAACCATTATTCATCAAACAATATTTTAAAATAGGAAGTAAAGTACTTTAAGAATGTTTTAATTTCAGTCTCCTCCATCTCCACTAACCGATGCTAATTGTATGGATTTTTTTCTATTAATAATGTAAATTAACACCTGACAGAAAGTCAAATTACAGAGGAGGAACTTATTGATGCAATTAAAGTATTTAAGTCCGTGAACTCCAGGGCTGGATGGTATATCAGTGGAGTTATACCAAACCTTTTTTGATATACTTAGAGGACCATTATTAGCAGGTTAGAATTTAAAGGGTATTGTCGGATATTATTAATCCTAATCAGACAGGTTTTTTACATGGACAATACATTGGAAATAATATAAGACTATGTAATATAAGTACTGGAAACAATAGAACACTATGAAAAATCTAGGAAATCAGGCCTGGTTTTCATAGCTGACTTTGAAAAGGTTTTTGATAGAGTACGACTGGAGTTTATATATAAATGCCTGGAATATTTCAATTGTGGAGAATCTCTTGGGTTAATGTTATGTATGGTAACCCTAGGTGTAAAATAGTAAATAATGGATACTTCTCAAAGTTTTAAACTGTCAAGAGGAGTAAAACAAGGTTATCCACTATTGGCATATCTATTTCTTATTGCCATCGAAATGTTAGCTGTTAAAATTAGATCCAATAATATCAAGGGGTTAGAAATCCATTGTACGCTGATGACTCTAGTTTTCTTTTAAATTTGGATCCCTCCACAGCCTCATAGAGGATCTTGATACTTTTTCTAACCTCTGGATTACAACCAAATTATGATAAGTGTACTATATTACGTATTGGATCACAAAAAATACAAATTTTACATAACCGTGTAGTTTACCAATAAAATGGTCTGACGGTGATGTGGACATACTCGGTATACATATCCTAAAAAAAAGAAATGATCTCACTCCAATACATTTTATAGAAAGTTACCAAAAATAGATAAAATCTTGCTACCATGGAAAGGAAAAGACCTGTCTATTTGTGGAAAAATAACCCTGATTAACTCTTAGTCATGTCTCAATTTACTTATTTGCTTATGGTCTTGCCTACACTTAGCAACCAGTTTTTTTATTTTTTATTATATGAGCAAAAAATATTAGATTTTATTTGGAATGGCAAGCCAGACCAAATTATAAGGGCTTATTTTTGTAATGAATATGAATTAGGAGGGCAGAAATTATGAAATATTAAAGCGTTTGACCTCTCGCTAAAGTGCCAGTCATACAAAAGTTATACTTAAATCCAAAATGGTTCTCTAGCAAATTAGTAAGAATATCTCACCCCATGTTCAGGAATGGCCTTTTTCCCTTTATTCAGATTACAACCTCTCACTTTCGGTTATTCGAAAATGAAATAATCTCCAAAATATCACTTTTTTTTAAAAGAAGCCATAGAAAGTTGGTTGCAATTTCAGTTTAATTCAACAGAAAAGACAGAACAAATATTGTGGTTCAACTCAAATATACTAATTGATTAAAGTATAGTCTTTGTAAATTATAACATAAATAGGACTGGTGGAGTTATGTCACACAAGCAACTAACAAAAATATATGGTTCTACCCAAAATTACAACCAACTAATTGCAGCATTAATTGCAAAAATGGTAAAAGGCAAGTGGAAGGGGGAAAAAGTTATGAACTTGTCTGTCAGCCCTGCATTAACGACCAAAATTGGTTAGTTTTTTTTTATTTAAGGACCAAACAATTGGTAGCTGTGCCATATAGATTGCAACATAGTTTAAGTGATCTTCAATGTACCGATTCCATAGCACATGGTTTATGAACTGTAACACAAAACGACACTGGATTCAAAACGTATAATTTTTTTTTAATTTAAATTATTATACAAAATTCTTGCAACCAATAGAATGTTGTGTGTGTGTGTGTGTGTGTGTGTGTGTGGGGGAGCTCTGCAGAATTAGCTGCAAAGAGACATAGTCATTAGATGCAAAGAGACATAGTCATTAGATCATTTATTTTGGTACTGTCATATGTAGCTTGTTTTTGGTCGCAGGTCCAGGAATGGCTGAAGAATTGCAACATTTACCTGGAGCTAACTCTGCAGATAGCACTACGTGATTTTGAAAAGTTATAGTCAATTAATAATATAATAATTTTACCAAAAATGTTAATCTTTAATTTACAATCTATAGAAACTATAAGAATAGAAAGGTTCAGAACATTTGTGAAATATCACAGCACAGTTAAAAAATATATGGCAAATAGAAATCCAATATGGATGGTGTTAAGAGATAAATGGGAGGGGTTGAATGGAGCTGAAGGGTGGACTAATAACAACAAGATAACTCAAATATACTGTGTCTTTAAAATGTATATAGGTTCAGAACTTTTGTGAAGCAGCACACTTAAAATATATGGCTAATAGAAATCAAACTGGTTGGGCATCAGAAATAGATGGGAGAGTTTGAGGGTAGAGGAAGGACAGGACTAAAAACAAACAAAATGTAACTATTGTAAAATAGGTTGTGTCCGTAAATAGTATGTATAAGCTGGAAGTAGGAGCCTAAGTGTTGTTTATTAGTTTACTCCAATTAGGGGTGGGGTGGTAAGGTTAGTGGAAAATAACAAATGAAAATACATTTTTAAAAGATATTTGTGTGTGTATATATTTATTTGCAAAAACATATATGGGGGATTGGAAATGATGCAGACAATTATATTGATGGAAGCTGCAATCTATCTGCAATATTAAATCTGATCTACCCTACATTTTTTTTGTAAATGGTGTGCCCTGGTGTGGCTGCCTGGTTATGGAACCACACTTTGAAAACATTTTGCTGACAGAAATACCCTTTGAATTTTTGTTTTGTAACTTCCTCCAGTTCTACCTTCACATGGACGGAAGAGGGAACTACGACTTCAAACCTATCACTGAGGAGACCATAGAGTTTGGCTCCTAGAGGAGCGTCAATGACACACACACCATCCTCCGGCCTGGAGAAAGGCACCCACTAATTCTGCACTTAAATCAAACTTAGACTACTGTTTTTAATAAATTGTAACCTCTTTTGTTGTTTTGTTTTGACAAGATGTATTTAAATGATCAGATGTGTTAGTCTGGTTAAGTAAGCATTTGTCAACAGTGATTGTATGTGTTTGTGTTAAACGCTCTACAACAAAGCTTTCTTAGTGTCCAACAAGCTTTCTCTGCCCTTAACCTTGTTCTGAACACCTCCAAAACAAAGGTCATGTGGTTTTAGTAAGAAGAATGCCCCTCTCCCCACTAGTGTGATTACTACCTCTGAGGGTTTAGAGCTTGAGGTAGTCACCTCATACAAGTACTTGGGAGTATGGCTAGATGGTACACTGTCCTTCTCTCAGCACATATCAAATCTGCAGGCTAAAGTTAAATCTAGACTTGGTTTCCTCTATTGTAAACGCTCCTCTTTTACCCCAGCTGCCAAACTAATCCTGATTCAGATGACCATCCTACCCATGCTAGACCATGGAGATGTCATTTATAGATCGGCAGGTAAGGGTGCTCTCGAGCGGCTAGATGTTCTTTACCATTCGGCCATCAGATTTGCCACCAATGCTCCTTATAGGACACAGCACTGCACGCTATACTCCTCTGTAAACTGGTCATCTTTGTATACCTGTCGCAAGACCTACTGGTTGATGCTTGTTTATAAAACCCTCTTAGGCCTCACTCCCCCCTATATGATATACCTACTGCAGCCCTCATCCTCTACATACAACACCCATTCTGCCAGTCACATTCTGTTAAAGGTCCCGAAGCACACACATCCCTGGGTCGCTCCTCTTTTCAGTTTGCTGCAGCTAGCAACTGGAACAAGCTGCAAAAAACACTCAAACTAGACCATTTTTATCTCCATCTCTTCATTCAAAGACTCAATCATGGACACTCTTATTGACAGATGTGGCTGCTTCACGTGACGTATAGTTATCTCTACCTTCTTGCCCTTTGTGCTGTTGTCTGTGCCCAATAGCCTAGTGGTTAGAGTGTTGGGCCAGTAACTGAAAAGTTGCTGGATCGAATCCCTGAGGTGACGAGGTAAAAATTGTCCTGCTCCTGAGCAAGGCAGTTAACCCACTGTTCCCCAATCATCAAAGACATTGATGTCAATTAAGGCAGCCCCCCGCACCTCTCTGATTCAGAGGGGTTGGGTTAAATGTTGAAGACCCATTTCAGTTGAAGGCATTCAGTTGTACAACTGACTAGGTATCCCCCTTTCCCAATAATGTTTGCACCATGTTTTGTGCTGCTGCCATGTTGTGTTGCTGCAATGCTGTGTTTCCATGTGTTGCTGCCATGCTATGTTGTCTTAGGTCTCTCTCTTTATGTAGTGTTGTGGTGTCTCTCTTGTGATGTGTGTTTTTGTCCTATATATATTTTTCTTATTTTTAATCCCAGCACCCGTCCCCGCAGGAGGCCTTTTGCCTTTTGGTAGGCCGTCATTGTAAATAAGAATTTGTTCTTAACTGACTTGCCTAATTTAAAAGTTAAATAAAAAAAATCAAAAAAATATGACTTGTTATTTATGATCCAAGTTGGCCTAGATTAATTATGTTTGCATTATACGACTGCAAACTGAATCATGTTTCATAATAATTAATGAGTTAGCTCATACAGATCACTGTACTGCCTAGGTGATGGGTTTAGTGATCCTGTAGACAGGTAACTGAGGGAACACACCAGAATAATCAATATATTGTCTTTTGCTAAGAGCAATACCTACCAATGTATAATATACAGATGAAGCTGCTGCTTGCCCCTACGGGGGTGACATCGTTCCATGTGATTTCCTAGCCTAGTTCCTGATCCGTTGGTACTGTCAAGGACCAGGCTATTCCTTATAGGAGAGAAACCATGATCTACTGTAGAGTAAAGAGAAGCTCGAGTCCCTTCCTCTCAGTGACTTGGTCCCAAATGGCTCCCTATTCCATACAGTGAGGGGGGAAAAGTATTTGTTCCCCTGCTGATTTTGTATGTTTGCCCACTGACAAAGAAATGATCAGTCTATAATTTTAATGGTAGGTTTATTTGAACAGTGAGAGACAGAATAACAACAAAAAAATCCAGAAAAACACGTGAAAAATGTTATACATTGATTTGCATTTTAATGAGGGAAATAAGTATTTGACCCCTCTGCAAAACATGACTTAGTACTTGGTGGCAAAACCCTTGTTGGCAATCAGAGGTCAGACGTTTCTTGTAGTTGGCCACCAGGTTTGCACGCATCTCAGGAGGGATTTTGTCCCACTCCTCTTTGCAGATCTTCTCCAAGTCATTAAGGTTTCGAGGCTGACGTTTGGCAACTCGAACCTTCAGCTCCCTCCACAGATTTTCTATGGGATTAAGGTCTGGAGACTGGCTAGGCCACTCCAGGACCTTAATGTGCTTCTTCTTGAGCCACTCCTTTGTTGCATTGGCCGTGTGTTTTGGGTCATTGCCATGCTGGAATACCCATCCACGACCCATTTTCAATGCCCTGGCTGAGGGAAGGAGGTTCTCACCCAGGATTTGACGGCACATGGCCCCGTCCATCGTCCCTTTGATGCAGTGAAGTTGTCCTGTCCCCTTAGCAGAAAAACACCCCCAAAGCATAATGTTTCCACCTCCATGTTTGACGGTGGGGATGGTGTTCTTGGGGTCATAGGCAGCATTCCTCCTCCTCCAAACACGGCAAGTTGAGTTGATGCCAAAGAGCTCCATTTTGGTCTCATCTGACCACAACACTTTCACCCAGTTGTCCTCTGAATCATTCAGATGTTAATTGGCAAACTTCAGACGGGCATGTATATGTGCTTTCTTGAGTAGGGGACCTTGCGGGCGCTGCAGGATTTCAGTCCTTCACGACTTAGTGTGTTACCAATTGTTTTCTTGGTGACTATGGTCCCAGCTGCCTTGAGATCATTGACAAGATCCTCCTGTGTAGTTCTGGGCTGATTCCTCACTGTTCTCATGATCATTGCAACTCCACAAGGTGAGATCTTGCATGGAGCCCCAGGCTGAGGGAGATTGACAGTTCTTTTGTGTTTCTTCCATTTGCGAATAATAGCACCAACTGTTGTCACCTTCTCACCAAGCTGCTTGGCAATGGTCTTGTAGCCCATTCCAGCCTTGTGTAGGTCTACAATCTTGTCCCTGACATCCTTGGAGAGCTCTTTGGTCTTGGCCATGGTGGAGAGTTTGGAATCTGATTGATTGATTGCTTCTGTGGACAGGTGTCTTTTATACAGGTAACAAGCTGAGACTAGGAGCACTCCCTTTAAGAGTGTGCTGCTAATCTCAGCTCGTTACCTGTATAAGACACCTGGGAGACAGAAATCTTTCTGATTGAGAGGGGGTCAAATACTTATTTCCCTCATTAAAATGCAAATCAATTTATAACATTTTTCACATGCATTTTTCTGGATTTTTTTTTCCTGTCTCTCACTGTTCAAATAAACCTACCATTAAAATTATAGACTGATAATTTCTTTGTCAGTGGGCAAACGTACAAAATCAGCAGGGGATCAAATACTTTTTTCCCTCACTGTATATAGTGCACTACTTTTGTCCAGTGTCATCTAGTGAATCGGTGCCATTTGGGATGCGGCCAAAGTGTTCCAGAGGAGCAGCCTGAGTAAGGCTCTGGCCAGAATTACAAATCTTTCATCCCAAATAAGTACTCACTAAGTGGTCGATATCTGTCCAGCGCTCAGGTGATCACCTTCGAACATGATGTCTGTCTCTGAGCCACTACTTCGTAACTACAATAGTTATCATGCTGCGTGCAGCAGTATGTAGGCTTGGCACTTGATGACTTACTTGATTTATGAGGAATTGTATGAAATGTGACATTGTATGAAATGTGTTGCCCTTCCTTGTATCAGGATGGTGCACTTGATCAGCAGACCCCCGAAGCCTTATTTCTTGGTCCCTCGCCGCTGCAGTGACTACTACCCAACAGTTGCCTCTGTTTTTCAGTGTAATATACTGTAGCAAAGTTCTTTTTTTTTTTTTACTGAAATGTGAATAAACAGCCTCTACAGAACGCATGGTTTTATATGGGAGAGAGACTATAATATTGTGGCTTGACACTTAAAAGAGCATGGACCTACAAATACTGTATCAACATAACATTTTCATTAAAAAGAGATTGTGACTGGACTAGACTGTCATATTATCACAGGGTTACATGGGGGAACAGGTGTTTAGTGGGCTTATTGTTTATGTCCTACAAAGTCCATAAATGATTTAGACTGTAAATAGGAGGAATGGGAAGGGCAGGCAGACAGTTTTTCAACGTTAATACATTCTCTTTGGAAGGTAGTATGATTGAAGCCTGAGCTGGGGTCACCTGATGGGAGGAGACAGAAACGTGTCAACCCTGATAGAGGACGATACCTCTCTGGAGAATGTGGGTAAAAGGTTACCTTGGTCAGAGTTCAAACATATCTTCCGAAAATAAGTGTGTTCTGTCTTCCTCTGAATTAACTCCATATACAGAATAATAATTAGTTGTATATTTTAATTCATAGAGTTAAGTTTGATAAGTGCTGTTATTTTACAGTATATCTTTGTTCTATAAGGATACTTGAGTTGCTCATAGATGTGTTTCGTAAAGGCACGTAATGTAGCAATGACTTTCCCATTTGAACCTTGGCACAGACAGCAGAGTCGTAAAAAAGGTACCTGAGCTTTACATTGAACACGCCGTGTCTGTAGACCTCTGGCGTAATAGGTGAAAGGTCATTGACATCCACTGGTACAGAGTACAGAACTCAAATACACACGTGACTTGACCTGACGTTTCTTTCCATGTTAATCATTAAATCACGAGACATACTAAGGGAAGTTTTGTAGTTGGACTGTAAATATATCCAGGTGATAAGTTTAGGTGAAATTGGGTATATATATTTTTACTAAATGTCTTGTTTCCATCTAAATGTAGCTTTCATATATGTAGCTAATTTATTTACATTCCAAATATACTATTATATGCTAATTTGATCACTTAAATTGATTGTCTAGCGGCTAGCCTATCCGTTGTTCTGTCTTTTCTTGGCTCAATACAGGAAGTTATTCTGAAACTACAATACTGCTTCCTCTATATGAACAGTTCTAAAGAGAACAAATAGAATCTTCTTTCTATTACAGCATGTGACACAATGACCGAGTGCTCAACTGTTCGTTTTCTTTGTTAGTAAGTCTATTCTTCTCCACCCTGGCATAATGGATCGGTTGTATCTGCTGCTACTGGTGTGCTTACATTCATTCTGGCCTCACTGCCAACCATTGGATCAAGGTACAGTTTTCTATCTATCACTGTTATCTGTAAGTGTGGCTGTTTTCTATTATCAATTTGAAATCAGACTGTAATGTCTTTATACCAAAGACTTATCTGTTTTTGGTTCAAGCACATGAGATAGTATGAAATAAAAAGTAGCAGAAGAATAATGTGTGATTGGTCTGCTGTGTTGGATATACCTGTCCTTCAGCATCGCTGCGGTTTGTTGGGCTGGGGGACTGGGGAGGCCTCCCGTTCTTCCCCTACTACACCCCTCATGAGGAGGCCATCGCTGAGGAGATGTCCTGGGCGGCCCAGACCCTGGGACTGGACTTTGTCCTCAGTCTGGGAGACCACTTCTACTATGGCGGGGTGAAGGACGTGGATGACCCACGCTTTAAGGTCAGTTCACAGTTCATAGTTCACACTTCAATACACTCAAAACACAGTGGTAATATCATATTGTAAAACTTACAACACTTTGTTAACTACAAAGGGCAGGCTAAATATATTATGATCCATTCTGTGTTGAGATGGGTGTTGTGTACATTGGTGTTGTGTACAGTATCAAATCAAAGTTTATTGGTCTCGTACACAGATTTTCAGGTGTTATGGCATGTGCAGGGAAATGCTTCTGTTCCGTCAGTTCAGTAGAATCTCTCACAAATACAATACAAATACAGAATAATAAAAACATCTAAACAACAAATAAATATATAACGATCAAGGTAGATATATTAGTGAGAATATAAATATGTGGTGTGTACAGACAATATAATTCGGAAGATAAAATGGCATGTACAGAAGTCATATATTAGGATGAGCTATTCACGATGGTTCTGTGTTTCTAGCCACCCAGCTTTGTGACAGAGGGAATGTGGTTTGTTGAGTACACAGAGTGACATAACACAGACTGACAGATGGAGCTGTATTCAGATGATAGCGGAGAGGGCACTTTCGCTCAACCAACTCTTCTAGAGCCATCCCACTGGGAACAGACGCCAATTGGAAACAACGTTGATTCAACCAGTGTGTGCCCAGATGAATGTGATTATCTTATTGTGAAAAAAATAAAGAAGTGAAGCAAATGCCTGCCCTCTTGTGGCAGCATATTGTAGATGAACTAGTTCTACAGAGCATTGGGATATTAGTAGTTTTGCGGCACACAGGATGATATGTAACATAATTATGTTAAAATAGATCATAGAAAATAGGAACAAAAAACATGAGCATTTCCACCATTTTTTTTCTTTACTTTTTTAATTGACTTGTTTGTGAATTTGCATCAGTCATTTTCCTGGGTGATAATAATATAATTTTTCTTCCTGCAGCACACCTTTGAGCGTGTCTTCTCTCAACCATCACTCGTTGACGTCCCATGGTACCTTGTGGCGGGAAACCACGACCATCTAAAAAATGTGTCTGCTCAGATTGCTTACTCCAACAGATCGGAGAGATGGTGAGCATCTTTAACAGTGCACTAGATAAACAGTGTGATTTTGATTGTTTTCACCACATCTTGAATACAATATTTGGTCCCACTTTAAAAGTACACCTTATAAAGGCTTTATATAGCATACATAAAGAATTCACAAATCCTCTATAAGCAAATGTAATGGTATATAAAGGGTGAAATTAACAATCCCACTATAGGGTGAATTGCCAAATTCGCACTGTGAATATTTCTAAGACATAAGCTTACAGAGGATTTGTAAAGCATTTATGCAGTGCTTAAGAGTTATTTCTGTATGCTATATACACCTTCCTAATATTGAGTTGCACCCCTTCTGCCCTCAGAACAGCCTCAATTCGTTGGTGCATGGACTCTACAGGGTGTCAAAAGCATTCCACAGGGATGCTGGCCCATGTTGATTCCAATGCCTTCCACAGTTGTGTCAAATTGTCTGGATGTCCTTTGGGTGGTGGACCTTTTTTGATACACACAGGAAACTGTTGAGCATGAAAAACCCAGCAGCGTTGCAGTTCTTGAACTTGACACATTCAAACCAGTGCGCCTGGCATCTATTACCATACCCCATTCAAAGGCACTTTGGGAGGGGGTTCTAGACTGATGTGTGGAATTGTTTTAAGATGGTCATACTATGGATCATTTAGCTATTTGATTGGACAAACGTTTGGACACACCTACTCATTCAAGGGTTTTTCTTTATTTTTACTATTTTTGACATGGGAGAATAATAGTGAAGACATCAAAACCATGAAATAAGAAGAGTTTAGTAACAAAATAATTGTTAAACAAATCAAAATATATTTTAGATTTTAGATTCTTCAAAGTAGCCACCCTTTGCCTTGACGACAGCTTTGCGCGCACTCTTGGCATTATCTAAACCAGCTTCATCTGGAATGCTTTTCCAACAGTCTTGAAGGAGTTCCAACATATGCTGAGCATTAGGTGTATCCAACCTTTTGACTGGTACTGCATATATAAAAATTTCTAGATAAAATATTGAATTTGGCCTTTACTACAATTATTATTATTATGATATTTTTTTTTTTACACATATTTAACTCCTTTTATGGGGGTAGGCACAAAACTACCTCCATACTCCATACACCATAACATTTTCTACCGGTTACCTTCAGACAAGTCCCATGTCACTAGTGTAGGGGTTAGAGAAAAACAGTGAACACCATCCTTTTCGTGACAATCTCCCGTTTCCACAGTGGGGGTCCAATTAGTTTGTAGCCCCAACGGTTCGGTAGCTTCAAACAGAAGTTGGCACATCGACAGACTTCATATGAGTCCCGTGACACTTGTGGG
Source organism: Brachymystax lenok tsinlingensis (assembly GCA_030435695.1). Lineage (NCBI taxonomy): Eukaryota > Metazoa > Chordata > Actinopteri > Salmoniformes > Salmonidae > Brachymystax > Brachymystax lenok. Next base: position 21,660,190 of record CM059782.1, read on the forward strand.
GGTCATAGAGCATAACGGAGAACACCATCGTGTTCGTGAATGAGAGTCTCCCCTTTCCATAGAGTGGTCATAATAGTTTGTAGGCTGTTCGGACGCTACAGACACTTTTGTGAGAAGACCGATTCTTGGGATGTCTCATGGTAGGACAAACACCACTCTTCACTGCTGATGTGGAAGTGCGATTGAGACGCATCCAATGCAAAAGAAGAAGGAAACTGATATCTCTAGCTTAAACTGATGAGTTTTGATGGGGATTTAATCGACTCTAGGGGGTTTAAATCTTTTGTCTTGCCCATTCACCCTCTGAATGGCACACACACAATCCATGTCTCAATTGTCGCAAGGCTTGAAAATCATTCTTTAACCTGTCTCCTCCCCTTCATCTACACCAATTGAAGTGACATGAATAAGGGATCTTAGCTTTCACCTGGATTCAACTGGTCAGTCTGTCACTGAAAGAGCAGGTGTTCTTAATGTTTTCTATACTCAGTGTATATAGCCTTTATTAGTTGTAATTAGTTTAAAGTGGGACCCAATATTCATATTCCACTTATCAGATGCTTTTATCCAAATTGTGCATACACTTTTAGTATGTGATCCCTGTGGGAATTGCCCACAACCTTTTTGTTGCTTACCAACTGAGCTACACAGAACCATAACGGCTGTGTTCTTCTCTCCTCGTTACCTCAGGAGGTTCCCTGAGTTGTACTATGAACTCCAGTTCAAGGTTCCGCAGAGTAACGTGTCAGTGACCGTTCTGATGGTTGACACCGTAGTGCTATGTGGGAACACCTATGAGGGGACCCAGCCCAAAGGAGAAGAGGACCCGGAGGCTGCTGCCAAGCAGTTAGACTGGATAAACTCCAGACTGGCAAACAGCAAGTAAGTCCATATGGTCCAGTTTCCTGGACCTAGATGAAGCATAGTGTGTAATTAAGAGGCTGTGTTTGACCTGTTGTGTTTTAGGGCCAGTTTCTCCAATCTAGATTAAGCCTAGTCCTGGACTGAAAAGCCCAATGGATTTGACCCTGCTTTTTAGTCCAGGACTATTCTTAATCTAGATTGGAGAAACTGTCCCTTAAACACAACAGGTCAAACACAGCCTCTAAAGTACACACTGTTCAATTACATTTACAATTACATCTGTCAAACCACTGAGGTGGAACAGCAGACAATTTAACACTTAAATAACACTTGGATGGATTCAATGTTTTTCACGGTTCAGAGGAAAGAAAGAAATGTCTCGGTTCTGACAAGTTGTTGTTTGAGTCTCGGGAAAAGAATGTAAAGATTTCAGAGCACGTTTGTAGAGATCCCTGACTGACTAGCCTCCTCCACTCTCAAAACTCCACTCCTCCACTCTCATCACTCTTTTAATCAAGGGACCTTCACTTCACACCGCTACACATACATTCCTCAAGCTGTTACTGTATGAGGACTAGCAGAAAAGGTTCAGTAAGCCAGACTCACATTATGAGTAAACTTACTTGAGACATGAAGAGTTGTTTTAGCTCCCCGAAGCTAATTCCTAGGCTTTAGCTCAGCCGGCTAGCACAGTCTTGTGTCTTTCCTTCTCTTCCAGGTCAGAGTTTATTGTGGTGGCTGGTCACTATCCTGTGTGGTCCATTGGTGATCACGGCCCCACTAAGTGTCTTGTGGATAGACTACGGCCACTGCTAAAGAAGTATGATGTCACAGTCTACCTGAGTGGTCATGACCATAGTATACAGGTGGGTTATCATGCATGTTATGACCATATACGTACATACAATAACATGGGTTCAATGTTACAGTTTGAATAGACAAATGTTACCATTTCACAGTCACTTATTTGACCAACTGATGTTGACCTGACTCTCCATACTCCTACCAGTTTATTAGAGAGGATGATGGAAGTTCCTATGTGGTCAGCGGGAGTGGGGCCTTTACAGAAATGTCCATTCATAACATCAACAGCTTCCCGTCTTCATGGCTACGGTTCTCCAACGCTGTCAACCATACATCCAGTGGGTTCGCTTACTTTGAAGTCACAGAGAACAATATGACTGTCAGCTACATCCAGACTGATGGGAAATATGTTTACCAAACAGGACTGGCAAAACGCAAAGTCTGACACAGGCAAAGGCATCTCGAAATAGTCAAGAATGAACTACTATCGGCCTAATATGCTGACTGTTTCTAAGAGTAGACTGTATCTTTAAGCAGTTTACAAAACTGAAAACATCTCATTCTATTTCAATGAATCTTTTCTCTTTATGTTTTCTTTTGGTTAATAATTGTCTTGGACTGTAACAAAAAAAAATATATACGATTTTCTCTGAATTGTAATTCTAATGTAATTTTAATGTTGTGAATGTGTTACAGTGGGGGAAAAAAGTATTTAGTCAGCCACCAAAAGTTCTCTCACTTAAAAAGATGAGAGAGGCCTGTAATTTTCATCATAGGTACACTTCAACTATGACAGACAAAATGAGGAAAAAAAATCCAGAAAATCACATTGTAGGATTTTTTATGAATTTATTTGCAAATTATGGTGGAAAATAAGTATTTGGTCAATAACAAAAGTTTATCTCAATACTTTGTTATATACCCTTTGTTGGCAATGACAGAGGTCAAACGTTTTCTGTAAGTCTTCACAAGGTTTTCACACACTGTTGCTGGTATTTTGGCCCATTCCTCCATGCAGATCTCCTCTAGAGCAGTGATGTTTTGGGGCTGTCGCTGGGCAACACGGACTTTCAACTCCCTCCAAAGATTTTCTATGGGGTTGAGATCTGGAGACTGGCTAGGCCACTCCAGGACCTTGAAATGCTTCTTACGGCCACTCCTTCAGTTCGGCGGTGTGTTTGGGATCATTGTCATGCTGAAAGACCCAGCCACGTTTCATCTTCAATGCCCTTGCTGATGGAAGGAGGTTTTCACTCAAAATCTCACGATACATGGCCCCATTCATTCTTTCCTTTACACGGATCAGTCGTCCTGGTCCCTTTGCAGAAAAACAGCCCCAAAGCATGATGTTTCCACCCCATGCTTCACAGTAGGTATGGTGTTCTTTGGATGCAACTCAGCATTCTTTGTCCTCCAAACACGACGAGTTGAGTTTTTACCAAAAAGTTCTATTTTGGTTTCATCTGACATTCTCCCAATCCTCATCTGGATCATCCAAATGCTCTCTAGCAAACTTTAGACTTGCCTGAACATGTACTGGCTTAAGCAGGGGGACACGCCTGGCACTGCAGGATTTGAGTCCCTGGCGGCGTAGTGTGTTACTGATGGTAGGCTTTGTTACTTTGGTCCCAGCTCTCTGCAGGTCATTCACTAGGTCCCCGTGTGGTTCTGGGATTTTTGCTCACCGTTCTTGTGATCATTTTGACCCCACGGGTGAGATCTTGCGTGGAGCCCCAGATCAAGGAAGATTATCAGTGGTCTTGTATGTCTTCCATTTCCTAATAATTGCTCCCACAGTTGATTTCTTCAAACCAAGCTGCTTACCTATTGCAGATTCAGTCTTCCCAACCTGGTGCAGGTCTACAATTTTGTTTCTGGTGTCCTTTGACAGCTCTTTGGTCTTGGCCATAGTGGAGTTTGGAGTGTGACTGTTTGAGGTTGTGGACAGGTGTCTTTATACTGATAACAAGTTCAAACAGGTGCCATTAATACAGGTAATGAGTGGAGGACAGAGGAGCCTCTTAAAGAAGAAGTTACAGGTCTGTGAGAGCCAGAAATCCTGCTTGTTTGTATGTGACCAAATACTTATTTTCCACCATAATTTGCAAATAAATTCATAAAAAATCCTACAATGTGATTTTCTGGATTTTTTTCCTCATTTTGTCTGTCATAGTTGAAGTGTACCTATGATGAAAATTACAGGCCTCTCTCATCTTTTTAAGTGAGAGAACTTGCACAATTGGTGGCTGACTAAATACTTTTTTTCCCCACTGTATATTTTTCTTGAAAATCCCCCGCCCAAAAAATGTGTGTGAAATAATTGTCAGTTGAATGACCTGTAGATGGTGCTGGTTAGACGCTTTTGCAGGAACTACACAAGACTGATGTGTCCTGTGATAACGCTCAAGTTACGTAATCTTTCTCACCAGACATAAAAACATTAACATAACATACCCCCACTATTCAACAATGTCTCATATCAAAGATAAACACATTACCACAAATTAATGATAAGACTTTATTATGAAAATATGCCAATAAAATCAAACATAGTACCATATTAGTATTAGACTCCACAGTTATAAAAGTGATTAATTTTGCTTTGATTATTTTACATCATGTTTTGTCATCTAACTGTTTGGTATACACTGAGTGTACAAAATATAAAGAACACCTTCCTAATATTGAGTTGCAACACTTTTGCCCTCAGTACAGCCTCAATTCTTCGGGGTATGGACTCTACAAGGTGTCGAGAGCGTTCCACAGGGATGCCGGCCCATGTTGACTCCACTACTTCCCACAGTTATTTCAAGTTGTCTGGATGTCCTTTGAGTGGTGGACCATTCTTGATACACACGGGAAACTGTTGGGCGTGAGAAACCCAGCAGCATTGCAGTTATTGACGCACTCAAACCGGTGCACAGGGCACCTACTAACATACCCCGTTCAAAGGCACTTACAGTAAATATTTTGTCTTGCCCATTCACCATCTGAATAGCACACATACACAATCCATGTCTCAATTGTCTCAAGGTTTAAAAACTATTTATTTAACCTGTCTCCCTCCTCCCCTTCATCTACACTGATTGAAGTGGATTTAACATGTGACATGAATAAGGGATCATAGCTTTCACCTGGATTCACCTGGTAAGTCTATGTTATGGAAAGAGCAGCAGTTCCTAATGTTTTGTACACTCAGTGTAAATATATATTAATTATCTATAAGGCAATACTTACGCAAAATATCGTTTCAACATATAGGCTACTGCATCTACTGACCCCCGACATGTTTAAAATAACCTAAAATACAAATAGTTCATTCAGAATGGCTACACATTATAAATTAAGCATCTTAATAAAAAATGATATATATATATATAATCCTACTAATCTTCATTTCCCATTTGATTTAGTATTCAGCAGTCTCCCAAAATCAAGTTATATTTGACCAAAGATTATATCAAGTTAAAAACTATATAAAACACAATCAAATAAGAAGAGTTGGTAGAGTTTCTAAAAGCTAATATTCACAGCAGTAGAAGTACCAGTCACAAAATCAAAAACGGGGGATATTTGCAGCATTGTGTGGAAACAAAATATACACTACAGTACGTGTACCATATTCACTGTGCAGTTTCACAGAAACAAAATGGTGAACTCCAGTGTTTGACAGTGGAATGTTGAACTGGGGCTGCCCCTGCAGACTCCCTTTCAAAGTGTAAATCCAGTTCAGTTGTACTTTGTATTCCCAAGTGTGTATCAATGATGCACTCCCTTTTTACACACTTCTTAGTGGCACTCCCTCTTTTCCATTTCTGTTGGCATTCCTTCTGCGTTTGCAGCACACCACTGTGACTACGATAGCCACTACTACGATCATAATGATAAGTAGGATGAACGTAGCAATCACACCGATCCCATACTCTGGAGAGGAAATATGGTTGCAAACCATTATTGGGCTAGACGGTGATTCACATGCACAAACACACACACACACACACACACACACAGGGACTTTTCCAGTGTTGCATTTCACATTCAGTCAAAACATTAGTAATTCATTTGCTTATTTTATCCTTCACATTCCCATCCCGATTGGCCCACTAGAAGACATGATCAGCACTTAAACCCTTCTTCTCATCATTCCTCACAGTGAGTAAGACGCACATGAATGATTCTACATTTGTAATACTAGGACTTGGCATTAGCTAAGTGGCTAAGGGTTTGATATCCTCAGTACCACAGATGCATATCTGAACTCCCTTAAATATATAATGGCCAACATGAATTATCGAGTTACAGAATATATTAAAACAGGGCCGAATTTCCTTTATGAACGCAACTTGTCAAAAAGATCAAGGCTGTCACATGAGCCAGAAATGTATTTTAATTATATATATATTTTTTATTGTAACCATTATTTAACTAGGCAAGTCAGTCAAGAACAAATTCTTATTTACAATGACGGCCTACACCGGCCAAACCCAGACAACGCTGGGCCAATTATTAAACACCCTATGGGACTCCCAATCACAGCCGGTTGTGATACAGCCTGGAATCGAACCAGGGTGTCTGTAGTGACGCCGCAAGCACTGAGATGCAGTGCCTTTGACCGCTGACCCACTCGGGAGAATAAAAGACACCAATCCTGCTACAGTACACCTCAGTAGTACTACTTATCACGATAATATATACGTACAGTGGCTTGCGAAAGTATTTACCCCCTTGGCATTTTTCCTATTTAGTTGCCTTACAACCTGGAATTATAATGAATTTTTGGGGGGGTTTGTATCATTTGATTTACACAACATGCCAACCACTTTGAAGATGCAAGATATTTTTTTATTGTGGAAAAAACAAGAATTAAGACAAAAAAAAAACTTTAGCATGCATAACTATTCACCCCCCCCCCCAAAATCAATACTTTGTAGAGCCACCCTTTGCAGCAATTACAGCTGCAAGTCTCTTGGGGTATGTCTCTATAAGCTTGGCATATCTAGCCACTGGGATTTTTGTCCATTCTTCAAGGCAAAACTGCTCCAGCTCCTTAAAGTTGGATGGGTTCCGCTGGTGTACAGCAATCTTTAATTCATACCACAGATTCTCAATTGGATTGAAAAAATGTTTCTCTGTATTTAGCACCATCCATCAATCCTTCCATTCTGACCACTTTTCTGTAGAGCCCAGCTCTGTGGAGTGTATGGCTTAAAGTTGTCCTGTGGACAGACACTCCAATCTCCACTGTGGAGCTTTGCAGCTCTTTCGGGGTCTCTTTGTTGCCTCTCTGATTAATGCCCTCCTTGCCTGATCCGTGAGTTTTGGTGGGGGGCCCTCTCTTGGCAGGTTTGTTGTGGTGCCATATTCTTTACATGTTTTAATAATGGGTTTAATGGTGTACTTCTCCACAACTTTGTCCCTGACCTATTTGGAGAGCTCCTTGGTCTTCATAGTGCCGCTTGCTTGGTGGTGCCCCTTGCTTAGTGGCGTTGCAGTCTCTGGGGCCTTTCAGAACAGGTGTATACAGTTGAAGTCGGAAGTTTACATACACTTAGTTTGGAGTCATTAAAACTTGTTTTTCAACCACTCCACAAATGTATTGTTAACAAAGTATAGTTTTGGCAAGTTGGTTAGGACATCTACTTTGTGCTTGACACAAGTAGTTTTTCCAACAAATTGTTCACAGACAGATTAATTCACTTATAATTCACAGTGTCATAATTCCAGTGGGTCAGACGTTTACACACACTAAGTTGACTGTGCCTTTAAACAGCTTGGAAAAATCCAGAAAATGTGTCATGGCTTTAGAAGCTTCTGATAGGCTAATTGAAATAATTTCAGTCAATTGGAGGTGTACCTGTGGATGTATTTCAAGGCCTACCTTCAAACTCAGTGCTTCTTTGCTTGACGTCATGGTAAAATCTAAAGAAATCAGCCAAGACCTACAAAAAAAAAGAATTGTAGACCTCCACAAGTCTGGTTCATCCTTGGGAGCAATTTCCAAACGCCTGAAGGAACCACATTCATCTGTACAAAAAATAGTACGCAAGTATAAACACCATGGGACCACACAGCCGTCATACCGCTCAGGAAGGAGACACGTTCTGTCTCCTAGAGATGAATGTACTTTTGTGCGACAAGTGCAAATCAGTCCCAGAACAACAGCAAAGGACCTAGTGAAGATGCTGGAGGAAACAGGTACATAAGTATCTATATCCACAGTGAAACGAGTCCTATATCGACATAACCCGAAAGGCCGCTCAGCAAGGAAGAAGCCACTGCTCCAAAACCGCCATAAAAAAGCCAGACTATGGTTTGCAACTGCACATGGGGACAAAGATCGTACTTTTTGGAGAAATGGTTTGTGGTCTGGTCTGATGAAACAAAAATAGTTTGAAGAAACATCTCAAGACATCAGTCAGGAAGTTAAAGCTTGGTCGCAAATGGGTCTTCCAAATGGACAATGACCCCAAGCATACTTACAAAGTTGTGGCAAAATGGCTTGAGGACAACAAAGTCAAGATATTGGAGTGGGCATCACAAAGCCGTGACCTCAATCCTATAGAAAATGTGAGGGCAGAACTGAAAAAGCGTGTGCGAGCAAGGAGGCCTACAAACCTGACTCAGTTACACCAGCTCTGTCAGGAGGAATGGGACATAATTAACCCAACTTCGTGTGGGAAGCTGGTGGTAGGCTACCCGAACCGTTTGACCCAAGTTAAACAATTTAAAGGCAATGCTACCAAATACTAATTGAGTGTATGTAAACTTCTGACCCACTGGGAATGTGATGAAAGAAATAAAAGCTGAAAGAAATAATTCTCTTTACTATTATTCTGACATTTCACATTCTTAAAATGAAGTGGTGATCCTAACTGACCTAAGACAGGGAATTTTTACTATGATTAAATGTCAGGAATTGTGAAAAACTGAGTTTAAATGTATTTGGCTAAGGTATATGTAAACTTCCGACTTCAACTGTACATACTGAGATGTAACAGATCATGTGACACTTAGATTGCACACAGGTGGACTTTATTTAACTAATTATGCGACTTTTGAAGGTAATTGGTTGCACCAGATCTTAAATAGGAGATTCATAGCAAAGGGGGTGAATACATATGCACGCACCAATTTTCCATTTTTTTGAATCTTTTTAAACAAGTTTTTTTTTTTTTTTCACTTCCCCAATTTGGCCTATTTTGTGTACGTCCATTACATGAAATCCAAATAAAAATATTTTTAAATTACAGGTTGTAATGCAACAAAATAGGAAAAACGCCAAGGGGGGTGAATACTTTTGCAAGGCACTGTATAACACTTAGCAGATGCTTTAATCCAAAGCCACTAGCAGTACAGTGTTTTGTACGTGTATGTGATCCCTGTGGGATTTGAACCCACAACCTTGGCATTGTTAGTATCCTTACCTTCAAAGACGGACTTATCGTCACCCGGTGAGCACTGTCTTTGACTGAGCTCTCCCAGCTGTTTGTCTGTGCTGCGGGAGGGGATGTAGGCCTGCACGTTGAAGCAGTAACTCACCCCAGGATCTACATCCCTCCTGTCTAACTCTATCTCACTGCTTGCAGAGATCTTTGTTTTCTAGAGGGAGAATTACATAAAGAAGGGATTATATTATATCTTCTTATGAATTTCATTTTCTATAACGTTTTACTATTATAAAACTATCAAATATTCATAACACATTCATAATAATATTTGGTTGAGACGTTGATCAATGAAATTATACCTATATTCACCCACTCAAAAAGACAGCCAAAAGTTAGTTGAATTTCTAATGTGTTAACACTATGCTTTCAGCCATCTAAAAGCAGAACCAAATTCCAATAGAAAAACAATGTCTGATTTTTGGTTTAGTTGTAACCCAAACGTCTATCACAATGCGTTCAACCATTTAAAATCACAGCAAAGTTCAAACGGGAATACAATATCAAATATTTTGTTTATTTATACAACAGATGAATGTGTCATCACTGCTTGGTCAGAACCAAATGACCTGGATTGCAGTTGAGATAACATTAAAAGTATATGGTGCAATTAATCAATGCTGTTTGATTCTGCACAGATTTTTACAGTAATTGTGAAGATCTCCACAGATCTGCGATAATCTATGCATGCTATCTTGCTTTATTTGATTACATAAGAAGACATGTATAGTTACGGTAGCCTCAAAATGTGGCCATAGATTTGTTACTCATTTTAAGGTTGAATGTTACATTAGTTTGTAAGAGAACCCTTAACTTTGGGCTAGTTACTGTTTTACAAGAGTAATATTAAATAGTGTTTGGTTGACAATGCAACCATATATCAACATTTAAAGAATCTACAGCTTGGATATTTCCATCTGAGCCACTGGCTAAATCCCATTCTTAAACTTATATTTTTGATTGAGTTGGAGATGTGAATCCAACATATAATTTGCTAATTTGTCCACAAGTTAATAAGCTAGTAATTGTATTTCAAAAGTAATATTATTGTGTTTGGTTGTCATCTCAAACAAAAATCTAAGTAAAAAACATTGACTAAATCAAATCAAATTTTAAATGCACTTTTAAATAAAGTTAGATTTTATTTAGTCTTATTCTTTAACCAAAAAATTGGGTTGAGATGAAGATGTGAATCCAACATATAAATTAATAATTTGTATACAAACTGAAATTAAAGCCAGACTAAGTCGGTGGTTCCACAGATGGAACATCTTCAAATGTTGATATTTGGTTGCGTTGACAACCAAACACAATTCTATATGTAAGGGATAAACACCAACGTTCTGTACATTACCTTGGAAATAATGGATGACTCAGCAGCCAAGTCCCTTTGCTGAGTTCATTTTTCCAAGGTAATGTACAGAACATTGGTATTTCTCCTGCTTTTACCACAGTTGCTAAAGAAAACAATACTAAAGCACACATTTACCGGTAGTAGGAAAAAAAAACGGAGTTTACATTTTCATTTTTACAAGAGATACTTTCTCATCTTTTGGTTGCTAGAGATGCGACCCAGTCATTCGTTCGATTAGTTTGATATTTATAGACGCTATCCAGTTGTACATTCTATATGTTCCGTTGCCTTGCTCGCTGGCAAAGTTCTTGTCCCTTGTTTTCTAGCTAGCCAACTAGCTACAGCTAACACAGTCACGATCTCTGCAGCCAGAATACAGCAAAGTAGGACACTCGACACTGTTTATTATGAGGAGAGCGCATTGCATATCAAACACAAGGCTATAAGCTAGCTAATTAGCTTGTTGCTAGCAAACCTGCCAATATGACCAAATTCAAAAATACCAGTTTCTGAAAACAGCTGGTTAAACTAGAAACATATGGAAGGATTTGACAGCGTAACGCCACTTGCGTCATGACTAGAACAGTAGGGACCAGAGAAATTCATGTTCATCCCTCACCACGTTAGGTCATCAGATGTTCCAAAAAAACATGTCTCTGCAAAAACAAATAAATACTAGCTAGCTACGTTTTTCCTCGTTGGACCTGCTTTTTAAATGTATTCAATTTTGGTTTGTGTGGTTGTTTCTTTAGGTTTCTGTAACGTTGTAGCAAGTATGGTCTGCACGTGTAGGTGCATATAACACAAAATATCATTACATTTGAAATCAACCAGAGCTTGAAACCCTAGGCCTATTGTATTGTCTATTTTAGTTGAATTCTGGGTTGAATCGAAACAATAGCTGTTGATGACTTTGCAAATGCTATATAGGACTAAATAGCATCATTGAATATATATTAGTGATAAAGTATGGTCACATGTCATTTGCTCTGTTAAACTTACCCTTTGGAATGACATCTATAGCAACAGTGAATCTATTTTGTTTTTAAGTGGAGATTTTTCAACAATCATTCTCACAATTGCACATTGGTTATAGTCAGTGACAAATAGCATAGCTTGGCAGGTCTGGGCTTGGTTAAAACCCTGGATGGGAGACGAAAGGGTAGCTGTAGCTAGATCAATTCTCCAGTAGGAGGTACTGCCTAGCTTATAGTTATTTTTTTCTGATAGTGGATATTACGTTTAAGATCTGGCATTGTTTTAAAAGTACAAATTCAACAGATTTCATACAAGGTTTGTCTATGTTGAAAATTGGTTACCATGATGACATAATCCTGTGGTTGAAATTTCACCATCAAAACAACAACAATTACTTTTTTCAAATACAATGCATTTTCCACCTAGATTCCATGTCACAATACATTGACAAACTACATTGCAACAACGTTGATTTAACCCGTTTGTGTCCAGTGGGAGGGAGAGATTTCCCATGCAATATAATCAGAAGTGAGCTTTGCAAAACTCATATCATCCACTGCATTTAATTTAATTATATTCCTTGACTTTTGACGAAAGTCCTCTATCTCATTTGGTTCGACCCCAGGCCCTAGAGTACTTTTAGGAACTGTAAATATCTAGTTTAGGGCTGCCATTTTTATTACCGTCCTCTTTAAGCTTACCTTGCCCGTGCTTGTTGCTTTCCCAAAGGTGACTTTGTACTGCAGCTCATCAGCGAAGACATCCCGGATGGTTCTCTGTTGGTTCTGCTCGTTGAACAGGGCTGTGAGAGGGTCTTCTACATACAGGGTGATCTTCCTCTTGTCTTTGCTCACCTCAATCTTGAACTCAGGTCTGCCTATAAGCGCTGGAAGGGAAATAACAGTAGAGGTTGACATGCTTGCTTGTCACATTTGGAGCCACTTCACATGTGGAAAATGTAGTATGCACTGGTATGGCAGCGCAACCAAAGGTTTCTATAAGAATGGGGTGCTTGTCTGCGTAAATGTGGAAAATGTGCATTGATATGACTGTGAACCATTGGTAGTTGGGTTTCTTTGTGTCTTCGTAGGGACAAATAGTATAAATGGTATGACATGTAGTGTAGGTGGCTGCGATGCAATACTTACTGTCTTCGTAGGGGGTGAACCTCTCCGAGCGGGTGTGGGGGAACTCTATGAGGTCAGAGTTCACACCACGTAGAGGTTCTGAGAGGACATCAGCAGAGTATATGGCCTTCAAGTCCAACAGAGAGTTGGACAGGTCACACTCTGTCTCCATAGTCCTGATACAGTGTTGGTTCTTCTTTCTGTCTTGACTGATTCTGAAATAAAGAAGATATTTATGATACAGTTACAACATCGTTCTGATACTGCTAGCGTTCCTCTCTCTGTTCTGGCCAATACTGAAATAGACATAATGGTAGGTTTCCAGTCAAAGGATTATCATTATCTTATTTTTGTTTGATTTAGGTCATTCAATGGGTCTGGGTCAATATCTTAGTTCAACAATAAGAAAAGTACCACATTTTATTTTAATCATTGACTAGCGTTATAATATTTATCTCATTGCACCACATCACACAAATTGTACTTTCCTGCCCTCCTAAATCTTTCCTGCCCTCCAACACATCACCCGGACTCTTCAAGGTCAAAGACCGAGTCCGGGAATAGGTTAGTGCAGACTTACCATGATAATGTTATATAATATTTAATGGGGACATGAAGGCTTGTTTGTGTGTGTGTGTGTGTGTGTGTGTTGTTCCCTCTTCCCTATCAGTATGTAAATGCTCTACTTACACATAATATTCAACAGTGTATGAAAAGTTTGAAGGTTTAGGATCCCACATAAGCAGTGTTTTGAAGTTGATAGAAAACCAGGAAACGTTCTGTGCCTTGGGGTAGTCCCCTACAAGAAGAGCAAGATCAGTTAACTACATGTAATGTTAGACATTGACAATGATTGAAACTTAAATAATTAGGGACAGTGTGCCTTTTCATGAGATGGTTACAGGGTGCATTGCCTGTACTGTAAGTCAGTCTGGATCCAAGAAATTGCCAACAAATAATAAGGACACAATGGCTTTTAAATGCAGTATCAGCATCATTTGATTAAACCATATACTATCGTTCTAGTGTACAGCGTTTAGGATTGTAGGCTATATTTTAATTGTCCATTATGTTTCTGACTCACCTGAAACACAGTTTGTAAATAAAAATGCAGAACACAATGTTCTAAAAATTACCCTTTCCATTTTCAACAGTGTATATTCCAACAGGTCAGTGTAAAAACAGTAATCCAGTCGAGGTAGAGTTAGCTGAATGCGGAATTTAGATGCACACAGCAGCGGTGGTCTCAAAAGTAATACAACTCTCTCTTTGTTTAGAAAAATCCCTTTTATTGAACAGGCGCGCGTCTCGGAGAAATAAATCCCGTCGAGATTAGAATGGTGTGGTCGGCGGCGATCCACCTTTGTTTATTCAGTCTCCTAGTCGCAGCCAGCTATATCTGTCAAACGTACTGTCTAGCGATATAAAGACGCGTGTGTCGACCAAATAAGGATTGTCCGGATTGCGGTTTCTTGCCTGGTGGGATGGGCTTATGAGAGTTTAGTGTAATGCAATTTGCTAAACTTTATGTGATGAGAAAATTATCGTAGCCTGTATTTCAAACAGCAGCTGATGTGTGGCTCCACCAATGTTCGGTCAAAAAAGTATCGACAATGAAACTGAACAAAAATATAAACGCAACATGCAACAATTTCTAAGAATTTACTGTGTTAAAGTTCATACAAGGACATCTGTAAATTGAAATTAATTAATGGATTTCACATGACTGGAAAAGATTATATGCATCTGTTGGTCACATATACCTTCAGAAAAAGGTAGGGGCATGGATCAGAAAACCAGTCAGCATCTGGTGTGACCACCATTTGCCTCATGCAGCAGGACACATCTCCTTAGCATAGAGTTGATCAGGCTGTTAAATATTGTCCCACTCCTCTTCAATGGTAGTGCAAAGTTGTTGGATATTGGCGGGAACTGGAACACACTGTCATACACGTAGATCCAGAGCATCCCAAACTTGCACAATGGGTGACATGTGTAGTGAGTATGCAGGCCATGGAAGAACTGGGATATTTTCAGCTTCCAGGAATTGTGTGCAGATCCTTGCGACATGGGGCTGTCCATTATCATGTTGTAACATGAGGTTATGGTGGCGGATGAATGTCTCGACAATGGGCCTCAGGATCTTGTCACCGTATCTCTGTGCATTCAAATAGCCATCTATAAAATACAATTGTGTTTGTTTTCTGTAGCTTATGCCTGCCCATACCATAACCCCACCTCCACTACTGGCCACTCTGTTCACAACTTTACCATCAGCAAACCGCTCTGCGGTTGACACCAGTTGGACGTACTGCGAAATTGGAGGTGGCTTGTGGTAGAGAAATTAACATTATATGATCTGGCAACAGCTCTGGTGGACATTCCCGAAGTCAGCATGCCAATTGCTCCCTCAAAACTTGAGACGTCTGTGGGATTGTGTTGTGTGACTAAACTGCACATTTTAGAGTGGCCTTTTATTGTCCCCAACACAAGGTGCACCTGTGTAATGATCATTCTGTTTAATCAGCTTCTTGATATACCACACCTGTCAGGTGAATGGATTATCTTGGAGAAACGCTCACTAAGAGGGATGTATACACATTTTTGAGAAATAAGCTTTTTTTTCAGCTCAAACATGGGACCAACACTTTAATGTTGCATTTATATTTATATTTATGTTCAGTGTAATATAATACTAGCCTACCTTTTGCTGGGGAGGAGGGCGGATTTTGTTTTGTGTCTCGCCTAGGGCGGCAGAACGGCCAGGACTGGGCCTGAGCATACTTGTTCCAGAGAGATTCATTTACCTGTTGGTGGACACAGAGTCAAGGTGAGGCCATGGGGTAAGGGGGGAAGCCAGTGGTATCCTACAAACGACATGGCAGGATGCCCACCACAGGTATTCAACAAGAGGACATCTAAAGGGTGTTGTCATAAAAAAATGTTGAGTAATATTATTAGTAAAATATATTGAAGGGCCATCTGCATACTAAGACAAAGCCATGACAATGCCATATGAGTCACCTCATTGAGTGTTCAGACAGGCATCTTATTTTGCTTTTCCGTGAGTTGTTCTTTAATGGAGTCAGTCATGCTTTCAATGGCTTCATGTCAAATTAAATGTCAAGTTCAAAAGCTTTATTGTCCATTAGGGTAAAGTGTCTAGTCTTAAAAAAACTGCCTGTTCAAGAGAATATATCGCCTGTGCAGCTTAGAAAATACATAATACTGTCGTCTGAGGGACTACATTTCAGTGATTTTGTCCCTGTGGTATCCAGTGGTTTAAAGCACTTAAGTACAAATATTTGAAAGTACTACTTAAGTAGTTTTTGGGGGTATCTGTACATTACTTTACTATTTATATTTTTGACATCTTTTACTTCACTACATTCCTTAAAAAAAGTATAGACTTTTTACTCCATACATTTTCCCTGGCACCCAAAAGTACTGCCTCTGATCTGACGGACTCACTAAACACATGCTTCATTTGTAAATGATAGATGAGTGTTGGAGCGTGCCCCTGGCTATCCGTAATTAAAAACAACAAGAAAATGGTGCCGTATGGTTTTCTTAATACAAGGAATTTGAAATTATTTATACATTTACTTCTACTTTTGATACTTATATTTATATGTTTATTTAAAACCAAGTACTTTAAGACTTTTACTCAAGTAGGATTGTACTTTTACTTGAGTCATTTTCTATTAAGGTATCTTAACTTTTATTCAAGTATGACAATTGGGTACCTTTTCCACCACTGGTGGTATGCACAACTCACTCTCAGCCAGGAACACTTTTACAAACTGCATGATGTCATGCTGAATTAAAGTGTGTTAACTCTTGGGCTGTATTATTCCCCTCTAACGGGGTGGTGGCAGTGGGACACAGACGAGGAAACACGTAGAGCGGGTCAAGGCCAAACCTCATATGACTCAATATTGCTGACCTCTCAATAGTAGACATTTATGTATACACTAATAAGTACTTTCAGAGTACTTTTAGAGTACATGTTTTAGTATTGAAAATACAGGTTTATTTCTTTATTTCTTATGATCCATAAAATTAATTGTCAGACGGTCCACAACAAAAGAGAAATGAAATGTCATACAAACTTTCCTCACATAAGCACATGCTGTGTATAACATGTCTGAGTTTGTATGGATTGCCATGACAACAATGTTGGTTGCATACATTTTACTAATGGTGTGATCGTCTTTGGTAGGCCTACTAGAGAAAAAATTACTCCCATTTTCTTTAGTATTTAGCTACCAGGGAATACCAATGTGGTTGGCTCACTGGCAGTGGCACTCACTCACTCCAGAACCGATGCCAGGGGAGGCTTTCCCCCATTAAGCTTATGCTAATCAGGGTCTGAACGGTGCCTCACACAATCGCCTGTGGCTTTGAATGCAAAAACACTTACTGGAGAGTCTGAATTCCATTACAGGAGCAGCAAAATGCCTTCCATTGAACCAGGCACAGAAAGCAGGCCAGGGACAGGCAGACCGGGCTCATTAGAAGATTATGTGTGACCACCGTTACTAGACTACTGACTATAGTCTAGCTATGACTAATGATACAAATCTGAATGCCTTTAGAAATAAAAGACTGAGAGAAAAGAAAAGTGTTCGCACAGTTTCCACATCCAATACAGTTAGAAGGAGTTGTTGATTGACAGAGAGGACAGGTTGGAATGAAAAGCACCCACATTCTCTGGACTTGTGTCTCACAGGGGAATATTAAGTTATATTTTCTTTAGAAAAATGTTTAATACACTTATAATACACTATCCCTTATTCCCAGGCTAACCCTACAAAGCCCCAGGGAATTAAAAGCATGATGACAAAATGGAAGAATATTTTTTTTATAAATTATAATTTACAAAGCATCATTAAAAACAGCTGATTCCACATTTATGCTGTGTGATTCACTCTTTTTTTTTTTTAAATATAATAATACCAAGTACATACATATTCACATGTTCTGTTCATTTAGGTGGTTATAAGTCATTGAATACTACCAAACTAGCATCACTCAAACAGCCAAATCTAAGGATAATAGTGCTGTGTGACTCTCTCCATTCATTCATTATCAGCAATATAAAGGACGAGTCCCACTTCAGACACCAGCCAGCACAGTAAGCATAGTCATTCATAATACATTACTGCTGGGCGCTGATCCACTGTTTTCCTTTATGGACAATTAGGCTGAAGAATGCAGGTGGAAATGACATCATAGGCCTCCTCTGAACTCCATTGTCTAAATATTTACCAGTCACATCCATTGGGAAATGAGAAGAAATTATACTGAAAGTCTGCCTGAGAGCATGGCTTGTTTCTATGAAAATACTTAATTTCATGATCTTCCCCTCTCACAGTTTGCCAATAGTACACTCATAGAATGAGTAACATGAAATAGACTCAGTCAGCTCAATGAGGTAGCTACTGATGAGTAAGTGAAGAGACATGGTCCACATTTAGAACGGTTGGTTATCCCAAAATTCTATTCAGCTTGATTGTATTAATTTATTTACATCCTTTCATTCCAAGTTGGAGGGAAAACATATGGCGAATTGGGAGTGAGTCAGTAAATGTGGTGAACGACTTTCAGGCTTAGAGGTTTAGTTGACTGATTCATCTTCAAAGCCGAATTTCTGCCATATAGGGGAATGGAACAACTTAATGTTGTGTTTCAGTACAAGCTACTGTTCTTGTCATGGTGATGGCTGAGAGTCATTTTCTAAATGTCACATTTGGGACATATGTTCAGAGAAAACGTATTTCCAGATGTCTCTGGAATTCCATTCATTGAACCTTAGTAAAATATATTAGGGATGATAAGGGATGATAAATTAAAAAGCATAAAAAGAGATTCAGTTCAAGTTGAAGTTCTATGGTGTGTTTTTAATGGAATGTTATCTTTTCTATTGTTATTCTTCTCAGCAACACTTACACTTTTAATAAGTAAACCACCCTGTTCATGAAAATGGTTCACTCCTACAGACAGTGAGTCACGTGGCCATGGTACAGGGAAATTATTGAGGGAAACCTGTTTCAGTCAAATGTTTTGGAAAGTCCTAGTCAGTCAGACCTCAATTCAATTTAGAATCTGTGGCATGACTTAAAGATTGCTGTACACACGTGGAACCCATCCAACTTGAAGGAGCTGGAGCAGTTTTGCCTTGAAGAATGGACAAAAATCCCAGTGGATAGATGTGCCAAGCTTATAGAGACATACCCCAAGATACTTGCAGCTGTAATTGCTGCAAAAGGTGGCTCTACAAAGTTATTTTGTCTTAATTCTTGTTTGTTTCACAATAAAAAATATGTTGCATCTTCAAAGTGGTAGGCATGTTGTGTAAATCAAATGATACAAACCTACAAAAATATATTTTAATTCCAGGTTGTAAGGCAACAAAATCGTAAAAATGCCAAGGGGTGAATACTTTCGCAAGCCACTGTAGCTGCTTGCTGGGATTCACTTGTATCTTGAGAAAGCTCCTTCCATTAGTAAATTGTCTGCTGATTTCAGCATTCTCATTAGCAATTTACCCAACTATATTTTGCTTTCCTTCTACCCTGGTAAAGCCCCATCCTAACAAGGCTGTTATAACCTTCCCTGGTAGCTGCCAAAACAATTGTTGCTCGGTCTTCTGGACCTCTCTCTCTCTCTATAAATATAACTTTCATTTTGTGATACAGCTAGGGGGTTTTCCCTCTGCTAGATTTGTTTGGTCTTTAAATCCGATCCTCACATCCCATGTTTTTCTTTGGTGTCCAAGGAAATCCTACATCCCCTCTTTTCTTTTGGGATGTCTTCAGCACTGATGACCCTGTAGGTTGGGCAGGGTATGAACAGAGATGCATCCTGTTTTTCTACCGTGTTTGTGTTGTAGTATTTATCTAGAGCCTTCAGGTCTTTGCATGGTGAGCTGTGGAAGTATACAAGACTGTTTACTTTAGTACACCATAATGATTGGATGGCGTAGTCATTATTTCAGTGGATTGTGTATTTAATGCAATGTCACGCAAACCATATCCTGTTACAGAATGGTACATCAGTAGTTATGTAACAAGATGTGTTTGCTTGATTCACTGTGGGACTAGGAGACCAACGATGCGAGTTTGAACCTGTTTGAATCAAAACAAAAAAGTCCCAGACAGAATTAAGATGAAGACAGGCCTAGACTGAGAAATCCCAATAGTATTCTGTGGGTTTCAAAACCACTGTAAATTGTGAAATTTGATGTACAGATTTGACTTGGTCAAGAAGACGTTTGATGTAGCCACCACAGGAGGTTGGTGGCACCTTAATTGGGGAGGACGGGCTCATGGTAATGACTGGTGCGGAATAGGTGGAATGGTATCACGTACATCAAACACATGGTTTCCAGGTGTTTGATGCCAATCCATTAGCTCCATTACAGACATTATTATGAGCCGTTCTCCCATCTGCAGCCTCCACTGGTAGCCACCTACGGTGTACCATACACTTCCCGATATATTAATAAACATTCCAGGAAAAATGTCAAACTGAATGAAATGGGGAAGAGTTCAAGTTGTTCCTTTTTGTATGGTGAGGAGTCTTAGAAAAGTCTTAGAGTTAATTATTCTATTTTTCACATACAGCGCCTTCAGAAAGTATGCATACCCCTTGACTTAATCCACATTTGGTTGTGTTACAGCCTGAATACAAAATGTATCAAAAAAACAATTCTCACCCATTTACACACAACACTCCATAATGACAAAGTGAAGACGTGTTTTTAGAAATGTTTCCAAATGTATTGAAAAATAAAATACAGAAAAAACAAATTTACCTAAGTACCCCCGAGTCAACACGTTACAGTGGAGGCTCCTCAAAAGAGGAAGGGGAGGACCACCCTCCTCAGTGAATTTTTATATTTTTGGTGAAATATTAAAAAAGTTTTCCTTTTTAGATGCTAAATATATTCACATTACCGTTAGCTAATATGGTGACTATGATGTAGGCTGTGTGTAGCGGTTAGCTATGGTATGAAGGTTTGGTTTGGAAAGGTTTTTTCACCTGGTCACAGACAGCTGTGAGAGTGCATAGATGTGAGAAGGAATTATACAACGAGCAACGTGATCATGCTGTTTGCATGTGACTGCTATAAAGTGAACTGTGTTTGCAGGTGATCAGGGGTGTATTCATTCTGCCTATTCTGTTGAAAAACATTTCTTACACGGAAGCAAACTGAACGAAACCGGTAT
Organism: Brachymystax lenok tsinlingensis; assembly: GCA_030435695.1. Taxonomy (NCBI): domain Eukaryota; kingdom Metazoa; phylum Chordata; class Actinopteri; order Salmoniformes; family Salmonidae; genus Brachymystax; species Brachymystax lenok. Next base: position 21,680,996 of record CM059782.1, read on the forward strand.
AAACTTACCTGAATTTGTCCAATAGAAGCTCTCATTTGCAACTGTTGGACTAATGATGAAGCCGTAGATCAGCTAGATACAGGAATGAGTGTGCAAGGCGGTATTAATTGTGTCACTGTCTGCCACCTTTATTACTCCAATTTTCTCTCGACCTGTGCACTTACGTTGTAAACTTTCATTCGTAGGCTAGGTTGTAGCAACCTCATGATATGTATAGGAAACATTTTAATATCATGTAATAGCCTAAACCTATTGATGCTACAATGAGCTGGGTGAATGGAATATGAATGACAGTCATTCAATATGCTGTAATAGAAATAAGACTATGCTCATTAAAGGTGAATGGTCCTCCCTTACCTTAAACGGCACTGACCGCCACTGATGTTAGACTCACCTTTGGCAGCTGTGAGTCTTACAGCTGTGAGTCTTTCTGGGTAAGTCTCCAAGAGCTTTTCTCACCTGGATTGTGCATTCAATGTCGTTTTGGTAAGCAACTTCAGTGGTACTCAGTGATGTGTTGTATGGGATTTGCCCCAAATATAACTATTTGTATTCAGGACATGAAGTTAATTTATTTGACAATTTTTTTGCAGTTTTACTTTAGTGCCTTTTTGCAAACAGGATGCATGTTTTAAACTTGGTAACTGTTTTAAAGTCACCATTGGCCTCATGGTGAAGTCCATGAGGGGTTTCCTTCCTCTCCGGCAACTGATTTAGGAAGGATGGCTGTATCTTCAAATCAAATCAAATCAAATGTTATTTGTCACATACACATGGTTAGCAGATGTTAATGCGAGTGTAGCGAAATGCTTGTGCTTCTAGTTCCGACCATGCAGTAGTATCTAACAAGTAATCTAACAATTTAACAACAACTACCTTATACACACAAGTGTAAAGGAATGAATACGAGTATGTACATATAAAAATATGGATGAGCAATGGCTGACCGGCATAGGCAAGATCAAATCAAATCAAATCTATTTATAAAGCCCTTCTTACATCAGCTGATATCACAGAGTGCTGTACAGAAACCCAGCCTAAAACCCCAAACAGCAAGCAATGCAGGTGTAAAAGCACGGTGGCTAGGAAAAACTCCCTAGAGAGGCCAAAACCTAGGAAGAAACCTAGAGAGGAACCAGGCTGTGAGGGGTGGCCAGTCCTCTTCTGGCTGTGCCAGGTGTAGATTATAACAGAACATGGACAAGATTTAAAAATGTTCATAAAACAGGCAGAACAGTTGAAACTGGAGAAGCAGCACGGCCAGGTGGACTCGGGACATCAAGGGGTCATCAGGCCAGGTAGGCCTTGAGGAATGGTCCTAATGCTCAGGTCCTCCGAGAGAGAGAGAGAGAAAGAGAAAAAAAGAAAGAGAGAGAGAGAGAAAGAGCATAATTCACACAGGACACCGGATAAGAGAGGAGAAATACTCCAGATATAACAGACGGACCCTAGCCCCCCGACACATAAACTACTGCAGCATAAATACTGGTGGCTGAGACAGGAGGGGTCGGGAGACACTGTGGCCCCGTCCGACGATACCCCGGACAGGGCCAAACAGGCAGGATATAACCCCACCCACTCTGCCGAAACACAGCCCCCACACCACTAGAGGGATATCTTCAACCACCAACTTACCATCCTGAGACAAGGCCGAGTATAGCCCACAAGATCTCCGCCACGGCACAACCCAAGGGGGCAACCCGGACAGGAAGATTACGTCAGTGACTCAACCCACTCAAGCGACCACCCCCCTAGGGATGGTATGGAAGAGCACCAGTAAGCCAGTGACTCAGCCCCTGTAATAGGGTTAGAGGCAGAGAATACCAGTGGAGGGGAACTGGCCAGGCAGAGACAGCAAGGGTGGTTCGTTGCTCCAGTGTCTTTCCTTTCCTTCACACTCCTGGGCCAGACTACACTCAATCATAGGACCTACTGAAGAGATGAGTCTTCAATAAAGACTTAAAGGTTGAGACCGAGTCTGCGTGTCTCACATGGATAGGCAACCCATTCCATAAAAATGAAGCTCTAAAGGAGAAAGCCCTGACTCCAGCTGTTTGCTTAGAAATTCTAGGGACAGTAAGGAGGCCTGCGTCTTGTGACCGTAGCGTACGTGTAGGTACGTACGGCAGGACCAAATTGGAAAGTTAGGTAGGAGCAAGCCCATGTAATGCTTTGTAGGTTAGCAGTAAAACCCTGAACTCAACTGAAGTTTATTTAGTGCTTTATCCGGGTAGCAAGAAAGTAAAGCATTGCAGTAGTTTAACCTAGGAGTGACAAACGCATGGATTAACTTTTATGCATCAGTTTTGGACAGAAAGTTTCTGATTTTTACAATGTTACGTAGTCTTGATATGTTCGTCAAAAGAGAGATCAGGGTCCAGAGTAACGCCGAGGTCCTTCACAGTTTTATTTGAGACGACTGTACAACCATCAAGATTAACTGTCAGATTCAACAGAAGATCTCTTTGTTTCTTGGGACCTAGAACAAGTATCTCTGGTTTGTCAGAGTTTAAAAGTAGAACATTTGCCGCCATTCACTTCCTTATGTCTGAAGCTTCCAGGGAGGGCAATTTGGGGGCTTCACCATGTTTCATCGAAATGTACAGCTGTGTGTCATCCGCATAGCACTGAAAGTTAACATTATGTTTCCGAATGACATCACCAAGTGGTAAAATATATAGTGAAAACAATAGTGGTCCCAAAACAGAGCCTTGAGGAACACCGAAGTTTACAGTTGATTTGTCAGAGGACAAACCATCCACAGAAACAAACTGATATCTTTCCGACAGATAACCTCTCAGGGATTGCTGGGGCGCTAGCGCCCCAATCCCGACACTACCAGGTGAAATGCAAGGCGCCAAATTCAAAATCCAAAAGTTGAATTATTAAACATCCACCAATATACAAGTGTTCCATACTCATCAAAAGCTCCCCCCAAATTCAAAATCCAAAAGTTGAATTATTAAACATCCACCAATATAGAAGTGTTCCATACTCATCAAAAGCTCTGTTTCTTGGCAATATCACAGCGTTGTCAGATTTCAAAAAGGCTTTACGGCAAAAGCAGCACATTTGATTGTTTGAGGGTAGCACCTCACATATTTTTCCCATAGCCATGAATCCATTAGCCATCATGGCACACACATAACACATTTCACAGCGAAAACAAATCAATTACCTGTTGAAGAACTTCTGCTGAGGTCATCCTAAGTGTCCAATGAAGACAATCCATGGTTCTTTTGTTAGAAAAAGTAATGTATTTTATCCATAAATCTCCATTTGGTTCGCGCGTTATAATCAGAAACGACAGCCTCCACTCCTCCATTGAAACGTGACGAGAACTCGTTCATCTTATACCTATAAACTTGTCCAAGAACAATCAAACATAATGTGTCAAAATCACTTTTTCCAGGACAGAAATTCCTCTGGGTTTCGCCTGCCATATGCGTTCTGTTTTACTCACAGACAAATGGTTAAATTCAGAGTGTTTCCTATCCAATGGTACTAAATATGTGCATATCCTATTTTCTGGGCCTGAATGGGAGGCATTTTACTTTGGGCACGCCAGGCTCTCCAAAACGGTCACCTCATGAGCCGATCCCTAACAAGATAAGATCTAAACCAGGCCAGAACTTGTCCCTGTAGACCAATTTGTGTTTCCGATCCCTCCAAAAGAACGTGGTGATCGATGGTATCAAAAGCAGCACTAAGGTCTAGGAGCACGAGGACAGTTGCAGAGCCTCGGTCTGACACCATTAAAAGGTAATTTACCACCTTCACAAGGGCAGTCTCAGTGCTATGATGGGGTCTAAAACCAGACTGAAGCGTTTTGTATACATTGTTTGTCTTCAGGAAGGCAGTGAGTTGCTGCGCAACAGCTTTTTACATTTTTTTTTAGAGGAAGGGAAGATTCGATATAGGCCGATATTTTTTTTATATTTTATATTTTGGCTTTTTCAAGAGAGGCTTTATTACTGCCACTTTGAGTGAGTTTGGTACACATCCGGTGGAAAGAGAGCTGTTTATTATGTTCAACTTAGGAGTGCCAAGCACAGGAAGCAGCTCTTTCAGTAGTTTAGTTGGAATAGGGTCCAGTATGCAGCTTGAAGGTTTAGAGGCCATGATTATTTTCATCAATGTGTCAAGAGATATGGTACTAAAAAACTTGAGTGTCTCTCTTGATTCTATGTCCTGGCAAAGTTGTACGGACTAAGGACAACTGAGCTTTGGAGGAATACGCAGATTTAAAGAGGAGTCCGTAATTTGCTTTCTAATGATCATGATCTTTTCCTCAAAGAAGTTCATGAATGTATCACTGCTAAAGTGAAAGCCATCCTCTCTTGGGGAATGCTGCTTTTCAGTTAGCTTTGCCAGAGTATACATTTTTTTGGGGGGATTGTTCTTATTTTCCTCAATTAATTTGCAAAAATAGGATGATCGAGCAGCAGTGAGGGCTCTTTGATACTGCACGGTACTGTCTTTCCAAGTTAGTCGGAAGGCTTCCAGTTTGGTGTAGCGCCATTTCCGTTCCAATTTCCTGGAAGCTTGCTTCAGAGCTAGGGTATTTTCTGTATACCAGGGAGCTAGTTTTTTATGGCAAATGTTTTTTGTTTTTAGGGGTGCGACTGCAACTAGGGTATTGCGCAAGGTTACATTGAGTTCCTCAGTTAGGTGGTTAACTGATTTTTGTACTCTGACGTCCTTGGGTAGGTGGAGGGATTCTGGAAGGGCATATAGGAATCTTTGGGTTGTCCGAGAATTTATAGCACGATATTTGATGATCCTTGGTTGGGGTCTGAGCAGATTATTTGTTGCGATTTCAATAAAATGGTGGTCCGATATTCCAGGATTACGAGGAAAAACATTAAGATCCACAACATTTATTCCATGGGACAAAACTAGGTCCAGAGTATGACTGTGGCAGTGAATAGGTCCAGAGACATGTTGGACAAAATCGAGTCAGTGGACGATGGCTCTGAAAGCCTTTTGGAGTGGGTCTGTGGACTTTTCCATGTGAATATTAAAGTCACCAAAAATGTGAATATTGTCTGCCATGACTACAAGGTCCGATAGGAATTCAGGGAACTCAGTGAGGAACGTTGTATATGGCCCAGGAGGCCTGTAATCAGTAGCTATAAAAAGTGATTGAGTAGGCTGCATAGATTTCATGACTAGAAGCTCAAAAGACGAAAACGTTTTTTTTTTTTTGTAAATAGAAATTTGCTATCGTAAATGTTAGCAACATCTCCGCCTTTGCGGGATGCGCTGGGGATATGGTCACTAGTGTAACCAGGAGGTGAGGCCTCATTTAACACAGTAAATTCATCAGGCTTAAGCCATGTTTCAGTCAGGCCAATCATATCAAGATTATGATCAGTGATTAGTTCATTGACTAGAACTGCCTTGGAAGTGAGGGATCTAACATTAAGTAGCCCCATTTTGAGATGTGAGGTATCACAATCTCTTTCAATAATGTTTAGTTTTGCCCAACCTAGGTCGAGGCACAGACACAGTCTCAATGGGGATAGCTGAGCTGACTACACTGACTGTGCTAGTGGCAGACTCCACTAAGCTGGCAGGCTGGCTAACAGCCTGCTGCCTGGCCTGCACCCTATCTCATTGTGGAGCTAGGGGAGTTAGAGCCCTGTCTATGTTCGTAGATAAGATGAGAGCGCCCCTCCAGCTAGGATGGAGTCCATCACTCCTCAACAGGCCAGGCTTGGTCCTGTTTGTGGGCGAGTCCCAGAAAGAGGGCCAGTTATCTACAAAGTCTATCTTTTGTGTGGGGCAGAAAACAGTTTTCAACCAGCTATTGAGTTGTGAGACTCTGCTGTAGAGCTCATCACTCCCCCTAACTGGGAGGGGGCCAGAGACAATTACTCGATGCCGACATCTTTCTAGCTGATTTACACGCTGAAGCTATGTTGCGCTTGGTGACCTCTGACTGTTTCATCCTAACATCGTTGGTGCCGACGTGGATAATAATATCTCTATACTCTCTACACTCGCCAGATTTAGCCTTAGCCAGCACCATCTTCAGATTAGCCTTAACGCCGGTAGCCCTGCCCCCTGGTAAACAGTGTATGATCGCTGGATGATTCGTTTTAAGTCTAATACTGCGGGTAATGGAGTCGCCAATGACTAGGGTTTTCAATTTGTCAGAGCTAATGGTGGGAGGCCTCGGCGTCTCAGACCCCGTAACGGGAGGAGTAGAGACCAGAGAAGGCTCGGCCTCTGACTCCGACTCGCTGCTTAATGGGGAGAACCGGTTGAAAGTTTCTGTTGGCTGAATGAGTGACACCGGTTGAGCATTGCTACAGCATTTCTTTCCAGAAGCCATGAAAAAAGTGTCCGGCTGCGGGGATTGTGCGAGGGGATTGATACTACTATCTGTACTTACTGGTGGCACAGACGCTGTTTCATCCTTTCCTACACTTACATTTCCCTTGCCTAACGATTGCGTCTGAAGCTGGGCTTGCAGCACAGCTATCCTCGTCTTAAGGCGACCATTCTCCTGTATATTATGAGTACAGCGACTGCAGTTAGAAGGCATCATGTTAATGTTACTACTTAGCTTCGGTTGGTGGAGGTCCTGATGAAACACGTCCAGATAAAGCGTCCGGAGTGACAAAGTTGAATGAAAAAAAGTAGAGCGATGGAAAAACAAAAAATATAGATGGTAATTAAAAAGTAAAACCCGTAAAGTTGGCAGGTAACAAAGTTAGGTTAGCAACAGAACGCACAGCAGCACGTAAACAAGTCTGTTAGTTGTGACCGGAATTTGTGATCTCACAAGATGCATTAGATGGTATAGAGTACAGTATATACATATGAGATGAGTAATGTAGGATATGTAAACATTATACAAATGGCATCGTTTAAAGTGGCTAGTGATACATTTATTACATCCACTTTTTAATTATTAAAGTGGCTAGAGATTTGAGTCGATGGCGGAGCGGCATAGGCAAGATTCAGTAGATGGTATAGAGTACAGTGTATACATTTGATATGAGTAATGTCGGATATGTAAACATTATATACAAAATTGTTTAAAGTGGCTAGTGATACATTTGTTACATGTAATTTTCTATTATTTAAAGTGGCTGGATATTTAAGTCAGTATGTTGGCAGCAGCCACTCAATGTTAGTGATGGCTGTTTAACAGTCTGATGGCCTTGTGATAGAAGCTGTTTTTCAGTCTCTCGGTCCCAGCTTTGATGCACCTGTACTGACATCGCCTTCTGGATGATAGCGGGGTGAACAGGCAGTGGCTTGGGTGGCTGTTGTCCTTGATGATCTTTTTGGCCTTCCTGTGACATTGGGTGCTGTAGGTGTCCTGGAGGGCAGGTAGTTTACCCCCGGTCATGCGTTGTGCAGTCCTCACTACCCTCTGTAGAGCCTTAAGGTTGTGGGCGGAGCAGTTGCCGTACCAGGCGGTGATACAGCCCGACAGGATGCACTCGATTGTGCATCTGTAGAAGTTTGTGAGTGTTTTTGGTGACAGGACGGATTTCTTCAACCTCCTGAGGTGATTATAATCAAAGAGAATTATCTTGGTAGATAATGCGGTCGGCATTTGATTGTAAGGAATTCTATGTCAGGTGAACAAAAGGACTTGAGTTCCTGTATGTTGTTATGATCACACCACGACTCGTTAATCATAAGGCACACACCCCCGCCCTTCTTCTTACCAGATAGATGTTTGTTTCTGTCAGCGCGATGCGTGGAGAAACCATGTGGCTGTACCGACTCTGATAACGTGTGTCCTGAGTGAGCCATGTTTCCGTGAAGCAAAGAATGTTGCAGTCGCTGATGTCTCTCTGGAAGGCAATCCTTGCTCGGATTTCGTCTACTTTGTTGTCCAGAGACTGGACATTGGCAAGTAGTATACTCGGGAGCGGAGCGCGATGTGCCCGTCTACGTAGCCTGACCAGAAGACCGCCCCATCTACCCCTTCTCCTGCGCCGCCGTTGTTTTGGGTCGCAGCTGGGATCCAGTCTACTGTCCTGGTTGGTGGACCAAACAGAGGATCCGCTTCGGGAAAGTCGTATTCCTGGTCGTAATGTCAGTAAGTTGGCGTTGATCTTATATCCAATAATTCTTCCCGGCTGTATGTAATAAAACTTAAGAGTTCCCGGGGTAACAATGTAAGAAGTAATCCATAAAAAAAAAAATACTGCATAGCTTCCTGAGAACATGAAGCGAGGCTGCCATCTCTGTCGGCGACTTTGTAGTGACTGGGTGTATTGATACACCCTCCAAAGTGTAATTAATAACTTCCCCGTGCTCAAAGGGATATTCAATGCCTGCTTTAAAAAAGAAATCGACCAATTGGTACCCTTCTTTGCAAGAAAATAGAAAACCTCCCTGGTATTTGTGGTTGAATCTGTGTTTGAAATTCACTTCTTGACTGAGGGATGTTACAGATAATTGATAAATGTGTGTGGGGTACAGTGATGAGGTAGTCATTCAAAAATCATGCTAAACACTATTGTTGCACACAGAGTGAGACCATGCAGGTTAATATGTGACTTGTTAAGCAAATGTTGATACCTGAACTTATTTAGGCTTGCCATAACAAAGGGGTTGAATACTTATTGACTCAAGCCATTTCAGCTTTTAATTCTGCGTTAATTATAAGAAGAAAAAAAATGATGGGGTATTTTGTTTAGGCCAGTGACACCAAATCTAAATTCAAATCTAAATTCAGGCTGTAACACAACAAAATGTGGAAAAAGTCAAGGGGTGTGAATACTTTCGTAAGGCACTGTATCTACCATATTAAGTATGACACTGTAGGTTGATTTTCAAAATGTATATTTATTAATGATCAACCACAAAACTTTCAAAGTTAAACATTCAACAAAAAACATTTGTTCCCCTTTCAATGGTTACACTAAACACCCACAGATCTGCATGCATTACATTCCTATTCATAATTATCACAATTACACTCTCGATCAGGATCTTCTGAGCTCTGATGTGAGCAGGGCCAGAGTTGGCATGTTTGTTTGATGGTTGTAGAGTCAGTAAGAGGTCACAAAGGACTCAAAGGATGTGGTTTGTTTATCATCAAGCCAGCACAGTTGACTGATAACATTTTGTTTACATTCCTACTCTGCCGCAATGGTTTTATTTAAGGGACCGGGTTTACTGCCACACTTTAAATTAAGCCGTTCAAGGGTTGAATAAGGGCACAGTACTGCAGATTAGGAGATATGCAATGCTTTTGTTAAGGGGACAACATTATTAGGCTTGCATCTATAAGGCCTTAGCCAGAGGTCAGGACTTTGTTGTTTCATAGAAAGACTGCTCTGAAGATTTGTATAGTCATGGGTATTTAGAAATGAACAAAAAGGTAGCTCAGTTCACAGGAGTGGCAAATGATTAACTGCCAAAGATAACGTTTTTCTTTCACAGGCAACCTAATTTGTCACTATTTGTTTCAAAAACATTATTCATCATCATTCTTTGGTTTCCTTCTAACAATCAGTTATTGGGTGACTACTGCAATGCGGGTTGTATTCGATGGAATTGAACATTATATCTCATCCCGTGAACTAAGGTGGAAACATATTTGTTTGTCATATCAGATGATGAAATGTTTGGCTGGGATAAGTGCTTTATTTTTCTAAAGTCAAATGGTTAATAATAATTTCACGTCTGTTTCTCAGGAACAAACTGTTTCATCTCCCATAAATGTCTCCATGAAATACACTGTATACAGTAGTTACAAGTTCCACACTGACTGTGAAACTCAAATGACAATTTTGTTGGTTATCAGATTTACAGTTGAAAATGAAGGTTTACATACACTTAGGTTCGAGTCATTAAAACTCGTTTATCAACCACTCCACATATTTCTTGTTGACAAACTATAGTTTTGGCAAGTCGTTTAGGACTTCTACTTTGTGCATGACACAAGTCATTTTTCCAACAGATTATTGGAAAAACTTACGACAGATTATTTCACAATCACAATTCCTGTGGGTCAGAAGTTTACATACACTAAGTTGACTGTGCCTTTAAACAGATAGGAAAATTCCAGAAAACTATGTCATGGCTTTAGAAGCTTCTGGAGGTGTACCTGTAGATGTATTTCAAGGCCAACCTTCAAACTCAGTGCCTCTATGTTTGACATCATGGGAAAATCAAAAGAACTCAGCCAAGACATCCACAAGTCTGGTTCATCCTTGGGAGCAATTTCCAAATGCCTGAAGGTACCATGTTCATCTGTCCAAACAATAGAACGCAAGTATAAACAGCATGGGACCACACAGCCGTCATACCGCTCAGGAAGGAGATGCGTTCTGTCTCCTAGAGATGAACGTACTTTGGTGCGAAAAGTGCAAATCAGTGATGTGTATACAGTTGAAGTCAGAATAACAGCAAAGGACCTTGTGAAGATGCTGGAGGAAACAGGTACAAAAGTATTTATATCCACAGTAAAACGAGTCCTATATCGACATAACCTGAAAGGCTGCTCAGCAAGGAAGAAGCCAATGCTCCAAAACCGCCATACAAAAGCCAGACTACGGTTTGCAACTGCACATGGGGACAAAGATCATACTTTTTGGAGAAATGTTCTCTGGTCTGATGAAACAAAAATAGAAGTGTTTGGCCATAATTGCCTTCGTTATGTTTTGAGGAAAAAGGGGAGGCTTGCAAGCCGAATAACACCATCCCAACTGTGAAGAACGGGGGTGGCAGCATCATGTTGTGGGGGTGCTTTGCTGCAGGAGGGACTGGTACACTTCACAAAATAGATGGCATCATGAGGAAGGAAAATGATGTGGATATATTGAAGCAACATCTCAAGACATCGGTCAGGAAGTTAAAGCTTGGTCGCAAATGGGTCTTCCAAGTGGACAATGACCCCAAGTATACTTCCAAAGTTGTGGCAAAATGGCTTGAGGACAACAAAGTCAAGGTATTGGAGTGGCCATCACAAAGCCGTGACCTCAATCCTATAGAAAATGTTGGGCAGAACTGAAAAAGTGTGTGCGAGCAAGGAGGTCTACAAACCTGACTCAGTTACACCAGTTCTGTCAGGAGGAATGGGCCAAAATTCACCCAACTTATTGTGGGAAGCTTGTGAATGGCTACCTGAAACATTTGAACCAAGTTAAATGTATTTGGCTAAGGTGTATGTAAACTTCTGACTTCAACTGTATACACATCACTGAAATATGTTGTGTGTAGACTATGCATGATTTGTAAGATCAGACAGGGTGGCAGCTGGGAGGGTCCTTCCGGCCTTTCTATACATTGGTCTGTACAGATATTAAACACAGAATGGACTCTCTTCCCTGAAATCCTCTAAAAATCAACATTCATCCAGATTGAACAAAATATCACTATGTCTAATCACTCTTCCATGATCTTTACTCCATTCTCAAATGTCTAGTCCCTGAAGTGTCATTCAAGTCCATGGAGGATGCAGAGAGCGCAGGGACGCAATCCTGGTCACAGCCCGATCACACAGCTGCGACCAGGACACTAGCTCCTCTTGCTCCATAGGGATTGGCTACCAACAGTTACCATGGGAAGTCCAGGTTTCTAACAGCACCCTGGGAGCTGAGCCAGAATTCCAGAGGTGTTACATTCTCTGTACCAGCTGAATTATGAGCGATAAAGACAATGGGAGAGGGGAGAGAGACACAGAGAGACACAGAGAGAGAGAGAGAGAGAGAGAGAGAGAGAGAGAGAGAGAGAGAGAGAAGAAAGAAAGAAAATAATACAGAGTGAGACAGAGAGGGGGGAGAGAGAGAGTGATTGTGACTGAGGCAGAGAGAAGGGGAGAGATACAGAGACAGAGACAGAGAGGAAGAATGGGAGTGTGGACAGTGGTATACTGTAGCTGTGAAGGGCTCAGTGAAGGGGTCAGGTTTTTTTGCGGGAGGTCCATGATATCCAGATGTACAGTGGTACATTTCCCATGATAAGATTTATTTGTTTTCCGATTTGGAGTAAAATGTCCTATTTTCTTGTTTTTGCTCCCCTTTCTCTCAGTCTGTGGTAGATTAAAAACAATACTCTGTAGCTGTCTGACTTCTCCTTGTTTGTTTGACTTTGACATTTTATACCACAGCTGAACAACTAACTTTTATTGAGAGACTTTTTAAACTTTTTGGGGATGGTCTCAAACCCTATCTCTCTCTTTTCTGATGGATCAGTATCCTAATTAATCATGGTCCTCAAATCTATTGGTTTTGAGGACCATGTTGAATATCCCCAGCAAACCGGGAAGATTACCAGGACGTTAGCTAACATTCCCATTAAATGATGGTTATGGTTTTATCTAACATTAGGATGATAACATCCCAAAAACATTAAAATAATATTTTCAGAAAATGTTTGAAATGAAATATACTATGAATGTTCTCCTATCATTCACAAAAATGTTGTGCACAACATCTGTAACAACCACCACACAGAACATTCCCCTAAGGGTCTTATTATGTTTTCAGGTAATGTAATAACAAAATGTGTTCTGGGAACGTTATGGGTTTGTACGCAATCTGGTGGGTTTTCTGACCCAAAACTGACCCTTTCTCTCAAATAATTAATGACAGTGGTGCATTACTGTTGTTGAGTGTTTCTAGTACAAACTTCCCCTCCATGTTTCTGCATCCATCCTGTGTTGAGATCTGAAAGAACATAATCCTCTCTCTGGGACTTTGACTTAGAGGATCAGTAGTCTGAACAACATAAAAAGCTGAAGCAAAGTTTAACGCATTAGCATCTGATTTACTGAACATTTAAAAGCAGTTTTCTCCTGAAAAATGCAAACTATAGTCATTCAAGACTGAAGGTGCCAGTCCCATGGGCAAATATGTTTCCATTGCATAATTAACTTATCCTTGGGATAGTTTTAAAAACATATATATTTTTTTGTATTTACTTTCCCTCCCCAATTTCATGATATCCGATTGGTAGTTACAGTCTTGTCTCATCGATGCAACTCCCATACGGACTCGGGAGAGGCAAAGGTCAAGAGCTGTGCGTCCTCCAAAGCACAACTCTACCAAGCCGCACCACTTCCTGACACACTACTCCCTTAACCTTGAAGCCAGCCGCACCAATGTGTTGGAAGAAACACATTACAGCTAGCGACGAAAGTCAGCGTGCATGCGCTCGGCCCACCACAAGGAGTTGATAGAGCGCGATTGGACATGTACACCCCGGCCAGCCAAACCCTCCACTAACCCGGACAACACTTGGCCAATTGTGCACTGCCTCATGGGTCTCCCGGTTGCAGCCGGCTGCGACACAAACTGGGATCGAACCCAGTTCTGTAGTGACGCCTCTAGCACTGCGATGCTGTGCCTTAGACCGGTGCACCACTTGGGAGGCCTCCTTGGGACAGTTTTGATAAACATTTCCTGTGGTATTTTCTCTTCCATTTTCTAACTAGGCACCTGATTTCCCGGTCCCAGTTTCAGTTTCTGTTTGGATAGTTATCATCACATTTCCTGTTGGCCCACACACAGAAGTGCACTTTTCCTCCAACCCAAAGTTCACACAAGTTCACATTGAATTAGTTTCTTATTTTAACAAATTTGATGCAGTACAGATACACACAAAAACACAAACATTCAAATGGTACCGTTCTGGTAAACACAAAATTAAAGGAAAATATGTGAAAAGTAAAGAGTACCTTAAACACTCCAATTAATTTGTGCTCTCTCTTGCCTAAAGGTGATACATCCAAGCCAGCACAAACATTAGTGTGTCACAATGGCAATGTTCAAACAATATCCACATCGAGACGTGCAAACAATTCCTCCCGCATTTCCAGCTTTCTGAGCTGTCAGAACAGACATTGTTTCCCAGTAACAACACTGAGCCACTGCCCATTCAGTCAAAACAGCATCCTGCAAAATTCTGTATGCTGCTGTTTGTCACTAAAAGACTAATCTTCGTCTCACTGCCCATATCTAAACAATACAATACAGTAAGCCAATAGGAAGGATTAAGTTGATAAAAGCAAATTAAGTTTTCACAGGAAGCCTGATATAAAATACTAATCCCCACTGCCCGTAAACAAACAATACATTGAATAAGTGATAGGAAGTGTTAATTAATAAGATAATTTGTTCAGCAAAGTCAGGATTGTCCTTTTTCACCCTTTACCGTTCTAGTCATGAGAATATGCCTTGGAAAAAAACTAAGCCCCAGGCAGACTAAATGGCCTGCCTGCCATAAAGTTGCTGTGAAGCAGCAATCAGAGGAGCTAATGGTCTTTTACTAGTCAGGCACAAAACAAACATCCAAATGGAAGTTCAAAGCCCAGCAGATCGGAACAGATGACTGTGTGGCACAGAAAGATTGAATTTGTACTATTTTCAGTGTTGATACTGTGTCTATATGGTTTCAAAGTGTAGTCTTTATTTTAGTTGTTTCACTGTACAGTTTTAAACTTAGTAACCCAAGCTTTTACACCAGTTTGTTACAGCAGTTTAACCAAAAGACGCACATTCTTTCACACAATTCAAGCATGCCTAAGAACATGAATTGTCCCTGATGTGTGGTAAAGACAGTATTTTTCCACCGGTTCTTTGCAGGTCCCCGCGTGTCGCCTCTGCCTGCTTAGGAATTTGAAGTCTTGGTTGGTTAGCAGATATAAAAAAGCAGTCGGAGGCACCATAGAGGTGTGGGAGGGACACGGGTTGGGTGTTGGTGCGGCCCACCTGTACAGGCGAGTTATGACATGGCTGTCTGCTCGTCAATGCTGCAGATTCCTGGCTGCTCCCCTCTAGAATAACAGATTAGTGATTGACGAATCATACAGGAATTAGATAGGGAGTTGAGACTCCTGTAGACATGACAGTACAGTAGCCCTCATGGTGGCTAAAAATGAGTGATAGTGGATTGTAGGAGTCACAAAGTAGATCAGAAGCAGTCTAAAAGACTGGACACACCATAATGAACGTTGGCCGTGCGTGGCCGTGCACAGTAGATCACCTGCTGGGTGTCGATGAATGGTGGTGATTCATCATGTGGAATCATCGGAAAATGAAAAGAAAATGAAGGCCCATGGTGTTCCTGTTGTGGCTTGTCCTTAAAGATTACTGTAATTGCCCCCGAAGGAATGAGTAGATAACATTCCCAATAAGTATGAGGTAACCGTTACTGTATTAGTATGACATGATACAGTCACTACGAGGCTTTAGCTAAAATTCAGAATTCAAACTCTAAGTGTTCGTTTCCTGTCTGTGTGATATACTGTCCTAGACCCTTGAATTGTGGGAATCCTTCTAAACTCTGTTCCCAGGGGTCTTTGTGGTTCTAGGTTATTCCCACTTCATTTCATACAGAAGCAGTCAGCCTGGGAGAGGAGAACAATATCAGTCTGATAAACAACTCCCCCAAAGCATTTCATTGGAATAGGCCTAAATCAATGCCAGGTAATCCCTCTGCATCAATTAGACAATCCAACTTTCTACTAAAGTACATGCATTCTGTAAAAACCCATGAAAAATCATATTCCCACATTCTGCTACATTCATCACAAGTCTGGCCAAAAATAAGAAGTGAAAGATTAGATTATACTATCGATCAACTTTGACCCTACTGACTCATGAACAACCCTGTTTCTTCGGCTGTCCCCATAGGAGAACCCTTTTCGGTTCCAGGTAGAACCCTTTTTGGTTCCAGCTAGAACAATTTTGGGTTCCATGTAGAACCCTCTGTGGAAAGAGTTTTGCATGAAAGCCAAAAGGATTCTACCTGGAACCAAAAAGTGTTCTTCAAAAGTGTTCTCCTATGTGGACAGCTGAAGAACCGTTTTAGGTTCTAGATAAAACCTCATGACTAAGAAGACACTTCTGATTCCACTAACTCTCTCCATCTGTCTCCCATCTGACTTTCTGGCCAGTCTAACTCACTAGGAAGTCATGCTATGGGAAATAAGTGGATTTAATTTCATACTGTGGGTCATGACTAAAAAGAACCTTCCAATTCCGATTCCGTCTCTCTCCTACAGTGGTAAAATAGGAAACCTATTTTACCACTGACTGAGGTTCTTAGACATTCTATCTCACTATGAAGTCATACTGTGTATTTTATTTAAAGGGAGTACGCGAGTGGAGAGCAGGTGGCCTGCTGCCCAGATACTAGTAAGACCAAGGGTACTGATGGTACTTTAACTGGCCAAAGTACTTTCAGCTTCTGCACAGATATCATCTCACAAATAACTGTGAAGGCGAGCAGGAAAATACTGAGTGCTTTTGTAATGGAAAGCTGATCCCTTTAGTCTGTCTAGTGTATGTTTATTGACCTTTTGAAGTTAAATATCTTAGCTGAATAATTGCAAGTACATGGTATGATTCCAATGGGCGATTACTGTATGAACATAAATGGTCAGACAGCAGTAGTAGGCCTACTGTAAATGAGTAAATGGTTCTTTCATAAGCTAATATACAAGTTACAGTCTACTTATTCTCTGCCCCACTGTAAAATCAACCACTCCTAACCAAACATAAGTGATTCATGCAGTGGCTAGCATTAGAAAACCACCTATTTTACAGATGGATAAACATTTCTGGAACAGCAAAGGAGAAAATGTGTTTTTCTCCCAAAAAATAACACATCTGTGGTTTGCTAATAGACCAAAAGTTGTTCCACAGTTTGGCTGAAAATATGTGAAGCAAGCTGCCTGAGTCTTGCTGTTACGTTCTCTGCCTTCTCCTTTCAGACTTTACATCATCCAACTGGAGTGCAAATATTTGCAAATGGCATACGTGTCTTTCCCTAAGGACCTAAATTATTTGAGAGTAATTTATGTCTTTAACAGGAAAAATAAACATTAGAGTTTGTATTTACTTATTCCCTGCCATGGACTTGGATTATCCGGGAAATAATGGACGCGGGAACACGAGATGTGGAATGCTGTTTGGTCTAGATGCAGACAAAATGGTAGGTTTCTTTTATGCAATCATGTGGCTGTCTAGACAATGACATCTGATATCTTGATGTAGCTTACTAGATTACTACAGGATATGAAGAACATGATTTAAAATTGAGAAATTGTTTCAACAACTGAATGGCCAAATGAGTCATTTCATCGGGTGGTGTAGGTGACAAATGCAGAAAGGGAAGAAAAACGATACGAACAATATACCGCTATTAAGCTTTCATCTGACAACAACACACATGGAAACTGTGCATCATCTCAACTTTTATAACATTGTTCAAGAGAAAAATTTGTGTTGTGATAAAAATCATGGCACCACCAGAACGATGAACAATGTCAAACAAGAGTCAAAGGGTGTGGAGAAAACATGCACTCCTACTCTATAGTCTCAATGATCATATTCACCGATTGGAAATTCACACAGACAGCCAAGCCCCTGCTTAAGCTGGCTGTTTGTTTATTGGTCGCGTACACAGATTTCAAATCAAATCAAATGTTATTTGTCACATACACATGGTTAGCAGATGTTAATACGAATGTAGCGAAGTGCTTGTGCTTCTAGTTCCGACCATGCAGTAGTATCTAACAAGTAATCTAACAATTTCACAACAACTACCTTATATACACAAGTGTAAAGGAATGAATAAGAATATGTACATATAAATATATGGATGAGCGATGGCCGAACGGCATAGGCAAGTAGGCGACTACTGTATATACATATGAGATGAGTAATGTAGGATATGTAAACATTATATAAAGTGGCATTGTTTAAAGTGGCTAGTGATACATTTATTACATTTAAAAAATATATATATATATTAAAGTGTCTAGAGATTTGAGTCAGTATGTTGGCAGCAGCCACTCAATGTTAGTGATGGCTGTTTAACAGTCTGATGGCCTTTAGATAGAAGCTGTTTTTCAGTCTCTCGGTCCCAGCTTTGATGCACCTGTACTGACCTCGCCTTCTGGATGATAGCTGGGTGAACAGGCAGTGGCTCGGGTGGTTGTTGTCCTTGATGATCTTTTTGGCCTTCCTGTAACATCCGTGGTGTAGGTGTAGGTAGTTTACCCCCGGTCATGCGTTGTGCAGACCTCAATACCCTCTGGAGAGCCTTACGGTTGTGGGCGGAGCGGTTGCCGTACCAGGCGGTGATATAGCCCGACAGGATGCTCTCAATTGTGCATCTGTAAAAGTTTGTGAGAGTTTTTGGTGACAAGCCAAATTTCTTCATCCTCCTGAGGTTGAAGAGGCGCTGCTGCGCCTTCCTCACCACGCTGTCTGTGTGGGTGGACAATTTCAGTTTGTCCGTGATGTGTACGCCGAGGAACTTAAAACTTTCACTTCTCCACTACTGTCCCTTCGATGTGGATAGGGGGGTGCTCCCTCTGCTGTTTCCTGAAGTCCACGATCATCTCCTTTGTTCTGTTGACATTGAGTGAGAGGTTATTTTCCTGACACCACACTCCGAGGGCCCTCACCTCCTCCATGTACGCCGTCTCGTCGTTGTTGGTAATCAAGCCTACCACTGTAGTGTCGTCAGCAAACTTGATGATTGAGGTGGAGGCGTGCTTGGCAACACAGTCATGGGTGAACAGGGAGTACAGGAGAGGGCTGAGAACGCACCCTTGTGAGGCCCCAGTGTTGAGGATCAGCGAGGTGGAGACGTTGTTTCCTACCCTCACCACCTGGGGCCGGCCCGTCAGGAAGTCCAGGACCCAGTTGCACAGGGCGGGGTCGAGACCTAGGGTCTCGAGCTTAACGACGAGCTTGGAGGGTACTGTGGTGTTAAATGCTGAGCTGTAGTCAATGAACAGCATTCTTACAAAGGTATTCCTCTTGTCCAGATAGGTTAGGGCAGTGTGATTGCGATTGCGTCGTCTGTGGACCTATTGGGACGGTAAGCAAATGGCTGAATTGCTGCAAAGAAACCACTACTAAAGGACACCAATAATAAGAAGAAACTTGCTTGGGACAAGAAACACGACCAATGGACATTAGACTGGTGGAAATCTGTCCTTTGGTCTGATGAGTCTAAATTTGAGTTTTTTGGTACTAATCGCTGTGTGAACTAGGTGAACAGATGATTTCCGCATGTGTGGTTCCCACTGTGAAGCATGGAGGAGGAGGTGTGATGGTGTGGGAGTATTTTGCTGGTGACACTTTTGGTGGATTATTTAGATTTCAAGGCACTCTTAACCAGCATGGCTACCCCAGCATTCTGCAGCAATACACCATCCCATCTCGTTTGCGCTTAGTGGGACTATTATTTGTTTTTCAACAGGACAATGATCCAACACACCTCCAGGCTTTGTAAGGGCTATTTTACCAATCACCCGATCTCAACCCAAATGAGATGGTTTGGGATGAGTTTGACTGCAGAGTGAAGAAAAAACAGCCAACAAGTGCTCAGTATATGTGGGAACTCCTTCAAGACTGTTGGAAAAAAATTCCAGGTGAAGCTGGTTGAGAGAATGCCGAAATTGTTCAGGGCAAAGGGTGGCTACTTTGAAGAATCTCTTTTTTTGTTTACTACATGTAGAAAATAGTATAAATAAAGAAAAACCCTGGAATGAGTAGGTGTGTCCAAACTTCTGACTGGTACATAATATGGACTTGGTCTTTTACCAAATAGGGCTATCTTCTGTATACCACCCCTAACTTGTCACAATACAACTGATTGTCTCAAACGCATTAAGAAGGAAAGAAATTCCACAAATAAACTTTTAACAAGGCACACCTGTTAAAATTGAAAGGCATTCCAAGTGACTACCTCATGTAGCTTGTTGAGAGAATGCTAAGAGTGTGCAAAGCTGTCATCAAGGCAAAGGGTGGCTACTTTGAAGAATCTGAAATATTAAATATTTTAGATTTTTTTGGTTGTTTTGTTTAGTTACTGCTGTATATGTATGTATACATCGGGCGGCGTTCGGCGGTCGACGTCACCGGCTTTCTAGCCATCGCCGCTCAGCTGTTGTTTTGTTTCCTTTGCTTTTGTCTTGTTCACCTCGCACCTGGTTTGTATTCCAGTGATTGAGGCATGTATTTATTTCCGGTGAATATGTCATGTCATTGTGTGGAATTAGTCATTGTTGATTGTGTGTGTAGCACAGGCTCTTTTTCTCCGGGTAACGGTTGTTAACCCGTATTTGTATTTTTGTGCGTAACTTGGACTGTGTTTATTGTCGTAGCGCTAGACACTTTATTTAGTGGCCTAGAATATATTGACACGTTGTTTGTGTTCTTTTTTTGTTGTTTGTGCCATTAAAGTGTGCGCCTTCACGACACGTTCCGCTCTCCTGCACCTGATTTCACCCAGTAGCGCACACCCTGACAATATATATATATATATATATATATATATATATATATATATATATATATGAACAGTATATGAATGGAAAAGGTGTGTACAGAGGTGGTAATAATAGGATATACTCTAGGCATGCTGTACATACTGTACAGCCTGATCAGGCTTAGTAGTTTCCCCAACCACGGTACGTGTGTGTGTTTGTGAACAGTAATGTTGTGTAAAAGAAACACACTCTGTAAGGGATGTCTGATTTACCTCAGCTGACCCCCTACTGCATTGTGACAAGACCACAGTCACACAGTAAATGATTCTGAATGCGTCTGTGGTTCACAACAGAATGTTTTACATCACATGGACTCATAGACTGGGGGAAGAAAACAACCACAAATCATGTTCTCCTACCACAAGAGCACAATACTCCGGGAAATTGGATGTTTAGTTAACTGTCCATAGATGCAAAGTAAGTACACAATGGTTTTAACTTAAGATACTAGTCTGATTGAAAGATTTTATAACAGTAGTGTATTTGAGTCTGAAATGCATTTACACATATAACAATCAACAGCATTAATTTGGTACAGTACCTACATTTTTAGAAAGCAATTCATCGATTTCTTTCAACATCATCTTTGCTAGATGTGCTTTAGTAGAGTTCTATTGCTCAGGTTTAATGGTTTAGGGATTATGCAGGATGGCTGTTGTTGTGAGTCATAAACACCATGTACAGTGTGTTAATTAACTGAACAGGACAGACTACCGCTACCGTATGATATTATTCAGTTCTGCACAGACTGTCTGCTCTTTAGGATGTCTAAAACATGATAAAACCAGTTATCTAACCACAAGCATGTGAGATATTTCATAAAAAAACGCCCACGTTTCAAACAGTCACCCCAACCAACCTATTCCTATTTTCTTTCTCTTTGAGATATGATACCCACTGGTTTTAAAAAGAAAAGGAGAGAAATGTAGAGATTACAGCACTGAAAGGAAATGTAGATAAAACTATAGCAAGATTATCCAACCAGGTTTATATGAGGAGATACTGTCTGTCTCACACACAGCCCCAAGGAAACTTTTCACAATTCCTCAGAGCTAAGGACGCACACTCTGTAGATGCATCCCTTTGCTCATCTGGGAAAACAAAAATGCACCATAGTTGGTTAGCTAAATGAAGCACAGCATTATTATCTATAGCTCTCTTAGGAAGACAAGAGGTTGAGAGTTCTGCAACAAGCTGTGAGTTCTGCAACCAGCTGTGAGGTGGTCACTTAGCTGAAGGGAAAAGATCTATAATCTTCTATATTTATTAAATGAGGTATCTTAGGGGCAGTTTCCCAGACACAAATCAGGCCTCGTCCCGACTATAAGGCGCTTTCAATGGAGAATCTCTATTGAGAATGATTTTTAATCCAGGACTAGGCTTAATCTGTGTCTGGGAAACCAGCCTTAAATGTTCCATAAATTGATATTCTTGTTACTAATATCACTAGATGTCTAAACAACTATGATGGAAATGCACACACAAGATTAGTTGAGATGTCATAGATACATGAGCAACTCTATAAAACACTTTGTCATTATAAACATAGTATGGTCTTTCATTGAGACTGACAGAAAGGTTTTTAATACACTCAGAGCATGACTAGTGGTATTTTCTTTCTTTATGCTGACAGTGGTAAGGCAAGGAATATTGATTAAATAATTGATGAACTGAAATAGTTTTCATTACTGTTCATATTTACCGTATACTACACAGAATTACAGTTATGGATCAATAATGACAAGCTTCCTGGAATTGCCAATTTAGATGGAAATCAACTGAGGATGGTATTAGATTCTATGGCCACTCATATCTGTCATATCTTTAATCTGAGTGTAGAGGAAGGTGTTGTCCTCAGGCCTGGAGGGAAGCCAAAGTCATTCCTCTACCCAAGAGGGGTAAAGTGGCCTTCACTGGTTCTAACAGCAGACCTATCAGCTTGTTGCCAGCTCTTAGCATACTGTTTTAAAAAATGGTGTTTGACCGAATACAATGCTATTTCTCAGCAAACAAATTGACAGTCTTTCAGCATGAAAGGCACTCAAAATGTACTGCACTGACACAAATTACTGATGATTGGTTGAAAGAAATTGATAAAACAAAGATTGTGGGAGCTGTACTGTTAGATTTTAGTGCAGCCTTTGATATTACTGATCATAATCTATTATTGAGAAAACATATGTTTTATAGCTTTTCAACTTTTGCCACATCATGGATTCAGAGCTACTGGATCTATCTAATAGAACTCAGAGGGTTGTCTTCAATGAAAACCTCTCTAATGTCAAACGGGTCGGGTGTGGTGTATCGCAGGGCAGCTTTCTAGGCCCTCTACTCTTTTCTATTTTTACCAATGATCTGCCACTGGCATTAAACAAAGCCTGTGTGTCCATGTATGCTAATGATTCAACCATATACTGTCATGACTTCGGTCTGATCTGCTGTGTTTTTGTCTTTTCTCTGTGTGTTGTTGTCTTTTGAGCACATGTGCTTTGTTTTGACAGTTCTGCTGCTATTGTAGCGTCTCTCCTCCCACTCGTTATCCTTAACTATCCTTGTTCACTTCACACCTGTTGTCAATTTATTCCTCATTATCTCCCCTATTTTAGATCCTTTTGTGTTCAGTCTTTTGTCAGACCATTGTGGTGTGTGAAGCCTTTCTCGTGACCTGGTTAGCCTTGCCCTGTCTTGCTCCTTCAAACCCTTCGTGTGCTTTTTGCTTTTTGTTCTACTTCTATTCTCCCCCTCTCGTCCTGCCAGGCCTGGTTTATTTTCGACTGTCTGCCCAGGCGTTGGATGTACTACCCCAGACCATCAGTGTGACTCGGACACTGCATCTGGTGATGCTGTATTTGGTTTCTTTTTGAGAAGTGCTCTCCTGACCCAGTGGATATTTTTTGGACTTTCTCTTTTTTTGGGTTCCTGTTATATTTTATCTTGAACCTTTTGAGAGCAAAATAAAACACTCTTTTACCTGCAACTGAATCCGTGACCCTCCCTGACAGAACGGTCTGACCATAAGATGGATTCAGCAGGTGCGGACCAAGTCAGAAACGCAGTGAGTCAACAGGGCATTCTTCTGGGACAGCATTCCAGCCAGTTAACTGCCACTTCACGGGAGGTTGAGTGCCTGACTGCCCAAGTAGCAGAGCTCAATCTCCAGATCCAGGGACTCCAGCAGGAAGCCTTGGCCAGCAGGTCAGCTGCGGTGTACGGCCATTCTCTACCTCATGCCGGGCCTGAACCCCATGCCAATAGTCCGCCACCCTACGATGGGGATCCCAATTCCTGCCGTGCGTTCCTGTCTCAGTGCTCCCTTGTTTTCGCTCTCCAGCCTCGACGTTATGTTACGGAGGAGTCCCAGGTGGCCTTTGTCATCACACTCCTGAAAGGAAAGGCCCGCGACTGGGCAACGGCCGTGTGGGATGCTCGTGCCCCATTCTGTGCCACATTCGAGGACTTCAGAGCAGAGATGATTAAGCTGTTTGACCACTCTGCTCAGGGTGATGAGGCGGCCTCTCAGCTGGTGCGGTTAAGTCAGGCCGGCCGTTCAGTTACGGAATACTCCATCCAGTTCAGAACTCTGGCGGCCACCTGTGACTGGAACGAGGCGGCATTACGTGCTAGGTTTCGGGAGGGGTTGGCTGACAACATCCAGGATGAGATTGTCACTCACGAGCTGCCTCACGACTTTGACACCCTTGTGGAACTGGCGCCAGTGGAGGGCGTCTTCAACGTCGACGCCAGAGGTGGACAGCTCGATCCTCCTGGGTGCTGGATGAAGGTGCCTCCAGTGCTGCTTCCACCTCCTCGTCTCCTTCAGCAGACCCTGAGCCCATGCAAGTGGGGCGTGTTCGTCTCAACCCTAAGGAGAAGCAGGATTGTTTGACTCAGGGCCTCTGCCTTTACTGCGGGAAGCCAGGACATCGGGCCATCCGGTGCCCTTTAAAAGTCGGAGCCCATCAGTAATCCGGGGAATCCTGGTGGGCGCTACTCCTGGTCTCGACTCCCCCATTCCACGTACCCTTTTAGATGTTTCTGTTCAATATCAAGAACCTGTTCACTCCTGTTCAGCCCTGATTGACTCGGGTGCTGAGGGCAACTTCTTGGATGTCTCTGTGGCTATGCTGTGGGGCATTCCTGCCATTCCTCTCCCTTCTCCTATCTCTGTCCGCTCCCTTAATGGTCTCCTCATCACTTCTATCACCCATTCCACTCCTTCTGTAAGTCTTCTTGTCTCCGGCAATCACCGTGAGGTGATTGAGCTGTACCTCATAGAATCCCCGAGTGCCCCCGTTGTTCTGGGGCATCCGTGGCTGGTGCGGCACAACCCTCACGTGGATTGGTCCGATAATTTTGTGTTTTCTTGGAGTCAGTCTTGTCTTGCGTCATGTTTGGGTTCTGCCTTGTCTCCTGGCTCTGTGTCTTCTGTTTTTCAGGTTGAGGAGGCCGATCTCGCCGGAGTCCCGGCGGAGTACAGCGATCTCTGTCAGGTCTTCAGTAAGTCCCGGGCCACATCCTTGCCTCCTCATCGACCGTATGATTGCGCCATCGATCTCCTCCCAGGCACTTCTCCACCCAAGGGTCGTCTGTTTTCCCTTTCTGGTCCTGAAAGAGAGGCCATGAACAAGTATATTCAGAAGTCCTTAAATGCCGGCCTCATCCGTTCCTCTTCCTCGCCTGCAGGGGCTAGGTTCTTCTTCGTTAAGAAGAAGGATGGCTCCCTGCGACCCTGCATTGACTACCGGGGTCTAAATGACATCACCATAAAGAACAGGTATCCTCTGCCTTTGATGTCATCAGCTTTTGAGTTGTTACAGTGAGCCAGGGTCTTTACCAAGCTAGACCTCCGTAATGCCTACCATTTGATCCGGATACGTGAGGGGGATGAGTGGAAGACCGCCTTCAACACCCCAACGGGACACTTTGAATACCGGGTCTTACCATTTGGGCTCACCAATGCCCCAGCTGTCTTCCAGGCCCTGGTGAACGATGTGTTGAGAGACATGGTAAACAGATTTGTCTTCGTGTACCTAGATGATATTCTCATCTTCTCTCCCTCCTTGCAGGAGCACACTCAACACGTCCATCAGGTGTTACAACGGCTGCTGGAGAATCAGCTTTACGTCAAGGCGGAGAAGTGCGTGTTCCATGCCAAGTCTGTTTCGTTCTTGGGGCATATCATTTCGACGGAGGGATCAAAGCCGATCCTGCTAAGGTAAGGGCCGTGGCAGTGGCCAATCCCTGAAACTTCGGAAGGCGTTGCAGCGGTTCCTGGGGTTCGCCAATTTCTATAGGCGATTCATCCGGAACTTTAGCCTGGTTGCTGCACCCTTAACAGCACTCACCTCTCCTAAGGTACCGTTCAGATGGAATTCTCAGGCTCAGGAGGCCTTTGATGCTCTTAAGTCCCGTTTCATCTCTGCTCCTGTTCTTTGTCTTCCAGATTCTGAACGGCAGTTCATTGTTGAGGTGGATGCTTCCGATGTCGGGGTAGGCGCGGTCCTATCCCAGCGGTTCCCCAGAGATGGGAAGGTGCACCCATGTGCCTTCTTCTCTCACCGTTTGAGCCCTGCTGAGCGAAATTATGACATAGGTAACAGGGAGCTGCTGGCAGTCAGGCTGGCTCTGGGTGAATGGCGTCACTGGTTGGAGGGAGCAGCGCAGCCATTCTTGGTCTGGACGGATCACAAGAATTTAGAATATGTCAGTTCGGCCAAGAGGTTAAATGCTCGCCAGGCATCTTCTTTGGGCGGTTTAACTTCTCTCTCTCGTATCGGCCTGGCTCCAAAAATGTTAAGCCTGACGCCCTCTCTCGTCTGTTCGATGCCGGCTGCGCTGCGTCCTTCGGTCCTTCGGTGGGGTCATGAGTCCAGAGTAGCCTGTCATCCGGGGGTTCGGAGGTCGCTGTCTGTCATCCGTCAGTGATTTTGGTGGCCATCCATGGCCCTAGATGTCAGGCAGTTTGTGTTGGCTTGCTCGGTATGCGCTCAAAATAAGACTTCTAACCGTCCTCCTGTTGGTCTGTTGCAGCCATTACCCATTCCCTCCCGACCTTGGTCACACCTGGCCCTTGATTTTGTCACTGGTCTTCCCCCATCGGGAGGTAACACCGTGATTCTGACAGTGGTGGACCGCTTCTCCAAGGCGGCCCATTATATCCCCTTACCCAAGCTCCCCCCCCCCTCCTCGTCTAGTGGATGGTACTCCAGTGTACACTGTGAGAAAGCTTTTGGACGTTAGACGCCGTGGTCGGGGTTTCCAGTATTTGGTGGACTGGGAGGGTTACGGTCCTGAGGAGAGGAGTTGGATTCCGGCCCGGGATATTCTGGACCAGACTCTGATCGAGGACTTTCGTCGGCGACGAGGTGAGCCCCTTCCGGTTGCGCCAGGTGGCGCTTCTGGGAGGGGGTACTGTCATGACTTCAGTCTGACAGTTTTTGTCTTTTCTCTGTGTGTTGTTGTCTTTTGAGCACATGTGCTTTGTTTTGACAGCTCTGCTGCTATTGTGGCGTCTCTCCTCCCACTTGTTATCCTTAACTATCCTTGTTCACTTCACACCTGTTGTCAATTTATTCCTCATTATCTCCCCTATTTTAGATCCTTTTGTGTTCAGTCTTTTGTCAGACCGTTGTGGTGTGTGAAGCCTTTCTCGTGACCTGGTTAGCCTTGCCCTGTCTTGCTCCTTCAAACCCTTTGTGTGCTTTTTGCTTTTTTGCTTTTTGTTCTACTTCTATTCTCCCCCTCTCGTCCTGCCAGGCCTGGTTTATTTTCGACTGTCTGTCCAGGCGTTCTTTCCTGTTGGGACTTGGATGTACTACCCCAGACCATCAGTGTGACTCGGACACTGCATCTGGTGATGCTGTATTTGGTTTCTTTTTGAGAAGTGCTCTCCTGACCCAGTGGATATTTTTTGGACTTTCTCTTTTTTTGGGTTCCTGTTATATTTTATCTTGAACCTTTTGAGAGCAAAATAAAACACTCTTTTACCTGCAACTGAATCCGTGACCCTCCCTGACATATACATGTACCACAGCTAATGAAGTCACTGAAACCCTTAATAATGAGTTGCATTCTGTTTTGGAATGGGTAGCCAGTAATAACCTGGTTCTGAACATCTTTAAAACTAGAAGCATTGTATTTGGTACAAATCCTTCCATAAGAGCCAGACCTCAGCGTAATCTGGTAATAAATGGTGTGGCTGTTGAACAAGTTGAGGAGAATAAATTACTTGGTGTTACCTTAGATTGTAAACTGTCATGGTCAAACAGATTCAATGGTTGTAAAGATGGGGTTGTAAAGATGGGGAGAGCTCTATCCGTAATAAATAGATGCTCTGCAATTTTGACACCATACTGCAGTGTGCAGACTCTATTTTTGTCTTATCTTGAGTTTTGCCCAGTCATGTGGTCAAGTGCTGCAAAGAAAGACCTAGTTAAGCTGCAGCTGGCCCGGAACAGAGCAGCACATCTTGCTCTTCATTGTAATCAGAGGGCTGATATAGATACTATGAATGCCAGTCTGTCTTTTTTAAATAAACATTCGTTGTTGAATTAATTGTGTTGAAAATTCCAAATTGTTTGCAGAGTCAACTTACACACAGCTCTGATAACACACACTTACCCCACCACACATGACACCAGAGGTCTTTTGACAGTCCCCAAATACAGAACAATTTCAAGAAAGGGTACAGTATTATATAGAGACATTATTGCATGGAACTCTCTTCCATCTCTTATTGCTCAAATTAACTGCAAACCTGGTTTAAAAAAGCATATAAAGCAACACCTCACGGCACAACGCCTCTCCCCTATTTGACCTAGATAGTTTGTGTATGTATTGATATGTAGGCTATGTATGCAGTTTTTAAATGTATGTCCTTGTCTATGAATGTTCTGTATTATGTCATGTTTCATGTGTTGTGAGGACCCCAGGAAGAGTAGCTGCTGCTTTCGCAACAGCTAATGGGGATCCTAATAAAATACCAATACCTAACAACATTCCTTTACTAGGAGTATGGGTCAACAGTACCATCCACCACTCTCTGGAGCCAAGTTATCCCCCGTTATTCTTAGTATACTAACCAGTGACTGTGGTTAGTAAACATTCTGTTAACCCTGATGGCAATTACAAACAGATAAACAATGCTCGGGGATAGAATTACCCCAACATACAGGCCCCTTCCTGAATTAGTCCCCTTTTAGACTTCCTGTAATTCTAAAATTCTAAAACACATAGCTCTCATAGCAGAGTGCTACTACTGTGTCTACAACTGTTGACCATTGGCTTAACTTTCTAACCATATGTTTAATAAAGGAGAGATCCGAGAATTAGTTTAAGAGGCAGAACACACCATCCATCTAGGTCTGCCTCAGAGGTTTCTTCTCAACACTACTTTGGAGGTTTGGAAAATAACCAGATAAGGAAACGCTCTCCAGACACTTAGATCATGGTCTTGACTTTCTCACAGTTTTCTCTCACATTTAATCTAAATATTTTACTGAAATATACTTAAGGAGGCTCATAGTGGGTGAATGGTGAATCCATGGACTTCGGGTAAACATGCAAAGAATTGGTCAGCCAGTAGCAATGCATGGACCAGGGTATCATTAAACTTAGACCACAGATATACCACCATGAAGTAGTTCAGTGGTTATCATCATTACCTAGTTCTTACTTTGAGTAGACTTACAACTTGCTGAAAATCTTCAAATTCGAATCAAATTCAAACTTCCAGTGAGTGAACGCGCTGTATGGGTTTGGTGCATTGTGTGCTCATGCAACAGAACGACACGTGATGTACAGTACAGTACAGGCTCATACCTCTGTCATCTATCATCAGCTCAAGTACTTGTGAAGAAGTTACTGTCTCGTCCCAAATGGCACCATATTCCACATATAGTGTACTACTTTTGACCAGGACCTATAGGCCTATATAGGGAATAGGGAGCCATCTGGGACGCATACAATGTCTTTATCAGCTGAGAGGAGTCTGGTTTGGGGGGGATCCAGATTATCTGTAGTGTTGCTTGGCTTTGGCCCTGCTCTGCATGCATTCCACAACCACTCTGCCCAGCAGATCTTAGAGAGATTGGCACAAATTAAAACAAGGATCTACAAGACCAGGCTTGACCAGTATACAGCGCTTTACACAAGCATTCCGGGAACTCTGAAAGCTGTTTTAATTAGATGGTTGTTGTTATACCGAATTGCTGTACTTCATGCTTGGTTTTAAAGAGACGGAACAGAAACCAAAGTAAGGCAGTCAGACGGAGTCAGTATAAACCATTTGCAAAAAGAAACAGACTGACTACTGTTGTAGGGCACTGTAAAAAAACTAACATTTTATTTTGCCTCTATCACCATCTTTCTTGGCTGTTTTCTTTGTTAGTGTTAGTGTTCACTGCCGGAAGTCTCAGAGACTTCCGGCAGTGAGGTTTTTACAGTAAAAACATGACATATAAACTGTGCCTCCTCTGTCTGACTTTGGTATGTTGTATTGTCATATCCAAATTTGTGTAGTATTTATTAGGATCTCCTTTAGCTGCTGCCAAAAGCTGCACTTTCGATCCACGATATGGCACAGGGTGAAAACACATTTTAGGCAGCAGACTATGTTTGATAATGTAAAAAACTGCACTGAAGTCTGACAAAACAGTTCCCACAATTTCTTTCACGCAATCATCCGTAATTTGTGTTAATGCCGTACATGTTGAGTGCCCTTCCCTTAAAGCAAGCTGAAAGTCAGTTGGTAATTTGTTTACTGTGAAATAGCATTGCATTTGCTCAAATTCAATTTTTTCTAAAATGTTACTAAGGGTCGGTAGCAGGCTGATTGGTTGGCTGTTTGAACTAGTAAAAGGTGCTTTGCTATTCATGGGAAATTGTATGACTTTTTCTTCCCTCCAGGCCTGAGGGCACGCACACATTCCTGCAGGCTTAGTTTTAAGAGATGGCAAATAGGAGTGGCAATGTAGTCCGCTACCATCCTCAATGGTTTTCCATCCAAATTGTCGTGCCAGATGGTTTGTCATTATTGATCGACCACAAGAATTCTTTCACCTCTTCCAAACTCACTTTACGGAATTCAAAGTTACAATGCTTGTCTTTCATAATTGAATCAGTTATGCATGGGTATGAAGGTTCAGCATTTGTTATTGTCATGTCCTGCCTAAGTTGACTAATCTTGGCAATGAAAAAGTCATTCAATAAGTTGGCAATATCAATGGGTTTAGTGATGAATTTTACTTGCCTAGCTAAATAAATAAATTATGAGCCATCTGATTCAATGAAGAATGTGGCTGAGTTTGCCTTTTTGCCCAAAATGTCATTTATGGTGCTGTGTGCTGTATCTTTTGTGTCTGAAACCATATGAGCTCACACTCCATTATCTCTATATTGATACTCAGAGTCTCTGACTGGAACACTCTGTGTTGAGAGGCCCCTACTTTCCTTTCATCGTCACTGCAGTGTGGCCTCCTTTCATGGATATGTGAATCTCTGGTGGAGTTGAAGGAGAGACCCCTCCTTACCTCAATGACTCACCCAGGAAACAATGCCACCTCCCAGCGCCGAGGTGGGTGTGTCGGGCTGGTGTCACTGAATGCAGGACGGATGAGTTTCCTTCCCGTTGGGACAGGTCTGCCTTACTGTACATTTTATGATTTGTAAATATTTAGTACATGTTAGTGCATTTGTTTCCCTGTATTGTAACATGGACACATTTGTTTATTAAGATAACGTCATGACAGACACTCACCGTTGCACTAGATCACTCATACTGTCATGGGCATGGCATTATCCAAGTATAGGCCTATTCTAGAAGATTAGACTGCACTCAATCAGTGACGGATTTAATAATCAATTGGATCAGCTAGAAAACAGATTAAGACAAAATAATATGAGAATATTGTCCTTAGCAGAGAACGAGGAAAAAGGGGACCTTTCCAGCTACGTGATCAAGCTGATATCGGAAGAGCTTGCCGTGGATGTGTCGACGGAGGATCTGGCGTGGATGTGTCAACGGAGGATCTGGCGTGGATGTGTCGACGGAGGATCTGGTGTGGATGTGTCGACGGAGGATCTGGCGTGGATGTGTTGACAGAGGATCTGGCGTGGATGTGTCGACGTTGCCCAGGTGGCTCTTCATCAGTTGCCCAGGTGGCTCTTTTCAGACGATGTGTTGATGGAGGATCTGGCGTGGATGTGTCGACAGAGGATCTGGCGTGGATGTGTCGACAGAGGATCTGGCGTGGATGTGTCGACGGAGGATCTGGCGTGAAGCAGAAGAATGCTAAATACCCTTGCATTGTGAATCTTTAAGGTATGGAACTATCAGACCAAAGTCAACATTCTGAGGGCAAAGGAGGGAAGGGAGATCAAGACAATATAAAAGAGGAAATATAGAATGTAAGTCAAGAATTGTCAATAATTGTTCTATGGATGGGAGTCTGTGTATGTGTGGGTATGTGTCTGTGCATATACGTGTGGGAGAGGGAGGGAGGGTGAATGTGGATGTGTGTGGGAAGGCAGGAGAGAATGGGTGTGCAGAGACGTGGGGGGGTATGTTGTAAGTTAATGAATGAGAATGGATGAGTGGATGGATGTATACAGGGTGTAGAGGTGAATGAGAAGAGGGGAGGGGGAATACAGAGGTTGGGATAAACTTGGCCTGGGTGGGTAAGGGAGGGCAAGGAGGGGAGAATGGAGAGGGGCTATATCCGGGGGATTGGGATGGGGTGACTGGGAGGGCATCAGACACTTTTCTGAGGTATATTAAGAGAGGAGCTAAAAAGCCCTTAAAGCCCTAAAAAGACATAGCGCCTCAAGTACTTTGCTTTATGTTTTTATTATGTGTTTTTTGTTAAATGTCTGCTCAGCCTACATCCCCACACGCTCTATATATACAATTTTATACAATATATATGTATTTATACTATGATCCTCCCAATCTGTGGAATGCCCATCTGCTCATTTTATGTAATGTCTACTAAAAAGTTTTACTTGGTTCTTCAATGATAAACGGAACAGAAAAGGTTAACTAAAGACCAGCTAAATGCAGCTTCTCACATGGAATGTCCATGGGTTCCATGATGGGGAAAAAAGCATATGGTTCTTGAACACATAAAGAGATTGTCAGCATATATTTTTTTGTTGTTGTTGCATCATGTTGCATGAGTTACATTTAAAAAATGAGAAATTGAACATTTAAAGAGGAGCTGGGTTGGAGAGGCCTTTGCTGCCACCTACTGTAGAAACAACAGAGATGTAGGAATCCTGATAAATAAGAATACACAATTTTACCTAATATCCCAGCATATGGACCAGGAAGGCAATTTTCTAATGTTGAATTGTACCTTACATGGGGAAAAATACACAATGATTTAATTGTACATCCCACCATGGGGGAAATCTGGTGTTTTTAGATATAACTAATTTTAGATAGAATTTACTCAACAAAAATATGAATGCTACAATTTCAATGAATTACAGTTCATATAAGGCAATCAGTCAATTTAAATAAATTAATTAGGTCCTGATCTATGAATTTTACATGACTGGGCTGCAATGGCTGCAATGGCCCACCCACTTGGGAGCCAGGCCCGCCCACTGGTGAGCCAGGCCCAGCCATTCAGAATGACTTTTTCCCAACAAAAGGGATTTATTACAGACAGAAATTCTCCTCAGTTTCATCAGTTGCCCAGGTGCCTCTTCTCAGACGATGCCGCAGCTGAAGAAGCCATATGTGGAGGTCCTGGGCTGGCATGGTTACACGTGGTCTGCAGTTGTGAGGCCATTTGGACGTAGTGCCAAATTCTCTAAAACAGTTCTGGCAACAGCTCTGGTGGACATTCCTGCTGTTAGCATGTAAACTGCACGCTCCCTCAAAACTTGAGACATCTGTGGCATTGTGTTGTGTGACAAAACTGCACACTTGGCGCAGGAGAAGAAGGCAGATGTTTTACGTGTTCCCAAATGATTGTGTTTTTTGTTTGTTTATTTGCGTTGTTTGTAACTTATTTTTTGTACTTATTTTGTACATAATGTTGCCGCTACCATCTCTTATGACCGAAAATAACTTCTGGACATCAGGACTGCGAATACTCACCACGGACTGTCAGAATCCTCTTTTTCCTTTAATGAGTCTGACGAGCCCGACGCGAACGATATACTGCTTTCTCGGGAACATGCCCAGATTCCCGTGATGAGGAGGCGGAGAAAAAGGGGCCGGAGGGCAGGCTGCCTTCTGAGAATTTGTAGCCGATCAAACAAACCCCCACTTCCTTCCATTCTGCTAGCAAATGTGCAAAATAAAGTAGATGACCTACGTGGGAGATTAAACTATCAACGGAACATTTAAAACTGTAATATATTATGCTGCACGGAGTCGTGGCTGAACGACGACACTATCAACATACAGCTGGCTGTGTCTGGTAAGACAAACTATGTATTTTTGTAAATAACAGCTGGTGCACGATATCTAAGGAAGTCTCGAGCAAATTGCTCGCCTGAGGTAGAGTATCTCATAATAAGCTGTAGACCACACTAACTACCTAGAGAGTTTTCATCTGTATTTGTCGTAACTGTTTACATACCACCACAGTCAGAGGCTGGCACTAAGACAGCATTGAATGAGCTGTATTCCGCGGCGGCGCTCCTAGTAGCCGGGACTTTAATGCAGGGAAACCTAAATACGTTTTACCAAATATCTATCAGCATGTTAAATGTGCAACCAGAGGGAAAGAAACTCTGGACCACCTTTACTCCATACACAGAGACGCATACAAAGCTCCGCCTTGCCCTCCATTTGGCAAATCTGACCATAATTCTATCCTCCTGATTCCTGCTTACGAGCAAAAATTCAAGCAAGAAGCACCAGTGACTAGATCAATACAAAAGTGGTCAGATGAAGCAGGAGTAGCCAGCATGGACTGGAATATGTTCCTGGATTCCTCCGATGGCATTGAGGAGTACACCACATCAGTCATTGGCTTCATCAATAAGTGCATCGATGACGTCGTCCCCACAGAGACCGTACGTACCCCAACCAGAAGCCATGGATTACAGGCAACATTCTCACTGAGCTAAAGGCTAGAGCTGCTGCTTTCAAGGAGCGGGACTTTAACCCGGAAGCTTCTAAGAAATCCTGCTATGCCCTCTGACAAACCATAAAACAGGCAAAGCGTCAATACAGAACTAAGATTGAATCGTACTACACCGGCTCTGACACTCGTCGGATGTGGCAGGCCTTGCAAACCATTTCAGACTACAAAGGGAAGCACAGCCGAGAGCTGCCCAGTGACACGAGTCTATCAGAGCTAAACTACTTCTATGCTCGCTTTGAGGCAAATAACACTGAAACATGCATGAGAGAACCAGCTGTACATTGAAGACTGTGTGATCACGCTCTCCGCAGCCAATGTGAGTAAGATCTTTAAACAGGTCAACATTCACAAGGACACAGGGCCAGATGGATTACCAGGACGTGTACTGTGAGCATGTGCTGACCAATTGGCAAGTGTCTTCACTGACATTTTCAACCTCTCCCTTTCCGAGTCTGTAATACCAACATGTTTTAAGCAGACCACCATACAAGAACACTAAAGTAATCTCCCTAAATGACTACCGACCCGTAGCACTCACATCTGTAGCCATGAAGTGCTTTGAAAGGCTGGTCATGGCTCACATCAACACCGTTATCTCAGAAATCCTAGACCCATTCCAATTTGAATACCACCCTGACAGAACCACAGATGATGCAATCTCTATTGCACTCCACACTGCCCTTTCCCACCTGGACAAAAGGAACACCTATGTGAGATTGCTATTCATTGACTACAGCTCAGCATTCAACACCATAGTGCCCTCAAAGCTCATCAATAAGCTAAGGACCCTGGGACTTAACACCTCCCTCTGCAACTGGATCCTGGACTTCCTGGTGGGCCGCCCCCAGGTGGTAAGAGTAGGTAACAACACATCTGCCACGCTGATCCTCAACCCAGGGGCCCCCAGGAGTGCGTGCTCAGTCCCCTCCTGTACTCCCTGTTCACTCATGACTGCACGACCAGGCACGACTCCAACACTATCATTACGTTTGCCGATGACACAACAGTGGTAGGCCTGATCACCGACAACGACGAGACAGCCTATAGGGAGGAGGTCAGAGACCTGGCCGTGTTTGTGCCAGGACAACAACCTCTCCCTCAACGTGATCAAAACAAAGGAGATGATTGTGGACAACAGGAAAAAGAGGACCTAGCACGCCCCCATTCTCATCGACTGGGCTGCAGTGGAGCAGGTTGAGAGCTTCAAGTTCCTTGGTGTCCACATCACCAACAAACTAACATGGTCCAAGCACACCAAGACAGTCGTGAAGAGGGCACGACAAT
Organism: Brachymystax lenok tsinlingensis; assembly: GCA_030435695.1. Classification (NCBI taxonomy): domain Eukaryota; kingdom Metazoa; phylum Chordata; class Actinopteri; order Salmoniformes; family Salmonidae; genus Brachymystax; species Brachymystax lenok. The sequence goes on from CM059782.1 coordinate 21,716,657, forward strand.
ACCTATTCCCCCTCAGGAGACTGAAAAGATTTGGCATGGGTCTTCAGATCCTCAAAAGGTTCTACAGCTGCACCATCGAGAGCATCCTGACTGGTTGCATCACCGCCTGGTATGGCAACTGCTCGGCCTCCGACCGCAAGGCACTACAGAGAGTACATCACTGGGGCTAAGCTTCCTGCCATCCAGGACTATACCAGGCGGTGTCAGAGGAAGGCCCTAAAAATTGTCAAAGACACCAGCCACCCTAGTAATAGACTGTTCTCTCTGCTACCGCACGGCAAGCGGTACCAGAGCGCCAAGTCTAGGTCAAAGAGGTTTCTAAACAGCTTCTACCCCCAAGCCATAAGACTCCTGAACACCTAATCAAATGGCTACCCAGACTACTTGCATTGCCCTCCCCCCTCCCCCTCCCCCTCTATTACACCGCTGAAACTCTTTTTTTATTTTTTTTTATTGGTCCTGGTCTTGTATATTGGGTCCTGTATATTGGTCCTGTAAATTGGGTCCTGTATATTGGGTCCTGGTCCTGTATATTGGGTCTTGTATATTGGGTCCTGTATATTGGTCCTGTAAATTGGGTCCTGTATATTGGGTCCTGTATATTGGTCCTGTAAATTGGGTCCTGTATATTGGGTCCTGTATATTGGGTCCTGTTTATAGGGTCCTGGTCCTGTATATTGGGTCCTGTATATTGGGTCCTGTATATTGGTCCTGTATATTGGGTCCTGTATATTGGTCCTGTATATTGGATTCTGTATATTGGGACCTGTATATTGGGCCCAGGTCCTGTATATTGGGTCCTGGTCCTGTATATTGGGTCCTGTATATTGGGTCCTGTATATTGGTCCTGTATATTGGGTCCTGTATATTGGTCCTGTATATTGGGTCCTGTATATTGGTCCTGTAAATTGGGTCCTGTATATTGGGTCCTGGTCCTGTATATTGGGTCCTGTATATTGGGTCCTGTATATTGGTCCTGTAAATTGGGTCCTGTATATTGGGTCCTGTATATTGGTCCTGTAAATTGGGTCCTGTATATTGGGTCCTGTATATTGGGTCCTGTTTATAGGGTCCTGGTACTGTATATTGGGTCCTGTATATTGGTCCTGTATATTGGGTCCTGTATATTGGTCCTGTATATTGGATTCTGTATATTGGGACCTGTATATTGGGCCCAGGTCCTGTATATTGGGTCCTGGTCCTGTATATTGGGTCCTGTATATTGGGTCCTGTATATTGGTCCTGTATATTGGGTCCTGTATATTGGGTCCTGTATATTGGTCCTGTATATTGGGTCCTGTATATTGGTCCTGTATATTGGGTCCTGTATATTGGTCCTGTATATTGGTTCTGTATTTTGGGTCCTGTGTATTGGTCCTGGTCCTGTATATTGGGTCATGTAAATTGGGTCCTGTATATTGGGCCTGTATATTGGGTCCTGTATATTGGGTCCTGTATATTGGGTCCTGGTCCTGTATATTGGTTCCTGTATATTGGGTCCTGTATATTGGGTCCTGTTTATTGGGTCCTGTATATTAGTCCTGGTCCTGTATATTGTGTCATGTATATTGGTCCTGTATATTGGGTCCTGTATATTGTGTCCTGTATATTGGTCCTGTATATTGGGTCCTGTATATTGGTCCTAGTCCTGTATATTGGGTCTTGTATATTGGTCCTGTATATTGTGTCCTGTATATTGGTCCTGTATATTGGGTCCTGTGTATTGGTCCTGTATATTGGGTCCTGTTAATTGGGTCCTGTAAATTGGTCCTGTATATTGGGTCCTGTATATTGGGCCCTGTATATTGGTCCTGGTCCTGTATATTGGGTCCTGTATATTGGTCCTGTATATTGGGTCCTGTATATTGTGTCCTGTATATTGTGTCCTGTATATTGTGTCCTGTATATTGGTCCTGTATATTGGGTCCTGTATATTGGGTCCTGTACATTGGTCCTGGTCCTGTATATTGGGTCCTGTTTATTGGTCCTGTATATTGTGTCCTGTATATTGTGTCCTGTATATTGGGTCATGTATATTGTGTCCTGTATATTGGTCCTGTATATTGGGTCCTGTATATTGGGTCCTGTGTATTGGTCCTGTATCTTGGGTCCTGTATTTTGGGTCCTGTATGTTGGGTCCTGGTCCTGTATATTGGGTCCTGTATATTGGTCCTGTATATTGGGTCCTGTATATTGGGTCATCTATATTGTGTCCTGTATATTGGTCCTGTACATTGGGACCTGTATATTGGGTCCTGTATATTGGTCCTGGTCCTGTATATTGGGTCCTGTACATTGGTCCTGTATATTGGGTCCTGTACATTGGTCCTGTATATTGGGTCCTGTATATTGGGTCCTGTATATTGGTCCTGTATATTGGTCCTGTATATTGGGTCCTGTATATTGGGTCCTGTAAGTTGGGTCCTGGTCCTGTATATTGGGTCCTGTATATTGGTTCCTGTATATTGGGTCCTGTATATTGGTCCTGTATATTGGGTCCTGTATATTGGTCCTGTATATTGGGTCCTGTATATTAGGTCCTGTATATTGGGTCCTGGTCCTGTATATTGGGTCCTGTATATTGCGTCCTGGTCCTGTTTATTGGTTCCTGTATATTGAGTCCTGCATATTGGGTCCTGGTCCTGTATATTGGGTCCGCTGCTACTCTCTGTTGTTATCTTACAGTTGAAGTCGGAGGTTTACATACACTTACGTTGGAGTCATTAAAACTAGTTTTTCAACCACTCCACAGATTTCTTGTTAAGTTGGTTAGGACATCTAGTTTGTGCATGACACAAGTAATTTTTACAACAATTGTTTACAGACAGATTATTTAACTTATAATTCACTGTATCACAATTCCAGTGGGTCAGAAGTTTACATGCCTTTGAACAGCTTGGAAAATTCCAGAAATTGATGATATGGCTTTAGAAGCTTCTGATATGCTAATTGACATCATTTGAGTCAATTGGAGGTGTACCTGTGGATGTATTCACGGCCTACCTTCAAACTCAGTGCCTCTTTGCTTGACATCATGGGAAAATCAAAAGAAATCAGTCAAGACCTAAAAAAAAAATTATAGAATGTATTATACAAGAGAAAAATTCACAAATTCTACAGCACAATGGCAGAGTCATGTCTCAAGTGTAAAACAAATAATGATTCAATAGTCCATGCTTTCTTGGAATGCTATAAAGTCCGGAAGTTGAGGGTGGAGCTAGAAAGTTGGCTGTCAGAAGTATTACAATGTACACTTACTTTTAATCCGTCTGTCTGTATATTTCAAAACATGGCATATGGGGGTGTAGTGAGATATCCAATGGACTGGACGATTCTCTAATCATCACTCATCTTGAAAAAAAGTATACTAAACACTTGGAGGTCAATCAATCTGTCATCATTAACACAATGGAAAAATGTAATAATTTATTATTGAAATATTGAAAAAGCATGGGCGACCGAGAAAAACTAATTGGTACAATTTAAATCCAAGTGGAAAACAATAATGTAGGCACTAGGGGTGGGGGTGTGAGCTGTAGTCGTTGTTTGTGTGTGTCTGTAAGTTGTTGTTCGTATGTAAACTCAGCAAAAAAAAGAAACGTCCCTTTTTCAGGACCCTGTCTTTCAAAGATAATTTGTAAAAATCTAAATATCTTCACAGATCTTCATTGTAAAGGGTTTAAACACTGTTTCCCATGCTTGTTCAATGAAACATAAACAATTAATGAACACCTGTGGAACGGTCGTTAAGACACTAACAGCTTAGAGACGGTAGGAAATTAAGGTCACAGTTATGAAAACTTAGGACACTAAAGAGGCCTTTCTACTAACTCTGAAAAACACCAAAAGAAAGATGCCCAGGGTCCCAGCTCCTCTGTGTGAACGTGCCTTAGGCATGAGGCAAGGAGGCATGAGGACTGCAGATGTGGCCGGGGCAATAAATTGCAATGTCCGTACTGTGAGACGCCTAAGACAGCGCTATAGGGAGACAGGACGGACAGCTGATTGTCCTCGCTGTGGCAGACCACGTGTAACATCACCTGCACAGGATCAGTACATCACACCTGCGGGACAGGTACAGGATGGCAACAACAACTGCCCGAGTTACACCAGGAATGCACAATCCCTCCAACAGTGCTCAGACTGTCCTCAATAGGCTGAGAGAGGCTGGACTGAGGGCTTGTAGGCCTGCTGTAAGGCAGATCCTCACCACACATCACCGGCAACAACGTCGCCTATGGGCACAAACCCACCGTCAGGACTGGCAAAAAGTGCTCTTCACTGACGAGTCGCGGTTTTGTCTCACCGGGGGTGATGTTCAGATTTGCGTTTATCGTCGCAGGAATGATCGTTACACCGAGGCCTGTACTCTGGATTGATTTGGAGGTGGAGGGTCCGTCATGTTCTGGGGCGGTGTGTCACAGCATCATCGGACTGAGCTTATTGTCATTGCAGGCAATCTTAATGCAGCTGGTGGCCACACCAGATACTGACTGTTACTTTTGATTTTGACCGCCTCCCTTTGTTCAGGGACACATTATTCAATTTCTGTTAGTCACATGTCTGTGGAACTTGGTCAGTTTATGTCTCAGTTGTTGATAAACGCAGTTGACAGTGAGAGGACGTTTCTTTTTTTTCTGAGTTTATATGTTTTGTTTTTGGAGTGTAAAAAATTTATATATATAATATATATTTTAAAAAATCAACCAGATTCTAAACCTCCCAGTATATGAATCACAATCACACATTTATGACTCCAATTGTTTATATGATAATATGTTTTTATGATATAAATATACTATTTATGATATAACCTAATTGTGTAGTCGAGCCATGCATGTCACATATTACAGTTAGTTAGATAGTCAGTCAGTCCCATAAAGTTGAGTACACGGCATGCCACAGGGTTGTGCAAACTCTGCCAGGTCTTTAGAACAATGAGGTCTTTGTCACTGTAGTGAGTGAGACTATTGCACCTCCCAAGGCCACTGGCAGGTATCTGGCGTATCCAGCCTGGTCCCAGATCTGTTTGTTCTGTCTTGCCAATTCCTATGACAATGACCATAACAGTTGGCAAAACAACACAAACAGATCTGGGACCAGACTATGGTACCTCCACTCTGCTCAGGAACCGGTTAAACTCCATGGCTGGGCTGTCATGCAGTTGATTGGACAATTGAGCAACTTGATGTGATGACTGCTCCAGAGACACAGTTATTGTTTTAAGTTCAAAGTTGGTTTGGGCATTATTCACATAGAACAACCTCATATATGTAATGCGCAACTAAAGCCAACAAACAACTTATCTGATATAAAACGGCCTATGTGGCATCATTATTAGTCAGAAACATTTATTGTACTGTCAAAATGGACTACAAAGTGTAAATAGGATAATTTTTGTAATAAAGTTAGTCTTGTTCAAAACCGAGTTTTGTAATTGAGTTTGTCATGACTTATTTGAGGGTTGGGTTTTGACTTCGACATGCTCACTTGCAGACTGAAACAGGATACACACTGCGGTGATTGCTCTCTATCCAATCTTACAGCAGAACACAGACAGTGAGACAGATCTTGAAATCAGCAAAGCGGATCTGACTTTGTTTTCGTAAGACACATTTTATAACTTGAGAAATACTCCTCCAAACACCTTAACTAGATGTAAAGTTTTACGACTAAAACCTCCTCCGCAAAAACGTCAAAATTAATAACAGATTTCTTGAGTTATCTTAGATTAATTCTGACTATTTTGAGAAAGTAATTCTGGCTTTGTTTCTATGGTGTCTCATGGGGGACAAACGTCAGTAAATGCCACATCGAACCACACCCCAAGACTGAAATCTTGTTTTTCTTAATGAGCAACAGAGAAACACATTCAGAATCATTGCGTTCAGTTGCTTTTTAGGAATAGGGTTGAGAATGTAGGGACAGACATGGATGAGAGGTTGTCACACTGCTGACATAAAAGTTGATAGTGCCCTGAAAGGCCTGGAAACTGCAGAGGGGCACTCAGCGTGGTTTATAGACTCATTTTAGAAGAGATGTGGATCATAAAACATGGTGTGCTTGTATGAAACAGAAATGGGATGTCTATGGAATTCAATGCAAAGATCACAGACTTGAATTCTAGGACAAACAGTTTGATCACAGAGAGCTTGTAAAAATGTTCTACTTTGCATTTTTCTCATGAACAAAATTCCATAATTTTTCCAAATGAATGGCGTAATTGAATGTCACCACAACCAGTTTTATGTTTTCCTGAAAGAGAGCAAAACATTCACACTAAAGAATTTGTCTTTAAAACAAATGGTAACACTTTATATTAAGGCCCCTTAAAGATGCAATATGTAACTTTTTCGGTGGCCTGACCAAATTCACATAGAAATTTGAGTTATAGATCTGTCATTTTCATTGAAAGCAAGTTTAAGAAGTGGTAGATCTGTTCTATGTGCACTATTTGGTTTGGTACACCAGCTTCAAACAGCTGAAAACCCCATACCTGCTGTAAAATATGGTGGTAGATCTTTGATGTTATGGGGCTATTTTGCTTCTACTGGTCCTGGGGCCCTTGGTAAGGTCAACAGTTTCATGAACTTTACCCAGTGCCAAGACATTTTTTGCCAAAAACCTGTTTGCCTCTGCCAGGAGGTTGAAACTTGGCCAGTGAATCTTCCAACAAGACAATAACCCCAAGCACACATCAATATCCACAAAGAAATGGTTAATTGGCCACAAAATAAACATTTTGCAATCTGTCTCCGCACCTGAAACCCATGGAAAACCTTTGGTTTGAATTGAAAAGGGCAGTCCATAAGCACAGACCAATGGATATCAATGGAACTGGAAACATTCTATATCTCATAAAACCTTATAGAAAAAGGTTCAGTGCCGTTATCCTAGCAAGGAGAAGGTGCACAAAGTATTACAAACTGGGGTGGAAATAATTTTGTCACCTATCTTTTTTTGAGAAAAAAAAGAAGATTAAATGTTTAACAAAATCTTGTAATATTTGTAATATTATAAAATAATATATATGAATATATATTTTTTTTTTGTATATAATATAGCTCAGTACATGTGGGAAACCATTGTGGTAAAACAGTAGACAACTTGTTCTGTGGGTAAATAATGGCTTGGATGGATTCAATGTTTTGTTTTATCACAGTTCAGAGGAAAAGAGAAGTCTCTGAATCGACAAGTTGTTGTTTGAGCCTCAGGAAAACAATGTGAAGATTTCAGAGCATGTTTGTAGAGTTCCCTGAATGACTCCAGTCCTCCACAAAACTCCAATCACTCTTTTAATCAAGAGAGACCTTCACACCGCTACACATACTGCGCATTCCTTAACTGTTACTGACTGTTATTGTATGAGGACTAGATACTCCTGTAACAGAAAAGGTTCAGTAAGCCAGACTCACATTATGAGTAACCTTACTTGAGACATGAAGAGTTGTTTTAGCTCCCCAAAGCTAATTCCTAGGCTTTAGCTCAGCCGTCTAGCAGTCTTGTGTCTTTCCTTCTCTTCCAGGTCAGAGTTTATTGTGGTGGCTGGTCACTATCCTGTGTGGTCCATCGATCCCAATGGCCCCACTAAGAGTCTTGTAAACAGACTACAACCACTGCTGAAGAAGTATGATGTCACAGTCTACCTGAGTGGTCATGACCACAGTATACAAGTGGGTACATTGTTCTGATAATTATCATGACTAAACATGTACATTAAATAGCAGTTTGAGGTGAAATAACCAAATGTTTTATGATCACTATATTAACTTAAACTTGATGTTGCCTAACACTCCACACTCTCACCGGTTTCTCAGAGAGGATGATGGGAGTTCCTGTGTGGTCAGCAGGAGTGGGACCTTTGCAGAAATGTCCACCTATAACATAACCACCAAAGTGAATAAAAGTGTATTTTAATATGTTACAAGTATACTTAAATATACTAAAAAGTCTAACAATATACTTCAAAGATGAGATGTATTTGTCTAGTGTCTCTAAAGTATACTATAAATATATCATTACACTTCAACACAAATATTAAAAGTGTACTTTATATTCATTGTTTTTTCTGTCTTTTTTATTATACTATAAATATGCTATCACAACACAATACACTTCAGTCTTTTAGTATACTATAAATATAATAGAATCTACCTTCAATACACTTATTAAAAGTGTACTTTAAATGCATTGTTTTTCAGTGTAAGAAAATACAGGAATTCAAATTCAAATACCATTTTAGTATAATTATAATATATGAGAAATATACATAATGTACTAAAAAAGTGTCACAATTTAGATCATTTTAAGTGTGTTTAATATACTTAAATGCTAATAAAATCAAATGTAAATATACTTAAAATGTGTTAGTAAAGTATGATTTAAGCATATTTAAATATAATTTGTTTCCGCTTGGTGTAGATTTGGCCTTGTGTTGTAGATTATTGACATGCTGAAAGGTAAATTCCTCTTAAAGCGTTTGACATTGGAGTACAGATTTAATGAGTGTGTTTAAGTTTAATGATAGTGAACATATAGTATACATAGTATACATGAATTTATAGTACATTTTTAGTAAGTGTATTGAAGGTTGATAATAGTATATTTAAAGTATACTAAAAGACTGAAAAAACAATTAATTTAAAGTACACTTTTAATAAGTGTATTGAAGTGTGATGATAGCATATTTTATAGTATACTAAAAGACTGAAAAAACAATGAATATAAAATTACACTTTTAATAAGTGTGTAATGCTATTATATTTATAGTATACTTCAGATATATTATTTAATTTTATTATATATATATATATATATTTTTTTTATGTTGGTATATTTAAGTATACTTTGGTATATTTGGAATGCATTAAAATAAAAAATAAATTGGCTTTGGGAGGCATCACGAGATAGTCAACAATGAACTACTGTAGGCCTAATACGCTGACTGTTACTATACTGTATCTTTAATGCATTTACAAAACTGAAAACAACTCCTCATTCCATTTCAATGGATCTTTTAACCTTTCTGATATTAAAGTATTTGCCTTGGACTCCAAAAAAAATGTGTGCATAAGATTTTCACAGAATTGTAATTGTATAATGTTTGAAAGTGTTTGAATGTGTGAAGCTAATGTCAGTTGAATGACCTGTAGGTGCTGCTAGTTAAGACACTTTTTGGAGGAACTACACAAGACTGATGTCTGCTGTGATAACGCTCAAGTTGCGTAACCTTCCCCCACTCTTCAACAATGTCTCAAATCAAAGAAAAACACATTACCACAAATAAATGATAAGACTTTATTATGAAAATGCCATCAAAATTAAACGGAGCACCATATTAGTACCAGATTCCACAGTTGTGTTTCATTTTGCTTTGATTATTTTACATCATGTTCTGTCATCTAACTGTTTGGTATTAATATATGAAAGATGTCCAGACAATGCTCATGCAAAACAATTTAGTTTAAACATATAACCTATCTACTGAGCCCTCAAACCTTTAAAGCATCTATGTATTTTCTATAAGGCCCATGGCAAAATGTGTAGAATTGTAGGAAATTAATTTATGTCTTCTCTCCATCGTCTCCACTAAAATGTTTTGCCGTGAGGTGGGAGCCCCCCCACAACCGAATCTCGTTTAGGGCCCCCAAAGTGGCTGGGATGAATGCAGCGATCACTCCGATCCCATACTCTTGAGAAGAAACAGGGTTGTCGACAATTATTGGGCTGGAACGATGATTCACACGTACACACACACAAACACGCGCACACACACACACAGGGACTTCTCCAGTGTTGCATTTCACATTGAGTCTGAACATTAGTCATTAATTTGCTTCTTTTATTCTTTGCATTCCCATCCCGATTGGCCCACTAGAAGACATGATCAGCACCTAAACCCTTCTTCTCATCATTCCTCACAGTGAGTAAGACGCACATGAATGATTCTACATTTGTAATACTAGGACTTGGCATTAGCTAAGTGGCTAAGGATTCGATATCCTCAGTTCCATAGATGCATATCTGAACTCCCTTAAATATATAATGGCCAACATGAATTATCAAGTTACAGAATATATTAAAACAGGGCCAAATTTCCTTAATGAATGCAACTTGTCAAAAAGATCAAGGCTGACCCATGAGCCAGAAATGTATACTAGATAATAAAAGACACCAACACTGCTACAGTACACCTCAGTAGTACTATTTATCACAAAAATATATACGTATACCACTTAGGAGATGCTTTAATCCAAAGCCACTTTCAGTACAGTGACAATGAGAGCATACATTTTTAGTGTGTGTATGTGATCCCTGCTGGACTTGAACCCACAACCTTGGCATTGCTAGTATCCTTACCTTCAAAGACGGACTTATCGTCACCCGGTGAGCACTGTCTTTGACTGAGCTCTCCCAGCTGATTGTCTGTGCTGCGGGAGGGGATGTAGGCCTGCACGTTGAAGCAGTAACTCACCCCAGGATCTATATCCCCCTCTTCTAGCTCTATCTCACTGCTTGCAGAGATCTTTGTTTTCTAGAGGGAGAATTACATAAAGAAGGCGTTATTTGTCTTCTGATATATTTAATTTTGTATAACTTGTTCATTACTGTTTTACTATCATAAAAATATCAAATATTCATAACACAGAGAGAGATTTCCCATGCAATATAATCAGATGTAAGCTTGCTAATCATCCACTTAGTGCATTTAAATTACGCTGAACAAAAATATAAACACAACATGCAACAATTTCAAAGGTTTTACTGAGTTACAGTTCGTTTAAGGAAATCAGTCAACTGAAATAAATTCATTACGCACTAATCTATGGATTTTTACATGACTGGGAATACAGATATGCATTTGTTGGTCACAGATACCTTATAAAAAGGTAGGGGCATGGATCAGAAAACCAGTCAGTATCTGGTGTGACCATCATTTGCCTCATGCGGCACGACACATCTCCTTCGCATAGAGTTGATCAGGCTGTTGATTGTGGCCTGTTATCCCACTCCTCTTCAATGTCTGTGCGAAGTTTTGGCGGGAACTGGAACATGCTTTCGTACACGTCGATCCAGAGCATCCCAAACATGCTCAATGGGTGACATTGCTGGTGAGAATGAAGGCCATGGAAGAACTGGGACATTTTCAGCTTCCAGGAATTGTGTACAGCTCCTTGCGACATGGAGCCATGCAATATCATCCTGAAACGTGAGGTTATGGTGGTGGATGAATGGCACGACAATGGGCCTCAGGATTATGTCACTGTTATCTTTGTGCATTCAAATTGCCATCAATAAAATGCAATTGTGTTTGTTGTCCGTAGCTAATGCCTGACCATACCATAACTCCACTGCCACCATGGGGCACTCTGTTCACAATGTTGATATCAGCAAACCGCTCGCCCATACGATGCCATACACGGTGTCTGCCATCTACAGTTGAAACCTGGATTAATCCGTGAAGAGAACACTTCTCCAGCATGCCAGTAGCCATCGAAGGTGAGCATTTGCCCACTGAAGTTGGCTACGACACCAAACTGCAGTCAGGTGAGGACTCTCACTCTGGTGAGGACGACGAGCACGCAGATGAGCTTCCTTGAGACAGTTTCTGACAGTTTGTGCAGAAATTCTTCGGTTGTTCAAACCCACAGTTTCATCAGCTTTCCGGGTGGCTGGTCTCAGACGATCCCCAGGTGAAGAAGCCAGATGTGGAGGTCCTGAACTGCTGTGGTTACACGTGGTCTGCGGTTGGACGTACTACCAAATTCTCTAAAGCAGCTCTGGCAACAGCTCTGGTGGACATTCCTGCAGTCAGCATGCCAATTAAATGCTCACAAAAACTTGAGACATCTGTGGCATTGTGTTGTGTGACAAAACTTCACATTTTAGAGTTGCCTTTTATTGTTCCCAGCACAAGCTGCACCTGTGTAATGGTCATGCTGTTTAATCAGCTTCTTGATATGCCACTCCTTTCAGGTGGATAGGTTATCTTGGCAAAGGAGAATGCTCAGGTGGATAGGTTATCTTGGCAAAGGAGAATGCTCACTAACAAGGATGTAAAGAAATGTGTGCAATGATTTTCTGAGAAATAAGCTTTTTTGCGTATGGAAATTTTAAGTGATTCTTTATTTCAGCTCATCAAACATGGGATAAACACTTAACATGCTGCGTTTATCTTTTTGTTCAGCATAATTATATTCCTTGACTTACCATTGATGAATGTCTGTCCCATTTGGTTCCACCCCAGGCCCTAGAGTACTTTTAGGAACTGTAAATATCTAGTGTAGGTCTGCCATTTTTATTACCCTCCTCTTTAAGCTTACCTTGCCCGTGCTTGTTGCTTTCCCAAAGGTGACTTTGTACTGCAGCTCATCAGCGAAGACATCCCGGATGGTTCTCTGTTGGTTCTGCTCGTTGAACAGGGCTGTGAGAGGGTCTTCTACATACAGGGTGATCTTCCTCTTGTCTTTGCTCACCTCAACCTTGAACTCAGGTCTGCCTATAAGCGCTGGAAAGGAAATACCATGAGAGGTTGACAAGGTTGCTTATCACACCTGGCGCCACTTGGTGACACTGGCATGCAGTTGGAATAAAAAACAAAGAAAGTCACACACTGTTCTTTCTCCCTGTGATTTATAGAAGAGCCAACATTTCTACACTGGCATGCAGAAAATGTGCCCTGACACATGGCTGTTGATTCCTATGGCACCACAGGTGTCAACAGCCATGTATCAGGGCACGCGAAAAATGTGTCATTGTATGGCTGGGGTACCTACTGTCATTGTAAGGGGTGAACCTCTCCGACCTTGTGTGGGGGAACTCTATGAGGTCAGAGTTCACACCAAGTAGGGGTTTTGAGAGGACATCAGCGGAGTATATGGCCTTCAGGTCCAACAGAGAGTTGGACAGGTCACACTCTGTCTCCATAGTCCTGATACAGTGTTGGTTCTTCTTTCTGTTCTGACCGATTCTGAAATAAAGAAGATATTTATGATACAGTCACAACATCGTTCTGATACTGCTAGCGTTCCTCTCTCTGTTCTGGCCAATACTGAAATAGACATAATGGTAGGTTTCAGTCAAAGGATTATCATTATCTTCAAACATGTTTTTTTGTTGCATTTAGGTAATTCATTGGGTCTGGATTGGAATCTTAGTTCAACAATAAGAAAAGTACCAAATATGAATCTTTGACTTGAATCATAGTATTGAGCTCTTTGCACCACATATCACACACATCGTACTTCATAAAACAATATTTGTATTCTTTCTATTTTCAGCTCCAAACCCCCTTGATCTATTCGACAGTACACAGCAAATTGGCCAGTGTTGATTTTTCAGTAACATTTCTAGTGTTCATTCAGGAGTTAAAGTGGTGTAAAAGAACACTCAGTGGTGTAAAAGAACCCCAAGTGTTGGTGTTAATAACCAGAGTTATTGTTTTACTGTTGACATTAAAACCGTACCATCAAAACCACACCCATTATTTTCATATTTCCCAGCATGCTCTACTGCAGGTAGATTTTTTAGGATTGTTTTTAATATCTATGTTTTTGCATGTTGCCTACATTGATTGATTGATGAATTAATTAATCTTATGCTACAGCAAGATACATAACACATTTTTTAAACTAATCCAATCAGTTAGTAAAATGTATCGCACCCATTATGGAAATAGTTGTTCCCATTTAAATGGTTTAAGTAGTGTTTTTTTTAGATTAAGTTTACTAACCATGTCAATTAATTAAGAATGCAGGATCCTGGTGAATAACAAATCTAACATGGATGCCAAACTCTGGCTGGATTGCAACAAGAATTACATATCACTTTACAAGCCAGCATAATGTGACTTGCAGGCCTGATGTGGTCTTTGAACCAGGAGTTTCCTAACACCACCGTGTTAGAGTAAAAATGGGCCATCAACTAGGCCAATAAGTAAGGCCTTATGATTAACAGTATGTCATGTATTGTCATAGTTTCATTTTAATGATAACATTCGCCTAGAAATTCACTTGGTGAAAGCCACAGGACTTTAAAAGGAATGAATTCAACAACTAACAAATATAGTCATGGGTGTTAACTCTACAATTTAGTCAAAAAGAAAATTAACCCTGGGAAATATGCAAATTAGGCTTTACACCATCCAGTGTTAAAACATCACCAAAAATGATTTACTGTAACATTAAAGGTTTTAACTTCTTACACTGAGAAAGTGTAACAGTGTCAGCCCTAAGCAAAGTGAGTCCAGTTTACTCTGAATCAAGTGTTATGTTTTACACTGTAGGTGTTGTGCATTACTCTACAGTAGAGCTATGCAAACACTACAATCGAGTTCCCTTGAACACTTCAAGAGTAAAAAGGGGAACACGGAAACAGAGTTAAATCTTTACCACTTTCAAAATTGTTATTTTAAGACCAGTACAGTCCGGATCATGTGTTCACTGAAAATAGTGTACATTTGAAACTTTCAAAGTTAAATGTACACCATTGATTTTTCTGTGTATAAGATGCATGCACTTCTGAAAACACTTTTAGCAGATCAATAGTGTTATCTGATCACATCAGCCCTGCCCTCCTACTGCCCTCTAACACATCACCCTGACTCTTCGGGGTCAGAGACTGAGACTGAGACTGCGAATAGGTTAGTGCAGACCTCCCATGATAATGTGATTATAGGCAACATCTTTTTAATATTTCATGGAGACGTTTCATTTCATAAATAGTATAAGGCAGTAATGTAGCATTTGGTAATAACTTGATATGTCGGCAACTGAACTTTTTCAACCAACCATTAAATATTCATTGAAGTGCCAAATAAACACACTATAAGGCAATTCCATGGAATGATTGAAATTCTTCTCACTTTCTGTAAGTGCATAAACCAGTAATCAGTATGTAAATGATTTACTTACACCGAAAATTCAATGGTGTATGAATAGTTGGTAGGTTCAGGATCCCACAAAAGCAGTGTTTTGAAGTTGATAGACAACCAGGAAACGTTCTGTGCCTTGGGGTAGTCCCCTACAAGAAGAGCAAGATCAGTTAACTACATGTAATGTTAGACATTGACAATGAGTGAAACTTAAATAATTAGGGACAGTGTGCCTTTTCATGAGACGGTTACAGGGTGAATTGCCTGTACTGTAAATCAGGCTGGTCCCAAGCAGTCCCAAGAAGTTGGCAACAAAATAAATGGCCAGGCTTTTAAATAATGCAGTAGGCCTATGTGCATAAGTATTTTATTTATCCACACTATTTGTCTAGTGTACAGCTTTTAGGATTGTAGGCTATATTTTAATTTCCCATTTGGCTCACCTGAAACACAGTTTGTAAAGAACAGTGTCGTAAATGTCGTAAAAAAAAAAAAAATCCTTTCCATTCTCATCATTTTATATTCCAACAGGTCAGTGTAAAAACAGTTATCCGATCGGCGGACTGATCCGTGTACGGTTCTTTTAATCAATATCCTTAAACAACGAAGACGGACAATAACTTCGCCTGCATGAATTCCTTTTTCTGTCGTCCAAAAGATTGAATTGACAGAGACAGCATGGGCGCAGAGAGGAGGGGGCTGCAACAGGTTACGTGTTCTAGCGGTTTCAAAGTAAAAGCTATGTTACTATCTGACGTTACCTGACCATCGCTCCAGCTAGCTAGCTTTCGATAGGTTAGTTATAATAAGGGCCACCAACAAGTAACGTGAATTAGGTATCTAGCTAGCTGCCTTCAATGATTGATGTTTTTACTGACAGACAAGACAGGGAGTGAGTGTGTGCGCGCTCTTATCGGTGTACTGGCCAAGGATCGTTCAAGACTATCCAGCCCCAGCTAACACGTCTTAATAGCATGATATTTTAGTGTATTGATGACAATAAATCAAATCAATGTGCTAAATAAATCATATTATTCAATAGTTTCAATTCCATGTTAAGAAAATGAAATGCGTTCTGGGATTCATTGTGCAAATACTCTCCAAAGCGTCGTTGTTTCTGTCATCGTTTTAAGCAGCGGTTGAGTTAGCTATCAAGAATCGAGAATTGAAAATTACGGATTTAAAAATCAGCAATGTATCAACACAAAAGTGGAGGCCAAAAATGAGAAAGCAAAGGAGGTATCAAAATTTGTTCAATTAGATTCATTTTTCAAATGCAGTT
Source organism: Brachymystax lenok tsinlingensis (assembly GCA_030435695.1). Classification (NCBI taxonomy): domain Eukaryota; kingdom Metazoa; phylum Chordata; class Actinopteri; order Salmoniformes; family Salmonidae; genus Brachymystax; species Brachymystax lenok. Next base: position 21,732,811 of record CM059782.1, read on the forward strand.
CAAGTGCAGCCATTGCTAGCACAAGCAATGTAGCGGGACCAGAAGATGGTGTAGGTTTATCATTGTGGGAAAAAATCTTCAAAATATGACACTCATACAAGAAACTTGTGAATTCAATAAGACTTTTAATTCAGAGTAATTAAAAGCCGAACTGACCCAGGAAAACTGCTAGCTCTGACTGAACTCAGTTCAGCTTATATAGTGTTACCATAGGCAGCCTCTGACATGTGTGGTTTTCAGCTGAGGCAACCCTTGACATGTGTTTCTACTTAAAAGGTGTGCTATGCATTCTGTTCAGAAATGAGAAAATGTAACATAATGGTATTAAAATATCTCCAACACAGCTTTTCGCGGGTCAAGTGAGCCAGGACCAAGCTGTTCCATCGTGCCAGAAGAGGAAACTTTGACAGAGGAGGATAAAGGTTGTCAAGTATCGGCGGATACGACCCAGGCCGGACAAGCTATCCCCGGGCTCGTGTAAGCCTACAGGCCTATTCCCAAGAGATGACGAAAAACGGTGTTTTTCCGAGTCTATTACACCACTACAACCAAGGCTGGAATCAAATTACCCCGTACGTGGCTATGTTATTCGGCCAAGCTAGATTGCGCGTATTGTGAGCCTTGCTGGCTGTTAGGAGATCGGAGTGCCCCTTTCTTCTCTGATGCGTGGGTGAATGGGATGAGAGATTGGCGCTATCTAACATTCAAAATAGCATGTCACGAGACATCCCAGATTCACATGGGTACCTGCTTGGTATGTGAGCAATGGAAGTTTAATGGCTCTTTTGACGCAGAAATGGAGAGAGGCGTGCGTAACGCAACACATTTCTGGCGACAGGTGTTGGAGCGCATAGTTAATGTAACTCTCACACTTGCATATTGTAATTTGACGTTCAGAGGGCACGGTGAAAACCTGGGGCAGGCCAACACTGGGAATTTTCTCAGTATAATTGAACTGCTGTCATCTTACGACACAGTTCTGAAAGAACTATCTCAGTCCTCAAATCCCAATTGAGCTGATTTATATTTTAGCCGAGCGAGTGAAGTGTGACATTCAGGGAGAGATGCAGGAAACCCCATTTGTGTCTATTATTATGGACACCACACCGGATGTATACAAAGTAGACCAGTTAAGCCAAGTGTATCGCTATATGAGAGTGATAAGGGATGCAAATAATGTCGCCACAGATCTGACCATCACAGAGTCGTCATAGAGTATATTGGGCTCGATATTTCTAAATGTCGTGGGCAGGGGTATGATGGAACTGCTAACATGAGCGGGATCTACTCGGGTGTGCAGGCCAGAATATCCGAAAAAGAGCCACATGCTGTTTATGTGCATTGCGCAGCGCACAGTCTTAACCTGGCTCTCAACGACTATGTCAAAAATGTGCCAGAGATTCAACATTTTTATGATTGTATTTTGCATCAGAAAAATAAAATGTAACTCTAAAACGACTTTGTCCCACCCGCCGGTCATCTAGAAATGAGACCCTTTCCGCCCTGAGATACAGATACGTAGACGTAGACGTAATGAAGGCCCTCACCAAGATTGTGCTTTTAAGTTGACAAGAAGGACGAGAGGCATGATGCACCAGCACTGAAAAAGAAAATGGAAAAATGTAGTTGTATTTTTTTTGTCGTTCTGCAGACTAAGGTTTTAGAATATGTGAACGTCGTCTCCAAAATGCTACAGGCCAAAGACGCAGACCTGCACAGGGAAGTCAGCCTACTCAAGGACATGATAGAGGTCCTGTCCGGATTCCAACCGGATTTTCAGAAGGCCAAAGTCACTGCAAAGACCCTTGCCGACAAATGGGGAGCTCCGAACGCATTTGAAGACACTCGAAGAAGGAAGGCGAGGCGTCATTTTGATGAGCTATGCGAGGACGAGTGACTGTCTGATGGGGAGAGTCGTTTTAGAGTCAACGTCTTTAATGCAAACCTTGACATCGTTATCCACCAGCTGTCAAACAGATTTAAAAGTATGCGGGCAACATCGAGTCTGTTTGACTCCATCCATCCCACTACCCTGGTCAACGCAGATAAATATGCGCTCTACGAGACCGCCAGCCGCCTGGCTGAACATTACAGCAAAGATATATCAGCAAGCTTCCCTGGCCAATTACTCTCTTTCAGGTCCTGTTTTAAGAAGGAAATAGCAAAGCACACTGCAGTGAGAGACCTGGCCAAGATGCTCATTGTGGATTACAATTCAGTCACTGCTACATTTGGGGAAGTAGTTACAGCGATGCTCATTTTTATGACTCTGCCTGTAACGATAGCCAGTGCCGAGCGATCCTTTTCCAAACTGAAATAATTCAATCATACCTGAGGAGCAGAATGTGACAGGAGAGACTGAGTGGGTTGGCCATTCTGTCAATTGAAATCACCAGGGCCAGGACCATGTATTTGAATGCCATAGTCAAGGACTTCGCAGAGGGCAAGGCCCGTCGAATGCCAATCAAATGAGTTAGTAAGCTTATTTTACAGGGCAGGCTACCCAGAGCCTATATAAATGAAGCTTTATTGAGATAAATTTTCATTGCTTGTCAATATACGACTATGCTCGATATGTCTTTGGAAACCATGTTCTGGTGCATGGCCGCTGAGCCATTTCATTGTCATCATAGCCTATACATTTAACTAGGCTATAAGAATAATAGTAAGCACACACGCATCATATACTGTTAAAAGGCATGCTGCCATTTAAGCAATCTGTTTGAATGCTCCACTTGATTGATTTGCTGGTGTTTTTGATATAGGCCTCTGCGGGAGGCAGATCTTTTGAAATACCGGTATGTCAGTTTTGCTGCTGTGCATAACTTCAGCGAGCATGTACTGGGCCATTAGCTGTGTTGTGGTGTTTTTGTCAAGGGATTGATCTAGATATTTATGTTTTATACTATAGGCTATTGACTATTATTGGGTGTTTTTTGACCGCTTTGTGCTTTCTGTGGTGCTGATCGATTTATACGGGTTAATTTCTGACCGCCGTCCATAGTGCTGAATGTATTAGCAATAGTGCGGCTTCTCTGGTAACAGCTTCACATGTGCCCTTAGATTAGGTTCTGCTCTGCTGTTACAATGCTCAGTAAAATTAACACACAGCCTTACCAACAAAATAATTTTTATTTTAAGGGAAATATGTGTGGCACCTGGGCCCGTCATGATTAAGCTACGCTACTGGCAGTAGTTAAGTCGTTTTGGGGGTATCTGCACTTTACTGTTACTTCACTACATTCCTAAAGAAATGCATGTACTTTTTACTCCATACATTTTCCCTGACACCCAAAAGTACTTGTTACATTTTGAATGCTTAGCAGTACAGGAAAATGGTCCAATTCATGCACTTATCAAGAGATCATCTTGGTCATCCCTACTGCCTCTGATCTGGTGGACTCACTAAACACCCATGCTTCCTTTGTAAATGATTTCTGAGTGTTGGAGTGTACCCCTGGCTATCTGAAAAAAAGGAAATGGTGCTGTCTGTTCTGCTTAATATAAGGAATTTTAAATTATTTATACTTTTGATACTTTAGCAATTACATTATGTTGATACTATTTAAAACCAAATACTTTTAGACTTACTCAAGTTGTATTTTACTGGGTGACTTACTTTTTTTACTTGAGTAATTTTCAATTAAGGTATCTTTACTTTTACTCAAGTAGGACAATTGGGTCTTTTTTCCACCACAGATTATAAGCAATTGTCTTTATCAAGTGTCAAACTTATTCCATGGAGGGCCGAGGGCCTGCGGGTTTTTCGCTCCTCCCTTGTACTTGATTGAAGAATTAAGGTCACTGATTAGTAAGGACCTCACCTGGTTGTGTGGTCTTAATTGAAAGGAGAAAACGAAAACCAGCAGCCACTTGGCCCTCCATGAATCGAGTTTGACACTCCTGGTTTATATGGTGTAGGTAGCTAACTATACCTGGTCCTCCCCTCCACCTAATAATGGCAGAGATGACAGGAATTTGTTCAATTATTCTCAATCGCAATGGTATTTAGTGAGTATAGGTAAGTATAGTCTATATATGTAGAGATTTAGGTGGGCATACTGCGTATGCCTGCGTATGATCACTAGAGTAAGGAGCAGAGCGAGCCCAATTTGACTGAGCGCTGAGCGAGTTTCCCAAAGGCTGGTGCATCACTGGAGTGTCTGCCTTCTCGCCCGCACCAATTTTGCTCCAGTAGTTCTCACTTCATGAGCTCAGGGCATGCCTGGCCCAGTTGTGTTCTCTGTATTCTCTCTTGACTTTCTCACAGTTTTCTCTCACTTTTAATCTAAATAATTTACTGAAAGATACTTAAGGAGGCTCATAGTGAGTGAATCCATGGACTTTGGATATACATGCAAAGAATTGGTCAGCCAGTAGCAATGCATAGACCAGGGTATCACTAAACTTAGACCACAGATATACCACCTTGAAGTTGTTCAGTGACGATCACAATTAGCTAGTTGTTACTTTGAGTAGACTTAGGCCTACCTTGCTGAAAATGACAATTTACTTTATCTTTAAATTCTAATGAGATTCAAACTTCCAGTGAGTGAACTTCCTGTGTGGGTTTGGTGCATCGTGCGCTCGTGCAACAAAACGACACATGATGTACAGGCTCATACCTCTGTATCTATCATCAGCTCAAGTACTTGTGAATAAGTTACTGGTCTCATTCCAAATGGCACCCTATTCCCTATATAGTGTACTACTTTTGACCAGGACCTATAGGGAATAGGGAGCCATCTGGGACGCATACAATGTCTTTATCAGCTGAGAGGGGTCTGGTTTGGGGGGGATCCAGATTATCTGTAGTGTTGCTTGGCTTTGGCCCTGCTCTGCATGCATTCCACAACCACTCTGCCCAGCAGATCTTCGAGAGATTGGCACAAATTAAAACAAGGATCTACAAGACCAGGCTTGACCAGTATACAGAGCTTTACACAAGCATTCCGGGAACTCTGAAAGCTGTTTTAATTAGATGGTTGTTGTTATACCGAATTGCTGTACTTCATGCTTGGTTTTAAAGAGACGGAACAAAAACCAAAGTAAGGCAGTCAGACGGAGTCAGTATAAACCATTTGCAAAAAGAAACAGACTGATTACTGTTGTAGGGCACTGTAAAAAAACTAACATTTTATTTTGCCTCTCTATCACTGTCTTTCTTGGCTATTTTCTTTGTTAGTGTTTTCTTAAACTTTGATCATGACTTTGACCCTCTTGTTCTCATTTCATTAAGTCTCAGAGACTTCCGGCAGTAAGGTTTTTACAGTAAAAACATGACATATAAACTGTGCCTCCTCTGTCTGACTTTGGTATGCTGTATTGTCATATCCAAATTTGTGTAGTATTTATTAGGATCTCCATTAGCTGCTGCCAAAAGCTGCACTTTCGAGCCACAATATGGCACAGGATGAAAACACATACGTTTTTAAGGCAGCAGACTATTTTCGATAATGTAAAAAGCTGCACTGAAGTCTAACAAAACAGTTCCCACAATTTCTTTCAGCCCCAATCATCTGTCATTTGTGTTAATGCCGTACGTGTTGGGTGCCCTTCCTTATAAGTATGCTGAAAGTCAGTTGTTAATTTGTTTACTGTGAAATAGCTTTGTAAATTCAAAAGTTTACTAAAGGTCGGTAGCAGGATGATTGGTCGGCTGTTTGAACCAGTAAAGGGTGCTTTGCTATTCATGGGTAACGGTATTACTTTTGCTTCCCTCCAGACCTGAGGGCACACACATTCCTGTAGGCTTAGATTAAATAGATGGCAAATAGGAGTGGCAATATAGTCCTCTACCATCCTCAATAATTTTCCATTTAAGTTGTCGTGCCAGGTGGTTTGTCATTATTGTCAAACCACACTCACTTTACGGAATTCAGTTACAATACTTGTCTTTCATTATTTGGTCAGTTATACATAAATATAAAGTTTCAGAGTTTGCTGTTTCCATGTCAGGCTTAAATTTACTGATCTTGCCTATAAAAAAAGTAATTAAATTAGTTGGTAATATCAGAGGGTTTTGTGATGAATGAGCCATCTGATTCAATGCCCAACATTTTATTTACAGTGAATTCGGAAAGTATTCAGACTCCCTGCCTTTTTTCACATTTTATTACTTTACAGACTTTTTCAAAAATGTATTAAATATTTTTTTTCCTCATCAATCTAAACACAATACCCCATAATGACAAAAGGGAAAACAGGTTTTTAGCAAATGTATTTATTATAAAAATCTGAAATACCAAATTTACATAAGTATTCAAACCCTTTGCTATGAGGCTTGAAATTGAGCTCAGGTGCATCCTGTTTCTATTGATCATCCTTGAGAGGTTCCTACAACTTGATTGGAGTCCACCTGTGTTAAATTCAATTTATTGGACATGTGGTCTATATAAGGTCCCACAGTTGACAGTGCATGTCAGAGCAAAAACCGAGCCATGATGTTTAGGGAATTGTCCATAGAACTCTGAGACAGGATTGTGTCGAGGCACAGATCTGGGGAAGGGTCCCAAAACATTTCTGCATAATTGATGGTCCCTAAGAAGACAGTGGCCTCCATCATTCTTAAATGGAAGAAGTTTGGAACAACCAAGAGTCTTCTTAGAGCTGGCCGCGGGGCCAAACTGAGCAATCAGGGGAGAAGGGCCTTGGTCAGAACCAATGGTCACTCTGACAGAGCTCCAGAGTTCCTCTGTGGAAATGGGAGAAGGACAACTATCCCTGCAACCTTCCAGAAGGACAACCATCCCTGTAACACTCCACAAATCAGGCCTTTATGGTAGAGTGGCCAGACGGAAGCCATTCCTCAGTAAAAGGCACATGACTGCCCGCTTGGAATTAGCCAAAAGGGACCTAAAGACTCTCAGACCATGAGAAACAAGATTCTGTGGTCTGATGAAACCAAGATTGAACTCTGGCCTGAATGCCAAGCGTCACGTCTGTAGGAAACCTGTTGGGATGTTTTTCAGCATCAGGGACAGGGAGACTAGTCAGGATCGAGGGAAAGATGAACAGAACAAAGTACAGAGAGATCCTTGATGAAAACCTGCTCCAGAGTGCTCAGGACCACCTTTCAACATGACAACGACCCTAAGCACACAACCAAGACAACGCAGGAGCTTGAGGGGATTTGCAGAGAATAATGGGAGAAACTCCCCAAATACAGGTGTGCCAAGCTTGTAGCGGCTTACCCAAGAAGACTCGAGGCTATAATCGCTGCCAAAGCTCCTTCAAACAAAGTACTGAGTAAAGGGTCTGAAGACTTTTGTAAATGTGATATTTCAGATTTTACTTAAAAAATTATATTTATTCAATTTTAGAATACGGCTGTAATGTAACAAAATGTGGAAAAATTAAGGGGTCTTTATACTTTTCGAATGCACGGTAAGGTGCTTTGTTTTGTGTGTTTGAAACAATATGAGTTCACACTCCATTATCTCTATGTTGATACTCAGAGTCGATGACAGGGACACTGTGCAGCGACGCCCCTCCTTTTCTCTCATCGTCACTGCAGTGTGGCCTCCTTTCATGGATATGTGAATCTCTGGTGGAGTTGAAGGAGAGACCCCTCCTTACCTCGATGACTCACCCAGGAAACAATGCCTCCTCCCAGCGTCCCACGCTTGACTGTGGTAGGTGTGTCGGGCTGTTGGGACATGCCTGCCTCATCGTTTTTATAAATATTTAGTAGGTTTGGAAAGTTTTTGTGCGTTAGTCTCCCTGTATTGTAACATGGACACATCTTTTAACCCGCTAGAGTCGATGTCTGAGTCCCCGTGGAAATCTAGTTAGCATAATACAAAAAACCCAATCAAAATCTGTCTGCTAGAGATATGTTTTTTTGCATGGGCTTCGTCTCAATCCACCGCATCCGCCAATGAGGGGCTTCCACATTTGTGGTGGAAGGTGGCCGAGCTACAAAATCGGTCTTCTCATGAAAACGTCTGTAGAGTAAGAACGGTTGAGACTCTCACGAACATTTCCGTTTTTTTGCTCTAGGATGACCCCAAGACTCATCTGAAGGTAGCCCGGTACCAGTTTAATTGTGTTATCGAGCCATGCATTTCTCATATTACAGTTACTTAGTCATATTACAGTTAGTTAGTTAGTCAGTCAGTCCCATGAAGTTGAGTACACGGCATGCCACAGGGTTGTGCAAACTCTGCCAGGTCTTTGTAACTGTAGTGAGTGAGACTATTCCAACTCCCAAGGCCACTAGCAGGTATATGGTGTATCTAGCCTGGTCCCAGATCTGTTTGTGCTGTCTTGCCAATTCCTATGACAACAACCATAGAAGTTACCAAAACAACACAAACAGATCTGGGACCAGACTATGGTACCTCCACTCTACTCAGGAACAGGTTCAACTCCATGGCTGGGATGTCAGATGCTGTCATGCAGTTGATTGGACAGTTAAGCCACCTGATATGATGACTGCTCCAGAGACACAGAGTTATTGTTTTAAGTTCAATGTTTGTGTTGCCATCAATCACTTGGAACAAACACATAGGGTCCATAATTGCAAACATAATCAACCATTTTAAATGTAATCAGGTTCTCCGGCACATCTGTCAACATATTTAAAATAACTTCAGTACTGCTATCTGTAGGATGACAATGAGAGCGCAAACTACAATCCTACTGTACACTTTGTAATGCTCATCCTCCTCGAATCACTCTTGGTGACCACTCTTCTGGGAAGGCTTTCCACTAAAAGTTGGAACATTGCTGCGGGGCTTCCATTCAGCCACAAGAACATTAGTGAGGTCAGGCACTGATATTGGGCGGTTAGGCCTGTCTCGCTTTCGGTGTTCCAATTCATCCCAAAGGTGTACGATGGGGTTGAGGTCAGGGCTCTGTGCATGCCAGTCAAGTTCTTTCACACAGATCTCAACAAACCATTTCTGTATGGACCTTGCTTTGTGCACGGGGGCATTGTCATGCTGAAACAGGAAAGGGCCTTTTCCCAAACTGTTGCCACAAATTTAGAAGCGCAGAATCGTCTAGAATGTCATTGTATGTTGTAGCGATAGGATTTCCCTTCACTGGAACTAAGGGGCCTAGACTGAACCATGAAAAACAGCCACAGATTATTATTCCTCCTCCACCAAACTTTACAGTTGGCACTATGCATTCGGGCAGGTGGCGTTCTCATGGCATCCGCCAAACCCACATTTGTCTGTCGGACTGTCAGATGGTGAAGCGTGATTCATCACTCCAGAGAACGTTTCCACTGCTCCAGAGTCAAATGGCAGTGAGCTTTACACCACTCCAGCCAACACTTGGCATTGCGCATGGTGATCTTAGGCTTGATTGCGGCTGCTCAGCCATGGAAACCCCTTTCATGAAGCGCCCAACAAACAGTTATTCTGCTGACGTTGCTTCCAGTGGCACTTTGGAACTCGGTATTGAGTGTTGCAACAGAGGACAGGCGATTTTTACTCGCTATGCGCTTCAGCACTCGGCGGTCCCTTTCTGTGAGCCTACCACTTTCCCACTGAGCCGTTGTTGCTCCTAGACATTTCTACTTCATAATAACAGCACTTACAGTTGACCGGGACAGCTCTAGCAGGGCAGAAATTTGACGAACTGACTTGTTTGAAAGGTGGCATCCTATGACGGTACCACGTTGAAAGTCACTGAGCTCTTCAGTAAGGCCATTCTACTGCCAATGCTTGTCTATGGAGATTGCCTGGCTTTGTGCTCGATTTTATACACCTGTCCGAAGTGGGTGTGTCCACTTGCTTTTGTGTATAGACAGTGCATTCGGAAACTTTTCAGACCACTTGACATTTTCCACATTTTGTTACGTTACAGCCTTATTCTAAAATTGATTACATTTTATTTATTTTTTTAATCTACACACAATACCCCATAATGACAAAGCAAAAACAGGTTTCTAGAAATGTTTGCAAATATATTACAAATAAACTTAAATATCACATTTACATAAGTATTCATTCCCTTTACTCAGTACTTTGTTGAAGCACCTTTGGCAGTGATTACAGGCTCGATTCATCTTGTGTATGACGCAACATGCTTGGCACACCTGTATTTGGAGAGTTTCTCCCTGTATTTGGGGAGTTTCTCCCATTCTTCTCTGCAGATCCTCTCAAGGTCTGTCAGGTTGGATGGGGAGCATCGCTACACAGCTATTTTCAGATCTCTCCAGAGATGTTAGATCGGGTTCAAGTACAGGCTCTGGCTAGGCCTCTCAAGGACATTCAGAGACTTGTCCCGAAGTCACTCCTACGTTGTCTTGGCTGTGTGCTTAGGGTTGATGTCCTGTTGGAAGGTGAACCTTCACCCCAGTCTGAGATCCTGAGCGCTCTGGAACAGGTTTTTATCAAGGATTTCTCTGTACTTTGCTCAGTTCATCTTTCCCTCGATCCTGACTAGTCTCCCAGGATGGTGCCAGGTTTCCTCCAGACGTGATGTTTGGCATTTAGGCCAAAGAGTTCAATCTTGGTTTCATCAGACCAGAGAATCTTGTTTCTCATGGTCTGAGAATCTTTAGGTGCCTTTTGGCAAACACCAAGTGGGCTGTCATGTGCCTTTTACTGAGGAATGGCTTCCATCTGGCCACTCTACCATAAAGGCCTGATTGGTGGAGTGCTATAGAGATGGTTGTCTTTCTGGAAGGTTCTCCCATCTCCACAGAGGACCTCTGGAGCTCTATCAGAGTGACCATCGGGTTCTTGGTCACCTCCCTGACCAAGGCCCTTCTCCCCCGATTGCTCAGTTTCGCCAGGCGGCCAGCTCTAGGAAGACTCTTGGTGGTTCCAAACTTCTTCCATTTAAGAACGATGGAGGCCACTGTGTTCTTGGGGACCTTCAATGCTGCAGACATTTTTTGGTACTCTCCCCCAGATCTGTGCCTCGACACAGTCCTGTCTTGTAGCTCTATGGACAATTCCTTCTTCCTCATGGCTTGGTTTTGCTCTGACATGCACTGCCAACTGTGGGACTTCATATAGACAGGTGTGTGCCTTTCCAAATCATGTCCATTCAGCTGATTTTACCACAGGTGGACTCCAATCAAGTTGTAGAAACATCTCAAGGATGATCAATGGAAACAGGATGTACCTGAGCTCAATTTCGAGTCTCTTAGCAAAGGGTCTGAAAACTTATGTATATGATATTTCTGTTTTTATTTTTAATAAATGTGCAACATTTTCTAAAAACCTGTTTTCGCTTAGTCATTATGGGGTATTTTGTGTTGATTCAAGAAAAATAATTTTGGGAAAAAGTCAAAGGGTCTGAATACTTTCAGAATGTTTCTGACAATAACAGCTATTATATAGTGTATCTCCTACTCAGACCACTCCCAGAAAGTACTAGCAAAATGATTGGCTAAAAAGGGATTTTTGTAAATTTAATTGGATAACTTTTACCGTAAAGAACTTAATTGTTAACCAGAAATGATTTGATATTGATATAAAATGGCTGCATTGGTCCTTTTAATAAACCATTTTTTTTAAACAGTTCGTAAAGAGTTGACTTACTATTTATTAATCATTGTTTCTACATTTGTAATATCAATAAGCAATCTCTTAATAATCATTTTCGCATTCATTATTTAATTTATTAATGATTCATAATATAATGAATAAGGTGTTTGATCATAGTATGTTCACAATTGTTAATAATGTAGGCTAAAATTAATGTACTTATTAACCAGTTATGAAGGAGTCATTGTCAACTCTTTAGATTATAAGGCATTTAATGGTTAATAAATGGTTTGACTCACCATTTATTTACATATTTATCATTGTTAATGAGTGCATTTGTAAATGTGAAAACATGCCCTTACTAATACCTCAGATGATGAATAATATAGATCCTTATTGACCATTTACTCATTATTTATGAATTATTTTGCATTCCCTATTCTAAAGTGTAGACTAAATATACTTTATAAATATTCATAAATTACTTCTCAAAAGCTGGCAACATTAGTGCACAGTACCTGACACTCCACCAATGGCAAAAATGTATAAATTGTATTGCATGAACTTCTTGCTCATATTTCATAAGCTTCATAACTGCAGCCATTAACAATGGCCTGATAAATCACAAGTGATCCTCAACTTCGGCAATTTGCACTTAAACCAAAAGCATATAGGTGGTTTCAACTAATACAAATAGCCGCCAATGCTGTGCCCTTTTAACAGTCAAATAAATCAATTTAATTATCACTAAGAAATAAAACAAATTGTTAAGGCAGGTCCTATGCCAATATGTTTTCATCGCCGTCAGGGATATGGCTTTAAAATGTACCTCAATCCAGGGATGGAAGGTGTTGAAATACTGCTCGTTTTATTTTATTAAAATGCCTTTTTTTGTCAGTACGCTAGGGTAGCTAGTGCTAAAGCAGCTAATTTGATTTCACAACTCTTCCGGCAGCAACTCTCCCCAGCACTAGGTACTGTCTACTTTTGGGAATTAACAAGTCATTTCTAAATGTTTATAAAGTATATATAGTGCACACTTAAGATTGGGGGCTGCAAAATACTTAATCAATAATTAGTAAATGGTTTATAAGGATATGTATATCCATGGTGAGTCAAACCATTAACAAATGCCTTATACATAATCAAATGCGTTGGAAATAATTAATTTATTACTGGTTTATAAATACATGAATAGTACATTATTAATCATTTACAAATTGTGAACATACTATGAATTTTCTTATAAATCACTAATAAATAATTGTAAATATTGTTAGAATGCTTATTGACATTTACAAATGTAGGAATAATGATTAATAAATGGTCAGTGAACTGGTTTATTAAAGGGGCAATCAGCAGTTGCTACATCCATTTTTGGACTTATAAATTAATGAATGATATGTACCCAATGATTCTTGAAGAATATAACTTATAAATGCCTAATGAGCTTAGTTCAACTGTCGTACATACCCCATTAGAATCTAAAATATAATAGTTTTACTCCAATGTTTGTAAACAAAGTAAAGGTAAACAAGCACTCTACAGCCTCAAAACATTGTTAAAATTATAATTTTGATACTGTATAATGGATGGTTAGTCCTAGTATCCATAGCTCTGTCTTAGAGCTCTTCAGTAAGGCCATTCTACTGCCAATGCTTGTCTATGGAGATTGCCTGGCTTTGTGCTCGATTTTATACACCTGTCAGAAGTGGGTGTGTCCACTTGCTTTTGTGTATAGACAGTGCATTCGGAAACTTTTCAGACCACTTGACATTTTCCACATTTTGTTACGTTACAGCCTTATTCTAAAATGGATTACATTTTATTTATTTTTTTTAATCTACACACAATACCCCATAATACCCCACTCTCAAAGTGGTTACATTTCTCCAGCCACATCCCTCAACTTTTTACCGAAACAGGATCAATGAGACCACTTTGTTATTGTTTCTACTGCTGATTGCCGCTTTAGGGGACCTTAATATGGTTGCGTTTACTGAGGCAGCCCAATTCTGATATTTTTTCTACTAATTGGTCTTTTGACCGATCAGAATTGCGTTGCCTTTCTAAACACAGCCTATGAAGTGTTACCAAACAAACATTTCAAAGTGTAATTTATTGCACCAGGTGATGCATACACATGAAGACACAAAGCCTTCAGTGTGCAGCTCTAATGACAGAAGTGACAACGAGACTAAGACACACCCAAAGCATACAAGTCAACGCCAAGATCAGAGGATAAGACAAATGAAAGTCAACCACGGACATTCTATTGTTGTTCATTATGAATTTCTCCCTCATTGCATTCCCATTATGTAATGACGATTCTGCCTCCTTGTGGTTGACTTGGAAACAGACTGGACCTTCTTGTCCGATGGGTGACCCCGCTTTGAGCACTGCTGGACTTCCAGGCCAAGAACTACACATGTCCACTGATATGGACCTAGTGAACTGGAGCCTTTACCTATGACGCAATAAAGCATAAGAAAATAAACACCTATTAAACACAACAATGGGAGTTACATTATGATGAATAACCAGTTTTAAATAAGTCAGTTCTGCCACATATTTTTGGCACAGCAGCTGTTGGACATATACTCACAGTCAATGCATTTGTCAGAGATCAGACACAAGGAAATTAGCCTGAAAAAAAATATATAAACAGTACCAGTAAAAAGTTTGGACACACCTACTCATTCAAGGGTTTTTCTTTATTTTTATTATTTTCTACATTGTAGAATAATAGTGAAGACGTCAAAACTATGAAATAACACATATGGAATCATGTTGTAACCAAAAAAAGTGTTAAACAAATCAAAATATATTTTATATTTGAGATTCTTCAAAGTAGCCACCCTTTGCCTTGATGACAGCTTTGCACAATCTTGGCATTCTTTCAAACAGCTTCATAAGGTAGTCACCTGGAATGCATTCCAATTAACAGGTGTGCATTGTTAAAAGTTCATTTGTGGAATTTCTTTCCTTCTTAATGAATTTGAGACAATCAGTTGTGTTGTGACAAGGTAGGGTTGGTATACAGAAGATAGCCCTATTTGGTAAAAGACCAAGTCCATATTATGTCAAGAACAGCTCAAATAAACAAAGAGAAATGACAGTCCATCATTACTTTAATAAATTAAGGTCAGTCAATCTGGAAAATAAGTTCACTAGTGTTACCAGCCTCAGAAATTGCAGCCCAAATAAATGCTTCACAGAGTTCAAGTAACAGACACATCTCAACATTGACTGTTCAGAGGAGACTGCGTGAATCAGGCCTTCGTGGTCGAATTGCTGCAAAGAAACCACTACTAAAGGACACCAATAAGAAGAAGAGACTTGCTTGGGCCAAGAAACACAAGCAATGGACATTAGATCGGTAGAAATCTGTCCTTTGGTCTGATGAGTAAATTTGAGATTTTTGGTTCCAACCGCCTTGTGAGACGCAGAGTAGATGAATGGATGATCTCCGCATGTGTGGTTCCCACCGTGAAGCATGGAGGAGGAGGTGTTATGGTGTGGGGGTGCTTTGCTGGTGACACTGTCTGTGATTTATTTAGAATTCAAGGCACACTTAACCAGCATGGCTACCACAGCATTCTGCAGCAATACCCCAATCCCATCTGGTTTGTGCTTAGTGGGACTATTATTTGTTTTCAACAGGACAATGACCCAACACACCCCCAGGCTGTGTAAGTGCTATTTGACCAAGAAGGAGAGTGATTGAGTGCTGCATTAGATGACCTGGCCACCACAATCGCCTGACCTCAACCCAATTGAGATGGTTAGGGATGAGTTGGACCGCAGAGTGAAAGAAAAGCAGCCATCAAGTGCTCAACATATGTGGGAACTCCTTCAAGACTGTTGGAAAAGCATTCCAGGTGAAGCTGGTTGAGAGAATGCCAAGATGAGAATGCCAAGAGTGGGCAAAGCTGTCATCAAGGCAAAGAGTGGCTACTTTGAAGAATTTCAAATATATTTTGATTTGTTCAACACTTTTTTCTGTTTACTACATAATTCCATATGTGTTATTTCATAGTTTTGATGTCTTCACTATTATTCTACAATGTAGAAAACAGTAAAAATAAAGAAAAACCTTTGAATTAGTAGGTGTTTCCAAACTTTTCACTAGTACCCTATATATAAAAAATACATATACACACACAGTACATACATTTTAAAAATGTGACAGGGATAGCACAATAAAGTCAGTGACTTATTTCAATTGTGGTCCCTAAAGTGCATGGAACCTTGTGTGTGCTAATCGGAAGCAGATGTGGGTACAGTACACCATCTGCTGGCAGTCAGTTATTTGACAGGAGGAACTGTAACAACACAAGATCTAATGAATGTGTCTTATAATGCCCCCTCCATACCAGAAGCATAGCCTTTTCTTTTTTGTTTGTTCTATTTTTATATGTTTGTGATATGTACGGATGTAGTGTCTGTGTGTCCTGATGCTCACAGAGATAAGGCAGCATCCTAAGTGAAGATTACTGCATGTCTGCTATTTTCAAGAGGGTTGACGTGGAACAGAACTCTCTTCCCATGGAGAGGCTTTGTGGGTAAATAAACTGTTCAATCAACTCATACGCTCTGGTCATTTAGCGTAATCTATAAACAGGAAATAGGCTACCCCCAGACACACAATACACTTATTTTGTTTTGATAACTAGAAAAGTATATTTCCTAAAGAAAATGTGTGCGTTTGCTAGCTTGTCTTTAATTATTTATGGTTGTGAAATAAGCTGTTGTAGTAGTGGTATTGACTGCAGTAGTAGTGGTAGTAGTGGTGACACTTAATTGTTGGTTTGGTGTTTATTGCTTAAATGGTTGAAGAGCAGTGGTGAATATTATAACATGTATTATTCTAGCCTGTAGGGCTTTTATGCAAATGTGAAATGATTATAGTTTTTAAAAAGTATAAAAAGTTTCACAAAGCTTTTGACAAGGAATGTAAGTTGGGTCAGTCTGTACATTTCAACATTGCTTAAACAGTTCAATTATAGCCTATGGAGAGTTTATGCTAATTAGTCATGGTTATAGTTGTAAAAGTATTAATAGTCTCAAAAAGCTTTTTACAAGCAACATAGGGACAGAACAGTCTGTCTGAACACTTTAAAGCTGGTTTGGTGTGTACAGCTAAAACGGCTCGAGAGGAGTTGCATCTAGACCAAGTCTATGGCCATTGAAATGCATTGGAGTTTATTTAAAATATTGTTGTTGTTCAAAAAGTATAAATAGTATCAAAAATATTTTCTCAAGCAACCTGAAGACGGCACGTCTGCACATTTTGAACGCATTGCTCGTGTTGAAGTTCATGCTTTGGTTGTGAAATAGTAGTAGTGGTAGTGGTAGTGACTGCAGTAGTAATGGTAGTGATAGTAACAGTAGTAATAGAGTTGTCATAGGCCTATGTGTTAGTTATAGTGAGCAACAGTATTTGGGGTGGATTGTAGGTGTGGAATTACTCTAGTGGGTTAGTATTCATGGGTTGCACGTTTTGTCACAATATTGTTTCGAGCGTTCTTTTGAATACTCACTGAACGTCCTACTCAATGCATTCTTAATTGCCGCTGATGAAGATTTAGTCAAAATGCATTATAGTGGCTTGGAAGTACAATGACATTTCTAAAGGAGGCAAATAATTAGTAGGAACACTTTTTATCACTATTGTGATGTCGTCAGATTGAATTTAGATGTATTATGACATTAGCTTATTGGCTAAGATTGAGGAGAGAGCACCAGATTTTAGCTAGCTAACGAAAGCATTGCTAGGTATTTTTGACAAACTGCTAGATAATGGCAACATTGCCATCTCAAGGAAGTTTGACAACTTCATAAGGATACATCTGTATCTCGTGGTATAAGTATGGTATAAGTTATTTCTGTTCTGATTTCAGATTTGAATAGCAGAGAGTAGACCAACATGTCATACGCTCTAAGTGTTTGTCTAACTTGTTGACAGAGTGGTCAACATTTCAGTTGAGAGTAAAATAACATAATCTTTATCGTTTGTTTGGTACAAGTTATTTCTGTTTCCGATTTAAGATTTTAATAGCAGAGAAGTAGACTGAGACTGTATACACTAAGTTTTTGTGTCACGACTTCCACCGACGGTGGCTCCTCTGCCTGTTCGGGCGGCGTTCGGCGGTCGTCGTCACCGGCCTATTAGCTGCCACCGATCCTCCTTTTCTTTCTGTTGATTTTTCTTATTGTTTGCACCTGTTTTTGTGTTTGGATTTTCTAGGGCTATTTAAGCCGGTCAAGCCCGCCTCCTTTCGTGCGGGCTTGTTTCTCTGTCTGTTTGGTGGACGTTCGGCTGTCGTGTATTTTGGCATGTTCTCTCGTCCTGTTTGGGCCGCCTTTGTTTTCTGTGCGCCTGCTGTGTTTTGGGCGTTATATTTACGCGCCGCATTAAAAAGGAACATTTTTCCCTACACCCTGCTCTCTGCGCCTGACTCCACACCCACCACTCCTAGCTGTCGTGACAAAAGCCCGCACCATTCTACATGGAGTCAGCAGGAGCAGCGACTCCCCCTCTCCCATCTATGGAGGAGCGTGTCCTCCACCACACCACCGTCCTCCACCGGATCGGGTCAGCAATGGACCAGATGATGGAGAGAATGGACCGATGGGAGAGGAGTGGTCTCCTTCCCTCGCCCCCCGAACCTTCCCCGCTTCAACAGACTCCTCCGGCGGCGTCCGGATCCAGCTCGCTCCGTCTCGCCCCCCCTAGGGAGTACGATGGGACGGCGGCTGGATGTAAGGGGTTCTTGCTCCAGTTGGAGTTATACCTGGCCACCGTCCGCCCGACTCCCTCTGGAGAGGAGAGCGTGAGCGCCCTCGTCTCCTGTCTGACGGGTAGAGCCCTGGAATGGGCCAACGCAGTGTGGGATAGCCCAGACTCCGCCAGGGACCACTACCCGGAGTTCGCCGGCCGGTTCCGGGCCGTGTTCGACCACCCACCAGAGGGCCGAGCGGCGGGGGAACGGCTGTTTCACCTGAGACAGGAGACGAGGAGTGCGCAGGACTTCGCACTGGAGTTTCGGACCCTGGCTGCTGGAGCGGGGTGGAACGACAGGGCCCTGATTGACCACTACCGTTATAGTCTCCGGGAGGACGTCCGCAGGGAGTTGGCTTGTCGAGACGCTACCCTCTCCCTCGATGTCCATACGACTGTACGACCTGCTGGGGGCTCGCGGACGGTCGGGAAGGGCCCTGTTCGTTCCACCTCCCGGGCCTTCCGCTCCTATCCCTATGGAGTTAGGTGGGGCGGCATCGAGGAGAACCGGAGGAGGAGGCTCCTCCTGCACCAGTTGTGGTCGGAGAGGACACACTGCCGATCGGTGCTGGAGGAGCTCCTCTGGGAATTGAGAGGGCAGGCAGAGCACTGCTCGGTCACCCCAGGTGAGTCGGCACCAGACTCACCCAGAGCTCCCTGTTGGTCACATGTATTCATCTCTTTCCCTGAGTTTTTTCCCTCTCTCCAGCATAAGGCGCTAGTCGATTCAGGCGCAGCTGGGAACTTTATTGATCGCGGACTCGCCTTGAGACTATGTATTCTGCTAGTGTCGATAGAGCAACCCTTCCCCGTGCACTCCCTAGATAGCCGACCATTAGGGTCAGGGCTGGTCAGGGAGGCCACGGTTCCGCTGGACATGGTAACGCAGGGGGGTCATGGGGAGTGGATTAGTCTATACCTCATTGATGCACCTGCGTTTCCAGTGGTGCTGGGGATTCCCTGGCTGGCTAAGCACAACCCTATGATTTCGTGGAAACAGGGGGCTCTCCAGGGGTGGTCAGAGGAGTGTTCAGGTAGGTGTGAAGGAGTTTCCATCGGTGCCACAACAGTGGAGAGTCCAGACCAGGTTTCCACTGTGCGCATTCCCTCTGAATATGCCAATTTGGCTATCGCCTTCTGTAAAAAGAGGGCGACCAAATTACCACCTCATCGACGAGGGGATTGCGCGATAAACCTCCAGGTAAACGCAACACTTCCCAGGAGTCACGTGCACCCGTTGTCACAGGAGGAGACAGTGGCTATGGAGACCTATATCACTGAATCTCTGGGACAGGGGTACATTCGGCCCTCCATATCACCCGTCTCCTCAAGTTTCTTTTTTGTGAAGAAGAAGGAGGGAGGTCTGCGGCCGTGCATTGATTATAGAGGTCTAAATGCCATCACAGTGGGATTTAGTTACCCGCTACCTCTCATTGCTACGGCGGTTGAATCATTTTACGGGGCACGTTTCTTCACAAAACTGGACCTCAGGAGCGCATATAATCTGGTGCGTATCCTGGAGGGAGATGAGTGGATGACAGCGTTTAGTACTACATCTGGCCATTATGAGTACCTAGTCATGCCGTATGGGTTGAAGAATGCTCCAGCCGTCTTTCAATCTTTCGTGGACGAGATTCTCAGGGACCTGCACGGGCAGGGTGTGGTGGTGTATATAGATGATATATTGATCTATTCCGCCACACGCGCCGCACATGTGTCTCTGGTGCGCAAAGTACTTGCGCAAAGTACTCTCTCGTCCTGTTTGGGCCGCCTTTGTTTTGTGTGCGCCTGCTGTGTTTTGGGCGTTATATTTACGCGCCGCATTAAAAAGGAACATTTTTCCCTACACCCTGCTCTCTGCGCCTGACTCCACACCCACCACTCCTAGCTGTCGTGACATTTTGTCAAACTTATTGGAAAAGTGGTCAAAATAGCTGATTTCAAATCAAATCAAATGTTATTTGTCACATACACATGGTTAGCAGATGTTAATGCAAGTGTAGCGAAATGCTTGTGCTTCTAGTTCCGACCATGCAGTAATATCTAACAAGTAATCTAACAATTTCACAACAACTACCTTATACACACAAGTGTAAAGGAATGAATACGAGTATGTACATATAAATATATGGATTAGCGTTGACTTGCCGGCATAGGCAAGATGCAGTAGATGGTATAGAGTACAGTATATACATATGAGATGAGTAATGTAGGATATGTAAACATTATATAAGTGGCATCGTTTAAAGTGGCTAGTGATACATTTATTACATCCACTTTTTAATTATTAAAGTGGCTAGAGATTTGAGTCGATGGCCGAACGGCATAAGCAAGATTCAGTAGATGGTATAGAGTACAGTATATACATACGAGATGAGTAATGTCGGATATGTGAACATTATATAAAAAATTGTTTAAAGTGGCTAGTGATACATTTGTTACATTAAATTTTCAATTATTTAAAGTGGCTAGAGATTTAAGTCAGTATGTTGGCAGCAGCCACTCAATTTTAGTGATGGTTGTTTAACAGTCTGATGGCCTTGAGATAAGAAGTTGTTTTTCAGTCTCTCGGTCCCAGCTTTGATGCACTTGTACTGACCTGCCTGCTGAAGCCTGCCTGCTGGAGCCCCTGGATCCTGCTGAGGGCACTGCAGAGACACAGGAGGGGATCGCAAGAAGATGTTAACTGTATATCCTTCTGCTAAACAGAACTGTATAATGACATATTTCACCTATGATTTTACAGTAAATCGGGATCAGACAAAATCCATCATCAGTTTCTAGATAGATCCATGGACCAGTTACTCTTTACAGACAGACAGCTAGGAGCATGAGACTCTACACTCTCCTGCTTGAACCTGTTTCATGGAAACATATAGTTTACTGATATCATTTACTGTACAATCACTGTTACCCAACTGCAATATAATTTTGTACCAGTAGAAGTTCGCCTACACCTGTTGCTAAATAAAGGAATGTAACTGATTGTTTGTGCAGAAGCAAGACAGTAAAGTCTACATACATGTAAACGACTGCTTCGTTATTCCTACCACTGAACACTACAAACTGGCATGCAATGGGTTAAGACAAATCTATAATTAAGCTTAGATCAGAGGGACAGACTCCTCCTTGGAAGTTTCCAGGTTTCTCTATTGACTTGTCACTCTTCATAGACACATAGCTGTGAGTAGGAGACCCTGCTCCATCCTGCTTGACACTATATAAAAAATACATTAGATCACATGAGAAGGTCCTCCATGTTTATAGCAGTGGCAAAAAAGGTATCTTATAATTGGATACCATGGGGTATCATGACAGTGCTGCATCACTGTATGACAGGTAAATTGTTGTAGAATATGTATTGGGAGTGAAAGTGAACCTTGGTCAGAGTTGATTCCTTAGAAAGGGCCTCTCTCTAACTCACTTGCTCATGACTCCAGGCTCTCCCTCAGGCTCCATACAGTCTGATGTAAGAGACTCTAGTACTCTCCTCAGGAGTAAAAGCCTGTTAATACAATGCAACAGTGCAAGTTATGTGTCTGAGCACTCTTTTGACAACAAAATCCACTTTTAGGAGCAAACTGAGGCGGATAGACAACAACTCCAACAAACTGGCGGCAGGTAGCCTAGAGGTTAGAGAGGCGGGCTAGGCGGTTCAAATCCCATGTCTGATGAAAAAATCGAGTCAGGAGTGGGCCAGCAATCATAGGGTTTTGCGTAATTTAAAAAGAGAAAACAACATATCTGCTCCATTGCACCCATTGTAAAGTCAGTGCAAGAGTGCCAATATTTGACCACACTGTATAGAGCTCGCCAGCTTGTAGACCTAAAACCTGTAAATGAGTTACCTCTGGTTAGTTCGGCCATTCCTATGGGGGAAATGAATAGGAAACAAACAGTGTTTTGGGATAAATGCCGAAAATAAGGTCTGAGGTTAACACATGTTTAGGAGATCTTAAGAGATCTGTTCTATGATATAATATCAGTCAGTTAACATGGCCTGGATTCCATAGGGATTTGCATTCGGACATTTGTACAAAATGTATGAAAAATAAAACACTAAAATATCTTTATTAGGGTGACATTCGGTAAGACGCCCCCCCTAACATCAATGTCTAGTTGCTGACACAAAAACGCAAAGTTTGGATAAAAAAATTGTAGGTGGATAATGGTCATGCTTAGGGTAAGTTTCCCCCCACTGAGGCGTACCTACAGACCCGGGTTCGATTCCAGGCTGTGTTGCAGCCGGCCGCGACCGGGAGATCCATGAGCCGGTGCACAATTGGCCCAGTGTCGTCCAGATTAGAGGAGGGTTTGGCTGGCCGGGATGTCCTTGTCCCATTGCGCTCTAGCGACTCCTTGTGGCGGGCCGGGCGCAGGCATGCTGACTTGTACGGTATTTCCGGGGTTAAGCGAACAGTGTGTCAAGAAGAAATGCGGCTTGGCAGGGTCGTGTTTCGGAGGACGCATGGCTCTCGACCTACGCCTCTCCCAAGTCTCTACGGGAGTTTGGGGAGAAAAAGGGGTAAAAAGTACCAAAGAATAAATACAGAAATGACTCGTTTCAGGAAACAAGTGGTATGCCGTGGGTCACTACTTCACAGGAGAGCCTTTTATTTTTTTTATCAAAATGCGTTTCAGAAATCCCTTCGTTAAATACATCTACAAGTCCCTGCTAGGTAAAGCCCCGCCTTACCTCAGCTCGCTCCAGCAGGTATATCTCACTGGTCACCCCCAAAGCCAATTCCTCTTTCAACCGCTTTTCCTTCCAGTTCTCTGCTGCCAATGACTGGAACAAACTGCAAAGCTGGAGACTCATATCTCCCTCACTAGTTTTAAGCACCAGCTGTCAGAGCAGCTCACAGATCACTACTGATGATGCACCTGTACATAGCCCAACCAACTACCTCATCCCCTACCATAGTCATTTATTTATCTTGCTCCTTTGCACCCCAGTATTTTTACTTTGCACATTCATCTACTGCACATGTACCATTCCAGTGTTAAATGGCTATACTGGAATTACTTCGCCACCATGGCCTATTTATTGCCTTATGTTCCTTATCTTACCTAATTTGCACACATTGTATATAGATTAGTTTTTTTTCTACTGTATTTTTGACTGTATGTTTGTTTACTCCAATGTGTAACTGTGTTGTTGTATGTGTTGAACTGTTTTGCTTTATCTTGGCCAGGTCGCAGTTGTAAATGAGAACTTGTTCTCAACTTGCCTACCTGGTTAAATAAAGGTGAAATAAAAAAATAAAATAATAAATAAATAAAAATACGAATAAAATTGTTAAATTACGGGCCTAGTTGGTTTAGCCACAGAAAAAGACCTTCCCGCTAGATAATGAGTGGGCTGGACATGCCGAGAGATGAGTTCGGATCGGTCTGCCATATAGCACGCTCCTGGCTATTTGAGCTGGTCCATATGTGTAGGTAATCCTGCCTAACGCGGCTTAAAAAATATATATATTGCGTAGTAGAACTGCATACGTTTTGAAACTATGCAAGTATCCATTTCAATAGGGCGTGTAAAATGGTCAGTGAGCTGTTCTCTCATTTGTGTCTGGCAGTAGCTAGAAAACTAGCCAACGTTAGCCAGTTAGCTTGGGTGCTTGACTGCTGTTGTCAGGTCAGCTAGTTAACATTACGTGTATGATCGGTCTTTAAAAAAATATATAGCGTAGTAGAACTGTATTGAAATCAGTGGAATTAGAGTATGATAGCTAAGAAGATGGAGAAAACACCTGGCTCCGGATAAAATCTTCAAACTAAGGGCAACAATGGCATCCGTGACAGGGAGAAGCGTCCATCAATGATGTATACGGGTAAGATAGTCAAGCTAGCTACATTTTCAAATATAACACATTTTGACAGAAAGTCATTTTCATATCAAGTTAAAGTGTACTGTTAGCTACCTAACATTAGCTGGCTGGTTGGCTGGCTAGCTAACGTTACGTGTATGATCTGTGTAGTACTATTATTCGCATCTCAGAGCCATTTGCTTTGCTAGTTATAGCCCAATGTTTGCTAGCTAACATTGAACCTGGTTGGTTAGCTACCTGAAGGTTCATGCAGGGTACTAACGACATGAGTTGGGATTATGGTTCATTGTTTAGCTATGTTTTGTTAGCTAGCTAGCTAGCTACATGTATTAACAAAAGACTCCACTATGCAAGTAACCATTTCAATGGAATGTTCATGATGTCAATGTGACAACTGTTGATAGACATGACTGGTAAATTTGTTCTGGCTATCTACTTCGATTTCAGAGCACTCTTGTCTGTGTGCCACAGTGCAGAATAACTGACAAATTTACAAACACTCAACACCTGTTGAATATGGCCGGTGTCAGTAAACATTGGTAAAAAAGCGTAATAAATTGCTGCCAGCAGCACAGTTGCAGTCACTAACGCTCTGGATAACATAAAACCCAGCTCTGCTAGGGTGAGTAAAATGGTCAGTGAGCTGTTCTCTGATTTGTGTCTGGAAGTAGCTAGCAAGCTAGCCAACGTTAGCCAGTTAGCTTGTGTGCTTGACTGCTGTTGTCAGGACAGAATGCTCGGATCAACCTTACTCCTCGGCCAGAGCGTCCAGTGTGCACTCTGAATGCTCTGAGAGCTAAACGCTCTGAGGACAATCTGACAACACTCTGAGTTTACGGGCGGGGCTATAGTTTAAGAGGGTGTGAATGATGCTTATTGGGCAGACTAAGAAGAGCTCTCCAGTGGGTGTACCAAAACATTCAAAGGCCATTTTCTCAAAAGTGAGGTTACAAGTTTAGCAACTTTCAAAGCAGAATCACTTTTCCATTGTTCCTCAGCTGTAGAGTATGATATACAAATGTCTAGCTCTGAATCTCTACTTTTATCCAATGTAAAACACAATTTCAAATGTTGCTACATAAGACCGAATCGAGCCGGTCGGTGACATTTACATATGTGTTCAGACCCTTTACTCAGTACTTTGTTGAAGCAACTTTGGCAACGATTACAGCCTCGAGACTTCTTGGGTATGACGCTACAAACTTGGCACACCTGTATTTGGGGAGTTTCTCCCATTCTTCTCTGCAGATCCTTTCAAGCTTTGTCAGGTTGGATGATGAGCGTCGCTGCACAGCTATTTTCAGGTCTCTCCAGAGATGTTAAATCGGGTTCAAGTCCAGGCTCTGGCTGGGCCTCTCAAGGACATTCAGAGAAGCCACTCCTGCGTTGTCTTGGCTGTGTGCTTACGGTCGTTGTCCGGTTGGAAGGTGCACATTTACCCCAGTCTAAGGTCCTGAGTGCTCTGGAGCAGGTTTTCAACTTGGGTAACATTTGGATGAAACATTGATCAATGAGATTTCAATCTTTATTCACCCACTCAAAAATACAGAAGTTTGTTGAATTCCCAATGTATTATCACTGCACTTTCAACCATTTAAAAGCACAACAAAGTTCAAATGGGAACACAATGTCAGATATTTTGTATTTAATGTGTCACAGGGAGCCTAGTGGTTAAGAGTGTTGGGGCAGTAACCGAAAGGTTGCTGGGGCAGTAACCGAAAGATTGCTGGTTCAAATCCCTGAGCCGACTAGGTAAAAATCTGCCAATGTGCTCTTGGGCAAGGCACTTAACCCTAATTGCTGCTGTAAGTCTGCTAAATGACTAAAAAGTTATCGCTATGCTTCATCTAATAGCATGACTTGGATTGCAGTTGAGTTTATATTAAAAGTACAAAGTGCAAGTCATCAATGCTGTTCAAGATTCTGTCCAGATTATTACAGCAACTGTGAACATCTCCACAGAGCTGTGACCTTTGCATGCTATCTTGAATTTACAAGTTTTTTATGATTAAATAAGAACATTAGGCTAACCTCAAAATGTGGCCATGAATGTGTTGCTCATTTTAAGGTTGAATAAATACTGTTACATTCACTATTTACTGTATTACAAAAATATAATTGAATAGTGTTTGGTTGACAACATACAACATATAAACATTTAAAGGATATCTCATGCTTGAATAGTTTCATCTGAGCCACTGGCTTAATCATATTCTATAACTTGTATTTTTGGAGACCGAACATATCCAACATATCATTTGTTAACTTGTCAACAAGTTAATAGGCTATTTTCTGTATTGTAAAAGTGATGTTGAATTGTGTTTAGTTGTCAAAGAATAGGACAAAATCAAATCAAACTTTATTTCAAGCGCATTTAAAGTTTGATTTGATTTAATTTAGTAATATTCTTTAAAGTAAATATTTGGTTGAGATGGAGAAGTGAATCCAACATATCAATTATTAATTTGTAGACAATTTGGAATTAAAGCCAGACTAAATCAGTGGCAGAGATGGAACTATCTAAGCAGGAGATAAGTACATCTACAAATGTTGATCTTTGGCTGCGTTGAACACCAAGCACAATTCAATATCTAGTTCGGCTACAAATGAATAATTGATATGTTGCATTCACGTCTCCAACTCAAACAAAAGAGAACAGAGAACACATGCGTGTTCGTGACCATCTAAGATTTTCGAAAAGGGGTCATAATACCGCAAACTGTTTGGACTTTATAACCATTTTCATTAGAACAAGCGCTCTGAAAATCATGCCTCGTCTTGGAGAAACAACTTTAGCGCTGCCCCGCTACCCCTCCCTACCTTCAGGCTATGCTGAAACCCAACACCCCAACCCGAGCATACTCTTCAAGGAGTATCGTTTGCTGGTAGTTTCTACAATTTTGGCGCTACAGGTGCCAGCGGAAGAGACATAGTAATATGTCGGACTTTAGTAGTTCTAATGTATCTATGTATCATATGTATAATTTCCCACATACCCTAAGGTCACAAACATCAGATGGTACAAAGTTTAGTTTACGCAAGCGTTCAGAACTCTATTACCGTGTGAATATACAGACCATTCCATTCGTATTTAATAACCTCTATTCCATGTTCTCTGTGCACAGTATTAGATTCCACATCAAATGTAAACATAATCAGGTTCCTGAACGCTTGCGAAAGTGGAGTTCTGAATGCTTGCGAAAACTAAACGTTGTACCATCTGATTCTAGACTCTCCAATGACTTGCACTTCAATGTCTTCTCCACCAGATGGTTCCACTACTACAGGATACACAGACACTGATAGTATGGTTGTAAGAGAGAAAGAAAGGGAGAGAGATTGAGAGTTCCATTTTCCCATTGATATCTATTTTTAGCCCATCACTAGCCAGAGACACATGACATGATGCACTAGCATACAGGGCTAACGCTAATAACATTAGTGACAGAGATGAGATGTTAGTCTTCAGAATACCAATAAAGTGACTAACTCAATCTCTAGCTCGTCTGTTTGGCTGCCCAACGGTAGTGACTCTGGCTCCTTAGGTCCTAGTCAGAAGGGCCTCACAAGTTTTCCATTGTCTAATCATCATCCAACCAAGCCCTTCCCACGAGCAATCCTGATCTCTGACTGGGTGACTGAGTGAGTGTCCTTGCCTTGGTGCTCTCTCCTTGGTGGTAGTGACCTCTGCAGCAGCTACAGAGCTGTTGTTTGCTGTGTTTCTCTATTAGATTAGAGCCAGGAATGCTGCATCCAGATCAGTTTCAAAACACAGCCCTGCTCTTTAACCACTGTGTTTGTTTTCTTTGCCCCACACTAAGGTGTAATGCTCCATCATGCGACACCTCTGAGGTCAAGGTTACCAGGCTACCTCATAACCTGGTAACCTCTGCGGTTAGAAAAATGTCGTTCATTAAGACCAGGTGCATTATAGTCTCGAAAACCTGATCCTAGGCCACAGTGACTATAGGGTCTGGTTTCAATGATATACTCTTTTGGCATAGAGGAGCTACGTCACTTTACTTTGTCCCCTTGAACAAAATACAAAATAGTAGCTAGCAAGATGGAATTATTTTTAATGAGTGCATTTCACAAGTGGCTAGTTTGCATCCTACTTTCACTAAAACCACTGTAAAGGTTTTGCCTGCAAACTTTGGTTTTGAATCGCGACGTTCTGGCATGTCTGTCCCAGCGCCTCGTGATTTCTTGGGAGAGTTGTCTGTCTCGAGGGTCCACCCCAATTTTTTCCCTTATCAAAGTTGCCAAAAGAGACCTTATAGTCACTGTTGCCCAGGGTCGGATTTCCGAGACTAAGTGCAGTAGGGAATGTATAATAACCAACCATTCGAATCATTTCCAGCTCTGCAAAGTTGTGTATGTCATCTGGTTCATAGACAGAAACGAGCAGTATGGCTGGTGGCATTGTCATGCTGGAGGGTCATGTCAGGATGAGCCTGCAGGAAGGGTACCACATGAGGGAGGAGGATGTCTTCCCTGTAACGCACAGCGTTGAGATTGCCTGTAATGACAACAAGCTCAGTCCGATGATGCTGTGACACACCGCCCCAGACCTCCACCTCCAAATCGATCCTGCTCCAGAGTACAGGCCTCTGTGTAACGCTCATTCCTTCGACGATAAACGCAAATCCGACCATCACCCCTTGTGAGACAAAACCGCGACTCGTCAGTGAAGATCACTTTTTTTGCTAGTCCTGTCTGGTCCAGCGACAAGCCCTCAGTCCAGCCTCTTTGCCGACAGTGTGAGCACTGATGGAGGGATTATGCGTTCCTGGTGTAACTCAGGCAGTTGTTGTTTCCGTCCTGTACCTGTCCCGCAGGTGTGATGTTCGGATGTACCGGTCCTGTGCAGGTGTTGTTACACGTGGTCTGCCACTGTGAGGACGATCAGCTGTCCATCCTGTCTCCCTGTAGCGCTGTCTTAGGCGTCTCACAGTACGGACATTGCAATTCATTGCCCTGGCCACATCTGCAGTCCTCATGCCTCCTTGCAGCATGCCTAAGGCACGTTCACGCAGATGAGCAGGGACCCTGGGCATCTTTCTTTTGGTGTTTTTCAGAGTCAGTAGAAGGCCTCTTTAGTGTCCTAAGTTTCCATAACTGTGACCTTAATTGCCTACCGTCTGTAAGCTGTTAATGTCTTAACGACCGTTCCACAGGTGCATGTTCATTAATTGTTTATGGTTCATTGAACAAGCATGGGAAACAGTGTTTAACCCCCTTTACAATGAAGATCTGTGAAGTTATTTGGATTTTTACAAATTATCTTTGAAAGACAGAGTCCTGAAAACGGGACGTTTCTTTTTTTGCTGAGTTTACATATATGTCAGAGTGGCATTGGACTAAGATACAGTGGCATAGTATAGAATACAGTATATACATATGAGATGGGTAATGCAATATTTACACACAATTAATGTGACTAAGATACCGTAGAATAGTATTGAGTACAGTTTATACATATGAGATGAGTAATTCAAGATACGGAGACATTATTAAAGTGGCCAGTGTTTCAGTTCATTAAAGTGGCCATTGATTCCTCGTCTCTGTGTCACGTTGGTATGAATGATTCGGGAGACAGGCGCAGGAATGCCTAATAGTTTTTTTTTTTATTATACCCAAATTGCGGCGTGCCGTGTAAAGGCACGGGGACGAAGACCAAACAAACACTAAACTTAAACACAGGGTTGAAACCCAAACAAAGAGTGAGGAGTACCTCGAATAAATAACACAAGCGCACAATGATTAACACACAGGACGAGACCCGTAATCATTTGCGCAATCCACAACGGCACGAAAAGCCAAAACACACAGCACAGGTACTCACACGACCAACGGACATAGTACAACAATAATCGTCAGGACAATGGTAAACCAAGGACACACTTATACAATTATTAATCACTGGGAATAGGGGCCAGGTGTGCGTAATGAAAGTTCCGCAGGGATCCGTGACACTATGTCTATAGGCAGCAGCCTCTGATGTGCTGGAGATGGCTGTTTAACAGTCAGTGGTGTAGTATAGAATACAATACAGTATATACATATGAAATGGGTGATGCAATATGTAAACACAATTTAAAGTGACTAAGATACTGTAGAATAGTGTGGAGTGCAGTTTATACATATGAGATGAGTAATGCTAGATACGGAAACATTATTAAAGTGGCTGGTTATCCATTTCTAAAAGTGGCCAGTGATTCCTAATCTATTTCTTTAGGCAGCCACCTCTGATGTGTTAGTGATGGCTGTTTAGCAGTCTGATGGCCTTGAGATAGACGCTGTTTTTCAGTCTCTCGGTCCCAGCTTTGATGCACCTGTACTGACCTCGCCTTCTGGATGATAGCGGACAGGCAGTGGCTCGGGTGGTTGATGTCCTTGATGATCTTTTTGGCCTTCGTATGGCATCGGGTGCTGTAAGTGTCCAGGAGGGCGGGAAGTTACTAAATACTGAGTACATAATAGTCTTCGGGGTCTGGAACGCTTGTTTCCGTCTCAGTTTAATCATGTGGTTGTGTAGTTATTAGCTTTCAACCAACTAAAGGAATTCTACCAAAGTACATGTTATGTTACTGAAGAAGAAACGTTAGTCATGTTTGTGTGGTGAGATAGGATAGGATGTAGATAGTCTCTGCCTGGTACTCTCTACATGCTAGACCTACTGTTGAGTTTTATATGTCAGAAGTAGGAGTTGCTTCTGACCCTCTCACTAATTGACAGTAAAACAGAGGAGGTCCATGTTGCTGTCACTAACTCACAGTGTGGTGTTTGTAATATAGAGATACCAGATTGCTTCTGTTCCCCCATGGTGAATGGTGTATTGTCTCACCCAATGTCAACATGCAAGGAAATGAGGTCTAATTTCTAGATTGAGAAACAAGTAAATAACAGATAATGGCGTATGACTCTCACCCAGCACCCAGCTGGTTTAGATTAGCACCAGCCACAGAGGGCGGAGTTAGTGCACCTCTCTTCCCAAATGAAGACACAATTTGGGCTTCACACACAAGGCTAATTCTTAGCACGCTAGGCTACTGAGAAGCATTATAGATGCTATACTCCTTCATCAGAGGTTGTAAGGAAAAAAGTGGGAGAATTTAGTACAACATTTCTGTGTTGATGGCGAAGCAAAGCATTGGTCTTTCAAACCAGATGCTAACATTGCAGCAGAATGTACTGTGTCTTGGACATGACCACGAGAGAAAGATCCTGAGGCCTTTTAGTACAGGTTATGGTGTAATGGCGGTTGACTTTGTACTTGTGCAAATTCTCTGAGTCTGAGCAATGCGAACGTTTTGCTAACAGCCATCCACTGGCATGTGAGGGAGGATAGGGTGCCTCATCATACTCACTCCAAGACCCAACTCAACCTATGTATATTGTTAGATCTGTGTAGTTCACAACCAATGAAGGCAGTGAAGGTTTTTGTGTGCACTTTGTTCATTGTTTGACATGCTGTCATTCATTGAATACAGTAGATACATTCATTGTAGATTCATTGTGCAGTTTATTTGACAGGTAGTCAAGCAATTAAAATATTTTATGTCAGGTACAGCAATTCCTCTTTTTAAAATGTTGACTTACATGTTCGGGTTCACTGGGCTAGTAAAGGGCTCCTGGCTCCCCTCCAAGGGACTCCCACTGGTCTTGGATCAGGGCCAAAATATCACCAGTAGTGACTGTATCTCATGATGATCACCAGCCCGTCAGCTGCAGAAAATGGCCCTACACACACGCGCATGCACAAACACACACACATCCCCCTAGCCTCCATGTCCATGTATCTGTCAGGAGCCTGATATATCCTCCCCCCAACCCCTGTTCCTCCCATCCCCTTTCCCCCCCATCCCAGTCAAGATTCGTTGAGTTACAGCCCAAGGAGCAGCTAGCTGGAGCTCTCAGCTAATAAAGTCCAGACCTCGAAGAGAGGCTGGCCCACAGTCTCCTTCTTTTCTATTGTCTTTGGAGGCAACCAACCATCCATCATGTGTCATTAAATCCCGGAACGGCTCTATCACGTTACACTGCAAAACCAGGCCACTCGAGTAATATGAAATCAATAGAAATATGCATGGGGGTAATATTACCAAAATATTTTTCTAAATATGCATGGTTGATAACCTGAGATGAAGCTAAAAGCAGTTTCAAACCACAGACCCTCTGTCTGAAGCCTGGTCCTCTCATAGATGTGTTGACTGGTTGGAAGATCTTTGGGCATTGAGAAACGATGAGGCTTCAATGTCAGCCGCAATGCTAGATTCCCTCAGCTGCAATGTGAATAGACACCACTGTACCTTCTCTGTTACCTATTAAACTCATTGGTAAACTTTCTCAAGTTACTGTAACTGACCAAAAGACACCGCAAATATAGAAATTAACCGAGTGGTAGTCTCTTAAACAGTAACAGTCCATGGGTAATGGTTACCACACATCGTTTATCAAAGACCTCCAGTACACAGGCATCCTGACATGTTTTTGGCTCTGAGCAGGATCGCGGGTGTGGGGGGCAGGGGTATCAACACAGTTAGTGTTTGCCTCCCGCCATGCTGCAGGACTGGTCGTTTCGAGTTCTGCCTTGCCTTTAAAGGCCTTCCTACTGCGGTTTCTGTGGTAACCACCTTATTTGGACTGCCTTCTCTAAAATTGAGTCTTGCGTTTTCGTCCTGGATTCCACAGCTCACACACAAAGCACTGATTATTCCCAAGCAGCGAACTGACTGGGGCTAAAAAAGGAGAGAGCTCTTGAATGAATGCCATAGTTTTCTCATGAAGGCCATTGGTTGAGTTGGCATGTTCGCTGTCCTTGGTGTTACGAAGCCCAGTATGGACACAGTCTGTTTGATTAGCTCATCACATGGCTGGACACACGAGAGGTCAACTACCAATAACTATGGTGCTGTTGACGCAGTGTATAAGTAGGCATGATTCATAAAATGTGATTTTAAAATGTGAATTTGACTATGGAGAGGAAAGCAAACAAGTGGATTTCAAGAATTAAGACCTTGAGCGATGTACTTAATATATAATTGTGGACTCACAAAACGAGAAACACTTTGTACGTGCATTCCCACTAAAAGTTAATGGTGTGGCGTGTAACACAATATGTTAGGTCTGCCTTTACAAAGCCAGTAAACCATATGCTGCAACTCTTAACATTCCTTCCAGATTGAGACCTTGAGTGAATTACCATACATCGCCTTTTTGCAGACCATGTCCAACACTAACGCTCCACACACTCACACCATGTCCAACACACACAGCCACCCTCAGAACTGACTCACTCAACCATCCCTTTCCCAGAACACAGGAATGCTAGTTCTCAAAACACACTAATCACATTGCTTTCAGTTCAGCCTTTCTTCTGCTTATTCCATTCAGGAGTTGGACAAAAAGACAGAGCAGCGAAGCTTAGCTTAATTCAATTCTTCTCTGTCTGATGTTTCCAAATGTGTCTGTAGATGCTGGCTGAGCTGCTAGTCCTCTGTCATGGTTCTTTATCGGGTTGGATCTCCAGCCAAGCCATTGGAACAGTTAATCAAGCTCTGTCACAATTGAAAAACAATTCCTAAGAAGCAGCATAAATGCAGTTTTTTTTTATTTGGCCACACAAACATATACAAGCAAACAGACTGTAGTTACCATTTCAATGATTCAACAGTAAATGACTAAAAATGGTCAGTAATTGATGTATGGAGGGGCACATCAGGCAATTTTCTCTTCAGCCAGTTGGAGTGTCAGTAATGGCATCCTATTCCCTACATACTGCACTACTTTAAACCAGAACACTATGGGCCCAGACAATTTCTATGACTTTATTTTGCAGACTTTTTTTGTTCCACTTTTGAGACAAACTGCTTTTCCACTCAGAGCGGTTACAACAGTCTGTAGAAAACGGTGGGACATCGATTCAGGCAGAGGGCTGCTTTCCAAAAGCAGTCTCAGAGACATCCACTGTGGCTAAAGCCTCATAACAGAATATTTAGAGTAATTTTAGGTCTATATGAATAGTTAATATACAACCAAGGCTCAGTGATGTTCCAATTCGTCGTCATAAACTGTACAAGACTAGTGTGCCCTCTTAATGAAATCAAAAGTCCTGAAAACCAGTTAGTATTAAAGGGCAAATGCCAATCAGAATCACAATGTGGAAAAATACTTCCTGCTTCAGGCATGTCATTTAATTCTGGTTCAATTACATTACCAATTTATTTAGAGGAAATTTGATAAGACTGGAAGAAAGTGCAAATAAAGTTGACAATGGACTATGAAAGCTTGGAGAACCAAGGAAGAGGCTTTATTTGGAACATACATTTTTTTTTTTTTTTTTTTTTTTTTAACATAACAGAGGACAGGCTGCGTCTGAAATTGAACCCTAATTAGTGCACTACTTTAGACCAGAGCCCTGGCTAAAAGTAGTGCACTATATAGGGAATAGGGTGCCTTTTCAGACACCACACTTGTTTTTAATGAGAGACATGGCAATAAATACAGTGGGAATGGAGGGTGGTTATAAGAACATGAGACATGGCATGGCACAATAAGACTAGCCCTACTGTATGCAAAAAAAAAAAAGCAGGACATTCTGGTTTGGTCGTCTGGTCTAATGGAATAGCCATTAGAAATTACTCTGCACGATTTTAGGAAAATAAATGGTACAGTGATTTGGATTGAAACCTACCAAAAATTTAAACGGATGAGAGGGCCACTGGTTACTCCGAGGCTCAAGCAGTTGTATTGATATAAAAAAGGTAATAATTGGTCCTTTCAGGTTGTCAGAAAAGCAAAGTAGTCGGTGAATTAATTCCTTTAAAGGGATGATTCAATCAGTAAAAAAAGCCTAAGGGATAAAGAAAAGTGGAATGGTTGCAAATGCTACAAAGTTGGCAAAATTAATCTTTACTTCACAGTGTCCCATACTTCATAATGTAATAGTATAATAATATAGCATCTCCAACACTGTATCTCAGCACTTTATGTTTTAACTACAACGGCATGAACACTACTGCTCAAATGGAAGGAGAGTTGGGGAGGAGGTGGAGAAGGAACGCGCTCAAGACAATATTTCTCTTATGTTTCAATAAAAAAAAATTAAAAGATTAGCGAGGATAGCAAAAGACTTGCTCTGTTTGTCATCGATAAAATACACTGGTTTAATACTGCTCCGTCTAGCGGTCGTTGTGGTGTTAAGGTGCCGCCGGATTAACCTGGTCCCAGATCTGTTTGTGCGGTCTTGCCAACTCCTATGGTCATTGGCAAGACCGCACAAACTAATCTAGGACCAGGCTAGTGCCGGATGTCCCCGGACAGCCCTAATAGTCGATTCCCTGGTCGATGTTGTTGTAGTGGGCCACGTCGCTGTAGTTGTCCTCTTCCTGATAAGCCACGGGGTACTCCTCCCCCTCTCCCTCCTGGAGGAATTCCTCTGCCTGATAGTCACTGTCGCTGATCTCAGAGCAGTTGGTGCCCGTACCTTGGCTCCCGTTGGTATGTATGACGGGCTCAGTGGGCGAGCCGCAGTACTTGGGGTCGTACACCTGGCGTCCCAGGCCGTACGCACTCATGCCCTTCTGGGATGCCACCTTGTTGGTGCCCATCTGCAGGGAGATGGTGGAGTTGTCCACTGGATGCACCTGCTTATTGTCAAAGATGTCCCGACGCGTTCCCGGGCAGGACATACCGGCCTGGGGAGGAGAGGGAGAGGGCCGGGGAAGGGGTTCACTTTAGGAGCTTTCCAGGAAAACAGTTATTGACTTGGATTGTCTTCAAGACAAATACAGGTATCATGTATCAACCATGTGATTATGGCGATGTGCAATGAAAAGCCATGTGAAGTCTCCATCATATTGTACACTAGATCCCATTTCTCTCTGTTACATTCCCTTGGCTCTCTTGAAAGTAGCACTTGCTAGCAAGTTCCTTCCATTACATACAGTGAGGGAAAAAAGTATTTGATCCCCTGCTGATTTTGTACATTTGCCCACTGACATAAAAATTATCAGTCTATAATTGTAATGGTAGGTTTATTTGAACAGTGAAAGACAGAATAACAACAAAAAAAAATCCAGAAAAACACATGTGAAAAATGTTATAAATTGACTTACATTTTAATGAGGGAAATAAGTATTTGACCCCCTCTCAAATCAGAAAGATTTCTGGCTCCCAGGTGTCTTATACAGGTAACGAGCTGAGATTAGGAGCACACTCTTAAAGGGAGTTCTCCTAATCTCAGTTTGTTACCTGTATAAAAGACACCTGTCCACAGAAGCAATCAATCAGATTCCAAACTCTCCACCATGGCCAAGACCAAAGAGCTCTCCAAGGATGTCAGGGACAAGATTGTAGACCTACACAAGGCTGGAATGGGCTACAAGACCATTGCCAAGCAGCTTGGTGAGAAGGTGACAACGGTTGGTGAGATTATTCGCAAATGGAAGAAACACAAAAGAACTGTCAATCTCCCTCGGCCTGGGGCTCCATGCAAGATCTCACCTCGTGTAGTTGATCATGAGAACAGTGAGAAATCAGCCCAGAACTACACAGGAGGATCTTGTCAATGATCTCAAGACAGCCGGGACCATAGTCA
Organism: Brachymystax lenok tsinlingensis; assembly: GCA_030435695.1. NCBI lineage: Eukaryota > Metazoa > Chordata > Actinopteri > Salmoniformes > Salmonidae > Brachymystax > Brachymystax lenok. The sequence continues at coordinate 21,769,480 of CM059782.1, forward strand.
CCAAGAAAACAATTGGTAACACACTACGCCGTGAAGGACTGAAATCCTGCAGCGCCCGCAAAGTCCCCCTGCTCAAGAAAGCACATATACATGCCCGTCTGAAGTTTGCCAATGAACATCTGAATGATTCAGAGGACAACTGGGTGAAAGTGTTGTGGTCAGATGAGACCAAAATGGAGCTCTTTGGCATCAACTCAACGTGTTTGGAGGAGGAGGAATGCTGCCTATGACCGCAAGAACACCATGCCCACCGTCAAACATGGAGGTGGAAACATTTGCTTTGGGGGTGTTTTTCTGCTAAGGGGACAGGACAACTTCACCGCATCAAAGGGACGATGGATGGGGCCATGTACCGTCAAATCTTGGGTGAGAACCTCCTTCCCTCAGCCAGGGCATTGAAAATGGGTCGTGGATGGGTATTCCATCATGACAATGACCCAAAACACACGGCCAAGGCAACAAAGGAGTGGCTCAAGAAGAAGCACATTAAGGTCCTGGAGTGGCCTAGCCAGTCTCCAGACCTTAATCCCATAGAAAATCTGTGGAGGGAGCTGAAGGTTAGAGTTGCCAAACGTCAGCCTCGAAACCTTAATGACTTGGAGAAGATCTGCAAAGAGGAGTGGGACAAAATCCCTCCTGAGATATGTGCAAACTTGGTGGCAAACTACAAGAAACATCTGACCTCTGATTGCCAACAAGGGTTTTGCCACCAAGTACTAAGTCATGTTTTGCAGAGGGGTCAAATACTTATTTCCCTCAAAAAAATGCAAATCAATTTAAAACATTTTTCACGTGTTTTTCTGGAATTTTTTGTTGTTATTCTGTCTCTCACTGTTCAAATAAACCTACCATTAAAATTATAGACTGATCATTTCGTTGTCAGTGGGCAAACGTACAAAATCAGCAGGGGATCAAATACTTTTTTCCCTCACTGTAGGTTCCATCAAGGTTTCAACAGGGGATATGGACCCCTTTAAATGCATTAGTGTTCGTTCTACCCTTAGACATTCACAGTGTTTATATACATAATTGGTTATACCTGGCTGGCTCCTTTGTTGGTACCCATCTGCAGACTGATGGTGGTCTGGTCATAAGGCTTGTCTGTCTGGGACCTTGGGTCGTAAAGATGTCTTCTGGTCCCATATGCTGTCATACCAGCCTGGCTCGCACACTTGTTGGTCCCCATCTAAAACACAGGAACATAGCTGAATAGACGTATTACACTTACATTAGATTTTAGTCATTTAGCAGACACTGTTACCCAGAACGACTTCACCTAGTTCGTTTGGGGATTAGAACCAGTTTACTGGCCCAACGCTCTTAACCGCTAGGCTACCTGCCGCCTCACATCTATTACAAACGAATCAGTTAAATAAGCTGCATACAAAACATTCATTAATCAGGATGATTTCCATTGGCGAAATATTGAAAGGTATAATAATGAACAAAAAATAACATTTTATTATATAGTCACATCCAGTAACAGAGCCACTTTTATTATATAGTCACATCCAGTAACAGAGCCCCTTTTATTATATAGTCACATCCAGTAACAGAACCCATTTTATTATATAGTCACATCCAGTAACAGAGCCCAACAACCTGAGGCTGTTTAAGCATCCTCATGTCTTACCTGCAGTCCGATGACACATTGTCCAGCTTTGATCTTATCGTCATCAAAATGGCGTGTCTGTTTGTCTGCGTATTTCACACCAATGTCACACGATGTGTGCATGCCTTTGGTCTTTGCCTGTGGAATGAGATAAGACTGGAAATATATTGATGCTACAAATCCCTTGGAGAGAAGGAACCCTATCAGAATGTCTTGGTAACACTTTACAGTTAGTGTCTACTTGGAGAAAGACTGACACAAACTGTACCATAACATGTCTTGTACGTTTAAAAAATATCTAAATAATATTCATAATTAAGGATGGTCTTTCTATCCCCTGGGTATCACACTCACTATGCTAGCCAGGGAGAGCAATGTGCTCTGGACTTGGGTCATGTTGCCGTTCTCAAACAGGTCGTTGGCCTCGAAGATGTCATTGGGCTTCATGCCATAGGCCAGGATGGCTTTGATAAAGTTGCCAAGGTTCTCCAGCTGTGGGAACAAAACACAAGTTACAGATAGAATTATATTGTATAGCGCTGGCACGATTCCCTATTATTTCTGACAAGACAATAATACATTTTCTACACGGTACATTTCTATCAGAATGTTCTGTGACATTACATCCTCCTGATGGAGCATAGCTTTAGTAAGAACATCAGGAAGTAATAACTCCATAAAGAAGGTGTTGTGTGTGTGCGAGAGAGAGAGAGAGCGCGCTGAAGGCTTAATGAATGAGTCCACTTATTCTCCATGCACGGCATATGGCTTACTGGTCTTAAACGGTATTAATGAGCTGAACAGCCACTCTATGGTCTTTGTCCTTTCTTTCTAAAAAAAGTGTTCATATTATTACGGAAGAGTGGGTACTCTAAACAACTCCATACATTGAGGTATAGGTTAGCCTACCTTGTGCCAGTTCAGTTGTGAGTGGTTAATTTTCTTTATCGAGCCAGGTTGCAGTTTGTTTATCAATCTAAGAGAGAGAGAAGGTCAGTCTATCAAATCAAATCTGATTGGTCGCGTACACATATTTTGCAGATGTTATCGTGGGTGTAGCGAAATGTTTATGCATCTTACACACACATTCAGTTTAAAGTGCTCAAGTTCAATGTAAAAAAAATATATATAATCCTTAGGGAGGAAATATGCTGAGGACAATATCTTCAGTATGGGCTTGTGTATCAAATGTGTATTCAACTGGAATATAAAACAGTCAATATGCAAATCACCACATCAATCTGTGGATAGTGACTGGAGTGTGATTGATTACTCCTATGTAAAATCCTAGTCAGTCTCCACTCTGTAAATATTAGCTGCAGATCACAGCACAGTGTGGAGGGCGCACACACACACTGCAATGTCAACCCACCGTCACTGTCAGCTCTGCAGTAAACACACAGACACTTACTCTCCCAGGATGACTCCATCCTTTAGGCCCTTCTGGAAGTTCTCGCCAATGGCCATCGCCGTCACCTCCTCGATCCAGAACCGAAGCTCCTCCTCCTTTTGCATGTCATATTTGCCTGCGATCTGAGAAGGTGAAAGCACAGTGGCTTAGTAAAAGTTATTATCAGAACCTAGAGCAACATCTATGTTCAAGTCTATATCACTGATCAAGCTACAGGCTTGCATGGTGTGTTTGTCCTTTGACATTGTAATACAATCTTCTCGATGGGGAAAAAAAAAAATGTAAGAAGTTGTTAGCATGCCGGGCTGTTACAGATGTGCCCCAAATGGCACCCTATTCCCAATTTAGTGCACTACTTTGACTAGAGCCGTGGTGAAAAGTAGTGCACTATAAAAGCAATAGGGTGTCATTTCAGCAGAGTAAGTACTGAGCTGTGGGGTGAATCAACAGGCTGGGACTAGGGGGGCTTAAAGCTCAAACGTTGACCTTCTGTCTGGAATAGCATAAAAGCCCAGACGTTTGGCTTTAAAATGTTGTGCCAACCAGGCGTTTATTTTATTTAACAGGATCGGTGTTCAAATGTGTTATATTCTCCTACATTAATTTCACTTTTCCACAAACGTCAAAGTGTTTCCTTCAAATGATATCAAGAATATGCATATCCTTGCTTCAGGTCCTGCACTACAGGCAGTTAGATTTGGGTATGTCATTTTAGGCGAAAATTTTAAAAAAGGTTCCCGATCCTTAAGAGGTTTTAAGAACAAATTCTTATTTACAATGACGGCCTAACCCAGACAAAGCTGGGCCAATTGTGCGCCGCCCTATGGGACTACCAATCACGGCCAGTTGTGATACAACTTAGAATCGAACCGGGGTCTAGTGACACCTCTAGCACTGAGATGCAGTGCCTTAGACTGCTGTGCCACTCAGGAGCCCAAGTAATTTAGCTAAGTGATTCATGTAATATAGATTGGCCACAATAAGGTACAGTAAGGACGTCAACCCTTCTAGTGAGTCACAACGTTACGTCAGAAATGCTTTCGGCTTCAAAGCCAGTGAGAAAAAAAGACACAAATTCACATGTAGTTCATAAGGGAGCCCCATGAGGCAACCACAGTTTACTGAGAACTAAAAGAGAAGCTATTTGAGACTGCGACACCAGCCCAAACGAAGGCACTTAAGGCCATTAGTGAGGTACGATGTAGTTTTTTCCATAGAGCACATTAATCCTGGTCTATTGCCAGGAAAATAAATGACAATAATCTATTTATTGTGGTCTTGTGTTTTAGGGACAGTCCGTTCTCCAGGGTCAGCTCACTAACATGCTGGGCAGCTAATGTGCACCAGGACACAGCTCAGAGAGGAAGTGATGCTATTGGCATCCTGGCATGGACAGTAGCCATCGGAGGAAGAGGAAGTGTGTGTGTGTGTGAATTCAATTACAAATGGCATGCTCCTCTTCTTCTCACACGGCTTCCTCTCCATTACAGACACACACGAGAAGTCAAGGGCTTGGAAACCTCCCCCGCTGTCACTCTGGAAAATGTACCATGCTCAAGGCTTCAATTGCCAAACGCACACTACAGGACACATGCGGAAGCCAAAACTCATTAAATGTAAACAGATGCACTGAATCTGCTAAAAATGGTAGGCCTACATTGAATGTGTTGTAATCTACTGTAAGTGGCAGTACTGTACTCTCAATTACCCACAATTGGATTGTACAATGCCATGGAACTTTTCCAAGTCCTTTCTACAAGTCAAACAACAGAGTATATTTAACTGTGCTTTGCAGCTACAGTGACCCATTAGTTCCTATTCCATTGTAAACAAACACTTCAACATTGGCCTGTGTCCTATAAACATGGGCTTTTAACAAGTGCATCTCACAGACACTAGTCGTTCACACGGAGTCAGTTAGACAAACAAACTCATCTCTATAATCTAGTCAAAGTGGAAAAAGACCACAGGAGACAAAGCATCTTGCCTCCATTCCACTCCTCTCATTATAGTCCATTCTTTGTTTCGCCTTTACTCTACAACTGTAGCTTATTCCCAGTGTGCTGATATTAGCTCGTTAGCACCACATGTTAATGCTGGGCTTCAAGAGGGATGCTATATGTAGGCTATGTAGCAATGTAAACCAGGCGTATTGAAAGCTAATAAAGCTGTTGGGGTAACAACACCCTTTTAGCACTACTATGCGAGACAAAGCTTGGAGCCCATAAACTTGTAACCAACTTCTTCCCCCCTATTTGTCAGAGAAAGGCTTGTTTTCGTTTAACTGCAGTTTATCACCCCCCCACACTAAATCCCGTCAGCTGGAATGTGAAGGCCGTCACCAGAAAGACATGCCCTCTCTGAAGCGGTGTGTGTGTGTGTGTGTGTGTGTGTGTGTGTGTGTGTGTGTGTGTGTGTGTGAGAGAGAGAGAGAGAAACAAGGCCCTGTTCTCACATAATAACAGGCAAAAAGGCAAATCGTCAAACGTCCCTCCATCTTGTAAAAGGGCCAAAGTGGTGTTCTAGCTGCAAAACATGACTCAATGAGAGGACTGGGCTGGAGTGGAAGGGTTATAGAGGAACTTGTCCATCCCTTCTGAACAGCTTGACAGCACACTGTCATTTACACGAATTCATCTGAGGCTTTTTCTGCCACTGACTGACAGCAGCTGGAAACCAAACCATCACCCGAGAACACAGAGCCCTCCTCAGAGAGAAATCAGGGAGGATTAGAGAGAGAGGAGCGATTTCTTTCTTCACTTCTCTCTCCCAGCACAGCAGTACTTCTCTAGGAACACTGCCAACTCCCCCCAGTTCTCTTATGTCTTGGAGTCGTTAAAAGGAAAGCTTCTGAGGAGAAATCTGGAAAGCTACATGGGCTAAACCCCACTGGAATTGAACCCCAGACAAGCCCGTCCTCCACAACCCAACACTGTACCCCAAAGCATTTCCTGATGACGTTGCAGAACCAAGAAAACATCTGGACGGAGAAGAAGGTTTAAAGGGAGAAAAGGCCCCAGAAGTCCAACACGATCAATTCAATATAGGCTAGATCCACCACTGTTGAGGCAATTGTTGTTTAAATCAATAACATGTGTATCATCCAGTCTGTTATTGTTTCTCTTTGAAACAATTTCTAGTCAAAAGGAATTACATAGTCATGAAGTTCCTTACAATCAAGTTATTGGTCCCATTTATACAATATCTTATATAATTGAAGGCATCTCTAACCGGGAACTTGACAGATTATTTGACCAGAATGACCCCCACTTCATGAATTATTTGTTCAATCACACACATGACCAAGTATTGAACAAACGGTCCAGCTGGTATTCATTAATATTTAACCACTATCCGTTAGCTATGAAAACGCTCAGTAGACCACATAATGTGAAGTGATTGGCCATGCTAGAAATGTGTAGTGGACTAGAAATGTTTACATATAGCTTGGAGCCTTAATAAAAACCAAATCACTGCACTAGGCCAAATCCTAACTTGAGCCTTAATAAAACCAAACTTGAGACATGTGGATAGAGCCTCTGATGTTAATTAAGCAAGAAACCAACTAACAATAACAAAAAGTCCAACAGAGTCAACAATTGTCCATTAAGTCTTTAACATGTTGTTAGAGACAATAGTGCTATCACAAACAAATAAGTTCACTAGCTAACATTGTCCTTCATAAAAGTTGAACATGTCAAGTTTGGTGAAACCTCCAGTATCGATCTTGGGGATGTGAAAGTAAAAAAAGCTGAACAATGGTTTCACCAAAAAAGGGCTCAGTTTCTATTCACCCCAAAACAGCATCTCAGGGGTTAATGCGACAAAACAAGGAATTCAGGAATCAGAGACTCACTGTGAAAATAAAATCCAGCCTGAACCATTGCAGGGAGGGAATAGTCTCCTGTCAGCAAATAGCAGGGGAACACTCCATCCCCCAACACTTCTCCCTGCAGCGCTCCCCCACATTGGTAATAATGGTACTGTGTTTTAAAGGGGGGGGTAAGACAACCCCACAATAACCAGTCCTCCACCACATATCTGGGTCATGTTCATTTGGCACCAAAGCATAGAAAATAGACTAAAACATGGAGGGACTACCTGGACTTTTGAGAAGGACTACCTACAGTAGATGCATTTTTCATGTTCTGTTTCAAAGTGTTTTTCTATGTTGTGCCCTACAGAACATGATTATGGTGTATTAAGAACACCACCAGCCAGACTGCCCTGCTCTCCTAATTCCTCTCCCTAGCCAGGGAAGCCTGAGTTGGGCCTCATTCAGCCAACCCCTGGCTCCTACCCAGGGCTCCCTGCCTGCTCCAGGGCCACTAGAGAAAACACCTATTGAGGTAGAGGAGAGCAGAAGAGATGGATAGAGCTTGCATTGTTGTGTCTTGTGGTTCCAAGACTGCACGTCTGCAATCTCTTTCCTGCCAAAGATTTAGCAGAGATATACAACCAAATTCTCTGTATGCTTGATGAACCAACAACTCGCCCACCCAAAGACTTCAATGGAGGGGAAAACAAACAAGGCAGATTCAGACCTACATGAATGGCGAGGCTTTGCAGCCCCACTATCTACGATCAACTATTTTAGCAAGCATGCTTTAGTGAGTAATCGAGTAATCAGATAAATGTGATGGGATCTCCTATCAGACCCAGCTGGAGAAAATATAGTATTTACTACTGAAACCCTTTGGGTGAGAAACACAAACTGAACATTAAGTGGTTTTTCTGTACGGAAATCTTTACTTCTAAAACCTTTGGGCTGAAATGAAAACAAACTCAACATGAAATTCTCAGGAGGGCTATAGGCTACTTGGTGGTAACCCAACGTCTTCTGACCTCATTAACACGACTCCCTCTTTCACACAGCACCAGATTCAGCGAAAGCTCTACCCTAACAAGAGCAGTCAAACTAAGTTCACGACCCTCCAACTGCTGTAGGAAAGATATAACAGATGTGAGTTCATGTGCTCACAGGCTCCAGAGGGAATTCCTGCTCTATTTTACAAACACTTGAGAAGTCCCGGCCAAAAAAAAAAAAAACACCAGTTAGTCAGTCAAACATTTGGTCAACACTTCAACCCGAGTGGTGGTGACCTCTTGGAAAGCACTGCTGGCTTGTTTGATTACAAATAACTAACGCGGTGGCTTGACTTTAGAAACAATATGGGCTAAGGAAAGTAACTTTGGAACATACGGACTGTTCCAAGCATTCAGCTTTTTGTCTAACATAATTCAAGCAGGAAAGGACAACCTGTATCCTTCATTTAAAGTGCATGTGTGTGGTTGAATGACAGTTGCTGGTCATCTTTCGACGTTAGCAAGCATTTACATTGGAAACTAAGCTGCTTTCCATTTCCCCCTTTCAGAATGCACTGGATATTTAGCACAATTAGCCCTCAAATAAAGCATGTGTGTTGGCAGCCACCCTGGAAAATATCAGAAAGCACACAAGCATTAGAAGCACGAGAGCTAACATAATTTTAATATTTTCCCGGCTGAGCCAGCGTTTGGCTGTACTAGTATCGCTCATCTGATCCTGTCGAGGTTCAAGAGATTACCTAACCTAAAAGCTTTTTATACCTAAAAGCTTTTTATACCACCACAATGTGAATGAAAGTACAAACTTAAAACAGGGGGAATTAAGCAGTAGGTACAGCTAGTAGACATGATGCATAAGTCTAAAACTGTAGCCAGTCTTGAACCACTTTATGGATCAGATGGACCACAACACAAGAGACAACAGAAACTGTGCTAATTAAGGAATGCGGTGGTCTGGTCTCATTAAGGCATGAGAAACAGATGGTTTGAGCCACAGGATTTTAACTCCGCTTGGAACCACCGCTTAATGAACTTAAACTTGTAATATCCCATCTTCAGGCAGAGAGACCTCTCAAAAAGACAAAAATCATAGTCCAATAGGAGAGAGAGAGAGAGCGAGACTATAGCTCAGCGAATTAGAGATCTTTCAGATTGGGTTGTTTGTTGCCGGTTTCCAGGTTCTCACGTTCAGGATGTGTGGCAATGTGAGACTAGAGGATGTTGGTAATAGAGAGGGATCATTGAGGAATTCTAAGCATCTCTGACATGTGACTTCCAAAGAAGCAGTTTCTGCAGTGTGTATTTAATCAGAGCTTGATAAAATTCACAATCTGTTAAAGTGTTTGACAAATTCCTGACTTAGTGTGTCAAAAGTTGACATAGGAATCTGTCACTTGAAAGCCAGCCAGTGCAAGGTTATTTATGAATGGAATGTGTAGCTAACTCTAACAACACTGGGTATGTTTGTTGATGATCTCATCAATCTGCAACACACTTAAATACAGTAGCCTAGATTCCACGGTGTTGTTCACAGGTTTTTGTGCTCCTGGTCAATTGCTCCTTAAGGTTTGTTGAAAAATATCCCTTATCATCCCTCTCTAACTGGATTTTCACATCATTGGCCAACAGTAGGCTATGACAGCCTGCTTATCTTTTATCAGGAGAGAGAGAAACCTTGGTTGGCTTCTGGCACCACTGCTATCAATGCAAACTGAGACAGGGCAGATAGAAACTGTACATGGGACAGTTTCACATAAACATTACACATGGGCCTGAGTAGGCTATGCTCCTTTGGCCTTGACTGTCCTGTTTCCGATGGATAGGCTGATCGACCATGTCATGATTCAGTCATTTCCTACAGAGACAACTTCGGTAGCCTGGGCCAATGTGTTAAATTAAACTTTATTGGTCACATACACATGGTTAGGAGAGGGCTGAGAACACACCCTTGTGGGGCCCCAGTGTTGAGGATCAGCGGGGTGGAGATGTTGTTTCATGATGACAGAAGTGAGTGCTACGGGGCGATAGTAATTTAGTTCAGTTACCTTAGCTTTCTTGGGAACAGGAACAATGGTGGCCATCTTGAAGCATGTGGGCACAGCAGACTGGGATAGGGATTGATTGAATATGTCCGTAAAAACACATCAGGCAGCCTGGGCATGCTCTGGGCCGGCAGCCTTGCGAGGGTTAACACGTTTAAATGTTTTACTCACGTTGGCCACAGTGAAGGGGAGCCCACAGGCTTTGGTAGCGGGCCATGTCAGTTGCACTGCATTGTCCTCAAAGCGAGCAAAGAAGTTGTTTAATTTGTCTGGGAGCAAGATGTTGAGGGGATAGTTTTGCGACGGGGATAGTTTTCTTTTTGTAATCCGTGATTGACTTTAGACTCCGCCACATATGTCTCATGTTTGAGCCATTGAATTGCGACTAATTTGTCTCTATACTGATGCTTTGCATTGCCTTGCGGAGGGAATAGCTACACTGTTTGGATTCGGTCATGTTTCCAGTCACCTCTCCATGATTAAAAGCGGTGGTTTGCGCTTTCAGTTTTGTGCGAATGCTGCCATCAATCCACAGTTTTTGGTTAGGGAAGGTTTTAATAGTCAGTAGGTACAACATCACCGATGCACTTGCTAATAAAACGCGCTCACAGAGTCAGCATATACGTCAAACCCGGAACATATCCCAGTCCACGTGATCAAAGAAATCCAATTGGTCAGACCAGTATTGGATAGACCTGAGCACGGGCGTTTCCTGTTAAAGTTTCTGTCTATAAGCCGGGAGGAACAATATGGAGTCATGGTCAGATTTGCCGAAAGGAGGGCGGGGGAGGGCTTTGTATGCATCGTGGAAGTTGGCTCATCGCATTCTAGCAACTCTTTGTGGCAGGCCAAGTGCCTGCAAGCTGACTTCGGTCGTCAGTTGAACAGTGTTTCCTCTGACACATTGGTGTGGCTGGCTTCCGGGTTAAGAAAGTGGTTCTTAACAAGTGCGGCTTGGCGGGTCATGTTTCGGAGGATGCATGACTCAGCCTTTGCAGCGATGAGACAAGATCGTACTTGGATAACATTAAATTGGAGAAAAAGGGGCTAAAATTACAAAATAAATATTTTTATAATAACAAATAATTTAATACTAGCCTATGTAAGATTCATTACTTTTAATACCTTGACCAAAGAGAGACTGTCAAAGAACACAGAAAAGAGATGCTGTTTTTATGAGTGAGTTCATGTCTAAGTGATTTGAGGAAGTGACTTGCTGTTTGGGGAAAGTTTCTCAAAAACGTGAAATCACAAAAATAGGTGTCTTTTACATCAAAAATAGAGATTTGGTGGTTACATTTTTCTCATTTATATGGGCTGCCATTTGGCTGAAACAATTTCAGGATTGTGGCTTTAAACCAGGGCCCGACCCCAGTAATTCACCTCATTGCATTTGTTGTTAAATTTACACTAAATAACCTGTTCTAACATCTCTGACTGACAGTGACAGCTGTACAGTTACAGTGTAGCCCCCATTGCCACATTTAAATGTGGGGGCATAGCCTACCCATTGCCCCTATGCTGCGGACTCTAATGGTGTGCATTCTGGGTCTTATCAGTGAGCCGCCTCATTTGGCTCAGGTCAGTTTATTTGTCTCTTAAAATGTCTATTCAGTCAGTAATAACCAATCTCTTATGTAAAGTCTACAAAGTTGCCTAGCATTATGTCAAATCTTGACATGGGAGTTCAAATAGCCTACAGCTTTACCTGACGACATTTTTAGGTGGCCTGAAGAAAAAAAGAAAAACAACGCACCGCAAAAATGTGTGGACCAGAAAAAGTCACCTCACTACTGTTCCTGCAGTGAGGAATTACAATATTCAGAGAATATTTTGTATAACTTTTCTGCAGTTAATCGTTCTCTGGAGATAAAAAAAAGCAGTATTAATAATATGGGAGCCAAATAAGTATATTTCACAGACGCGATTCGGTTCCTGACGTTAACTGTTAAAAAAAGAAACTTTCGAACGAACCATCGCTAGAGAACTCCTCCCTGTCCCACTGCTCCAAACAATGGATTGGGCTTAGTTGGCTTGCACTCATGTTACTTCCAGTGATTGTTTTTATTACGTGTTGTTTTCAAAAATAGTTGGTGAAACTAGTTTTTTTTCGTCTAAATTTCTATAGGGGACAGTCCCATATGAACGGCCCTTGTAGCTTATTAACCATAACCAAAGATGATCTGCCATAACAATGCATCAAACGATTAAACCAAGGACGACTCACATGTTCAACTCTGTATCCCATTTTAGCTGCAGCAGCAATTGCCTAGCCCTAGTTGGTTGGTTCAGTTGGTTTACTCAAAACGGCAATAATTTACAAGCCAAAATGTGGTTATAAAAAAAAATATATATTATTTACTTTTTACTTCTTTACTCACTTTGCTTTTCACCTCTGCTGATAACCCGTAGGCTGGTCCCTTATTGAATGAAGTCATCTTTGTTTAGATTTACAACCAAAGTCAATATCCACTGCTACAAAGTAGCAAAAACGATTCCTTTCCTTTACTTTGTATCACACAATGAACAGCGTAGTTCGGTGTCCCGTTCAGTCAGTCCAAAGGAGGAGTTTAAATCCGTGCAAATGTGTGGACTGTGAGTATCGCAGAGGCTGGTCGGACTAAAACTTCTCGCTTCAATACCTCATTTTTGTTTGGAAAAAATTTCGCAAGACCATTGACGGAGCCTTCCGAGCCAATCAGAGGAGCGGATTCTACATACTTCTCTCCTCATTGTTGGAGGCTGCTACTGTCGCGCATTTCTACGGAAGAGAATGATGTTAGTGATTACTGTGCATTTGGTTTGACATTTGATGTCTAATGATGATGTTGTGGCTACAAACTTCACTGATTTACACTGAAAAAGGACGGCAATTAAGCACAGCATAGCCTATAATACATATTTAGGTAAGTAATAGGTTTCATTCCATTGTTATATGATTTGTAGGCTACTAAAAGAAACCAAACACTGATTTATTTACTTACATTCCCTATATTAAGCATATATTGATAAAACTGATCTTGGTGCCTCTTATTGATTGGATCACTGCAGCCTTACATGCTTGTAAGATATCAAATTAATTCAATCTTGGCTGGCTGCCATGTGTTTTATTGGTGCAATCATTTCCCTCATGAATAATAGCCAGATTGCTACACACTGAAAGTGTTGAGTCCGAAATTGTCCTCCATCCAAGCAACACACACACAGCCATCTTCCTATGTCACTCAACCTTTGTGGTGTGTATAAAGGGATCCTGTTTGAAAGTATGCCATTTGTCAGTGTCCGGTTCTCAGGTAATCCTCTAGAACAGAAGTACAGTGGTTTCACAAGCTTCAACACTCAAACCTGTTCAACTGGTAAAGTAGCTGGGCAGAGTCATATCCTTCTGTTTCCATCCTGGTACAGTCACTTTTAAAGGCAGAGTGCAGTCAAAAACATGATTCTCCTGTGTTTTATATATTTCCACACAATGAGGCTAGAATAATACCTTGAAATTGTGAAAATGATAATGCCCTTTTACTGTAAAAGCTGTTTGAAATTACGGCCTGAAATTACGGTGACATCACCATGCGGTAAATTAGTTAATAGACCAATAAGAGTTCCAAACCTCTGCCAATAACAGCAAATTTTCACACTCTGATAGGTCGCTAGAATTTAGAACCTATGTAGCCAGAGGTTGACCCCTCTCTGAAAATAGGGGTCACCATAAAACAGAATTTAGACAGCATTTAACGCCCTAAGTGACATTCATCAGGCTAAGGCTGATGGCTGTAAATCAGCTATAGGCACTTTAAAGTGATAGAGACGTCTAGTCCATGATTCAATCTGGCCTTGCAAGTCTTATGTTTTGACCAGGGCCCAGGCACCCAGAGGCAGATAGAGAGAACAGAAATAAGGATGAGCATGCACTGAATGTACAAAACATTAAGAACACCTTCATAATATTGAGTTGAGTCCTTTCGGTGGTGGTCCGTACACACAGGAAACTGTTGAGTGTGAAAAACCCAGCTGCGTTGCAGTTGTTGACACAAACCGTTGCACCTGGCACCTACTACCATACCCTGTTCAATGGCACTTAAATATTTTGTCTTGCCCATTCACCCTCTGAAAGACACATAATTCATGTCTCAATTGTATCAATGCTTAATCCTTCTTTAACCTGTCATCTTCCCCTTCATCTACACTGATTGAAGTGTATTTATCAAGTGACATCAATAAGGGATCATAGCTTTCAACTGGATTCACCTGTTCAGTCTAGAGCAGGTGTTCTTAATGTTTTTTTTACACTCAGTATATAATGAGTGTGTCACGTCCTGGCCATGGAGAGCCCACTGAGTTTCTCTATGGGGGTTAGGCCAGGGCGTGACTAGGGTTGTCTTACAGACGTCATGGTGGTTTTTGAGTGTGGCTCCCAATTAGAGGCAGCTGGTTGTCGTTGCCTCTAATTGGGAATCCTATTTAGGTTGTTCCTTTTCCAACCTGCATTGTGGGTTATTATTTGCATTTGTGTGTGACGGTTGGGTCTTTGTTTATTGCCAGTTTGCACTTTAATTAAAGTATGTATACTGGAAACCTCACTGCGTCTTGGGCTGCTCCATCGGAAAACCGTGACAGTGTCTTGTCTTTAGATAGCTACGAACCTCAGGAACGTGCCTGTCTATATCTATTGAACATTTAAATAGAAGTCATTCGCCTTATCTTTTGGTTAAACATTTTCCACACCTTGAGCAAATTCACAATTCCTGACACCTCCAGTCAGGCCACTCCCAGACAGTCCTAGCTATCTTTTTTTATTTTTGCCCATTTGAACTGAACCATTACAGTAAGGTACTTAATTGTTACCCAATGATTTGATAGAGATAAAAACAGCTGATGTATTTTGATCTATTTTTAAGTCCTTTAGCATGTCATGGTCAAGCTTCTAAAGTGGTCAGCTATACAGTACCTTTCCACATTGTAAGAGGCCAGAGTGGCATTTGTTACTGACCCACTTGTGTCATCCTCATAGAGGTCAACTTAAAAGAGCTCTGATTTCAAAAGATATGGTCTGTGTCTGTGCTGAGTCAGTGACATACCTCAGACATTGCCTCTCTTCTGCTGAGTCTTTGAGGTTAGCAGTCCGTGTAGCCCATGTGTAATAGATCCTGTGTGTAGCTGGTGTATAGGAGTCAGGCGCAGGACAGCAGATATGAGTAAAAAACATATTTACTCAAATAATCACAAATTACAACTCAAATATATCGAGCCCACAAAATAACAGACAGTATAACATACAAACAATCACTCACAAAAAAAACAAGGGGGAATGGAGGGTTAAATAAGGAACAAGTAATTGGGGAATTGAAAGCAGGTGTGTAAGACAAAGACAAAACAAATGGAAAAATGAAAAATGGATCGGCGATGGCGATGGCTAGAAGACCGGTGACGTCGACCGCCGAACGCCGCCCGAACAAGGAGAGGGACCGATTTCGGCGGAAGTCATGACACCATGCATGTTCCAAGACATATTTTCTATGTTGTCGAGATCCGCTCATCTCATCATAACGTAAGGCCTGCATGTCTTTTACTAGCCTATAGTGATTTCTTTAACTCAGACAAGGTGCGCCCAGCCCTACCTTGTCTAATGTCTGGTATAACCAGATGATACATTTACATTTTTTTTATTTTCACCTTTTTTTTCACCAAAAGTTTTTTGTTACTAGGCAAGTCAGTTAAGAACAAATTCTTATTTTCAATGACGGCCTAGGAACAGTGGGTTAACTGCCTGTTCAGGGGCAGAACGACAGATTTGTACCTTGTCAGCTCGGGGATTTGAACTTGCAACCTTTCGGTTGACTTTGATAACATGAATGTGCAAGTACAGACATGAATGCTCAGCTTTCAAATATACACTGCTCCAAAAAAATAAAGGGAACACTAAAATAACACATCATAGATCTGAATGAATGAAATAATCTTATTAAATACTTTTTTCTTTACATAGTTGAATGTGCTGACAACAAAATCACACAAAAATTATCAATGGAAATCAAATTTATCAACCCATGGAGGTCTGGATTTGGAGTCACACTCAAAATTAAAGTGGAAAACCACACTACAGGCTGATCCAACTTTGATGTAATGTCCTTAAAACAAGTCAAAATGAGGCTCAGTAGTGTGTGTGGCCTCCACGTGCCTGAATGACCTCCCTACAACGCCTGGGCATGCTCCTGATGAGGTGGCGGATGGTCTCCTGAGGGATCTCCTCCCAGACCTGGACTAAAGCATCCGCCAACTCCTGGACAGTCTGTGGTGCAACGTGGCGTTGGTGGATGGAGCGAGACATGATGTCCCAGATGTGCTCAAATGGATTCAGGTCTGGGGAACGGGCGGGCCAGTCCTTAGCATCAATGCCTTCCTCTTGCAGGAACTGCTGACACACTCCAGCCACATGAGGTCTAGCATTGTCTTGCATTAGGAGGAACCCAGGGCCAACCGCACCAGCATATGGTCTCACAAGGGGTCTGAGGATCTCATCTCGGTACCTAATGGCAGTCAGGCTACCTCTGGCGAGCACATGGAGGGCTGTGCGGCCCCCAAAGAAATGCCACCCCACACCATGACTGACCCACCGCCAAACCGGTCATGCTGGAGGATGTTGCAGGCAGCAGAACGTTCTCCACGGCGTCTCCAGACTCTGTCACGCCTGTCACGTGCTCAGTGTGAACCTGCTTTCATCTGTGAAGAGCACAGGGCGCCAGTGGCGAATTTGCCAATCTTGGTGTTCTCTGGCAAATGCCAAACGCCCTGCACGGTGTTGGGCTGTAAGCACAACCCCCACCTGTGGACGTTGGGCCCTCATACCACCCTCATGGAGTCTGTTTCTGACCGCTTGAGCAGACACATGCACATTTGTGGCCTGCTGGAGGTCATTTTGCAGGGCTCTGGCAGTGCTCCTCCTTGCACAAAGGCGGAGGTAGTGGTCCTGCTGCTGGGTTGTTGCCCTCCCACGGCCTCCTCCACGCCTCCTGATGTACTGGCCTGTCTCCTGGTAGCGCCTCCATGCTCTGGACACTACGCTGACAGACACAGCAAACCTTCTTGCCACAGCTCGCATTGATGTGCCATCCTGGATGAGCTGCACTACCTGAGCCACTTGTGTGGGTTGTAGACTTCGTCTCATGCTACCACTAGAGTGAAAGCACCGCCAGCATTCAAAAGTGACCAAAACATCAGCCAGGAAGCATAGGAACTGAGAAGTGGTCTGTGGTTACCACCTTCAGAACCACTCCTTTATTGGGGGTGTCTTGCTAATTGCCTATAATTTCCACCTGTTGTCTATTCCATTTGCACAACAGCATGTGAAATTTATTGTCAATCAGTGTTGCTTCCTAAGTAGACAGTTTGATTTCACAGAAGTGTGATTGACTTGGAGTTACATTGTGTTGTTTAAGTGTTCCCTTTATTTTTTTGAGCAGTGTATATATTTTTTGAGACTAACCTGGTAAAATAAAATAAATACATGCTGCAAACATCTTAAAAAGCTCTCTAAGTTCGATCACTTCACCTTGTGTGTGTGTGTTACCAGGCCCGAGTGAGTGTGTCTGTGTGTGTGTAGGGGCTCCTATTCCCATTGGTTTCGTGCTTTTACACCTGCATTGCTTGCTGTTTGGGGTTTTAGGCTGGGGTTCTGTACAGCACTCTGTGACATCAGCTGATGTAAGGGGGGCTTTATAAATAAATTTGATTTGATTTGATTCTTGATGTGGGTTATGTTGTGGTTTATGAGTTAATTAAATGGCAGATGCCACATGCTGCAAGCCTTTAGGTTCAGGTATAATTTATGGTTTGAGATGTATGGACTCGGGCCATGACAGTGGTTGTGCCCAGTGCGTTCTCAGTAGGAACAAGATGTCACACATCCATGACCATGTTAGGTTGAATGAGTTTGTGCTCGTATCTGAACGTAAGGATGGACTAAACATACAGAGTTCTGAAAATGTGTCAACTTGCTTAGTCTCAATGTACATTATCCAATTTGAAAGACCATGTGTTGTTGTCAGGACATAAATAAGTGCAATTTGGGGTTTGAGACCTTACCAATTTGTCTTTTATTTAACCATGAAAAAAGTTTAGGAAAGCCCTGTGCCAAGTCTCTACTGTTATCGACCGAGACAGATTTAGCAACGTGTATATTTGTCACACTGACATTCTGAGATAAGACTTATAAATAGCGGAAACGTCAGCAACAGAATACAGACTTTTCCCTTTCTCTGGGCCAGTAAAACCCAACGTCTCCATTATAGTCTATGCACATTCTAGTTGAACTGTCATGCCTGCTCCCGCTCTTCCCTCCTGGTGCTCGAGGACGTCAGGCTCCCCAGCATTACGCACTCCTGCCACCATCATTACGCACACCTGCCTTCTTCCGTCACACGCATCAGCGATTATTGGACTCACCTGGATTCAATCACCTCTGTCATTACCTCCCCTATATCTGTCTGTGCCCCCACTCTGTTCCCAGTTTGTCATATGTCCTTGTATACCCGTGTGCTGACACTGTTCCTGTCTTGTTTCATGTCTGTTCCTGATTAAATGTTTCACTCCCCGTACCTGCTTCTCTACTCCAGCATCGGTCCTTACAGAATGCTGAAGCCAACATCGGGGAGTGGCTTTCTGTTTGGTGGTGACATCGGGTCAGGGGACCGCCACCAATGGAACCGGGGGTGCCTAAGCCAGCTCGTCGGGCTGTCACGCCCTAGCTGGCTCGAGAGGTTTCTTGCCCCGGTTGGCTCGGAAGGCGCCCATTCCACGTCAGGCCTCAGCCAGATCGTCAGGCTGCTACGCCTCTGCCGGATCATCGGGCTCCCACGCCTCAGCGGGATCGACAGGCCTTCATGCCTCAGCCGGATTGTCAGGCTCCTATGCCTCAGCCGGCTCGCCAGGCTCTCACGCCTCTGCCGGTTCGTCGGGATTTCACGTCCAGCCGGCTAGTCCAGCGCCCCTGCCTCGGCCGGCCTGTCAGGCTCGCCCAGGTGGGATGCCGGGTGGTACCCCTAGACGAGAGGGTACTGTGACGCCTGCTCCCGCTCTCCCCCCCTTGCGCTCGAGGGCGCCAGGCTCCCCAGCATTACGCACACCTGCCACCATTATTATGCACACTTGCCTTCCCCTGTCACGCGCATCAGCGTATATTGGACTCACCTGGACTCTGTCATTACCTCCCCTATATCGGTCTGTTCCCCCGCTCTGTTCCCCGCTTTAGAATTGATTGTCATATGTCCTTGTATACCCGTGTGCTGACACTGTTCCTGTCTTGTTTCATGTCTGTTCCTGATTAAATGTTTCACTCCCCGTACCTGCTTCTCTACTCCAGCGTCAGTCCTTACATGAGCCACAACAACCAGGAACAGGAAACACATCACAATGGAATCGCACTCAGACCCCAATTGCATTATATACTGAACAAAAATATAAATGCAACATGTAACGTGTTGGTCCCATGTTTCATGAGCTGAAATAAATGATCCCAGAAATGTTCCATACGCACAAAAAACGTATTTCTCTCATATTTTGTGCACAAATTTGTTTACCTCCCTGTTAGTGAGAATTTCTCCTTAATCCATCCACCTGACAGGTGTTGCATATCAAGAAGCTGATTAAACAGCATGATCATTACACAGGTGCACATTGTGCTGGGGACAATAAAAGGCCACTCTAAAATGTGCAGTTTTGTCACACAACACAATTCCACGGATGTCTCAAGTTTTGAGGGAGTGTGTTTTTGGCATGCTGACTGCAGGAATGTCCACCAGAGCTGTTGCTAGAGGATTAAATGTTAATTTCTCTACCATAGGCCACCTCCAACGTTGTTTTAGAGAATTTGGTAGTACGTCCAACTGGCCTCACAACGGCAGACCACGTATAACCACACCAGCCAAGGACCTCCACATCCGGCTTCTTCACCTGCGGGATCATCTGAGACCAACCACCCAGACAACTGATGAAACTGAGGAGTATTTCTGTCTGTAATAAAGCCTGTTTGATAGGCTGGAGCCTGGCTCCCCAGTGTGCCCCTACCCAGTCATGTGAAATCCATAGATTAGGGCCTAATAAGTGTATTTCAATGAACTGATTTCCTTATATTAACTGTAACTCTAAAGTTGAAGAAATGCGTTTAGATTTTTGTTCAGTATAATTCAAATGCCCCAAAGACAACAGCAATCTTTGCTCTGAAGCTTTGGTGTCTTAACAAACGTTCCCTATAATTAAATATCAATGACGTACATTCAGGGAAGTGTTTGGTTGTCCGTTTCATTCACCCTTGACGCAAGCACACAAATATGATTTTAATTTGCGCTTCCTGCCGTGCAGGATGGAAAGGTGTTATTAGTGAGAGAGATGTACAAGTAAAACATAATGTCAAAGAGTATGGCTAAAATAAAACCTATCCTTCCACGACTCTGAAGACAGAGCTCGTCCTTTTCATTCCGGCAAGCGTATTAATTAAATGTGCATAAAACCTTTCAGAAATGTCCCTCATAATACCTGATGTTGTCCATTGATAGTACTACGTGGCATGGATATAGCACCCTTGTTCAGGAATACTAATATGCTGTCTTGCATCTGTCATTATACTGGGTTCCTCTCTCACAACGACAGCTGCTTTATCACTACACAGCAATACAAACAGCTGGTTCCACTGTTCTGTCTTTGACATAATGTTTTTGTGTGTTCTCTCTGTTCCTCTATCGGTTTTAATTCAAAACCAGAAAGCTGAGGTTGTGTAATAGCTTGATTCATTCAATGGTAGTTAGCCTACACCAACACCTCACTCAAGTCAGCTATAGCTACATATATTTTGTATTTCTTCACACTGTTCTCTGTACCATAAATTAAAGTGACATTACATAAGACATTCCACTTATCCAAAGCATCTTTACATAGTAACTATGTATAGGGCTCTAAGTCTTTTCCTTGGAGTTGTAGCATTTTTTTTAAGAGCAAAGTGTTCCCATTTGTAACATAATGAAAAAGTTGTATGAAGTCTGAGAGGGTAAAGGATCTTCAGACACAGGGACAGGCTCTCAACTCTGCAGATTCTTTCGACGTAGACAATCAGGACCATCTTCAATCCTAGGATAGCTCCTGCATCGCACAGGGGGACGCAGGTCCCTGAGCTGTTACACAGCACCTGAAACAACAGAGAGAGCGAGAGAGAGCGAGAGAGAGAGGGAGAGAGAGAGATGTGAAATAGAATGGTAAACGCAGCGATCAGGCTGGTTCCATCAGGCTAGGTTATCAAGGTGAGAGTGAGTAAGTAAAACAGAGGGATGAGCACATGTTGAAACACCGTGACACTCCAAGCCCTCGAAAATCACCAAGTTGCGCCTCCACTCCTTCTCAACTCACTCCTGAGAAACAGAGTGTGCTGTACTCTGCTGGCTCTGGATATACAGTCAGGAGGGAGGGATGGAGGGAGATGGACATTTCGAAAAAGAGTAGGGAGATGGAGTAAAGCTGAGAAGAGCGAGAAAGAGGGGACATAGATCTGGGCACATAGAGAGCACCTTCATGCCTAAAGGAGTCTGAGAAGAAAAAGAAGAAAAAGTAATAAGAGAGAGAGAGAGACAGAGAGGATGAAGAACTATGGAGACTCCATGCCTTGTGGGGTAGAGGAGCGTGAAGGAGTACGGTCTGGGGAGTAGGGGAAGGAGGAGAAGAAGAGAGTGAAAGAGGGGGTAGGGCTAGAAGAGAGTGAGGGAGTAGTGTTTGGGGAGTAGGGGAATTACAGGAAAGCAGACAGACAGTCGGCTGTGGAGACACAGGGCCGCAGGGTCTGGAATATACATCACATAGCTATCTCTCTCAGCACAGACATAGTCTGGGCACACACACCAACCAACACTGTAATATCCTCTCCACACACACCGTCATGGAAATCAAGTCATACTGGCACTACAATCATACTGTCATTAACAGGGTTGGGGGGGCTGACTATACTTGAATTATTACTACTGAAACAATCAGATAACTACTGTTACTTACCAAAAATGTCATAATTCACACAGTAACAGTACTAGAAGTACAATATCTCATATTAATACAGGTGTGATTGATAACCATGCCTGACATCAGCATATTTCATATGTCCTCACAGCTCCAGTTCTTAGCATTAAGTTCAGTGTCAGACAGCAGTAAAGAGCTGAATAACTGACTCTACACTCTAGCTCAAAGGGTTATATAGCTCAGAGCCATGAGATCTGAGAGTGTTTGCTCTCAGCTAGACCCTAATCGGGAAAAACACTGTCTCCATCTGTCATCACACAGGTGCAAATTTGAGTGGAAGTAGGGTGAGCCTTCAACACAAAATAAATCCAAGGCTAGAGGACTCTGTGCCAAATGTTCTTTGTGCCCCCCTCCCTTCACCCTTCTGTACTGTACCTAAAATACTGGATTCCCTTGTGGTGAATCGATTGAGAAATTGACCAATATTTGCTGGTGGTGGCAATGAAATTCTATGTTTAACTACCCTACAGTACATACGGATAGACTGAGTCTACTACTCCTGTACACTTGGTTTATTGCTGCTTTGGAAGGGAAACCCTCAACATAGGCCTGCGTTCCATTTGGAAGAAACGTATTTAGTGAAATATTCAGTCAAAACATTCAACCCCTGTCCATTATACTGTTCTGTTTATACATCACGTATTCCTGAAAGAAAATGCAGTGGCCTTTGCTGGGAAAGCTTCTTAGATTGGGCTTTTCTAGCATTGGAATCACAGTACACCTCACGTAAGAAGAGTGTTGGGCTCTCTAAAGCCTTTCTTTTGTTGCACTGCATTCATAAACCTGACTGGAACATTCCTAGCATGCTTTCCCTGGCATGGTGTGTGTGTTGGCACCGTGGGGTTTATACCATCGGCCGACTGACTATCCCTTCTTCTGTTGTGCTGTGTTCTGGGAACAGGAATGATTCAGCCCTGCTACACAACCTTGCTGAGGCCTAGAATCAGCAGAACCCGCACATGATGTCCATGACGATCAGCTGTATGACATCAGACCACAGGCACGGTAGGGACACCTGTCCATTTGTTCAAGGCCCATAATTTGTTCAGTTGACCGACAGACAGAGAGGTACTAATTGCACTTCACATTTGAGTGAGGTGTTCATGATGCATCACAGGTTGAGGAAGAGTGTTCTAGAACGGGAGAGAAGTCGCATACCTGATAGGCATAGGCCTATAGTCAACAACACATTGAGCAATAGAAGGTGAGGCCTCTGTCCGTCTGTCTATCGTCAGTTGTAGTCACTTTCTGATTCACTGTCTGGGGTAGATGGGGTGAGTCACCAGACAGCAGACTAGACTGTCTACAGGTGTTAAAAAGTGTTATAAGAACTACCACTACCACAGATGTCATTACTGTCTGACATCAGAAACTAGATCAGGACGTTACGCCCACTATACTGACTGTACTAAGCTGTCTGTAAGCAGTAGCTTAGTCTAGCTGGTGACAATTCAAACCAGAGTGAACATACAAGTAACTGCCAAAATAAAGCAAACACATGAGTAAATTAAGGATACAAAGTATATCGAAAGCAGCTGCTTCCACACAGGTGTGGTTCCTGAGTTAATTAAGTAATCAAAACATTCAAATCAAATCACATTAAATGTTAGTAGTCACATGCGCCGAATACAACAGGTGTAGACCTTACAATGACATTTTTACTTATGAGCGCCCACCCAACAATGCAGTTTAAAAAAATACGGATAAGAATAAGAAATGAACAGTAACAAGTAATTAAAGAGAAGCAATAAAATAACAATAGCGAGACTATATACAGGGGGGTACCGGAAGAGAGTCAATGTGTGGGGGCACCGGTTAGTTGAGGGGGAGGGGGCAATGCAAATAGTCTGGGCAGCCATTTGATTATATGTTCAGGAGTCTTATGGCTTGGGGGTAGAAGCTGTTTAGAAGCCACTTGGACCTAGACTTGGAGCTCCAGTACCGCTTGCCGTACGGTAGCAGAGAGAAGAGTCTATAACTTGGGTGGCTGGAGTCTTTGACAATTTTTAGGGCCTTCCACTGACACTGCCTGGTATAGAGGTCCTGGATGGCAGAAAGCTTGGCCCCAGTGATGTACTGGGCCGTTCGCACTACCCTCTGTAGTGCCTTGCGCTCGGAAGCAGAGCAGTTACCATACCAGGCAGTGATGCAACAAGTCAGGATGCTCTCGATGGTGCAGCTGTAGAACCTTTTGAGGATCTGAGGACCCATGCCAAATCTTTTCAGTCTCCTGAGGGGGAATAGGTTTTGTTGTCCCCTCTTCACGACTGTCTTGGTGTGCTTGGACCATGTTAGTTTGTTGGGGATGTGGACACCAAGGAACTTGAAGCTCTCAACCTGCTCCACTGCAGCCCTGTCGATGAGAATGGGGGCATGCTCGGTCCCCTTTTTCCTGTTGTCCACAATCATCTCCTTTGTCTTGATCACGTTGAGGGAGAGGTTGTTGTCCTGGCACCATCTGGCCAGGTCTCGGACCTCCTCCCTATAGGCTGTCTTGTCATTGTCGGCCATCAGGCCTACCACTGTTTTGTCATCGGGAAACTTAATGATAGTGTTGGAGTGAACAGGGAGTACAGGGACTGAGCACGCACCTCTGAAGGGCCCTTGTGTTGAGGATCAGCATGGCGGATGTGTTGTTACCTACCCTTACCACCTGGGGGTGGCCCGCCAGGAAGTCCAGGATCCAGTTGCAGAGGGAGGTGTTTAGTCCCAGGGTCCTTAGCTTGTTGATGAGCTTTGAGGGCACGATGGTGTTGAACGCTGAGCTGTAGTCAATGAATAGCATTCTCACATAGGTGTTCCTTTTGTTCAGGTGAGAAAGGGCAATGTGGAGTGCAATAGAGATTGCATCATCTGTGGATATGTTGGGGCGGTATGCAAATTGGAGTGGGTCTAGGGTTTCTGGGATAATGGTGTTGATGTGAGCCATGACCAGCCTTTCAAAGCACTTCAAGGCTACAGATGTGAGTGCTACGGGTCTGTAGTCATTTAGGCAGGTTACCTTAGTGTTCTTGGGCACAGGCACTATGGTGGTCTACTTAAAACATGTTGGTATTACAGACTCAGACAGGGAGAGGTTGAAAATGTCAGTGAAGACACTTGCCAGTTGGTCAGCGCATGCTCGCAGTACACGTTCTGGTAATCCGTCTGGCCCTGCGGCCTTGTGAATGTAGACCTGTTCAAAGGTTTTACTCACATCGGCTGCGGAGAGCGTGATCACAGTCTTCCGGAACAGCTGGTGTTCTCATGCATGTTTCAGTGTTATTTGCCTCGAAGCGAGCATAGAAGTAGTTTAGCTCTTCTGGTAGGCTTGTGTCACTGGGCAGCTCTCGGCTGTGCTTCCCTTTGTAGTCTGTAATGGTTTGCAAGCCCTGACACATCCGACGAGAGAGAGCCGGTGAGCCGGTGTAGTACGAGTCGATCTTAGTCCTGTATTGGCGCTTTGCCTGTTTGATGGTTCGTCTGAGGGCATAGCGGGATTTCTTAAATGCTTCCGGGTTAGAGTCTCGCTCCATAAAAGCGGCAGCTCTAGCCTTTAGCTTAGTGTTGCCTGTAATCCATGGCTTCTGGTTGGGGTATGTACGTACGGTCACTGTGGGGGCAATGTCATCAATGCACTTATTGATGTAGCCAGTGACTGATGTGGTGTACTCCTCAATGCCATCGGAGGAATCACGGAACATATTCCAGTCTGTGCTAGCAAAACAATCCTGTAGCTTAGCATCTGCTTCATCTGACCACTTTTTTATTGATCTAGTCACTGGTGCTTCCTGCTGAACTTCTTAGGGAGCGGTGTTGCACTAGCGCCCCACTCCCGACACTACCAGGTGAAATGCAAGGCGCCAAATTCAAAATCCAAAAGTTGAATTATTAAACATGCATCAATATACAAGTGTTGCATAGTCATCAAAAGCTCTGCTTCTTGGCAATATCACAGCGTTGTCAGATTTCAAAAAGGCTTTACGGCGAAAGCACCACATTTGATTGTTTGAGGATAGCACCCCACATATTTTATCTATTACCATAAATTCATAAGCCTTCATGGTTCACACATAACAGATTTCACAGCGAAAACAAATCAATTACCCTTTGAAGAACTTCTGCTGAGGGCTTCCCAAGTGTCCAACGAAGACAATCCATGTTCTTTTGTTAAAAAAAGTTATGTATTATATCCATAAATCTCCGTTTGGTTGGCGCGTTATAATGAGAAAATACAGCGTCGACTCCTCCATTGAAACGTGAAGAGAACTCGTTCAACTTATACTTATGGTGGTATGTAAACAGTTATGAAAAATACAGATGAAAACTCTCTAGGTAGTTAGTGTGGTCTACAGCTTATCATGAGATACTCTACCTCAGGCGAGCAATAGCTCAAGACGTCCTTAGATGTCGTGCACCAGCTGTTATTTATAAAATACATAGTCTGCCGCTCCTTGTCTTACCAGACGCTGCTGTTCTATCCTGCCGGTGCAGCATATAACCAGCCAGCTGTATGTTGATAGTGTCGTCGTTCAGCCACGACTCCGTGAAGCATAAGATATTACAGTTTTCAATGTCCTGTTGATAGTTTAATCTCCCACGTAGGTCATCTACTTTATTTTCCAAAGATTGCACTTTTGCTAGCAGAATGGAAGGAAGTGGAGATTTATTCAATCGCCTACGAATTCTCAGAAAGCAGCCCGCCCTCTGGCCCCTTTTTCTCCACCTCCTCTTCACGCAAATCACGGGGATCTGGGCCTGTTCCCGAGAAAGCAGTATATAATTCGCATTGGGCTCGTCAGACTCGTTAAAGGAAAAAAAGGATTCTGCCAGTCCGTGGTGAGTAATCGCAGTTCTGATGTCCATAAGTTATTTTCGGTCATAAGAGACGGTAGTGGCAACATTATGCACAAAATAAATAAAAAAATAAGTTACAAACAACATAAATAAACGAACATGTCGGTTGGAGACACGTAAAATGTCAGCCTTCTTTTCCGGCGCCATTTTATCAAACAATTCCATAGTGCTTAAGGTCATATATAAAAATGCCCAGTTGCCCATTACTTTGGTTATCATTTCTAGAAGAAGAGATCTCAGTGACTTTGAAAGAGGGGTCTGAAAGGAGCATAGGGGTTTAAAGGATGTGTGCGTGTGTCTCAGTCACCAGATCTCAACCCAATTGAACACTTATGGGAGATTCTGTAGCGGTGCCTGAGACAGCGTTTTCCACCACCATCAACTCCAAATGATGGAATTTCTCGTGGAAGATGTTGCATGCCTTCAATAGATTTCCAGGAACTTGTAGAATCTATGTGAAGGCACATTGAAGCTGTTCTGGTGGTTATGGTGGCTCGTGGTGGTTCTGGTGGCTCAGCCTATACAAATACAGTATGGTTCATTATTGTCAAAGTCAAAGTCAAAGTCACCATTATTAGTCAGTTGTACAACCGAATGCCTTCAACTGAAATGTGTCTTCCACATTTAACCCAACCCCTCTGAATCAGAGAGGTGCGGGGGCTGCCTTAATCGACAATTGAGTGTAGAGAGTTATAGATCTGTGGATGTAAGACCGGAGCCTCATTAAACGCCAGAGAAATATCGATTCATCAAAAGAGTTGGGTTGAGTCAGTGGGTTTATGAGTTGGCCCGCCACATGCCTTCTCCTCTCTTTCCCCCACAGACAGACTAGATGCATTAGACCGCTGACTAGCTGACTGTCTCTCTGATAGATCGGCGGTTTGCACAGCTGCTTGACGTAAATGTCTGTGAATGCTACTTTTCTATTATTATTATTTTTGACAGCTGGAGTGGAGACGGGTTGGGTTACGTTGGAGATGGGGAGGCTCTGTTTGAACAGATGGAACTGGTGGTTCCAGTGAAATACTGACCGACAGTGAATAAGGCCCACATTCAATCTATAGGCGCCTGAAAGTTTTATATAAGAAGATAAACAGCAGAGAATGTTACTAGTAATTACAGTGTTACTACACAGGTATAAAAGCAGCCTAATTTTAGGCAGAGCACAAAGATCCTGAAAGAAATTGCTTATCCGGGGCTACCAGCAAAGTTTCAACAGTAACCATCTGAAACCAACTGATATGGATACATTCAACACAGACAGTGGCTCATTAATGTGCTGTGCAGTGTCTCGTATACATACATGAGCTAATATCCACGCATTGAATTTCTGAGGTCCAGCTTCTTCTATATTCCAGCATGCCGGCCCTGACGTGTTTGGTTAACAATCAATCCAAAAGCCTGATTAGAGTCCATGTCAGTACCTTTAAATATAACATGAAAGCAGAGGAAAAGGGAGCGATGGTAGGATGGCATTCCTGGTCGGAATATTTCAAGAAACAACCAAACAATCCATTCCATTTTCTAACCTTATTTCCTAATAAGGTTAAGATGAACCATATGGTGTTCCACCACTGGAGCAGAGCGGAGTGGAGTGAACATTCAGGGGGAAAACAAATGTAGAAAAGCTAAGGCTGGCTTTAGCTTAGCCTTAGCAGAAGCTACTGTACCTAACAGCTCACACAGGAATGCCAAGTACTGGGAAGGCCACTGAGTGGATCCTTGGCCATGGTAACTTGGTTTGGTTCAATGTTTGACCTTCAACCAAAGCCATTGCACTATATAAAATATATAGTCTTCCATCACTATTCTTGGTTCTCCCAATTGTTTTCCAGTCATGGAAATGTTTAGTGTGCCGAGAGGATCTAATTGACATATGACCTAGTCTGTTGAGAGGTAAGACCTAGGCTTTCTGTCACTGCTATACATGATTAGGGTTAACATTAGCCACCTAAACCGAGTGTTACTACAGACTGAGCCATGGTTTGTCTGTATGTCATTTCACCTTTAGACCAGGTGAGGGCATTGTAATATGGGGAATTCAATAAGACAACAGATTGTAAGAAAGGTGCAACCCTGGCCTCTATAAGAACTGCTTCCAAATAAGAGCACATTTCCTTGTCTGAAGCCGGCCTTGGGAAAACACTACTTACATCAAAATACAGCCCAAATGTATTCTGGAATGCATTATGTAACCAAGTTTTATTCTAGCAAAACAAAAGTATTAATACGCCCCTTTGAGCACACTTCAAACCTCTCACTGTGAAAAATCTGTCATCTTATTGGATTGTGCTGACACATCTGGGGAAGGAAACAGAGGGGGTGATGGGGTGTGTGTGTGAGTGTGATCTCACAAATGCCCTTTTATGGCTAACACACGCTTAACAATCATCCCCTCTCCTTACAGAGACCCCCACTCCCCCTCTCTTCCCACCTGCCCAGCACCCTGGCCTGACCCCACACTTCACTGTGATTCCTTCCCAGAATGTGTCCTGCCTCCACTGTGAAACCCCCCTGCTTCCTGCCACCACTCCCACACAGACATGCTCATGTTTGGTCAAAACAAATAAACGTCAGCATTTTAGTTATGCTAATGAATGGATCCTGTTAGTGCTGACACAAACACTATATGTTGGAAGGAGAGAGGGAGAGTGTTGGACAGAGTCGTAAAACTTTGTATGTACTGTACATCCCTACAGTATGAGGGTAATAAACTCACGCTCTGCGCCACACCCCTTTTTTCCCTTCCTCCCTCTCTCCCACCATTCATCCCTGTTGTCCAGAGCGGAGCGGCAGTTAGGCTACAGTCAGCTGGCTGTGAGGAACCAGTCAGGTCCTGCCACATCCTGTGAACAAGGCCCTTCTCCCTCTGTCCGGCCCCCAGCCCCAGCCCCCGCCATTACACAACACACAGAGGGGGAGAGGAGATGGTAGAAGAGAGGAAGGGAGGAGGGGTAGAGAGGGAGGAGAGAGAAAGTTGGAGGTCCAGGTTTTTCTGTTCAGTCCTGTAGAAACCTCCCACCCAACTCTGTCTATTTTTCCCTTCCTCTTCCCCTCTCTGTCTCTCTGTCTCTGTCACTCCCTCTTCCCCTTTCTGTCTCTTTCTCTCCCTCCCTCACTCAGTCTCTCTCTCTCCCTCTCAAGAGGTAGAAATAATAAGCTCTGCAGCCGCTTTTACAGTACTAGACACTTCATACATCTCATAAGCTGTCCCATGCCAGGTTAAACTTAAAACTGAAGAAGTATGCAGCCTATCAATTACTTGAATAGAATTGTTCTTCATTATTCCTAATTCACAATAGCAAAAGGAAAATAAATATCAAAGTTGATATCTAGGCATATCTACAAGTAGGCCTACAATAAGACAAAGTTATAAAGAACAAAGTCTACGCTGAGAAAACGAGACGGGAATGAGTCTGAGTTGAGTGAACTGGTTTCCTCAAAGAAATTGACCTAGACCACTGAAAGGCCCATGAATCATGAATATGTACAGTACAGGAAGAGTACAGGAAGAGATTTTACACACCAACTGGGAGGGACTTTTGACTATTGAGAGAACTGAAAGTCAATGAAAGGTTTAACATTGTAGATTAATGCTGGCAGACAAATGTTGATAGTGATGTGGTAGCAAAGGAATCTGAAAATTACAAGTTGGGAAAATGGTACTACAACCTGGTCCCAGATCTGGCGGGATTATATTCTATTATGAATAAAACTTCCATGTCTGATCTGAGAGTGAAAACCTAGAGTACTATGTCAAACCTGATAAGGCTATATGATATATTATATTATTATTCAACCTACCATGGCTGGCCTGAACACCAGAGAGGAGTACAGCAGGGCGTTCAGAGTGGTGACCACAGAGGAACTCCAGGACTGACAGACCTCAAGGCCACGAGGGATCCTCTGGATGGTAAACTGATCACTGGCGGTTCTGGGGGGGGCCAGGGGGCCAGTGCCCCTGTGACAACAATTTTGGACCCCCTTGTGGCCCCCCTAAATGTGGAGTATGAAATAATTTTTGCATAACTAATTTTTGCTATCCTTTTTTTACATCTGTTATTAGACAGTGGCAACGTGGAAAACGAATTAAACCCACACATTTACTAGAGGGACATGGTCTTTTGCCTACTAATGCCTGCAATGAAGTGAAGAAAATGATATGACAACAATAACGTCTAATGTAACTGGCCCCTCTAACAGTACAACTGGCCCCAGCTTGGCCCCCCCAGTTGAAAGGGTCTAGAACCTCCACTGAAACTGATGGGGGAGGGAAGTGATGAAATGAGTAGGCTCAATTGATAGGATAAAGTAAGCTAAAATGATACAAGTTACAGCAGGGACAGGCACCACAAGCAATGCTGAATAAACAGGGATACAGATACAGTCTCTCTATGGTAAGTAGTGCTGGGAAATGTTTACACCAAATAAAAAAGGGGTCGTCTCCATCTGCTGGTGAGAATGGGAATTGCACTAAGATCTTGGGTCTACACCTCATCTTCTCATGTCAATGAGATCTAATTATTTTTTATTTTTTATTGGTATATTTTTTTGTTTCTTTTTTCTTTTAAATGTTTTTTTGTTTTGTTAGTTTTTCAACCTTTTTTTTGTTTTATTTTTTATTATGAACACAACAAATACAAAAACAGAAATATACAAACAAGAGTACATAACCCTAACAGACAGGGCTATTACATATCGAGATACATTTTCAATTTGTCAAAAAGTTTTATAGTGCATATTTACATTTACTGATAACTTCAAAATAATATTTAAATTATATCTTAAATAATGTGAAAAGGGGTTTGTTCTCTGCCCACTTCCTTTTATGGATAAATAATCATCCATGAAAGATACACAAATGAACAATGAAAGTTAAATCAGGGTCCATATCATTTGGATCAAAATAAAACAGAATATCAGAGTCTCTCAGATTAACATTAATAGCCGTTTCTTTTCAAATAAAATCTTCTAACTCACTCCAAAATCTTCTGACATAAGAACAGTCCCAAAATAAATGGTCAAGAGTTTCTGGGTCACAACCACAAAATACACTTGTTATCAATAGCTATTTTAAATCTATGTATAATTCCATGAATATAGATTCATAGAAGATTATATGAATGAGTAGATTCTATGAATGAGTTTGTATGATGCTTCTTTCACATTATTAGATATACAAGATTTACCAGACAACAACAAGACTTTGTTCCAGTCCACTTGTCCTAGGGCTGCATTCCAGTACATTTTAGCAGAGGGAATAGTAACATATTGACATAGTTTCCTTATATACATGTTAATACATTTATAGTTTAAAATGTCAATTCCTTCTAGTTGTATTGAGGCTACAAAATGCTCAACAGTTGCACTTGGAGTATTGTTATATTCTCCTAAAAGAAGAATAGCACCTTTAGGGACAACTCTAACAACTATTTGATGTCAATGAGATCTAACAGCATAGATGAGTGAATAGAACAGGATTCACAAAGATCACAGCAATGAACAACTTTGTTAGGTAAGCTGTTGTAACAATAAAGGCTTCATACTTCAATCAAAGATTTGAGAAAACACATCTAAAGGATAGTATTATTAAACAGACTTTCTCTCTGCTTGAACCTCGTGTGAAAATAAAAGTCCTGCACATGCGCCATATGTGGACAGAAAATGAATAACTTGTGGGGGACCTATCGTGTGATTGTGTGTGAATCTCTAATGTAGCTGTAATTCGATTCC
Organism: Brachymystax lenok tsinlingensis; assembly: GCA_030435695.1. Taxonomy (NCBI): domain Eukaryota; kingdom Metazoa; phylum Chordata; class Actinopteri; order Salmoniformes; family Salmonidae; genus Brachymystax; species Brachymystax lenok. Next base: position 21,801,989 of record CM059782.1, read on the forward strand.
CAACGGATAAACCGTATTTGGAACGTCGCCTCTTTTAACTGACTCGAATCTTTTCGACTCGTTCAGTCAAAATAAAGAATCTTTCGACTAATTTCGTTCATTTGAGTCAATAATGCCCAGAGCATGCAGGACCCCCAACCGACGAACGATAGAATAAAAACTCGAATGAGTCATGATTCTACCAGCCTCTCGTTCACCATAGGGGGTTAATGGACCTATCATTTGTGACTGGACTTGTAAACGTATGCTTTAAACAATGTTCATGTTTTAGACATACAAATAAGATCATGTCTTGATACATTTGAAACGAGGTCTAGTTGTGTCCGGAACCGGACTAGATTGTGAACGACTCTTGACGGAATGCATTGCTTGACTGCGGTGAGGGTGATAAATAGGTAGACTCAATTCTTCCGCTGCTCTCTCCTTCCCACATACTTCTCATATTGCAGAGAAGAAACGTCCGTGGGCGCGGCGTAGCGTTTGATCGGAACAAGGAGTCTGGGTAGCCAGGCAAGGTGATAACAAAGATTATGGATATACTGACAAGATACCTGTCTCCGCCCTAACAATGAGAGTCGTTGTACACAAAACTACACGGTGGGCAATCTAGCTCCCGTCTATACTTTCTTTACATTTGTGAATACATCTCATTATTGAAACCCTTTTTTTGAATATTCGACGAGGGTTGTTGACGTTAACCGCCTGTATTCAATGGAGAGAGATTATTTGCTACTAGCCTCGTTTCATGAATATGCATAGCCAGGGCTGGCCCTGGACGTTCCGCCGCCCTAGGCAAGGCAAAAATCTGCCTGGGTTTAAACAAATATCTTATATTTTCAGGAAGAGAAAAGGTCAATTAATAGAGGCAGAATAGCAAAGTCCATTTTTTTTATCTCCTCGAATATTGTAGGCTGCAGCTCAGCTTCAGAATGTCATAGAGAGGAATCAGTATATCCCCATATGCATCGGACTCACGTCTTTCGCACTCAATTTGAGCCATGGTTTTAACCAAACACACCAAACCCTTCCCAGACACAGAGGTATTTAATCAGTGCATGCGACAGTATTGGAGTATTTGGCTATACCGAAATCAATGAATAGCATAATTGTCACAATAAAAAGAACATATTTAACATATATTTGTATATTCCTGTAGAACTGTAAAAAAGAGTAAGATCATTCGAGCTTGAGAAAGAAGTGAAGTCATACTGCATGGTGGGCCTCATTTAGCTGGAGCAGTGTAAAATAAGCTTTATGTCAATCACCCAGCCTTAACGAATTTCGTTTATTTACATATCGAATTTGATTGTCCAACATCAGTTTAAGCATGTATTTATTTTGTCTCCGCCTAAAAGTGGCCTCTTCTGCCCCCAAGTTACAGGGATGTCACGTGTCCTACTTATATACATACACTTGTAACAACTTAAGTATTACGAAACTTATGTTCGATCAATTAAACCTCACGTAGCAAATAATCCATTCATTTTGTTGGGCCAAATTCGACACTCCCATTGGACATCCATACAAAAACTCCTTGCTTGGTTGGCGAAACAACGAAAAAACGCCACCTGCTGGAGGGAGACCCATTTTCCACCAAGTTGGGCCTCTCTCTTCCTCTTCCTCTCTGGTGATAAGAACAGCAGAGGCTGTGTACGTTTTGGTTTTACAAAGCTTTGTCCATCACAATATTCAATAATAAATTAATTGCAGTCATTCTTGCACCATGCGATCAATTGTCAATTCTAAACATGTAATTTTTCCTCTCTAACTCATAGTCATTTTTTTTGCGCGGATATCGAACGACTAAAATGAACCAGTCACTTAGAGTCAGTAAAAAGAGTCGTTAAAAAAGAACGAATCATTCGCGAACTGCACATCACTACCCTACAGTAACCTCCCCCGTCACTTCCATAAACGACCATCAGTTATCCAGTTAGGATACTCTGCTGCATCCCACACTGCTGTCAATATGCGTGTTTTGTGGGGTGGATTTATCCTCCATTGCATTGCAGTTTAGAACTATGGTCCGGCATCCCTTTGCTAGGTAGAAGCAGGCCAGTAGGCTGAGTCAGAGAGCTATCCGTTTGAACAAAATGATTAAACATGGCATTCGACAGAATTTGCTATGCCTTAGCACCATCACAAACCAGTTGAGTGCGGAACATATCTGAATGAGAGGTAAGTCTCGAGGATTTGTGTCTATTTAGGCTATGTGCATTTATAATTTTGAAGCATAGACTATATATTTTTTTAATTAGTTATTCTTTGACATGTAAAGGGAATGCTGCGGTTCGGCCAATGCGGCGTGAACTGGCCCATTCATGTTGTTGGTTACATTGTTTGACATTAAAATGATACTGCATCAATTGACTGCATGATCTTTGATTGTAATGCATCTGCCGTGTAATTGCAATGTTACATGTTACGTCACAGCAGATGCTGCGATTAATAGCCTACATTTTGTTGGGTGATGATTTGCAAGTAAAGACCATAACATCCAACATATCGCCACATTTAGTAACATTGTAGAAGAAAATCGGACTTGACGAAAAATAGGCTTGTAGGGCAGTTGTTACCGTAGGCGATTTGTTCTTATCTAGAAAATATTAAAAAAGAAGTAATAGTTTAATACATTTGCACCAATTAGCCTAAATATTGTGTTCGATGTGTTTTTATGTTTGGTGAACAAGAACCGCCCCCCCAAAGAAACTACTACCATGTGTTGTCTCATTGCTGAAAATATTAACGTTTCCCTCATGCTGCCTTGCACCCTCAAACCCCCATTACTTTTTCTTCGCGTGGCCACTCCCATGACTTATTTGAAAATATTTGTAAAAGTCATTACATGTGCTTGAGGCAGTTTGTTTTAGTTTCCCCTACCTTGTTTAGGCAACCACATGACCCTGGATGTATCTTGACCTAGGCCTATTCCAACTTTTGTTGTTTATTAGGCTGCTTGTATTACAATTACCTAGGCTACTAACTGCCCCCTTATTCAAACCCTTGTGTCATTCTCACATTAAAATAATATGAATGCATAGGCCTACTGTAGAAGGTGAGTTGAACAACTGTCAACAGCACCGTTGACACACTAAGTGGTAGTTATATAGATTTCATAGTGAGGCAAAAACTGTTGCTGAATTGCACTATGGACACCATTATGCTTCAGCTGTCTCTATATGTTTACATTTGACCTCAGTGTCCTTGCCTGGCTCCTGCAAGGAATTGACGTCTAACTGCCCTAGGAAGCACTGCGTGTGTCTCTGTGTCAAACCAAATCATATAACTGCCCCTGCATGTGTTTCATGTGCTGCATCCAGTAGTTAAAGTAATTAAGTAAAAATACTTTGAAGTAGGCTACTAAAGTAGTTTTCTTGGGTATCTTTAATTTACTATTTATATGTTTGACAACTTTTACTCCACAACATTCCTAAAGAAAATATGTACTTTTTACTCCCATACATTTTTCCCTGACACCCAAAAGTAATCGATTGTATACAAGTTAAATAATTCATATAATAATGTATTTAAACTCTCTAGGTATATTTGTGAAACTTTTGTAGGCCCATCTCAAAGTATCACATTTAACAATTCCGTCATCCTTGTTTTGTATAATGAGTAGGCCCCCGGTGGTGCATGTATGCATAGGTTATACAAGTAGGCCTAAGTTTAGCAAAAGGATAGCCATGTTTTACATATTCAAAAGTGGAGCATGCCTCTGTCTCTGTGTCAAACCAAATCATATAACTGCCCCTGCATGTGTTTCATGTGCTGCATCCAGTAGTTAAAGTAATTAAGTAAAAATACTTTGAAGTAGGCTACTAAAGTAGTTTTCTTGGGTATCTTTAATTTACTATTTATATTTTTGACAACTTTTACTCCACAACATTCCTAAAGAAAATATGTACTTTTTACTCCCATACATTTTTCCCTGACACCCAAAAGTAATCGATTGTATACAAGTTAAATAATTCATATAATAATGTATTTAACCCCCCCCATTGGTGTAACGTTAGCTAGAAACCGCAAGTGTCTATCCAGATAATGAAAAGGCACCCGCAAAAGAAAGTTCAAGAAACTTGCATTTGCGGCTTGCATGATCATGAGCAAAGTCATTGTAGCCCATCATTTCACTTCCCCTGTGAGAACCATGAGCACGGGCTGACTTGGATTTGCTGTACCGCAGCCAAAGCCTGGCAGCAGCGTACCTACTAAAGGCTGCACCGTGTCCATACATGTAGAAAAAACAATGATGTATATAAACCCTGGATTACCAATGCAATGTTTTGGCCAGTGAGAAGCTTTGAAGCCGCCGGTCGGCCATATTGGCACTCCCCAGAAAGAGCAGTCCTCCTTAGGAATGAATGTAATTCTACAGTATTTCAAAGAAGTGTTTTAACAACAAAATTAAATGTATGGGCCTTAGGATCTCATCACGGTATCTCTGTGAATTCAAATTGCATTCGATAAAATGCAATTGTGTTCGTTGTCCGTAGCTTATACCAGCACAAACCATAACGCCACAATGGGGCACACTGTTCACAACGTTGACATCAGCAAATCGCTCGCCCACACGACGCCATACGTCTGCCATCTGCCTGGTACAGTTGAAACTTGGATTAATCCGTGAAGAGCACACTTCTCTAGTGTGCCAGTGCCATCGAAGGTGAGCATTTGCCCACTGAAGTCGATTACGAAGCCGAACTACAGTCAGGTCAAGACCCTGGTGAGGACAACGAGAACGCAGATGAGCTTCCCTGAGACATTTCTGACAGTTTGTGCAGAAATCCTTTGGTTGTGCAAACCCACAGTTTCATCAGCTGTCCAGATGGCTGGTCTCTGATGATCCCACAGGGGGAAGAAGCCGGAAGTGGAGGTTCTAGGCTGGCGTGGTTACACGTGGTCTGCGGTTGTGTGGCCATTTGGACATACTGCCAAATTCTCTAAAACAACTTTGGAGACGGTTTATGGTAGAGAAATTAACATTAATTTCTCTGGCAACAGCTCTGGTGGACATTCCTGCAGTCAGCATGCCAATTGCACGCTCCCTCAACTTGAGACGTGTAGCATTGTTTTGTCTGACACAACTGCATTTTATTGTCCCCAGCACAAAGTGCACCTGTGTAATGAACCTGCTTTTAATCAGCTTCTTGATATGGCGCGCATTTTAGGTGGAGGGATTATCTTGGCAAAGGAGAAATGCTCACTAACAGATGTAAACAAATTTGTGTACAAAATTTGAGAGAAATAAGCTTTTTATGCGTATGGAAATTCCTGGGAACTTTTATTTTTAAATGTTTTTTGGTCGTGTGGTTCGACCTCACTATGGTAATAACATATAATAAAGCACTGTAGCCCTCTAAAATGGAACCCAGGCCAGAGAGAGAACTAGAGATGGAGTATTTTTTTTTCAGGAAGATAAGGTATCGGTCTAGCCTAACTGTTAAAGGGATGCACATCTTTGGAGTTCGACATAGAAGGTGGTTGACTTATCCAAAAGCCAATCAAATCAGCCCTTTATGCAAATGATTCTAGTGTGACAGACCAGCAGAGAGTGCAGTGGGAGCCATGACTCCCACATTGACTGCAGTAGCCTGCTGTGGCTGACATGCACTTGTTAACATCAGCCATGACACTGCTTTGTTTGCTGGGACCTTTGTTGTGATTGAGGAAGCTGGAATTGGAGAAAATCTAGGTGCACTGACTGACTAGGTATATTTGTGAAATTTTGTAGGGCCATCTCAAAGTATCACATTTAACAATTCCGTCATCCTTGTTTTGTATAATGAGTAGGCCCCCGGTGGTGCATGTATGCATAGGTTATACAAGTAGGCCTAAGTTTAGCAAAAGGATAGCCATGTTTTACATATTCAAAAGTGGAGCATGCCTCTGCTTTTGTAGAAATTTTCTTGGTACTAGGCCCACATTGAACCATTTCCATTCCAATAAAAGTCCAAGTGTTCATAGCCTATATGATATGAATACACATGCACACACACACCACTACTAGGGCTCTTGAGTGGCACAGCGGTCTAAGGCACTGCATCTTAGTGCTTGAGGCGTCACTACAGACACCCTGGTTTGATTCCAGGCTGTATCACAACCGGCTTGGAAGTGATTGTGAGTCCCATAGGGCGGCGCACAATTGGCCCAGCGTCGTCCGGGTTTGGCTGGTGTAGGCCGTCATTGTCAATAAGAATTTGTTCTTAACTGACTTGCTTAGTTAAATAAAGGTTAAAAAAAAAAAATATTTACTAATCCGCTTTATTGTGAACCACACTGATTGAACTGGCTCACTGGGAGCGTATTCAGAAGCTAACAGGAGATGTCCTGTGAGACGGGCTGTCTACTGGGCCATGGCCCCAACCAACGCTCTGCTCTACTGCTGCTGGGATCTGAGCCCTTACGGGCATGGATTCACAGTGTACTAGCCCATTAGCCTATCGACTGGTATAGGCAATAATAAAAATAAAGTACATACAGTTGAAGTCGGTAGTTTACATACACTTAGGTTGGAGTTATTAAAACTCATTTTTCAACCACTACACAAATGTATTGTTAACAAACCTATAGTTCTGGCAAGTCTGTTAGGACATCTACTTTGTGCATGACACAAGTCATTTTTCTAACAATTGTTTACAGAGATTATTTCACTTAATTCGCTGTATCACAATTCCAGTGGGTCAGAAGTTTACATACACTAAGTTGACTGTGCCTTTAATTCCAGAAAATTATGTAATGGCGTTAGAAGCTTCTGATAGTGTAGTTTCCATAATTTGAGTCAATTGGAGGTGTACATGTGGATGTATTTCAAGACCTACCTTCAAACTCAGTGCCTCTTTGCTTGACATCATGGGAAAATCAAAAGAAATCAGCCAAGACCTCAGAAAAAAAAGTGTAGACCTCCACAAGTCTGGTTCATCCTTGGGAGCAATTTCCAAATGCCTGAAGGTACCACGTTCATCTGTACAAACAATAGTACGCAAGTATAAACACCATGGGACCACGCAGCTGTCATACTGCTCAGGAAGGAGACGCTTTCTGTCTCCTAGAGATGAACGTACTATGGTGCGAAAAGTGCAAATCAATCCCAAAACATCAGCAAAGGACCATGTGAAGATGCTGGAGGAAACCGGTACAAAAGTATCTATTTCCACAGTAAAACAAGTCCTATATCGACAACCTGAAAGGCCGCTCAGCAACGAAGAAGCCACTGCTCCAAAACCCCCATAAAAAAGCCAGACTATGGTTTGCAACTGCACATGGGGGCAAAGATCATACTTTTTGGAGAAATGTCCTCTGGTCTGATGAAACAAAAATAGAACTGTTTGGCCATAATTACCATCGTTATGTTTGGAGGAAAAATGGGGAGGCGTGCAAGCTGAAGATCACCATCCCGTGATCACCAACGTGAAGAACGGGGGTGGCAGCATCATGTTGTGGGGGTGCTTTGCTGCAGGAGGGACTGGTGCTCTTCACAAAATAGATGGAATCATGAGGATGGAAAATTACGTGGATATATTGAAGCAACATCTCCAGACATCAGTCAGGAAGTTAAAGCTTGGTCGCAAATGGGTCTTCCAAATGGACAATGACCCCAAGCATGCTTCCAAAGTTGTGGCAAAATGGCTTAAGGACAAAAAAGTCAAGGTATTGGAGTGGCCATCACATAGCCCTGACCTCAATCCTATAGAAAATGTGTGGGCAGAACTGAAAAAGTGTGTGTGAGCAACGAGGCCTACAAACCTGACTCAGTTACACCAGCTCTGTCAGGAGGAATGGGCCAAAATTCACCCAACTTATTGTGGGAAGGTTGTGGAAGGCTACCCGAAACCTTTGACCCAAGTTTAAGCAATTTAAAGGCAGTGCTACCAAATAATAGTTGAGTGTATGTAAACTTCTGACCCACTGGGAATGTGATGAAAGAAATACAAGCCGAAATAAATCATTATTTCTACTATTATTCGGACATTTCACATTCTTAAAATAAAGTGGTGATCCTAACTGACCTAAAACAGGGAATGTTTACTAGGATTACATGTCAGGAATTGTGAAAAACTGAGTTTTAAAAGTATTTGGCTAAGGTGTATGTAAACTTCCGACTTCAGCTGTAACTGTCATGTGCATACAGTAGAATCGTGTGGAGATCAAAACGAACATGCTGTGCTGCTGAGTAGAAAATGTAGGCCTGATTTTAGTAGCTGCATTTTACTGCATGAAAGGTACTGGCTGCATGCATTGGCATTCATAATGTGGCAACATGGAACGGTATGAAAAAAGAGCCAGAACATCAGGACATGACGTTCAAGGGTGTCCAATCGCAGCAGCAGCACCCAGAGCAGCATGACAGTCTCCACAGTGCACTGTGTGTGTAATGGCTTCTGCTGGTCTGAGCTGGTGCTTGGTTGGCTGGTGATGTTTGAGCCAAAGGCTTATCTGTATGGATCAGTGCTTTCTCTACTCTGCACGGGTCTACAGCAGAATGAGCCCATCTCTCTACTGTATGGGGACTAACTGCACAACTCCAGACATCACTGTTGTGTGCTAAAGTTTGCCTTCTAGAATCCTGACAGTAGAGGTCAATAGAAACACGCACAATTTATGTTTGTTTGATGCATAGGCCTATATGGTCTGATTTATGAACATTTTGCCCCAGTTACACACCATATCTACACTCAGTAACAAAACATTAAGAACACCTGCTCTTTCCATGACCGACTGACCAGGTGAATCCAGGTGACAGCTAGGATCCCTTATTGATGTCACTTGTTATATCCACCTCAATCAGTGTAGATGAAGGGAGACAGATTAAAGAAGGATTTTTAAGCCTTGAGACAATTGAGACATGGATTGTGTATGTGTGCCATTTTAGAGGGTGAATGAGCAAGACAAAATATTTAAGTGCCTTTGAATGAGGTATGGTAGCAGGTGCACTGGTTTGGGTGTATCAAGAAATGCAACGCTGCTGGGTTTTTCACACTCCACCTTTTCCTGTGTGTATCAAGAGTGGTCCACCGCCCAAAGGACATCCAGCCAACTTGACAACGGTGGGAAGCGAATATAGGCGGTTCTAAGGGTAAAAGGGGGTGCAACTCAATATTAGGATGGTGTTCCTAATGTTTGGTATACACAGTGTATGCATGCCTTTGAACAAGCTTATGGGGTGGCAGGTAGCCTAGTGGTTAGAGCATTGGGCCGGTAACTGAAAAGTTGCTAGATCGAATCTGAACCTTTTTTTTTAATTTTTTATTTCACCTTTATTTAACCAGGTAGGCAAGTTGAGAACAAGTTCTCATTTACAACTGCGACCTGGCCAAGATAAAGCAAAGCAGTTCAACACATACAACAACACATAGTTACACATTGGAGTAAGCAAACACTAGGGAAAAAAACAAATCTGTATACAATGTGTGCAAATGAGGTAGGATAAGGAACATAAGGCAGTAAATAGGCCATGGTGGCAAAGTAACTACAGTATAGCAATTTAACACTGGAATGGTAAATGTGCAGTAGATGAATGTGCAAAGTAAAAATACTGGGGTGCAAAGGAGCAAGATAAATAAATGACTACGGTAGGGGATGAGGTAGTTGGTTGGGCTATGTACATGTGCAGTGATCTGTGAGCTTCTCTGACAGCTGGTGGTTAACTAGTGAGGGAGATAAGTGTCTCCAGTTTCAACGATTTTTGTAGTTCGTTCCAGTCATTGGCAGCAGAGAACTGGAAGGAAAGGCGGCCAAAAGAGGAATTGGCTTTGGGGGTAACAAGTGAGATATACCTGCTGGAGCGAGTGCTACGGGTGGGTGCTGCTATGGTTACCAGTGAGCTGAGATAAGGCGGGGCTTTACCTAGCAGGGACTTGTAGATGACCTGGAGCCAGTGGGTCTGGCGACGAGTATGTAGCAAGGGCCAGCCGACTAGAGCATACAGGTCGCAGTGGTGGGTGGTATAAGTGGCTTTGGTGACAAAGCGGATGGCACTGTGATAGACTGCATCCAGTTTGCTGAGTAGAGTATTGGAAGCTGTTTTGTAGATGACATCGCCGAAGTCTAGGATCGGTAGGATAGTCAGTTTTACTAGTGCAAGTTTGGCAGCATGAGTGAAGGAGGCTTTGTTGCGAAATAGATTTCTAGATTTAATTTTGGATTGGAGATGTTTAATGTGAGTCTGGAAGGAGAGTTTACAGACACCTAGGTATTTGTAGTTGTCCACGTATTCTAGGTCAGAGCTGTTCAGGGTAGTGATGCTAGTCGGGCGGGCGGGTGCAGGCAGCGAACGGTTGAAAAGCATGCATTTGGAGGCCATGGAAGGAGTGTTGTATGGCATTGAAGCTCGTTTGGAGGTTAGTTAACACAGTGTCCAAAGAAGGGCCAGAAGTATACAGAATGGTGTCGTCTGCATATAGGTGGATCAGAGAATCACCAGCAGCAAGAGCGACATCATTGATATATACAGAGAAGAGAGTCGGCCCAAGAATTGAACCCTGTGGCACCCCCATAGAGACTGCCAGAGGCCCGGACAACAGGCCCTCCGATTTAACACACTGAACTCTGTTGGCAAAGTAGTTGGTGAACCAGGCGAGGCAATCATTCGAGAAACCAAGGCTGTTGAGTCTGCCGATAAGGATGTGGTGATTGACAGAGTCGAAAGCCTTGGCCAGGTCAATGAATACGGCTGCACAGTAATGTCTCTTATCGATGGCGGTTATGATATCGTTTAGTACCTTGAGCGTGGCTGAGGTGCACCCGTGACCAGCTCAGAAACCAGATTGCACAGCGGAGAAGGTACGGTGGGATTCGAAGTGGTTAATGATCTGTTTATTAACTAGGCTTTCAAAGACTTTAGAGAGGCAGGGCAGGATTGATATAGGTCTATAGCAATTTGGGTCTAGGGTGTCCTGAACAACACTGTTCCTAGGCCGTCATTGTAAATAAGAATTTGTTTTTAACTGACTTGCCTAGTTAAATAAATGCCTTCACTTTTAATATTGAACCTACTCCGTGTTATAGCCTAGTGTCACTCCATATTTACTACTCATATTGATCTACTACAGTGTCTCTAGCGCAATTCCTGGGGGACATTCTAGGTGAAGTATTTAGTTTGCTTTGCCTGTACCCTGTCCCTGGCCATAAAGTATGTCAGTATAGCCACAAACCGTATATTCTCCAAAGCACTTCCTCTGTTGGTGTCAGTATGTCTCTTTGGACAAGTATGTCGGTTCATTAGCCAAAAGCACCAATCTTCTCCACTCCCTTAGTTCAGCCAAGCCAAAGTTGAGTTCTGTTAAACATTGACTGACTTGGTTTTCACTGACTGACACACATTCAACACCATCACACTGAGACAGTCACACCACAGTCATGCCATGGACTTGCAAGAAGTGAAATGTCTGGTGCAATTCAAATGGATAAACACAGGCTGCAGAAAATAACTTTCTTAGGATAAATAGTAGGTGAGTGAAGATCAACTCTGATTTTGATTTATAAGTGATAAGCTTGAGGTTGGGTTCCTTACTGCCTATAGCCTAAAACCTAGTATACTGCCTGTAACCTAAAACCTAGTATACTGCCTGTAACCTGAAACCTAGTATACTGCCTGTAACCTGAAACCTAGTATACTGCCTGTAACCTAAAACCTAGTATACTGCCTGTAACCTAAAACCTAGTATACTGCCTGTAACCTAAAACCGAGTATACTGCCTGTAACCTAAAACCTAGTATACTGCCTGTAACCTAAAACCTAGTATACTGCCTGTATGTTGTCTCAATGCAACCTGTATGTGTTTTGTTGAATCTATCCAACTGACGGTTCACCTTTCACCCTCTTTCTCCCTTCCTCTCTCCTCCCACTCTCTCTCTCCCTCCCTCTCTCCAGTGGGCTTAGGTGGCCATGGACCTGTTCAGCCAGCTCATCCTGGTCATCTCGGTCACCAGTTTCCTCTCCTTCCAGTGGCTCTTCCACCGGGTCAGTCCCTGGGTCTCTACCCGTGTCAGCCCTGGCTTCTTACGCCTTGCAGACAAGCAGAAGGTGGAGTGGAACTCAAGGTATGGAACACTGGCTGCTGGTTGCAAAACACACTGATAATATGCTTCATGTGTCAGCACATTAATGCATACATTTTAGTGGATGTAGAATAGTGTCATCTTCCATATTTCCAATAATGGGCACATTCACACTTGGTTAATGTTTTCAAACGAATCCACGAAATTGTGGGTCAGAATATTTACAGTAAAGTGTCGATAGTCTGCTAAGTTGTTAATTTGTCAACTCTTCAAGTCATCCAGTCGTTTTACACAGTTCATGACTTAATGTGGCTCCATATCTCACCAGATTTACTCAGCAAAATATCTGACAAAATACACTCTTATCACACCATATGGTACACTGTGTACGATGCACAGTTATGATATAAAATCCTTATGATGTCATGAACACCCCACACATTCCTCAGTTATTACAACCGTCCATTTATTGACTATTGACTTGTCTGTCCGTAGCAGAGTGTACTGTATACTGCAAAGCCACAGCTGTCTTGAAGATTACAGATTACCCTCAGATGACCCTGTCTGTGAAGGTTCTGTAGTGGTCTGGTCTTGCTCTGGCAGACTGTCAGGGGAGATGTTGATGTGGGTAGTTACAGGAGAAGCGCAGAGCTGGCTTACAGTAGATACAGCCTAACCGAGTCTGCCTGAGCGCCTGATTTTACTTGACAACCTGTCTAACCTGCTTGACTGATTGACTGACTGGCTTTCTGCCTGTCTGACTGCCTGCCTGTCTGACTACCTGACAGCCTGCCTGTCTGAGTGACCCCTGAACAGTGTTTAATCTCCTGTTCTAATTGGGCTGAATCTGTCTGCCGGTGGCCGTGCAACCAATCAATTAATTAATCCTGCGCTGTGCACAGGAACGCTTAATCTGCATCACTTATTAAAGTGTTTTATCACAGGTTTGACAAGGGGTGTGTGTATTCTTTTAGGACAGTGTCCACGCTTCATGCCATGGTGGTGGGACTCTTCTGCCTCTACATCCTGTTCTTTGATGACGCCATCAATGAAGACCCCGTCTGGTGAGGACTCTGTCGCTTTGTTGAAGTGCATGATGGAACCACTGTGTTGTGTACATACTATTATTGTGTGTTGAAAGTTACCCATTTGTGTATTTTCCTGTCTTTTTCTGCCAACAGGGGAGATCCCACACTTGTGAAGATAAATGTTGGCGTGACAACAGGCTACCTCATATCTGGTAAGAACAAAGACACTTTAGTCGCATACACACTTGCAAAGGTTCGCGTTCACTACAGGACATCTTGGCGATCCCTAGCCACTCTTCGGCGACATTGGCAAAATCAGTTTTGTTTTGCCTTTTGTGGCTGTACCACAATTTTTGTTGTTGTTGCATTTCTTAACTTTTGTTTACCTTGATGTAGTATGTTCTGTTTACTACTGTGTTGTTCTTTTCGTCTGTTTCCAGATCTGCTGCTAATATTTTACTATTGGAAGGCGATAGGTGACAAGTTTTTTGTAGTGCACCACCTGGCAGCGTTGTATGCTTACTACTATGTACTGGTGAGTTCCCTATTATCCAATAGCAGAACATGCAGGCAAGATGGGAAAGAGACAACTAAAGGTGAACAGCTGTGCCATGTCATGCTGGGTGATTGTGATGACAGGGCCGGGAGATTGGGTGTAAGGAGAGTGCTAACATGTTAACATAGTTCTGTTCCTATTAGCTCTGCTAGGACTCTGCTAGTGAGAACATGTGGCGCTAGCCTGCTGGCATTATTTTCACATGTTCTTCTAATGCATCTCATTAGCTAATCCTCAGCTGTTGAATATATGTGTATGGGAATCATTAGAATAGTATAGGGCCATACTGTTGCCTTGATAGTATCATTCACCCAGGAGCAGGACTCTTATGTTCTCGTGAAATTAGATAGCCTATGTGTTGGAAGTTATTGGGAATTGCTTTCGTTGGTAACATTTTGTCTCATGTTAGGGATTGTGATTGACTGTGAAAAGGGTTGAGGTTATGATACAAGACGTATGCATACTTTTTGGTTAGGATGATGATTAGGGATAGTTTGTATTGAAGGAATGACTGATGTGTTTGTTGATTTTCGGGTATTACCATGCTTAAATCGGCACTGTCTAGTCAAGGAACATGCTTGTTTGTCTGGACAGTGACAATGGACCTGGTTATAGCCACGGGTTATAATGGCGAAACAGGTTGTAAGCCCAGCCATCCAGGACACTGCTGTTCACCCTTGGTCTGTAGCCATCCAGATCATCAGGTTCTGTAGCTCATAACAATGTTGGTATTTTTTGCATGGAATGCTTAATGATGGTAATGGCCGACACCCTCCTTCCCTTCCTCCTCACCTTGCCCTTAATTCCTGCATTTATTTCACTGATCCCTCAGCCTTGTATGGAGCTGGACTGAGCTGAGCTGTGCATGCCTCCATTTGTCTGGGCTTTCCCAATGTTGGTGGAGGGGTCTCCAACAGTACTGTATGTGCATGCCAAAGCAACGTTACTGCCTCTTACTGTTTTGTGCCAGAGATGAGTTCTGCCTCCTTTCTCTCTCGTCCTCTGCCCCACTATTTCCAAAGCTGCTTCTTCCTAGACTGTTATGGCAGAGGACCCTTGAGAATAACTGAAATGTTGATGACGATAATAATAACACTTTGCCATGAATGATGCTTAAATGTGTCTCGTCTATGAATGTGTCCTCACTGTAATGCATTAGCTCTGTGAGGGATTGCCTACTTAACTTCAAGCCTCAAGTGTCTCTGTTTTAAGAGTGGCCTTGGTTCAAACCAACCCATCACCTTAAATCTTTTTACAATAAGCTTAGCTGAGTTTATCCCTTAGCGTTGTATGCAAATTGTATTCATATCCAACTTGAAGGACAATAATGTACAGTGTATGCATTGCAAAACTACTCGAGGTACAATGCATTTCAATGTACATTTGAGAGAAAATGTGAAAGTGTCTTTTTTTTTGAAGGTCATATTGGTGTAGGCCATACTGTCACTGGACACTCATGACTGCTTAGTACAGTCATGCTTGTTATTACTTAGCAAAATACAAAAACCAAGTAACTTTGGGACATACTATACACATTTGCTACAATCCGTTCAACAAAAAAGCCCTTTATAACTTACTAATTGATTTGATTTTACTTTTTTTGTGTGGCTTTGTATCAAAGCTGTTATTTCAGTATGTTGTTATTTTGGTGACTATTATTAATTGAAGCAGCTGTTTTATGTAGATTTAGATTATGGCATATTAGATCATTGTAAAACAATACGGCTTTACCCAGAACAAGCAAACTAATTCATTGGCTAATATTTGATTGCTGTTTGATTTCTAAAGCGCATGTTGTCAATGCTATTGCTTCTTTATGCTTCTAACTATAGTTGCACCCTTTTCTCTAATCTGTCTGTCTCATAGAGATAAGTAAGAGGACTAGTGCCCAAAAGCCAGTTTTAAGCATGTGCAGCGCCATTGAGGACATTCAACATTATGAAGTAGTCAACTGGGTGGGACTTCCTATGGGTTAGGGGATCAGCCAATGAATTATACTTGTGAGCAAACATTCCATAACTGCAGGTGGCAGTAAATCGCCAACCTTGGGTTTATACCTGTTCAAACAACACACTCCAGGTGGCAGTATGCACCCTTTCCATTTGTTTACCAGCTCATAGAAGTAGTAGAAGAGGAAAAGGGACTCAAATCAAATCAAATTCTATTGGTTAGATACACATGGTTAGCAGATGTTAATGCGAGTGTAGCGAAATGCTTGTGCTTCTAGTTCCGACCGTGCAGTAATATCTAACAAGTAATCTAACAATTTCACAACAACTACCTTATACACGCAAGTGTAAAGGAATGACTAAGAATATGTACATATAAATATATGGATGAGCGATGGCCGAACGGCATAGGCAAGATGCAGTAGATGGTATAGAGTACAGTATATACAGTCGTGGCCCAAAATTTTGAGAATGACACATATTGATTTCCACAAAGTTTGCTGCTTCAGTGTCTTTAGATATTTTTGTCAGATGTTACTATGGAATACTGAAGTATAATAAGGCTTTTATTGACAATTACATAAAGTTGATGCAAAGAGTCAATATTTGCAGTGTTGACCCTTCTTTTTCAAGACCTCTGCAATCCGCCCTGGCATGCTGTCAATTTACTTCTGGGCCACATCCTGACTGATGGCAGCTCATTCTTGCATAATCAATGCTTGGGGTTTGTCAGAATTTGTGGGTTTTTGTTTGTCCACCCGCCTCTTGAGGATTGACCACAAGTTCTCAATGGGATTAAGGTCTGGGGAGTTTCCTAGCCATGGACCCAAAATATCGATGTTTTGTTCCCCGGGCCACTTAGTTTGCCTTATGGCAAGGTGCTCCATCGTGCTGGAAAAGGCATTGTTCGTCACCAAACTCTTCCTGGATGGTTGGGAGAAGTTGCTCTCGGAGGATGTGTTGGTACCATTCTTTATTCATGGCTGTGTTCTTAGGCAAAATTGTGAGTGAGCACCTCCCTTGGCTGAGAAGCAACCCCACACATGAATGGTCTCAGGATGCTTTACTGTTGGCACACTGTCCTCAGCAGTCCAATCCCTGTACCTTTTGCAGAATATCAGTCTGTCCCTGATGTTTTTCCTGGAGAGAAGTGGCTTCTTTGCTGCTCTTCTTGACACCAGGCCATCCTCCAAACGTCTTCGCCTCACTGTGCGTGCAGATGCACTCACACCTGCCTGCTGCCATTCCTGAGCAAGCTCTGTACTAGTGGTGCCCCGATCCCGCACCTGAATCAACTTTAGGAGACGGTCCTGGCGCTTGCTGGACTTTCTTGGGCGCCCTGAAGCCTTCTTCACAACAATTGAACCGCTCTCTTTGAAGTTCTTGATAATCCGATAAATGGTTGATTTAGGTGCATTCTTACTGGCAGCAATATCCTTGCCTTATGCAATGCAATGATGACTGCACGTGTTTCCTTGCAGGTAACCATTGTTGACAGAGGAAGAACAATGATTCCAAGCACCACCCTCCTTTTGAAGCTTCCAGTCTATTATTCGAACTCAATCAGCATGACAGAGTGATCTCCAGCCTTGTCCTCGTCAACACTCACACCTGTGTTAACGAGAGAATCACTGACATGATGTCAGCTGGTCCTTTTGTGGCAGGGCTGAAATGCAGTGGAAATATTTTTTGGGGATTCAGTTCATTTGCATGGCAAAGAGGGATTTTGCAATTAATTGCAATTCATCTGATCACTCTTCATGACATTCTGGAGTATATGCAAATTGCCATCATACAAACTGAGGCAGCTGACTTTGAAAATTAATATTTGTGTCATTCTCAAAACTTTTGGCCACGACTGTACAAATGAGATGAGTAATGTAGGGTATGTCAACATGATATAAAGTGGCATTGTTTAAGTGACTAGTGATACATTTATTCTATCCAATTATTAAAGTGGCTAGAGATTGAGTCTGTATGTTGGCAGCAGCCACTCAATGTTAGTGATGGCTGTTTAACAGTCTAATGGCCTTGAGATAGAAGTTGTTTTTCAGTCTCTCGGTCCCAGCTTTGATGCACCTGTACTGACCTCGCCTTCTGGATGATAGCGTGGTGAACAGGCAGTGGCTCGGGTGGTTGTTGTCCTTGATGATCTTTTTGGCCTTCCTGTGACATCGGGTGGTGTAGGTGTCCTGGAGTGCAGGTAGTTTGCCCCCGGTGATGCGTTGTGGAGACGTCACTACCCTCTGGAAAGCCTTACGGTTGTGGGTGGAGCAGTTGCCGTACCAGGCGGTGATACAGCCCGACAGGATGCTCTCGATTGTGCATCTGTAAAAGTTTGAGTGTTTTTGGCGACAAGCCAAATTTCTTCAGCCTTCTGAGGTTGAAGAGTCGCTGTCGCTGTTGCGCCTTCTTCACCACGCTGTCTGTGTGGGTGGACCATTTCAGTTTGTCCGTAATGTGTATGCTGAGGAACTTAACTTTCCACCTTCTCCACTACTGTCTCGTCGATGTGGATAGGGGGATGCTCCCTCTGCTGTTTCCTGAAGTTCACGATCTTCTCCTTTGTTTTGTTGACGTTGAGTGTGAGGTTATTTTCCTGACACCACACTCCGAGGGCCCTCACCTCCTCCCTGTAGGCCGTCGTTGTTGGTAATCAAGCCTACCACTGTAGTGTCGTCTGCAAACTTGATGATTGAGTTGGAGGCGTGCATGGCCACGCAGTCGTGGGTGAACAGGGAGTACAGGAGAGGGCTGAGAACGCACCCTTGTGGGGCCCCAGTGTTGAGGATCAGCGGGGTGGAGATGTTGTTTCCTACCCTCACTACCTGGGGGTGGCCCGTCAGGAAGTCCAGGACCCAGTTGCACAGGGCGGGGTCGAGACCCAGGGTCTTAAGCTTAATGACGAGTTTGGAGGGTACTATGGTGTTGAATGCTGAGCTGTAATTGATGAACAGCATTCTTACATAGGTATTCCTCTTGTCCAGATGGGTTAGGGCAGTGTGCAGTGTGATTGCGATTGCGTCGTCTGTGGATCTATTGGGGCGGTAAGCAAATTGGAGTGGGTCCAGGGTGTCTGGCAGGATGGAGGTGATATGATCCGTGACTAGTCTCAAAGCACTTCATAATAACAGAAGTGTATGCTACGGGGCGATAGTTTATCTCAGTTACCTTAGCTTTCTTGCAAACAGGAACAATGCTGGCCCTCTTGAAGCATGTGGGAACAGCAGACTGGGATAGGGATTGATTGAATATGTCCGTAAACACACCAGCCAGCTGGTCTGCGCATGCTCTGAGGACGTGGCTAGGGATGCCGTCTGGGCCGGCAGCCTGGCAAGGGTTAACACGTTTAAATGTTTTACTCACGTTGGCTGTGGTGAAGGAGAGCCCGTAGGTTTTGGTAGTGGGCCGTGTCAGTGGCACTGTATTGTCCTCAAAGCGAGCAAAGAAGTTGTTTAGTTTGTCTGGGAGCAAGACATCGGTGTCCGCGACAGGGCTGGTTTTCTTTTTGTAGTCCGTGATTGACTGTAGACCCTGCCACATACGTCTCGTGTCTGAGCCTTTGAATTGCAACTCTACTTTGTCTCTATACTGACGCTTAGCTTGTTTGATTTCCTTGTGTAGGGAATAGCTACACTGTTTGTATTCGGTCATGTTTCCTGTCGCCTTGCCATGATTAAAAGCAGTGGTTTGCGCTTTCAGTTTTGCGCGAATGCTGCCATCAATCCACAGTTTCTGGTTGGGGAAGGATTTAATAGTCACCGTAGGTACCACATCACCGATGCACTTGCTAATAAATGACTTAAAAATGGAGATGGCCTCAATGGCGCTGCCAATAGTCTCAGATATGCCATAATGTGACAGATACAATGTTGCGACCTCTAACTTTCTCTATGGTCTGTCTCTCTATCCTTTGTTAATATGGTTTCTTAAAATAATATAGTCCCACAATTACCAGCAAAACATTCATGCAAAAACTACCCAATTCAAATTAGGTTGTGTAAAATGTAAAAGCTTAAGACCAGGCCTGACTCCTCTAGACTGAATCCTTCCTGTCTTGTCTGCTGTTATTGCTGTTGTGCTACACTGAGCAGATATGACCTATCTGTCCAGTAACAGTATGGATTTACCAGTACCTAGAGGTCCTAGCATGGAGATGCTGGGAAAGTTCATATCCTCTCTGGTATAACTTGAACCATGTCCATATCTTGAGTAAGTATATGCCACGTATGAACTTCTGTTTCAGTCTTATAAGGTAAGTTTCCCCTTTTGGTGTGTGCTATTTGGATAATCTTGCCCTGTATTAAGCCTGAAATACCAATAGGATATGGAAATGAGACTTTTATGAGCAGATTTGTATACCACCTGGCAGAGAGCGAGCTGATGCCAGCCCTTAGATCGTACCAGCACTCATGTCCGAGGGTGATAATATAGGGTCGATACCTTCCTATAACAGCTTGTGATTATAAGCATCGCTCTTATATGCATGGCTAATCATTGCTCATTTGGCTAGTAGCTAAATGTCTACACGTCAAACCCTGGCTGTACGTGCACACTATGTTGAGCTTTACTTAACACTATGCTATTAGAAATGTTGTTAACCCGTTATTGTGTGTGTGTGTGTGTGTGTGTGTGTGAAGGGACTGTAATATAGCTGTTTCACCGACACCGTTTTTCTACTGGGTCACTAACTTCATGTGTTCTTTTAGTCCTGGAACCTCATTGCTGTCATCGAGGCTGTCATCGTAAATATACCCTCAATGATATGAATGAGCACTCAGTATATTGGGGTCTACTGAAGATGAAATAAGAACACAGACTAAATGTGAACCCTTAAAAAGCATGGAGACGTTAGCGGAGTCTCCTGAAAAATAGCCACGGAGCAGACCTATAATCAGAAAGTGATTTTAATAACTCAAATGTCTCTTTAATTCATTGAAAAGTTCAGTATGGTAAAAGTGAGATCTTAACTCGTTTCCCCCCCAATTTTTTTACCATTATCCTGTGTTCTTTTGTTAATGATGCTGGATTAATCTTTCTGTACACAAATGGTGTGAAGGCCTCACTTTAACTATACTGATGTGAAGTTTGATCAAATGAAAGCATTTTGAGTCCCTTTCTTTCCTGTTTCATTGTTTCTCTCCATTTTCTTCTTTTTACCCTGTTCTTCCAGGGATACGGAATGTTGCCTTATTTTGCTAACTTCCGTCTGCTTGCAGAGTTCTCCACGCCGTGTGTCAACCAGCGGTAGGTAGCAGATGTTTATATAAACCCATTGAATATGTCTATGGTAGGTACCAACCACACTAAGGCCTGAGCTTAGACAGGACAGAGACACTCATGACCAATTGGCTCAGAAGCCCTGCAAAGCAGCTGCTGAAAATTCATTCTATTCATTTGTTAAGTAACTGTCCAGTGCAAATCTCACTTTTAATATTCTGCTAAGTCACACCCAAATAATGCTGTTGACTCATCCTATACTTGTATGTGGCCAAATCATAAATTGGAGGGGGAAAAAACATAAGGTCCACCCCAAACTTGTATCTCAAACAGACTGTTTAAAAATGCTTTCTTTTTCCTCATAGAGTATGATGTGAACTGGTCAATCAGCGGTCGTCTCGTGTGAATATTTTTACTGACCGCTATACTCCCACACCATTCTATTGTTGGGGTACGCCCATACCATTCCAACACAGAAAAGCTGCTTTTTAACATACTTTAACATTTTTGGAAGGAAAAATAATTTTACTCATTTTGTAATTATAGGTCATATTTAATACAAATCTGGAAACACTGGACAATTACTTTCATATATTGATTTCACTGGATTTTTTTGTTTTATGTCCACGTGAGAGATTACCCTTTTATATTTTTTTAATCCAATTAGGCCCAGAGTTGTGTTAACTTCAGTTTTTCTCCTCCTCTACATCATTGTACTGACTGTCTTTCTTCCAGCTGGTTCTTTGAAGTGTTAGGTTACCCCAAGTCCTCCAGGCCCAACATCGCTAATGGGATGGCCATGGCTGTGGTCTTCTTCCTGGTTCGCATTGCCGTCATGCCCCTCTACTACAGCCGCATGTGGTCCGTGTACGGCACCGAAGCCTTCTACCACGTCCCACCGGGAGGCCGCGCTGCCTGGATCATCTCCAGCATCTGTCTGGATGTCATGAACGTCATGTGGATGCACAAGATCACCCGCGGCTGCTACAAGGTCATGCGCTCGGCCCAACGACACAAAGTGGGGACACAGGAGAACGGAAAGACTGACTAAAAAGCAAGAGGATGGTTGATGTTATGGGTAGGGGGAGCCCATTGAACCACTGTCCCCTTTTAGTGCACAATTGGATTAGTAACTTTACCTGACTGGGACTACTGTTTCAGTGTCAACTAACTCACAAAAAGCCAAGTCTTTCACTGACTGAACTTTATGGTAGTGGACGCAGGACATTGATGTGGACAAAGGGACAATAACTTGGGCAGTGATGTGTATAACTGCCTCTTAGCAATACTTCCTGTGCATGGCAAATTTATTTTTCTGTTGCATTTTATCACAAAACAGCATGTCTGGAATGACGTCCGTTTTTCCCAAACGCTTCACCAAGTCAAAGGTTTACTGCTTGTTCTAGACCATAGACTCAATGTGTGAATGGTCCTGTGCTCCCCCAAAACAACTTGAAGAACCTCCCTTTCATTTGGCTTTTATATCTGGTTGCCTGAATTACAGAGGTTGAATATAAACATTTTGAACACAGAGGAACCAATGCAGGAAGTATTTCAGTAATGGTCCGCGTCATTAAAAATCCCCTGCTGCTGTCTGTCTGCTGAGGGAGGACAGGGTGTAGCAACTTCCCCTTTAAACCCAAACAGAGTGTCTGTCAGAACTGGATGGACATCTAGTGCAATTAAACCTAGAGCCAAGAGCTGAGCTGAAAGGAATCAATCTCATTCACCCTCAAGGAGTCACTCTGAAACTGAGCCAATGCTGAAGAAGACCGATATATCCCCGGCTCAAATGGAGTAAGGCCTCTCACTCCATGGGAAAAAGGGAATGTTAAAGAGGAAATGCTTGGAATAGATTCCTTATATTTGCCCAGCCGGGTTACAGATTTTGGGGGATTTTGAGTTTAAATAATATTTTTTTAAATGTTGTTTTAATCAAAAGAGGACGGCGGTCGGTGCATTTTGCTGGTGTCAGCATAGGATATATCGTGCTGCTTGCCTGTGAAAGAGGATGTTGAAAGAGAACTTGAGAATGTGTCAATTGAAGCGATAGGGAAATGCATCGTGAGCTTTTATTTGCTCAGATATAATACAATACATGTGAGCTTTTTGTCCTCAACATTTCAATAAATTGAGAGTTTAAATGCCAGAATCTCATAGCGTGTATGGTTACAAGTTGTTTTCCTCTTTCTATTTTACACACATACTGTCTATCAACATACATGCACTGTCAACTGGGGCATGCTGCAATTACCTTTATGTACTGGGTATCGGATCAAAATGAAACTAGAGTTTCCTCCATGTTTGTATGAGGGGCCATTGAGACAATGTTATTGGATGAGTATGTCCCTTGTTCTAGGATCTTGAGGTGAGGAACTTCTTCTGAACTGTATCAAATGTAATTAATGTTTTACCAGTTATGTACTGGGGCAGCACGTCAATGTTTGTACCTACATATATTATTTAAGGAGATGAATGGCATATTAGAGTTATTCATGATGTACATTTACGAGGAAAAGCTTTCACGATACAGTGACATGCATTTATAATCAATGTTATATACCTGCTTTCTCACTGAGCAGTTAAGTGTAGTGCGTGCACACACACACACACACACAACTTACGTGTACAGTCTTTGGAAAAGAGGGTGTGTCATACTACATTAGTATTTTACTGACTGAATGACTATTTAACACAAAGTAGATATGATGACAAATGTTTGTGTGAGGATAAGGAACTACTTGCATTCTCCTCATCCAAATGAAAAGTTTACTTTTCAAAAACTTGTGTACTTGAATTTTGACTGTACTTTCATTTCTATGGTGGACACAAAGAAGCATATTTCTAATGGTCTGTGAAACAAAATAGGGAACTCGAGTCATCATATTTGGCCTTGTCATGTTCTCCAGTATTCTTTTGTGGTGGTTGCCTTTTTTTAAATCTGATTTCAATTGCACAGTGAGCTTTTGTTACCGCTTTTCCAACGGAATGTCCAAAATATGTTCTTTCTACAGTGTTTGTTTTGATAAGCCCGCCTCAATGTAATTTCAACACTTGTTCATTCTGAAAAGGATAGCATAATTATATAACATTTTTTGTGTGTGTGGAGTGGATTATGGCAATGAATGTACAGTAATAAACTATTTCTCAGTGAAACGTGTGCCAGTATAGAGCAGTGTTAACTGAAGCGCTATACATTTCCGTTGAACTAAACTGTACAAACTCTGACTGGGTTCTATTACCGTCTCCTCCCCTTATCAACTCTCCTCGATGTGCACTGATCTGAAAGGATGGGTGGAAATATGGTTACGGAGGGAGGGAAAGGAAAGGAAGCTACGGTAGAGTTGTGGTATACAGTCATAATGAGAACATCAGCCCTCAGTACTGTGTGTTGTGGCCATACAGTCTATGGTTGTGGCAGTATGCTCATGCATGATCATGTTCCTCTCCTCACACACCCTCTATAACTGCATGTGGTATTGCATGGAGATCACTGTAAACAAATAGCAATTTTATTGCAAGCTGTATTTTGTTTCTTTTTTAAAAATCCTGGACATGTACATGATGTCTAACCCCATTAGTATTCTTCTGTACTTGTTGTTCATTATGTTATCCAGCGATGATGATTGTGAACATGTGTAACAACTGTGGCTAACACCCAGCACAGAAATATCCAATTAGGAAAATGATTCTTGATAATAATCAGCACAGTTGCAATATGGGCAGTGCAAATAAACATGAATACCTTACGTCTCGCATTTCATTGTAATTGTGTATTTCTTCAAGTAATGTTCACGATTATTAGTAAAAACCAATAGAAAGTACACACCACTGGTGATTGTACAAGATAGGCTTTCAAAATACTAGTTCTCTCATTCTGCAAGTTTTTACTGAATGAAAGATGGGGAAATACAGCCTACAGAGATGATTCAGTGAACTGAACCCTGAATCCTATAAATGTATTCAAGTTGTTCAAAAATTTTTTGGGTGATGGCTATTTACTTTTGTTGTTGATATTTTACAATACATGTAAAATCTGTGAAGTTATGTGTTACTTTTTATGATTTGAATGTTTTTGGTTTTATTAAAATGTTCTAAATGTAATGAGGATATGGGGTCCAATGTTCACCCAAAGAGAGAAATATACTAGAAACATTCAGCCGCACCTCTGACCTGTTTGTGGAAAGGGAAATTTTACATGTTGGCAAAAACTTGAGCGGTTTTTAAATTGAATTCACACTTGTTGTTCTTAATTTTACACACCTGATGCCATTTGCCTGAGTAAAGCAATATGCAGCATTTTAAGTGTCAATAAATATTCAGAATTAAATTGTTTACTGTCTTACTGTCTGTTTGTGTGTTCTACTTTATGAAAGGGATTTGGGACATCCAATATTACAAATGAACGTACGAGGCTATTGCCAAAGCGTTTCTAAACCCAGAGGCCCAACATCGCATGACTTCCAGGAACGCTTGCGCGAAGCAGACTCTGCAGACCAGACCGGGTTTGGGGTTAGAGAAGTCAATGAGAGAAGTGGAAAATTGTTCCTTAGTTAATTATCTCTAAGTCTAAAGGCACAACCTAGATTTGAGCCAATGTCTTAAGTAGCTGAACATGTTACTACTCCAACTTTTAAAATATATCTATGATTATTTTGGGGAATTTAAACCATTTATTTGTGTTACAAAAGATTCATAAAATAAATGGTACTGCTTGACAGAGTGTCTCTTTGCAATCTTTACACATTTTTGGTAAAAAATGACCCCAAATGACACTTTTAAGCAAAAAAATATGTTGGCGCTGTTAGGTTTAAGTACATGGATAGATATCGTTGGGTTACGGATGTAACCTTGGTTCTCCGAGTAGAGAAACGGGTTGCCAAACAACCTATGGGAACTTCACGCAATGTGATTATACCCCTTATATCAAAGATGTTTACGGTCATGCCACACCCTTACTGTATCCACGCGACCTGTCACTATAAAATACGGTGTGGTGTGACATACTGTCTATTACTTCACTCGCACCCTCGGAGGTGGAGGAACGGCATGAAAGCTTGCCGACCCATTAATCTACTCAGAGAACTAAGGTTACATCCGTAACCCGACGTTCTCTTTCGTTTTTGTAACGGGTCGCCAAATGACCTATGAGAGACTCTACCAAAGAGGTAGTTCGGAGTGGGATAACTCACCATTTAACTTAGTCCAGATGAGTCCCTGGGACATCCTTGTATCTACCACAGGACGCAACAGAATATAATTCCCCAACAGGGTAACACAGAATTTCAACTGTGGTGTACAACCATATACACAAGCAAGCTTAAAGCTAGAACTTACAACATTAGGCTTCATTTGGGTGCAACAGCAACAACAGTGGAAGGCCTCTGTTTAGAACACCCATCTCACTGATGGTTGATAACTATGTACAAGGTTCACGGTTCATGTGCCAGTTTCTGCTTCGAGACAGTGCGCCCTTTGGTGTTCTCCCCATAACACACAGAAAGTTGTTCTGTTTGAAGAACAGTTTTTGTTGCAGCAAGATTTTGCCGTAACCGGGCAAAGTGTATGCAACTCACAACTCTCCTGTGAGGAGTGGGGAGGTCGGGCAAAATGCCGCTATGATTAGGGCTGGATAGCATGATGAAAGCACCTTAGGTAAGAATGCTGGATTTGGCCGAAGCACTGCCTTCGATTCATCATCTGCTAAAGTGAGGCATGAAGGATGGGTAGAAAGCGCATGAAATTCTCCTAAAAACAATAGCTGAAACAATAGCCAATAGAAAGGTAGTCTTGACTGAGAGCTCACATAGCTCAGTTGAAGACGGGCTCAAATGGTGGGCTCATCAGTGATCATAGGACAACATCTAATTGACCAACAGAAGCACCAGTCGGAGCTCTGGCTGAGGACTAGGGTTGATCTGAAAAACATGGCAGACGGAAGGGAGGGTGGTGTGGCAGGTGCCGCTTCTCCTCCAGATGCTGTTATTTTATCTAAAATACCAGGTGTACGTCGACCAGAGCTAAGTAACTCATGCAAATACTTAAAGCGCAATTATGTGTTTTATCTCCAGTACATTGTTATGATTGTCAGTTATGTAGCTGCTCTACTGATAATCTCAGTGCGTCCTTGCTGGGATGGCACAATCAATCTACTGCCGGAGAATATCAACACCAAACACATTGATTCACCATTCAACGGGAGCGGACAGTACACAGCATACCATAATGTTCTGAATAATGGCCAAGTCTATCTTGCTCCCTATTCCACTGAACCGCTTAGGCGTAACAAACACAAGTCCAAAATGTATCGGGAACTGTTAAACTACCTGTTCACTACCCTCCTACTCTCCGGGGATGTGCAACTCAATCCTGCTTCTGGTACGCAAGCTGTTTTAATTAGTTCCCCGCATCCAGTGCAAGCGGGAGGGATAGTTAATTGCACTACCGAACTGCCCCGAATCAAAACGAAACAAAATGGCCTAAACCCAGCCGTCAGAAAACACAGAAAATTTAACTTTTTCCAATGTGTCAATCACTCTCGAGTCATCTGGGACCCACGAGCTAAGCCCAAGGGACTACTAGGGGGGCACTTGAACATTCGTAGTGTCATTCCAAAAAGTGATCAAATTCAACATCTTCTCACAGACTCCAACCTTGACTTCCTCTGCCTTTCAGAGACATGGCTCCATAAAAACTCTCCATATGTTGCTTTGATTGTGCCTGGCTACACTGTTTTCAGGAGAGACAGGATTGAAGGAAGAGGAGGGGGTCTGATGATTTACATTAAAGAACATATCCGATGTAAACAAATTGAGTGGTCATGTGATAATGAACTAGAATGTATTGGCCTGAATGTTACACTGTCTCCCCAATTGTCTTTTACCCTTATTGGAATGTATAGACCACCTTGCACCAAAAGTGTGTTATTTGATCAGTTTAATAACATGCTTAGGGAATGTGATTTTGGGAAAGAGGTCATCTTAATGGGAGATTTTAACATTAATTATGAAGATAAGTCTTGTAGGAAAACCCTCAAACGGATCACTAATACCTTTGACCTTACACAGCTAGTTAAAGGGCCAACCAGGGTGACTTGTTGCTCTAAAACACAGATTGATTTGGTGTTTAGTAATAAACCAGAGAGAGTGACTAAATCATTCAATATGGTTACTGGGCTGTCTGATCATAATCTGACACTTATAGCCAGAAAGCTTTCTAAGAGCAGGTTTAACCTCTCTACTGTTAGAAAGCCAGATCAACTAAGAATACCTAAGAGTGAATTAAATGATTTTGAAAACGCAATTAAGGGAATAAACTGGAATGGTCTCTTGTCCTATAAAGATGTGGAAGCTGATAGTCGTGTTTTTCTAACTACAATCCAGACTACAATAAATGGCTTCCTAAAGAAAATCAAATCCAAACCTGGCCAAAAGAGCACTCTTCCTTGGCTAAATGGAGAAATCTGGAAACTGATGAAAGAACGAGATGATGCTCTAAAAACATCTCTAAAGTCCAAATTAGAGCACGACAGACGTAGGTTTACCATGTTGAGAAATAAGGTGATGAAAGAAATCAGACAGGCCAAGGCAAACTTTTTATTAACATAATTGGTGAAGCAAAGGGAAATTCTAAATTGATCTGGGAGAATCTAAAAAAGTTAACAGGGAAAGACCATAGTAACACTGCAAAAGACTAGAAATCATGGTGAATAACAATCTAACACAGGATGCAGTCGAAATAGCAATAGCCTTCAATTCCTACTTTATTGACTCTGTCAGGGTACTGTCACAGAACCCCTCCACTGGTTTCTTGGGCTCAGTGCTAGTGAATGACGCTGTCTTCATCATAAGGGAGGTTTCTGTGTCAAAGGTGAACAAGGTGATTAGCTCACTAAAGAACTCTAAAGCCAAAGATGTGTTTGGGCTGGACTCTACCTTTCTTAAAAACTACAAAGAGTCACTCATTGGCCCCATTACTAAGGTCACCAACACATCTATTAGTCAGGGGGTGTTTCCAAGGGTCTGGAAGTCGGCCATAATAACGGCCATCTTTAAATCCGTGACCCTGCTGACATGAGTAACTACAGGCCCATTAGTATACTACCTGTGGTGTCGAAAGTTGTTGAAAAGTGTGTAGCAGAACAACTGATTTCCCACCTCAACAACAGCCCCTTCACATTACACTCCATGCAGTTTGGCTTCAGAGCGAAACACTCCATAGAAACAGCCAACTGCTTTCTTCTGGAAAATGTGAAGTCCAAGATGGACAAAGGGGGCGTTGTTGGGGCTGTGTTTCTGGACCTAAGGAAGGCTTTTGATACTGTTAACCATGAGGTTCTCATCACAAAATTGTCCAAGTTCAACTTTTCCCCCGATGCCTTGAGGTGGATGAAATCATACCTTGAAGGCAGAACTCAGTGTGTCAGAGTGAGCAATGAGCTGTCGCCCACTCTTAGCTATGATGTGGGCGTGCCCCAAGGGTCATTACTGGGGCCCATCCTGTTCAGCCTGTACATTAATGATCTGCCTTCTGTCGGTACTGGGTCTGAAGTTCAAATGTATGCAGATGACACAGCGATATATGTGCATGCAAAGAGCAAACAACAAGCTGCACAAGAACTCACTACTGTAATGGTCCAGGTTACAAAGTGGCTCAGTGACTCGTGTTTGGATCTCAATGTGAAAAAAACCGTCTGCATGTTCTTCACAAAGAGGGCAACAGATGCTACTGAGCCAGATGTCTATGTGTCAGGGGAGAAGCTCCAGGTGGTATCTGATTTCAAGTACCTTGGCATCATACTTGATTCCAACCTCTCTTTTAAAAAGCAGGTGAAAAAGGTAATTCAAATAACCAAATTCAACCTAGCTAATTTCCGATTTGTAAGAAATTGTTTGACTACAGAGGTAGCAAAATTGTACTTTGAATCTATAATACTCCCTCACTTAACATACTGCTTGACTAGTTGGGCCCAAGCTTGCTGTACAACATTAAAACCCATTCAGTCTGTCTACAAACAGGCTCTCAAAGTGCTTGATAGGAAGCCCAATAGTCATCATCACTGTTACATCCTCAGAAAGCATGAGCTCCTGAGTTGGGAAAATCTTGTGCAATACACTGACGCATGTCTTGTATTCAAGATCCTAAATGGCCTGGCTCCCCCTCCACTTAGTACTTTTGTTAAACAGAAAACCCAAACATATGGCAGCAGATCCACAAGGTCTGCCATGAGAGGTGACTGTATAGTTCCCTTAAGGAAAAGCACCTTTAGTCAATCTGCTTTCTCTGTGAGAGCTTCCCATGTCTGGAATGCACTGCCATCAGACACACATAACTGCACCACCTATCACACTTTCACAAAAAATATTAAGACATGGCTAAAGGTCAGTCAGATTTGTGAACATAATCCCTAGCTGTGTATTGCCGCTTTCCATGTTGTCCGTTGTCTGTAGCTTGTGAGGTGTGGAAACACTGTTGCTTTTATGGTTTTTGTCTTGTTGCTTTTTGTGCTATGTTGCTCTGTCTGCATGCTATGTGTTGCTTGTCCTATGTTGCTCTGCGTGTGCTCATTGATTGTCTGTATTGTAATTGTTTTTAATAACCTGCCCAGGGACTGCGGTTGAAAATTAGCCGGCTGGCTAAAACCGGCACTTTTACTGAAACGTTGATTAATGTGCACTGTCCCTGTAAAAATAAAAATAAACTCAAACTCAAACTCAACTCCCATGAGGGTACTGAAGGGGCTTTGCGGGCTCCTTTCATGAATTATGATATTAGAGGGTGTGCCCCTGGTGATGCAGCAGCAATTTGGTCATGACCCATAGAAATGATTGCCATGTACACTTTCAATGTAGATGGGGACATCACTGCAGCAAAAAGCTCCTGGAGGAAAGTCAAAATGTATATTGATGTGAGCCATTGTCCATGGTGCTGATCATACACCATGGACCCCTGACTGGTTCAAGAATTCTCCCCATCCCTGTAGGGAGGCATCTGCTGTCAAAGTCACCCGGTTGTGACCTGCGCCTAGGAGAACTCCGCTGGGAGTTTGAAGTGCTAAGCGCCACCGTTGTCTTGCTCTCCAGCAACTCAGCTGTTTTGTATTTGTCCCTTCTGGGACATACTGTAGATTATGTCTGTTGTACCAGCACTGTATTGGCCGCATGTTGAGCAAGCCAAATGGTACAACATGGACTGCAGCAGCTAGGAGGCCCAGGAGCCTCTGACTCTAACGGCAGTCACCCGTTTTCTCAGTTTTAATGTTGAAAGACAATTTGTCAAAGATACCACTCTTTCTGGAGAGTGTTGTTCGCATGAAGCCCAGGAAGTGCACACACTGAGTGGGGACCAGAGAACTCTTTTCCAAATTCATTGTTAGTCCCAACTCGGAGAGGTGATGTGAGACCATGGACGCGTGTGCCAAAGTGTGTGCTTCTAATAGTTCAGGACCCTGGCTCCTGCTTGGCGAAGGAAGGGTTGGTACTGCGCTTATGCATTTTGTGAAAGCGCGAGGGGTGAGCAAAAGGTCGAAGGGTAGAACGCAAAACTGAAAAACACGTTTTTCAAAGGCAAATCTCAGGCATTTTCTGTGTGCTGGTTGAATGGTAAAATGAAAGTATGCGTCTTTCAGGTCAACTGGTTGTACTAACCTGGTTGTACTCACTGAAGGATGGTTTTGACTGTCACCATTTTAAAGGGAAGTGCTGAAAGATGATGATGAGGCACATTAGGTCCAGGATCGGACGGAGGCCTCTGGCCTTTTTTGGCACCAGAAAATAGATTGAGTAGAACCCACAGTTTTTTGATTGCATGCTTTTCCAGGAGCAGGAGATTTCTGAGCAGTGTCTGCTTTTGAGCAGAGTTGCGAGCGTTTGTTTTCAAGACACCCCTTAAGTGTGGGGGTCGCTGATATAATTGTAGTATGTAGTGTTAGAGTGCTTAACACCAATTTGTTGGCCGTTGACCTTTTCCAGCTGGAAAGGTGATGCTTGAGGAAACGGTGTCGGTCCCATCAGGACGGAGGCTCTGTGTGCTGTGCTGCAGAGGGGATGCGGTCTGCATATGGTGCACCTCTGTCTCTTGTGCGATGCAGCTCTCAACCTCTTCGGTAGGGCTGAGAGTGTCTGTTCCTCCACTCCTGAGCAGATGCAGTGTGATTCTCAGCCTGGTTTCGTGGCATCCCAGTTGGGGCCCTGGGACGGGAGTAATGGTTTGCATTCTAGGCTTTGGAATGAGGCGCTGAAGCTCCATTTGTGCATCTCTGTCCTCCTTAGACACCTGGAGGAGGTAGGCCGCAGCTGGGCCAAATGTCTGGCCAGGTGATATGAGTACACCTAGGAGTGGAAACTTCTCTTTGTCAGAGAGCTTGGACTGCTTTAACCATAGGTGGCGTCGTGCAACACAGAGTGTTGCCAAATATTTCCAAACCATCTGAGAATTGCCCTGAAGGCACTGGATGAGCAAGTCTGTAACTGTAGACAGTTCTTTCATGGTCTCAGCATCATAGTTTGCTAAGACGCATTCCTGAAGCTCCTTCTGATAGAAGACCAGTATTGCTGCTGAATTGCTAAGCCTAGCAGCTGAAGCAGTGCTGTCATGTGTCCTGCTTAGGAAGCGATCAGATGCCCTGCATCGTTTGTTAGGTAGCTCTTGGTCTGAACTGTGACAGAGAGAAACAGGCATAACAAGTGAAGCAAATTATTTGTCCATACGGGGGAAATTGCCAAAACCATTCTCATCTACACCATGGCATGGCATGGGTTCTGTCATTTGGCAAGTGCATTGGAGCACAAAGTCTTTGAACAACGGGATGGATGTCGGTCTTTGAAGAACTGAATTAATCAAACGTGGATGTGGACGCCATGGCAGTAGGTGCATTTTCCACGATGAGGTTCCTGCTTGCCCTCTCAAAGATTTCAGACATGGATATTTTCTGGTCGACCATCACTGCCAGGCTGGTAGGCTGAGGCTGGGTAATGCTAGAGCTGTGGTACATAGCATCATCATCAGAGTGATCATAGTCTGTGTCATAAGATTCAACAACCACGCTTCGATCAGAGGTAGGGTTGGGTTTGTTACCGGCGGGGGAAGGCTGGCCAGGATGTGCTCGAGGGCAGACTCAATGGTTGACATATGTCTGTCCAGTGACTTAAGCTCCTTATGCATCTCAGCACGTTGAGATTTGTGCCCAGGCGATGGCGTTTATTGAGCAGTGGATCAAAAAGGAAGTGAGACCCGTCATTAGACCTGGAGCTTTTTCCAATAATCATTGATCTGTGTGGGAGACTCATCTGATGAGAATCCGGAGGCTTCGCCCTCAACACGTGCAAGTTGAGATTTCAGTGCTCTTGGTTTGAGCATTGAGTGCTAAAGCTGCTACCCTGTGTAGCCGGTTGAGCATGTTCAGCTCCCAAGCAAAGAATGCAACGTGTGTGCTCATCTGAGGCTGGGAGTTGTGCTGTTGCCATGTTGTGTTGCTACCATGTTGTTGTCATGTTGTGTTGCTACCATGCTATGTTGTTGTCTTAGGACTCTCTTTATGTAGTGTTATGGTGTCTCACTTGTCGTGATCTGTATTTTGTTCTATAACCAGAAGTGGTCTTGTGATAATTGTTTGTGTTTCTGCTGGTCAGAGGGAGAAGGTGCCCCGCATTAAACGAATGGGGGCAAGACATTTAAAAAATGTTGCTCTCAAGAAAAGGGTGCCATTGAAAGGTGTGATTACTGGGGTAGCAGTAAATGTATAAGTTGACCAACTGAAGGGGAAGATTCCCGGTGTTTGTGAGGCTCGTCATTTGGTGCTACGCAGACAGGGTGGTGTGAGTGGTGAAACAGAGTCATTGTCTGTTCTTTTGAGTTTTGATGTTGAGTCTTTGCCCGACAAAGTGATGTTAGGATATATACTCTAAGTTATCATGTACAAGCTTTTGTGCCGAATACATTACGTTGTTACAGGTGTCAAGCTTATAGGCATATGGCAGCAGTGTGTAGGAGGGAGGTTCCTAGGTGTGAGAAGTGTGCAGAAGGGCATGAGACAAAGGAACGTGTAGCATTGGGGAAAGTAGTGGTATGTGTTAATTGTAGGGGTGCTCATGGGGCCGGGAATCGAGAGAGAGGCAGGTTGAAGTTTCCAGGGTTAGAGTGAAGAAAGTAGAGGAAGATGGGTCAAGGGGGAGGGATCCAGAGAGGAGTGGCGTTAGTAGTAGATCTGTACCAGTACAGAGGGATAGGCCAACAACAGATATATATTTCAGAAAGATTGGATTTTTAGCATTTATAGCAATGGTTATCAACTCTACTGCAGGGATGGAACGTAAGTTGCAGAAAATGGAGGTTGTGGTGGCAGCTGCAGAGAGTTACAGGGTGTGTTATGTGGAGATGTCACATCCTTTCAGGTTGTTGGCCTGAGGTAGGACTAAATATATTTAAATAGTGGAGTAGGGTGGTGTTATTGTTATTATTTTTTAATTGTGAATGTAGTAGATGGTAGGGTATTTAAAAAAAAAAAAAATATTCAAGGAACGCGTAAGGGAGTTGTACTCCAGTCTAGTAAGTGGCAGTAATGCAACATTTATTGGATGCCAACCGCCGTGAAACCTCATCGAAGAAGAAGACGTAGTGTTTCACAACAGCGGAGCGACACAGCAACCAATGTGCATTGCATTGTGGGAAACGTGTCCGCACGTTGACATTGGTGATACAGCGCCAGTGATTTCAAGGACCCAGGTAGGAGATTTGATGTTGGAAATTGTTCTTATGATGCTTTATGTTGATCAGATTGGTAAAATATACAGTGAGGACATATCCGATGGCGTGATACGCTTTGTTTTCAGTAACGTTACATCTGTTTCTAAACACATGGAAAAATTGCTAGCTAGCAGCTAATGCTAGCTTATAGGTAACGTTATGTGACTGAATTACACAATTTATTTTGTAACAAGTTCGGCTTTTTCTAGCTAGCGACATAACTGCATTTGCTGGCGTAACTAGTTAACTAGATCTTTTCTCCAGACTAGCTATCATTTATGAGACAGAAAAAGAGCTGCTAGTTAACTACTGTACTATCAAGAAGCTAAGTATTATTTTGTCTGACTAGACTGATTCAGCTAGCTAACTTAACGTCTGACCACTTCTGTCCTCTAGCCCATCTTTTTGGAGAAGGACAGGTCAGTCAGGATGGGCGCCACTATGTCCAGTCCTGCTCCACCCACAGTCAAGGCCGAATCTATGATGGCCTCTCCCCCTCCTGCGTTTGTTGGCGGCATGGCCCCACCACAGGGATGTCCTATGCACCAGGCACAGGAACCAGTCAAAGGTAGGCTCCATCTCTGCTTCATCACCAGTTTTTCCTGAGCTTTGCTTACCATTTACTATTGTTAGTAGGGTAAATCCATTTTAATTCAAACACTTTTTCATAGCACCTCTTTTGATTTGATTGAAACTTTCCATATATATCTGCCCATTGTAGAAGTGCTCAGAGGTGACTTTTTGGACCTGAATGCCAAAACCAAGAGATAAAGGTTCTCAAAGTATATAGTGTACAATTTGTAATCTGTGTAGTGATTGATGTGTTTGTTGATCTTTGTTGTGTCTGACAGGTTGTGGTAACAATTTCCCTCTCTGAGGATGATACATCCTCTATCTATCACGTGGAGCTTTTCTCTTTGGGGAGTTGAGTTATTCCTGACTGTGTGACCTACTTGACAAGGAATAACTCCTGTCCCTATTCCCTGGATCTGTGTTCTAACTTTTTGTTTTGCCATAAATTTGCTCAGCAGTTGCCCCTCCATCAGAGTGCCCCATGCACCAGGCTACTGCCCCTACAGAAGAGAAGCTTGCTGCTACAGCAGGGCCAGTGCACCAGGACCGGGCCTATGAGTTTGTGGAGTGTCCTATGAAGGCAGCAGCAGCTGGACAGGGCCAGACTGACATTGACCCCACTAACATGGTCAGTATGATGATAATGCATGTACATGTTCCCTGTTAACTGTTCACTGCTACAAGTGGAACTGTAGAGCAGGGGTACTCATCTTCTAGTTCAGAATGTACGCTCACGCAAATGTCCTAGGTGGCAAAGGTCCGGAGGATATTGTCATTTATCGGAGTAGTAACAAACCCTCACCTCATAACCCCAAATGGTCAAAATGCTACACCCCTCTTGTTCGCGAGGGTAAATGTTGCGTTTTTAAAGCATCTTTCCTGCAATTCTACACATTTGCCATGTCTTATATGAGATTAAGATTTAGATAGCTGGTTAGCCTAACATGGACTTTATTTAATTACATTTTTTATTTCACCTTTATTTAACCAGGTAGGCTAGTTGAGAACAAGTTCTCATTTACAACTGCGACCTGGCCAAGATAAAGCACAGCAGTGCGACACAAACAACAACACAGAGTTACACATGGAATAAACAAGCGTACAGTCAATAACACAATAGGAAAAAAAAGAAGAAAGTCTATATACAGTGTGTGAAAATGGGGTGGGGAGGTAGGCAATAAATAGGCTATAGTAGTGAGGTAAATTACAATTTAGCAGATGATGATGTGCAAGTAGAGATACTGGTGTGCAAAAGAGCAGAAAAGTAAATAAAAAAAAATAAAAAAAAATACAGTATGGGGATGAGGTAGTTAGATTGGGTGGGCTATTTACAGATTGACTATGTACAGCTGCAGCGATCGGTTAGCTGCTAAGATAACTGGTGTTTTAAAGTTAGTGAGGGAGATATGTCTCCAGCTTCAGCGATTTTATTTTTTTTGCAATTTGTTCCAGTCACTGGCAGCAAAGAACTAGAAGGAAAGGCGGCCAAAGGAGGTGTTGGCTTTGGGGATGACCAGTGAGATATACCTGCTGGAGCGCGTGCTACGGGTGGGTGTTGTTATCGTGACCAGTGAGCTGAGATAAGACGGAGCTTTACCTAGCATAGACTTATAGATGACCTGGAGCCAGTGGGTCTGGCGACGGATATGTAGCGAGGGCCAGCGGACTAGAGCATACGGTCGCAGTGGTGGGTGGTATAAGGGGCTTTGGTAACAAAGCGGATGGCACTGTTATAGACTGCATCCAGTTTGCTGAGTAGAGTATTGGAAGCTATTTTGTAGTTGAAATCGCCGAAGTCGAGGATCGGTAGGATAGTCAGTTTTACTAGGGTAAGTTTGGCGGCATGAGTGAAGGAGGCTTTGTTGCGAAATAGAAAGCCGATTCTAGATTTGATTTTGGATTGGGGGTGTTTAATGTGAGTCTGGAAGGAGAGTTTACTGTCTAACCAGACACCTAGATATTTGTAGTTGTCCACATATTCTAGGTCAGAGCCGTCCATGGTAGTGATGCTAGTCGGGCGGGTGCGGGCAACGAATGGTTGAAAAGCATTCATTTGGTTTTATTAGCGTTTAGGAGCAGCTGGAGGCCGCGGAAGGAGTGCTGTATGACATTGAAGGTCGTTTGGAGGTTAGTTAGCACAGTGTCCAAAGAAGGGCCAGAAGTATACAGAATGGTGTTGTCCGCGTAGAGGTGGATCAGGGAATCACCCACAGCAAGAGCGACATCATTGATGTATACAGAGAAAAGAGTCGGCCCGAGAATTGAACCCTGTGGTACCCCCATAGAGACTGCCAGAGGTCCGGACAGCAGTCTCCGATTTGACACACTGAACTCGTCTGCAAAGTAGTTGGTGAACCAGGCGAGGCAGTCATCTGAGAAACCAAGGCTATTGAGTCTGCCGATAAGAATACGGTGATTGACAGAGTCGAAAGCCTTGGCCAGGTCGATGAAGACGGCTGCACAGTACTGTCTTTTATCGATGGCGGTTATGATATCATTTAGTACCTTGAGCGTGGTTGAGGTGCACCCGTGACCAGCTCGGAAACCGGATTGCACAGCGAAGAAGGTACAGTGGGATTCAAAATGGTCAGTGATCTGTTTATTAACTTGGCTTTCGAAGACTTTAGAGAGGCAGGGCAGGATGGATATAGGTCTATAGCAGT
Organism: Brachymystax lenok tsinlingensis; assembly: GCA_030435695.1. NCBI lineage: Eukaryota > Metazoa > Chordata > Actinopteri > Salmoniformes > Salmonidae > Brachymystax > Brachymystax lenok. Next base: position 21,839,721 of record CM059782.1, read on the forward strand.
TAGGGTCTAGAGTGTCACCCCCTTTGAAGAGGGGGATGACCGCGGCAGCTTTCCAGTCTTTAGGGACTTGTTGATCAACTGGACATTTCGGATAAGCTATAGATATTTTTGTGTATGTGGACACCTGCTTGTCGAACGTCTCATTCCAAAATCATGGGCATTAATATGGAGTGCCCCCCCTTTGCTCCTATAACAGCGTCCACTCTTCTGGGAAGGCTTTCCACTAGATGTTGGAACATTGCTGAAAGGGACTTGCTTCCATTCAGCCATAAGTGCAGTAATGAGGTCGGGCACTGATTTTGGGCAATTAGACCTGGCTCGCAGTCTGCGTTCCAATTCATCCCAAAGGTGTTTGATGGGCTTGAGGTCAGGGCTCTGTGCAGGGAGTCAAGTTCTTTCAGACCGATCTCGACAAACCATTTCTGTATGGACCTCGCTTTGTGCACGGGGGCATTGTTGTGCTGAAACAGGAAAGGGCCTTCCCCAAACTGTTGCCACAAAGGTGGAAGCACATAATCATCATTATATGCAGTAGTGTTAACATTTTCCTTCACTGGAACTAAGGGGCCTAGCCCAAACCATGTAAAACAGCCCCAGACCATTATTCCTCCTCAAATCAAATTTTGTCACATACACATGGTTAGCAGATGTTAATGCGAGTGTAGCGAAATGCTTGTGCTTCTAGTTCCGACCATGCAGTAGTATCTAACAAGTAATCTAACAAATTCACAACAACTACCTTATACACACAAGAGTAAAGGATTGAATACGAGTATGTACATATAAATATATGGATGAGCGATGGCTGACCGGTGTAGGCAAGATAGATGGTATAGAGTACAGTATATACATATGAGATGAGTAATGTAGGATATGTAAACATTATATAAATGGCATTGTTTAAAGTGGCTAGTGATACATATATTCCATCCAATTTTTTATTATTAAAGTGGCTAGAGATTTGATAGGGGGGTGCTCTCTCTGCTGTTTCCTGAAGTCCACGATCATCTCCTTAGTTTTGTTGATGTTGAGTGAGAGGTTATTTTCCTGACCCCACACTCCGAGGGCCCTCACCTCCTCCCTGTAGGCCGTCTCGTCGTTGTTGGTAATCAAGCCTACCACTGTAGTGTCGTCAGCAAACTTGATGATTGAGTTGGAGGCGTGCTTGGCTGCGCAGTCATGGGTGAACAGGAGAGGAGAGGGCTGATAACGCACCCTTGTGGGGCCCCAGTGTTGAGGATCGGGGTGGAGATGTTGTTTCCTACCTTCACCACCTGGGGCCGGCCCGTCAGGGCTGGGTCGAGACCTAGGGTCTTGAGCTTAATGACGAGCTTGGAGGGTACTATGGTGTTAAATGCTGAGCTGTAGTCGATGAACAGCATTCTTAGATAGGTATTCCTCTTGTCCAGATGGGTTAGGGCAGTATGCAGTGTGATTGCGTCGTCTGTGGACCTATTGGGACGATAAGCAAATTGGAGTGGGTCCAGGGTGTCTGGCAGGATGGAGGTGATATGATCCTTGACTAGTCTCTCAAAGCACTTCATGATGACGGAAGTGAGTGCTACGAGGCGATAGTCATTTAGCTCAGTTACCTTAGCTTTCTTGGGAACAGGAACAATGGTGGCCCTCATGAAGCATGTGGGAACAGCAGACTGGGATAAGGATTGATTGATTATGTCCATAAACACACCAGCCAGCTGGTCTGCGCATGCTCTGAGGACACGGCCAGGGATACCATCTGGGCCGGCAGCCTTTCGAGGGTTAACACATTTAAATGTTTTACTCACGTTGGCTGCGGTGAAGGTGGGCCCGCAGGTTTTGGTAGCGGGCCGTGCCGGTGGCACTGTATTGTCCTCAAAGCGAGCAAAGAAGTTGTTTAGTTTGTCTGGGAGCAGGACATTGTGGTCTGCGTCGGGGCTGGTTTACTTTTTGTAGTCCGTGATTGACTGTAGACCCTGCCACATTCCTCTCGAGTCTGAGCCATCGAATTGTGATTCTACTTTGTCTCTATATTGACGCTTAGCTTGTTTGATTGCCTTGCAGAGGGAATAGCTACACTGTTTGTATTCAGTCATGTTTCCGGTCACCTTACCAGGGTTAAAAGCAGTGGTTCAAGCTTTCAGTTTTGCGCGAATGCTGCCATCAATCCACGGTTTCTGGTTGGGGAAGTTTTTAATAGTTGCTATGGGTACAACATCACTGATGCACTTGCTAATAAACTCGCTCACCGAACCAGCGTATACATCAATGTTGTTGTCGGATGCTTTCTGGAACATATCCCAGTCCACGTGCTCGAAGCAATCTTGCAGCATGGAATTGGATTGGTCAGACCAGTGTTGAACAGACCTGAGAACCGGTGTTTCCTGTTTTAGTTTCTGTCTGTAGCCTGGGAGCAACAAAATGGAGTCATGGTCAGACTTGCCGAAAGGAGGGCGGAGAATAGCCTTGTATGCATCACGGAAGTTAGAATAACAATGATCAAGGGTTTTACTAGCCCGGGTCGCACATTCCATATGCTGATAAAATTTAGGGAGCCTTGTTTTCAGATTAGCCTTATTAAAATCCCCAGCCACAATAAATGCAGCCTCAGGATATGTGGTTTCCAGTTTACATAGAGTCCAATGGATTTCTTTCAGTGCTGTTGATGTGTCAGCTTGAGGGGGGATACACACGGCTGTGATTATAATCGAGGAGAATTCTCTTGGTAGATAATGCGGTCGGCATTTGATTGTAAGGAATTCTATGTCAGGTGAACAAAAGGACTTGAGTTCCTGTATGTTGTTATGATCACACCACGACCACAACTTAATCATAAGACACACACCCCCGCCCTACTTCTTACCAGATAGATGTTTGTTTCTGTCGGCGCGATGCGTGGAGAAACCAGGTGGCTGTACCAACTCTGATAATGTGTCCTGAGTGAGCCATGTTTCCGTGAAGCAAAGAACGTTGCAGTTGCCGATGTCTCTCTGGAAGGAAACTCTTGGTCGTATTTCGTCTACCTTGTTGTCCAGAGACTGGACATTGGCAAGTAGAATACTCGGGAGAGGTGTGCGATGTGCCCATCTACGGAGCCTGACCAGAAGACTGCCCTGTCTCCCCCTTCTCCTGCGCCGCCGTTGTTTTGAGTCGCCGGCTGGGATCCAGTCTATTGTCCTGGTTGGTGGACCAAACCGAGGATCCGCTTCGGGAAAGTTGTATTCCTGGTCGTAATGTTGGTAAGTTGACGTTGCTCTTATATCCAATAGTTCCTCCCGGCTGTATGTAATAAAACTTAAGATTTCCCAGGGTAACAATGTGAGAAGTAATCCATAAAAAAACGAAATACTGCATAGCTTCCTGAGAACGTGAAGCGAGGCTGCCATCTCTGCGTTCGGGCTGGTAGCGTTCTTCTGGCATTCGCTAAACCCAGATTTGTCTTTTGGACTGCCAGATGGTGAAGTGTGATTCATCACTCCAGAGAATGCGTTTCCACTGCTCCAGAGTCCAATAGCGGCAGGCTTTACACCACTCCAGCCAACAACTGGCATTGCGCGTGGTGATCTTAGGCTTGTGTGTGTCTGCTCGGCCATGGAAACCCATTTCATGACTCTCCCGACGAAGTTGTTGTGCTGACGTTGCTTCCAGGGGCAGTTTGGAACTCGTTAGTTAGTGTTGTAACTGAGGACAGACCATTTTTATGCACTACGCACTTCAGCACTTTGCGGTCTACTACTTCGCGGCTGAGCCGTTGTTGCTCCTAGACGTTTCAACTTCACAATAACAGCACTTACAGTTAACCAGGGCAGAAATTTGACGAACTGACTTGTTGGAAAAATGGCATCCTATGACCGTGCCATGTTGAAACTCACTGAGCTCTTCAGTACGGGCCATTCTCTGCCAATGTTTGTCTATAGAGATTGCATGACTGTGTGAGGGATTTTATATACCTGTCAGCACCGGGTGTGGCCAAAACAGCCGAATCCACAAATTTGAGGCTTGTCCACATACTTTTGAAGTGTAGCTCTCTGAAAGGAAAACTGCCATTTACTACCAAATTTGGAAATTGCACATTCTGCGTGCTACTATTACGACTCTCACCAGCAGTAAGTTGAAAGCCCGACTGAGTTGATTAAACATTTTTGGTCGGGACCTGCAGTCACCCCGTTCTGGGGCAGTATCGCTGTTGAGTATGGCTGCTGTAGATCATATTTTTATGGGGGTTTTTCTCACCATGATTTCAGCTGATTTGGTTCATTGATCGGTGCTCAACTAGAGGAGGGAAAAGTCACTTTATAAAAGTTGATAAAGAGATGAAGGTTAAACATGTTGGCTAATGTTATTATCATCCTGTTCTGTCCAGATGCCTCCACCCAACCAGGTCCCTGCCCCAGACCAGCCCTTCCCTCTACCAGTGAACCGAGAGGAGTCTAAGATCCCCCGGGCCGGAACAGGCAAGAACTGGGTCTACCCCTCGGAACAGATGTTCTGGAACGCCATGCTCAGAAAGGGGTAAGGATACTAACTTTTGCTACAGAAATGTAGTTTTACAAAGGATGCAATTGAGCAGATCTTGTTTCCAGAAAATGGTGGAATAGTAAGCTGTAAAATATAGCCTGTGCTATTGAAGTGCTGTGTCTTGACTATCTGCGAACACATTGTAATTGTGAGGTGTTTTGGTCTGACTTTTTATTTTGTTTTATTTAGTAGACATGAAAATACTCGTTAACACTGCTTTTCAGAAGCAGGAGACGGCACTGCATTTAGTGCTTTTTGCAGTCGTTTTGGTTCGACTATATACAAATTATCACAGATTTCGGTTTTGATTATAATTTTTTTTAACATTAAATGCGTTGTGGGTTGAATGCTGTAACAACACAGAATAAAACCATTTTTAAAAGTCCCATGATGGTAGTGACTGCCCATTACTGCTTATAATTTATTAACCATTTATTCACATTACTTTAATAAATATTTCAGTTGTTGTGTATGTTACATTTATGACTGTTATTTCATTCCAAGTCATCTCATCTCTATAGAGCTGCTGCTTATGCTGTCTGACAAAATCACTATTTTGTAGTTCAAAGTAAATAAGGCATACTTTTATGACTGCTGAATACCAACTATAAATCACTTAGATCATGTATTTTCAGGTAGAGATACCTCGCGAAGCAACAGCTCCTTTCTATATCACCTCACCATTGCGCATTCTTCTCTTCCATAGCAGGCGTAAAAGAAACACAGACCAGACAGCACTACTGTCCTTTAAAGATGCACTATGCAGAAATTGCTCTGACCATTTAATTTCCTGATTGCTAAAATTCTAATAGTTCGCCTAATTTCAGTTTGTATAGTGTAGAGAATCATTGTACCATCTAAACTGCTCTGAAATATCTTTTCCATAACCAAAATGATAGTGTTTTCAGCTTTTTGAAGCTGGTGTACAAAAACGAAAGTAAAAGACCTGAGCATGGGAAACAAAGAACTGGCGCACATGGGACAGATATACTGCTTCTTAGACTTGCTTTCAATGAGAAGGACCGATCTATAACTCACATTTCTATGTGGAATTTAGTTGGGTCACCCAAAAAGTTACATATTTCAGCCTTAAAACAGCAGAAAGGTTATATTTCTCACCAGCCATGTTAACCTCTTCATCACCAGGTGGCGCTGGAAGGAAGATGAGCTCGGTCAGCAGGACATGTCCAACATCATCAAGATCCACAACACCAACAACGAGCAAGCATGGCAAGAGATCCTTAAGTGGGAGGCCCTCCATGCCGGGTGAGTAGAAAAAAACAGTTTCAGAGCCAGTATATCAAGTACCTTCCAGACTGACACATCAATAACCCATCTGGCCCCCAGATCCAGTAGCACCTATTTTACTTTGTTACAAAATGTATTTAAAAAAAATTAATAATAATAGGAAATAAATGTAAAAAATTGACCTGTTCCCCACTGACATGTTACTTGTTAGGGAATGTCCATGCGGTCCATCCCTGAAACGGTTTGGTGGCAAAGCTAAGGAGTTCTCCCCAAGGGCTCGAATGCGTCACTGGATGGGGTGAGTTTATTTTACTTTAAAGTGTTTGTGTAAGAAGTTATTTGTGCAGAGAGTACATTCTGAATGGAAGGGTCAACGTAATATGATGATTTGAAAGTGGAAGTGCCTTCATATGCTTACACAGTTCATTTCACAGTATAATATATTTACGTAAATTTGTTTCTACAGATATGAATTGCCGTTTGACCGTCATGACTGGATCGTAGACCGCTGTGGGAAGGAAGTCCGCTACGTGATCGACTACTACGACGGAGAGATCAACAAGGACACCTATGAGTTCTCCATCCTGGACGTCCGCCCAGCTTTTGACTCTATAGATGCAGTCTGGGACAGGATGAAGGTGGCCTGGTGGCGCTGGACCTCGTAAGCAGCAAGCAAAACACTGTAAAACAAGGTTTTACGTCCTTCATTTCGGTACTGAGACGTTCTAAAAACAAAAACCAAGAAGACCCATTCAAAACCGCAGTAAATGAGTCATCACATGACTGTAATATACCAGATTCTACATCATAATCATATTGATTTCACATTTGTTTTCAGTTTGATGTGTTTGAGGTGATTCGGTTCTACATTCTTCTAGTGCAGGTTAAACACCATGGTGCACACATTATCCAGCGAGGGCGAGTGGCTTGCTTTAAGGGTTCGCTAGAGGTATGGTGCTTTGGTTCTTCTCAGCCTTTCCAACATTGGTATAATTGCACAGAGAATGTTTTGCTATAGCTAAACGAGATGATGGATGAGCAACCCAGCAGGGATGTTGACCTTTAAACCAGGCCAACTGTAGGACCCCCAACCCTTCTATTTCCAGCCTTTTTAGTTTAGATAATATGCCCTGTTTGTTTTGGTGGTAAGAAAAAATTAACACTTCCGTTGAGTATTTATAAAGCAAAATAAGATGACACAAGCACATCTGTCTGGACTTAATATACTGTAGAGCTTTGCAACATAGTGGGCTGTTTTATTTGGATCATGCTATTGAAACTCATACTATTGCGTTTGTCACTTACTGTCTATTAAAGTGAAAGTAAAACTGTAGTCAGCTAAGTCTTTTTAAATAGATGCTTTTAGACTATTCTGTTGTCATACCTTTGAATGTACTCCATTTTGCTTTTGCTGATTGTATTTATTGTCTGTGAGGTTAATTTCTGTGTGTACAGCTGCTTGTTTTCTAAAACAATTTTATTCCTGATTATCCAAACTACCATTAAACTTGGTACTATTGGCTCTGAAACCATTTGGTCTCTTGATCTTGTCAGATGCATTTGTATTTTCAGCACCATCTTCTGGTTTAGTGATGAAACTGTTGCTGGGCTATATGAACTGCAGATGGCGCCATATCTCCAGGATATATCCCCTTCCATATCACTCCCGTTTCTCGAGGACCCGCTTTTAGCGCCAGGGCTCATGTGAATTTGAGTGTGGGAATTTTCCGTTGCCTTTTGAAGAGGGGTGAATAGAGATGGACAGATGAAGAGAAGGCGAGAGACAAATGGATAAAGAGAAGGAGTAACATTGCTCCTGCTGAGTGGGTGTGGGAAAGGGAACTAAGATCACACCCTGGTTAGCTCTATACTCCTGAGCTTCCTGCTTTGTTTTCAACTACTCTACCTGATAAAGAAAGGGGTTTGTCAATTGTCTGTTTGCTGTGTTTCACGAGTCAGCCGACGAGAGAGAGAACTGGTAACACTGTCTGTTACCTACTGGGACCTGGCCTTAACAATTGTTAGGGATGTTCTGCTTGAATCCCAATGCTCTGGAATGACCTGCCCTCCCCCATCTCACACACACACACACACACACAGAAACCCACCACAGCATGTGGACCCTAAACGCTCCACCATGAACACGCCTGCGAAATAGAAAAACATGCACATTCCAACATTTCCACCAGGGCTGCTGCTTGGCCGGATGCCATATAATTCCTGCTGTACGTAGCAGACAGACGTACAAACAGCCTGTGGCATTTTAGTAAATGGAGGATTTTTTTCATCCTATCTGGTCCCTGAAGTCTGTATTTACATTGCAAAGAATGCTTGTTCTAGTGTGTTTTGTGCGTGCGCTACATTATAATGTCCACATGTCACCACTGTATCATTACCGTGTCTGCTGATCGTGTTCTGGTGTGGGTCTATGTATGTGCATGAGAGAGCGTGGGCCATGGATAGAGGAGACCCAAAGGGGGTCCATGTTAAAAACAGTTTTGAACTGCTTACTAATGTCTTATAGCAGTATTGATCCCATCCTGTAACGTTGATGGAAATGTATACACATTGTGTTTCATAGCTAGTTCACCCAAATGACAAAATGACATTGGTTTCCTTACACTGTCCATAGACTGCTTACAGGGTATGACAGCAATGTGTTTTTGCAGTTGTGGCACAAATCCCATTCATGTCATGGTACAGATATTAGCATTTTTTTCGCGCATCATGTTCAAATCAGTTATAAGTGTCTTTGTTGAGCTTCACAATAAATTGTAGATACTTCCGGATGATTTGGACATGATTCATGAAAAAAGGATGTCAGTACCATAAATTGAATGGGATTTGTGCCACAAATGCAAAAATGTTAGCATTTGGAAACCGTACCAGGGGAAATAAAACCAAAGAGTGGATTACTGTCGTACCTTGTCCAAAAGCACAATAAATACTAAACGAGGAACATGTTGGCTGATGATCGTAGCACACTGTGTATATTGGCTTCAACAAAGCACTTACGAGGATAAAGCCATGCAAAGTGGGAGGCCTAATCTCCAAAGAATTCTCTGCATGGAACTCACTGCAAATTACAGTGAAATTTGGTCAGCTAATTCCCCTCCTGTTAGCTAACAAAAGGAAATAACTTTGGTTTGGTTTTGCCTGCGAAAAATAGTTGGTGTGTTGTTGGCTAGAATTCATGACTTTACTGAGGTAGCAAAATGTAGTACTCTTTCCAGGCTAGAATTGTTAATGTATACTTACATGTTAAGAATTCCAACATATAGCTGTCGTGGAGTTCAAAGCTAGAGATTTGACTACCAATGTTGAAACTGGGACGGACACTAGTGAACATGTTACTGACCCTGTCTACATCACAGAACATCAGGCCTCCTATCCTGCTTCACATGACCTTCACTCTAAATCTGTGTAGAGTAAAGGTCCCGTGAAGCAGCATAGTAGTGATTATCCTGCTTTGTCCCAAATGGCACCCTATTCCTTATCTATTCCCCATGGGCCCTTGTTAAAAGCAGTGAGTGCACTACACAGGCAATATGGTTCCATTTGGGTAACTGCCTCTGTTGTCCACTCTGTAGGAGGCCTGATGTTCTGTGATGTAGACAGGGTCAGTAACATGTTCACTAGTGTCTGTCCCAGTTTCAACATTGGTAGTCAAATCTCTAGTTTTTCATGAAGGTGATCTGCACTATGTTAACACCCAGCTACAAAGGCCCTGAAATCCCCTACCTTGTTTAATTTATGCACTCTCTAAAACGGCCTGAAGGCATTTAAATACTTACGCATTTTTGCTTGAACATAATACTCTGACATTGTCCAGTACAATTAGTCCTTATTGTGACACTCCTTCTTTTACTTGCTTTTTCTCTGTCCATCCTCTTTCACACACCTTTCTGTCTTGCTTTCTCTCGCTTCTCATCCTGTCATGTTTTTTACTTCACTTCACATGAGGGACATAAAGACCGGGAATACAACTGAGATGGAGGGAAGGACACATTGAAGACAGACATTTTGTATGTGAAGAGAGACAAATTGTTTTTAGGTTGAGAGGGAGATTGGGAGAGTGAATGTGAAATGAGTGTCAGGGTTTCATGCCTCTATTGAGACGTAATCAGTCCGGTTTCCAATTTGTGCACTCAGCTTATCGCACAACGGGGAGTAATGAGACTGACTTTTATGGTGTAGTCAACTGGCAAACACAGAGATGGGCTGGGCTCAACCATTGTTTTTTAATGAGATCTGATGGAAACAGGAGACAGATGGGCAAAGGGGGGATAGAAGTTTGTGCATATAATTACTCGTACAATGATCACCCCATTTCTCTGCCCCTAAATTGGATCAATGGCACAGTCCATCCCCTTACGACCCACAAAATCTATACTTAATCTGACCTGAATCCCTTTTGAATATATCACACTCAGAGTTGAGAGGGATAAAGGAAGAGCAACGGACCGACTGTCTCTGGATGATGTAAGGACACTCCCTACTGCTTGTCTCCTTGTCTGTTTTTCTGTGTCTCTGGCACTCTATCTGTCGGTCTCTTATCTTTGTACAAAAAAAACGTATCCGTCTGGAAAGACCATAAAGATTTCATTCACTTCTAGGTAGTGCTCTTCTATGTATGGTTCTTTATATCTGATCTGCATTTGTGTCTCCTTGTCTCTCGCTGTGTCTCTTTCGGGACTCTGTTGCTTTTCTCTCACTGTGGCCCCTGCTGTGAGAAAGTTAAGCATAGAATCACAGGAGGATCAAAGCACATAACCAGCTCTCTGCATGATTCTCAGGTTTTGTGTGTGTGTTGTTTAGATAATGGCAATTATGAGGTAGATAAATGGATACCCTGCAGTATGGCAACATGGGGAGGTTCTGTGTAACAGTAGGGTGTAAACTATGCTGTGGCACATGTAGATATCAAATCTAAACACTGCCACTAATTCCTTTTCCGTTGCATTAAAAAATGGTCTAACAAGAGACCATCTTGTTGAACATCGTCCCTTATGAAACGTGGGTCTAGGACCTAGGGATTGATTCTAGTATTACGGGAGCGTCATTACGTATGAATATGGACATAAAGAGAACGGAAAGGCTTAAGTCATCAGATCAGCCAATCAGCCAGACTCGGAGCCTGCATGGCTGGGGGCTTGGCCTGTGTGGGTGATGTAAAGGACATCATGGTCGCATCCCAAAATGTCACGCTATTCCCTATTTAGTGCACTAGTTTCGACCTGGACCCATGGTTAGTAGGTGCCCCAGCTATAGAAGTGAGTGAACATTGTTGTTGTCATTTGTACTAACACGTCATCAGGGATGACATTACATTTGGTCCGTTCCCTCATAACTGCGTAGGTGTAATGCCCCTTTAGAGCCATTTCGGAACCGCTACAGAAACAGTTGATCTGTTATACATTAAACATAACAATACGAATCAGAGAAAGACAAGATATGTGGCCTTCTAATTGTTTTTATAGGTGAGGAAAATAGAACATTTTTTTTGCGGAATTTGTTAATAAATGAGACGGATGCTTGAGGGACTATTCTAGATTGAAAAACACGCATCCCACACCTTTTTTGTTGAAAATATGAACTCTTAATGAAATCCAGCATCACTTTATGCTGCGTTTTCTGCACGTTCTCCTATTAAATCTTCTAATATAGTGGGATGGCGGAATATGATTAGAGGATATTGAAAAATAATTTCTTGGTTGGTTATTCATTGTAGAATTCATTAAAATGTAATTTGGGGGAATTGGAATTAAAACAGGGCATTACTATGATAGACCTCATCCAACACCACTGAATGTAGAGCACAAAGGTATGAAAATCTGGATATTGTATTATTATTTTTCATTTCTGAGCAAAACGTTAATATTTGGTCATATTAATATTATTGTACGCCGTATTGTTAGGCGTTAAGTTGTAAGGGCCTTAGTGTTTAAATGTTTGATTTACAGGATGAAGTCACTACAGTCTTCCCTTAGAAAATGTAACACTTAACCCTGCAGATCTCATCATCCCTTTATGTCTGTAACGAGCCTCTCTTTACTGTGACCCACAGATTCAGAGGCACCTGCTTGTCTTCGCTGCGTCCCACATGGCACTCTATTCCCTTTATAGTGCACTACTGCTAACCAGAGGGCTCTAGTCAAAAGTAGTGCACAATATAAAGAATGGGGTACCATTTGGGATGCACCCCCTAGCCCTGACACTAGCCCTCCGTCCTCCATTACTGAGCATGGGCTCCTAATTGCAATAACAGCAAGAATACATTAGCTCATTAGCATGCTGTGACACGCACTCAGGAATAATGTATCAGAGGTACACAGGCCTCCCGTAATTACACTACACTAGCTGCTTTCTACGTGACAAATAAGCATGGCATCGCAATTAACACAGGGTGGGCCTGAAAGCTTTCGCTAAGACACTCTGATGTTGTGAATGTGTTGGTCATTAAGGAAAAAGCATGTAGCCAAATTGAAGCCAATCGGAAATAGGGGCGACCAATATGATAGTCTATGTAAATGATGGTATACATGATAGAGTTAATTTTGTATTCGGAGGTTGGGTCAGTGAGACCTGAACAATTTGTCCGAAAACTCCAACGCATTAAGTTGAATGGAGGATAGCCAGTATTATAAGTGTCAAATGGAACTTCCTATTCATGACTGATTTATTGATGTCTTTGTGATGTGAGGGATGCTTCAGAATGCTTCAGACTCTGACTGGCATTTTAAAATGTATCCAAGGTCAGTCAAAGTCAGTGGACACGAGGGTTACATCCCAAATGGCACCCTATTCCCTTTTATAGTGTACTACTTTTAAGGGCTCTGGTCAAACGTAGTGCACTATACAGGGAATAGGGAGCCATTTGGGACACGTCCGAGGTCAACAGGAAGCTCAGAGAGAGTCCTCTGATGTTTCTGTTCTTCTTCTGAGCTCTGCCAGGCGACCGCTTCACTCCTATTGTTGTCCATCTATAAATATGCAATCCTCATTTCCTCATGAAGCCATCAACAAGTTTTTTCTGTAATTCATTTTTGATGAATGGCTTTGATATTCACATGAAAGAACAGTTGAAATAAAACAGCAGAGACATTCAAAGGAATTGACACCTCATTTTTTACCGTGCAGAAAGCAGTAGGCTATGCTCCCTACAATATTTATGTTTATCTTAGCAATGGAATGGCTTTCTGGATACTTTATGATATACCAGTATATTACACCTATATGATAATCTTCGATTCAGCTTTGAGAGCCCCTATCAGAGACGCCTGTGTTACATGATGACGTGTGAGTACAGCAGAGGGTGGTGTTGCACTGTGAGAGAAGATGAGAAGAGCCCTTCCTACACGGTTGGTGCAACACGTGGGAGGACCTCCTAATAACTTATCTACACTTATTTTAGATATAAATGCAAGTTAATGAAAGACTGATTATGTTCAGAAATACACTTAATTGGACTTCTTTAAATAACACAAGTGAGTAGGGGTGTGTGTGCACGAGCCTGCACACGTGTTTACGTGTGTGTGTGCGTGTGTATGTGTATATACGTGTGTGCGTTTGTGCGCGTGTGTGTGCGTGTGTGTGTGCGTGCGAGCGAGAGAAAAAGGCAGAGCCACCAGTGCATTCTATTTCAGCATCAACACAAAGTGCTTGCTGTGAGACTCAATACTTTCAGAGTATTAGTTGGCTGTCCGTCATTACAGTTGATGCTCTTCAAAGATCATACATAATGGAAACAGGGCTATTTTGTGAAATGTGAACACGGTTTCTTTCTTTATAATAATATAATACAGTAAAAGACTATTAATTGAGCACATGTGGCAGAACACAACTCAATTGGGTCATATACAGGCATATAACAGCAGCATTAATAGCATAATAGCATAATAATGTATGGCACATTTCAAACACAATGCAACAAAAGTGATTCAAGCAGTATTGCCTTACAGTTAATAATTTGTGTGTGCTGTGGCATGTTGTAAGTTCTTGTGGTTTTTGATTCAGGATCAGATCAATTCTCTCTCCTCTAAATGGACAAAGGCCTGCTGTCTAATTGCTTTCACATCCAGACATTGACGATCTTAGCATTCATCTCTCTCTCTCCCTTCCCGTCTCTCTCTGTTTGTCGATCTCATTTCTACCTTTATCTCCTTTTTACTTCCACCCCTTGCTGGCTCGCTTGGCTAATGCCCCCTGGTTCTCCGCTTCTCTGGCTCTGTGCCATGCATGTTGCGCTGCGCTGAGCTGAGTGCCCAACTCTCCCCACACCAACTCAGCTGCCCTGGGGGCAGAGATCTGCGTTCATAAATCAACAGCCTCCAGCCAACCCTACCGACTGACTCCCAGGGGACCATCCCCTCCTCCTAGAAAGTTTTACCCAGGTAGCATACACTAGGACTGGGTTTAGGGAAGCCCTTAGTCCCCCTGTCTATATCTCTGTCTGTCTACAATTGTTCTGTTTGTCTTTCTAGACAGCACGATTTGGAAGGCTGTTTATTCATCTCAGCAGTTTGCTGCAGGGGTCTGCTGCATAGATGCACACACAGAGAGATGTGCAAGGCATTGGAATCCAGTGAAGGGATAGTGAGAGATGAATAAATACAGCCCATTCTGTTTCCTATTCATTAGAATACACAAGACTCCCCCGGATGTCTCCAACTGTTTCCACCACACGAGCCAAGGCATGAACACTAGGTCTGCTCTGATGCTGTTTTAAACTTGCAGGGGGAAAAACAATTGCCACTGGTTTTCTTCCACTTCTTTCTCTTCTTCTAGAATCTCTTTGAGAAGTCAAAAAAAAATGGCATCATACTTCGCTAGCACCTTAAAAGGCATGAACAATCTGCTGCCTGCATGCATGTGCTTTGAATGCCAAACAGAGGTGATCATGGCTGTCAAAAAAGCACAATGGTGCCATGTGCATGGTTTGGTCTGGTCTGGTCTGGTCACTCAATATAGCTGCTTTCACACAGACTGGGATTCGGTGATGTGGCCCCAGCAACCTGCGTTCATTACCTCTGACGGACACACACACACACACCCTGCGTTCATTACCTCTGACGGATGGCCTGTGTCTGGGGGGGTCAGCGTCCTTACCCATCATGCATCAGCAACCGGACAGCGGCTCTTGAAACAATCAATGACTATCCAATTAAGCCCAGCTTCATTTGACTATCTTCCTTCTCCTTTACTGCCTCGCTGCCAGACTGTAGCCTTTTAGCTTCCACATAATATGGCTGCTGTATTCTGTTGTAAAAGCCCAATGACACACACACACGCACACACACACACTTCTGTAACTCGCCCTGGCCCTGTATAGCCCCGGCAGGGGCCGTTGAGTGTGAATTTACATCACAATAGAGATGTATATCCTTCAAAATAAACAAACACTCTGAAGAATTATTACAATGTTGGGTAAAAAGCTTGCTTTCACCCCACCCTGCTCTCTCACTTCCCACTTCCCACCCATCTTATCTCGTCCTTCGCCCTCAAATACACAAGTTATTTATTTCTTGTTTGAGATTCATTACTTGTTTCTGGCATGCTTTGAATTGTCGTCTAAACTTAATAAATCCACCCTCTTTCTCCAATAGCCACCCTCCTCCCCCAAAAAGTGCACGCTCCATTCCTCCTTCCCCCGCTCTGAGTGGTGTGGTTTATTGTTGATCGTGCCTGCAGCTTGCAGAACAAAGCACCAGAGAGGGAGAGCGAAGGAAAGAGAGGAAGAGAAAGAAAGAGCGAGAGAGAGAGTTGGAGAGAAAGAGACCTGAAGAGAGCGAGAGAGCTGAAGAAAGAGACCTGAAGAGAGTGATAGAGAGAAATAGACCTGAAGAGAGAGAGCTGAAGAGAGAGAGAGACCTGAAGAGAGAGAGAGAGCTGAAGAGAGAAATAGACCTAAAGAGAGTGATAGAGAGAAAGAGACCTGAAGAGAGAGAGAGAGAGCTGAAGAGAGAAATAGACCTGAAGAGAGAGAGAGAGCTGAAGAGAGAAAGAGACCTGAAGAGAGAGAGAGAGAGCTGAAGAGAGAGAGAGACCTGAAGAGAGAAATATACCTGAAGAGAGAGAGAGCTGAAGAGAGAAAGAGACCTGAAGAGAGAGAGAGAGAGAGAGAGAGAGAGCTGAAGAGAGAGAGAGAGCTGAAGAGAGAAATATACCTGAAGAGAGAGAGAGAGCTGAAGAGAGAAAGAGACCTGAAGAGAGAGAGAGAGAGAGAAAGGGAGCTAAAGAGGGAGAGAGATGGCAGTGTCTCAGGAATAACACTACACAGTCTGATTAATCAGAAGGCAGGTTGGGAGCTGGTCTAATAGCTCCTATTACCACCAGCGACTAGGAGAAGATGGAAACTATTTTATTTCCTGGCCCTTACATTATCGAGCTTACAAGCTTATTCTGAGTAGCACATATTTAATTCCAGAACGAACAACATCTCATCAGCAACTTTGCCTCTGTCTGTATCTCTGTCTACAGTTCACTTCTCGGTCTGTCTCTCTGTCTACAGTTCACTTCTCTGTCTGTATCTCTGTCTACAGTTCACTTCTCTGTCTGTATCTCTGTCTACAGTTCACTTCTCTGTCTGTATCTCTGTCTACAGTTCACTTCTCTGTCTACAGTTCACTTCTCTGTCTGTCTCTGTCTACAGTTCACTTCTCTGTCTGTCTCTTTTTTTTAGGTCTCATTTAAAAGTGGAGATGAAAAGTCTAGTTTAGAATTTTCTTGGAAGTATGGTTGAAAGTTGTTGAAATGCAGCGTAAATGTAAATATTTGGTACACTTGTGGATCTACAACACAGTAAAGGAGAAACAGTGGAATATACTGTACGTAAGAGGTGAATATCTGGAGGCTACCCTAGCCTGTTAACATTTTGGTTCTTGTCCTGCAATGCTTTTTTTGACCTCTAAGGCAAAATATAAAATAAAAAAAGCGATATTTTGCCCAGGGTGTGCATTCTAACCCTGCCCTGGCACATCCAACATCAAACTGAAACTCTTCTCTTCTCCCACGGCTCAACTTCACTTCCTGTAGACCTTGAGGATGGGATGTTAAAAAACAGAGTAATTCTTTCCATTCACATAGGGTTGCAAAAATCTGGTAACTTTCCCAAAATCCTGGTTGGAGGATTCCAGATTTCCGAAATACCGGGAATATTCCAACCAGGATTTCTGTAAAACCTTGGAATTTTGGGAAAGGTAAAGAAATTTTGCAACCCTACCACTCATATACTGGATGAATGGAAAATTGCTGTATACTGTGGCTGCGTTACCACTTTGTAGAGATAAGCAAACGCATTCCTTACTTACAATGCACACTATGTCTGTAGACATAGCCTAAATGTTTTACAGTTTCCCTCAAGCTGACCACTTCTGATGCACAGATAAAACACTGAGAAACAGAGTGGGCAGAGCAATATGTTCCCCTATGGGCTGTGTGTGTGTGTGTGTTTGGTGTGTGTGTTCGCCTGTGAGTGTATATTACCCTGAGTGTGTAACTGTGTGTGTCAGTGTGTGCCCGACCGCTCCCCCTTCTCCTTAGGCAGTAATCAGAGACTGGGCCCGGCTGGGCTGTAACTCTGAGAGGTTGCTCTGCTCACACAAAGAGCTCTACCTACCGCTCTCCTCTCCTCTCCACCCACCAGAGCCTGGTGATTATACAGCCTAGCCCCCCACGCAGTGGACCTGACCAGGGAAGGGATGGGGCTGGGGCTGGGGCTGTGGGCACTGTGCTAGCTCAATCATAGATGGGAGGGGAGGCGGAGGTACTGGGGCCATGTAGAGGACAAACCCACACTACAACACCACTTCCTTTCCCACTTCCCACCGCTTCCCTTTACAGCCACACACAACAAGTGCCTGATCATAACACAATTCTTCAGAGCAATGTTCCACAGCATGACGCAAGTAGCTGAACATGACATGGAATGATTGTCTGAACACAATAGGCCATACTCTCCCACAGCGTATCATATCGTACAGAAAAGCACTCAGTGATACCACCAACGATGCAAGGAAACATTTACATGTAAATAAAACCACTACTATCCCAGCTCAGTAAAACAACCAATTTCACAACATATACTGTACATGCCGAAAAGGCACTCTGCTATTCTTATTTTTTGGCAATGGAGAATAGGATTGAATCCATTCTGACCCCAAATTACAGGAAAACCCTTGAGTTGAAATTGCAAGCCTAAATTGCAAGTCTCTCTCTGACATACTGCAGTGTGACTTGTGTGTGTGTGTGAAACTGGGGATCTCTCTAGATACCGTATAATGTGAACAGACAATAGAAAACATGGGATGTATCTGAATATTCATGCGAGTATCATTTACCATGTATATTTCCTCTGCAATGCAGCTATTTGCATACATTTTGAAACTGAGGTGGGGGGAGAAAATGAATATGTTGTCAAGACAGCTGGATTCAATTCATGCATTTTATGGTTAATGTGCCATATCTTTAGTAGAATATAATTTCTCCGTACCTTGAAGCACTCCCTGAATATACCATACTGTAATACCTGTGTGTGGACCATGCAGTCTCTGGCTAAACTTGAATCACCCCAGACTTAGCCAAGCCTACAACATCCTACCATCATACCATTAGAACAACCCCAACCTGACCTGGGCAGTTGGCAACACTGTAAAAAAAATCCTGTTGTTTTTACGGTAACTTACTTGCAGCCAGTTACTGTAATTATTTTTTACAGAATTTACAGTACCATACTGTACTTGTTTTCATTTCCCCAGTAAATTACAGGTAACTGGCTGCCAGTAAGTTACTGTAAAAATAGCAGGATATTTTTTTTTACAGTGCACATAAACACAGCTTTCCACCGTTAGAGTGAATAAAAATGCTCTCTAGTTTCATTCAGTGTAGTGGTCTGTCTGGAGACTGAGTTGTGCTGTTTGAATCCTTAACCAACGCCATTAGTCAGTGTTTGATATGACAGGTGGGGCTAAGTGATATCTGGTCTGTCCTGTGCCGACAGACTCTCTGTGGTCTCCGAGGGTGACTGGACTAAACACCTCCTTCCACACAGATTAGTGTTCCATGCACTGTGCAGTCTGGCACTGCGTCACAAATGGCACCCTATTCCCTATATAGTGCACTACTTTTGACCAGGGCACATAGTGCATTAGAGAGGGAATAGTGTGCCTTTTGGGACAGACAGGGAGTGTTGGGATGAAATTGGGTCTGGAGCTGGCTCAGGGCCGGGAGAGAATCAGATGAACAAGGAACCAGGGATGGTCTGGAATTCACTCCTCTTATTATAAGCCTGCCAAACAGATTGATCAGGGGATGGTTTATGGGAGTTAGGGGGTGTTCTTTGGCCTGGATGGGGGAGGATTTCTATCTCTCTGCTCCTAACTAGCAGGTCATCTCGTACAAGGATCTCCTGACTGTATTCAGACTTCCATTTCCAAATGTGTGTACAGTGTATGTATGTGTGTATTTTGGGCATGGGCATTAGTCCTTTCCCTTTTCTTCTCTGTGCGTGTGTGTGTGCTCGCAACACAGTGCCAGAAAAGGGTGTTGTAGGGGATTACAGCACTTTTTCAATTTCCGACGCAAAGTATCATAAGCTATTTCTGAAAGCACACATAGGCCGTTTGTGAAAGCAGGCTTTGGGGAGTCAGGTTTTTGCCAGGCTGAATAACAATCAGCCTGTGGCCCCCACCTGCTTGCTGCTGCTGCTCCTTGCCTCCTAGTGGTGTCCCAAATGGCACCTTGTTCCCTATGGGCCCTTGTCAAAGTAGTGTACAACATAGGGTGCTAGCTCCTGTCTCTAATGCCCTAGCTCCTGTCTCTAATGCCCTAGCTCTAGTCTCTAATGCCCTAGCTCTAGTCTCTAGTGCCCTAGCTCCTGTCTCTAATGCCCTAGCTCCTGTCTCTAGTGCCCTAGCTCCAGTCTCTAATGCCCTAGCTCCTGTCTTTAATGCCCTAGCTCCTGTCTCTAATGCCCTTACTCATGTCTCTAATGTTCTAGTCTCTAGTACCCTAGCTCCTGTCTCTAATGCCCTAGCTCCTGTCTTTAATGCCCTAGCTCCTGTCTCTAATGCCCTAGCTCCTGTCTCTAATGCCCTAGCTCTAGTCTCTAATGCCCTAGCTCTAGTCTCTAGTGCCCTAGCTCCTGTCTCTAATTCTCTAGCTCCTGTCTCTAGTGCCCTAGCTCCAGTCTCTAATGCCCTAGCTCCTGTCTTTAATGCCCTAGCTCCTGTCTCTAATGCCCTTACTCATGTCTCTAATGTTCTAGTCTCTAGTGCCCTAGCTCCTGTCTCTAATGCCCTAGCTCCTGTCTTTAATGCCCTAGCTCCTGTCTCTAATGCCCTAGCTCCAGTCTCTAATGCCCTAGCTCCTGTCTCTAATGCCCTAGCTCCTGTCTCTAGTTACCTAGCTCCAGTCTCTAGTGCCCTAGCTCCTGTCTCTAATGCCCTAGCTCCTGTCTCTAGTGCCCTAGCTCTAGTCTCTAGCGCCCTAGCTCCATTCTCTAGTGCCCTAGCTCCTGTCTCTAGTGCCCTAGTTCCTGTCTCTAATGCTCTAGCTCCTGTCTCTAGTGCCCTAGCTTCAGTCTCTAGTGCCCAAGCTCCAGTCTCTAGTGCCCTAGCTCCAGTCTCAAGTGCCCTAACTCTAATCTCTGGTGCCCTAGCTCCTGTCTCTAGTGCCCTAGTTTTAGTCTCTAGTGCCCTATCTCCATTCTCTAGTGCCCTAGCTCCTGTCTCTAGTGCCCTAGTTCTAGTCTCTAGTGCCCTATCTCCATTCTCTAGTGCCCTAGCCCCAGTCTCTAGTGCTCTAGCTCCAGTGTCTAGTGCCCTAGCTCCAGTGCTCTAGCTCCTGTGTCTAGTTCCCTAGCTCCAGTCTCTAGCACCCTAGCTCCAGTGCTCTAGCTCCAGTCTCTAGTTCCCTAGCTCCAGTGCTCTAGCTCCTGTCTCTAGTGCCCTAGCTCCAGTCTCTAGTACCCTATCTCCAGTGCTCTAGCTCCTGTCTCTAATGCCCCAGGCATAGTCTCTAGTGCACTAGCTCCAGTCTCTAGTTCCCTAGCTCCAGTCTCTAGTGCCCTAGCTCCAGTGCTCTAGCTCCTGTCTCTAGTGCCCTAACCTCCAGTTTCTAGTGTCCTAGCTCCAGTGCTCTAGCTCCAGTTTCTAGTGCCCTAGCGCCTGACTCCAGTGTCTAGCCTGGGCATTTAGACTTCTAAGCAGCCCACTGCCTCCTCAGTAGTATGAGTAGGCTCCACACACAGTGCTGTTTATATACTGTATATAACGTTCCGTTTCTAATCACACTGGACTCCAAGTGTATCGGCCAATCAATCACTCCAATCTTAATTCCAACCCTCAGTTGTCCACAGACTAACCCATCTTTCCCAGTACACTACCATTTTACTCTTTCCTTTTGCAGTACGTCCTTCTATTTCACGGGCTGACTGTTATCACCCGAGTGCACAGACATATGCACCCACACGCATGCATACACTGACACACTGTTAATTAAAGGTTTTCAGATTTCAATTTCAGTTCTATTTGCAGTGCATTCAGAAAGCATTCGGACCACTTGACCACATTTTGTTACATTAAAGACTTATTCTAAAATCGAATAGATCGTTTTTTCCCCTCATAAATCTACACACAATTCCCCATAATGACAAAGCAAATTTATTTATTAAAAAAAATTGTCATTGTATTACAAGTAAACAGTAATATGAATTTCTCCCCCGATTGCTCAGTTTGGCCGGGCGGTGAGCTATAAGAAGAGTCTAGGTGGTTCCAAACTTTTTCCATTTAACAATGATGGAGGCCACTGTGTTGTTGGGGACTTTCAATGCTGCAGATATTTTTTGGTACCCTTCCCCAGATCTGTGCCTCTCTGAGCTCTACGAACAATTTCTTCGACCTTATGGCTTGGTTTTTACTCTGACATGCACTGTCAACTGTTGGACCTTATATAGACAGATGTGTGCTTTTCCAAATCATGTCCAATAAATTGTATTTACCACCGGTGGATTCCAATCAAGTTGTAGAAACATCTTAAGGATTACGTATGGAAACAGTATGCACCTTAGCTCAATTTTGAGTCTCATAGCAAAGGGTCTGAATATTTATGTAAATAAGTTATTCATGTTATTTTTTTTTTATACATTTGCAAACATTTCTAAAAACCGAGTAATGACAAAGCAAAAACTTGCTTTGTCATAATGGGGTACTGTGTGTAGATTGATGAGGAAAAAAGCTAATTGAATACATTTTAGAAAAAGGCTATAACGTAACAAAATGTGGAAAACGTCAAGGGGTCTGAATACTTTCCGAATTCACTGTAGGTGTGGACGCGCACTGATTGGAATCATCCTTGTTGGTCAGGATGTGTTGCACCTGTCGACTCATTAGTCAGTCGTTAGTTTCACCTGTGCTGGCACAGCTGATATTTAAGAGTTGCAGAGCCAATGCTCCAGTTGGAATGAGAGATGTTGGAAGAGCTAGTTCACTGTTTAGCTCATCTGTTTTCTGTTGAGCGAGGATTTTTAGTTTCTTATTGGGGAACGTAACAAAATGGGGGCTCGTCCGGGATTTTGTGTCCCAGGATTGTGGTAGGCTCTCAAATCCCTCTGAAGTAGTGGAAAGTTGAAAAAAACAACAACAGATGGACTTCGATTTGGGAGCATTTGTGGGGAACCTCACTTGGGAGATACTGGATAAATGTACAAAGGATACTCTGTTCACATCATTGCAAAGCATGTCCTGCAAACTGGACAGAACTGAGTACTGCAACTTTATTTTGCCGCGGCCACAACATGACCTCTCTGAAAGGCACAACAGTTCCAAAGAGTGAACATAATGGCCTGACTGGCCTTGTGCTCCTTCTCAATTGAGTCTCTTCCATACAGAATCAGACATTGTATTTGTAATGTGCGCGAAGGACGTGTATTTGGAACTGGCTTCATTCCTTCAAAAGAGATGTGTGGGGTTTGGTTAACTATCCTTGTGTGGACCAGAAGTCCTCACAAGGATAGTAAAACAAGGACCATTCAGACAAGTGGGGACATTTTGCCGGTCTACACAAGGAAAAATGCTTTTTTAGGGGTTAGGGTTCAAATTAGGGTTAGGTTTAGTTTTTGGGTTAAGGTAAGCGTTAGGTTCAGGGTTCGGTTAGGGAAAATAGGATTTTGAATGGGAATCAATTGTTTGGTCCCCACAAGGATAGTAAAACAAACAAAATCAAATCAAACGTTATTGGTCGCAATCACATTTTTCAGATGTTATCGCAGGTGCAGCGAAATGCTTATGTTTCTAGCTCCAACAGTGCAGTAATACTTAACAATACACACAAAAGAAAGGAATTAAGAAATATAAGAACGAGCAATGTCAGAGTCCGGAATATATGATGATGTGTATAGACTGTATGGACATTATACAGTATGAATAGAAAAGGTGTGTACAGCAGTAGTTATATAGGATGAGCCTTGACTAAAATACAGTATATACAGATGAAGTGGGTCAAACAGTATGCAAACATTACACATTGTGGGTGTGTGTGCACGCCCGTGCGTGCTTGCGTGCGAGACGGAGAGAGTGAGAGAGAGAGGATATAGCCTAGCCATGCCACTCGTTTTGCTTTTGGCATATTGTTGATATTAAAAGTTAATTGTTCTGGCAATTTCATCTTCCCGGCTGCGTGCAGGGTTGCCTTTAGCCGGCGTGTCATTACTGCCCCTGTCATACGGAATCTTCCTGCACCTATCAGGAGGAGCTCACCTTTGACCCTGGGAGATAATAGGATGATGAAAACTGAAAAGACATGACAAACTTAAATATTTCCCCCCTCCACCTGAATAGCCTCTGTGACCCTGACAGGCTAAAAAATGGGCCAGGCTGACATTTGAGATTTAACAACAGAGGCGGGCTCTTTCAAGGCATGCTTTTCTCCTCCTGTGTCTACTACTGCACATCATTCAGCGAAGGAATCAACGGGCAGTGTTAAGACTACATACCACTGGTGCAATAGAAATCACTGCCGCTTATTTCATGAAAATAAACCTCCAACATGATTCTTCTCAGTGTACTGTACTCCCTGATTAGTTAAGGACTCTTTGCAGCAGGTCTGTGTGTGGATGAATGTTGATTTCCAGACCTGCGGAGTGAGTTGGACCACATAGGTTATTTTGTTCGCTTCTCTTTGATTTGTTGAATTGCTCCATTTTCTCTGTGAACAAGGAGGTCGGGCACTTCAGTCGACATGCAGACAGGGGCTAATAAAGCATTCACATTGATATATGCTGTGCAATGCTCCAGCCAGCCCGGGCTGCCAGTGTTTTTGATGAATTCATTGGGTCTGGGTGTTACTGTGGTAAAAAACAACACCATATCATTAGGTACATGTAATGAGGCCTCCCCATCAGGACTGCTTTTAAATAATTCACCAATCAATGATAATTTCAAAAAAGCACACAGTTTAAATGCCTTGTAGACAAGATACTTTACATTCTCATATATGTGATGATCTCATTTTAATTGCATGTCTCCAAGGCCATGGCTGACTGGATAGGTAGCAGTGGAGAAGCATTGAATATCTTATTATGAGCTGTGTGTTACAGCAGTACAGATGTAAGATTTTAATTTGATCACCCGGTTGCAAGAGAACTTTCCTGCAATGCAGGGATTTTAAAACGTGTAGTGTATGTGAGGTTTAAAGGCTTCTGAGGTTTGTAATTTCACACTTGATTTTCCCTAATGAAAAATCTATCATACCGAACACAAATGTCCATTAATTATAATCTACATTATTATCACATTTCCTGTTGCTGCAGGATTCTTTTCCTGCTGTTGCAAACTGGCTCAAATGAAGATCCTACATCTGTACCTCACATAGCAATCTGGTCCCGGTTTCCCAAAAGCATCTTAAGGCTAAGTTAATCATTAGAACCTTCGTAGGAGCATCGTTAAATCTCTGAGCTGTTTCCCAAAACCAAAGTTGCACTTGAAAATGCTCGTATCGTAATATAACGCTGCCTCAGACCACTCGTAGAACAGCTAAGTGCATCGCTAGATGCTTCTTTAACCTCCCGTGTCACTTTATACACAGAAGATCTTCGCTAAACATAGAATCACATGGTTTATCCATCTCTATGTGACCACCGATAACGTCAGAATAAAGTTGACTACAGTACAAATACAAAGTTGCCAATGTCTTTGGAAATGATACAAACCACTTACATATAAAAAATATGCTTTACATGAACACCAAGATGACATAAACAGTAGGCTATAGGCCTATTTCAGTCATATTGAAATACATTTAATCTTCAATCAATTGAGTTCTATTTTGCTACTTGTAGGCTACTGTCTGAGTTGCCTCAATATATCTCATGATGTCTAGCCAAACATGTGCACAATAATTCTGTGATTTAGGGCCTTTTTATTGTGTAAGCATTAGAATAAGCCGCCTCAGTATTTGCAGGGTGGGTGGTAATATCACTCTAGGAGCTGATCCGTCGTCAGTATTGTGAAATAATTCTAATGTTAAGGAAAGATTTGAATGGAGAAATCTGATCTGAGTGCAGCGATCCCTTTTATTCTCTCGATCCTATCAGTATCGACACATGCTCGAACGGCGCACGTAGTGACTCTTAATTCTCTCTGTGTGGTGTTTTGGGAAACAAATTACACCTTCGGCCGTTGTAGGAAAGATGCATTGTTAAAACACTCGTAAGCCTAAGTTCCATCGCTATCGGGAAACCAGGCCCTTGACTGGAGATAAATGTTGTTTTCAATCATATGATGCTGCGTTTTGCATCATATGATTCTAATTGCATCATACAGGGATGATTTCTGTATTTTGGAAGTTAAATATCTTGAAACCTTGATTGATGACAAGCAAAACATTGTGGGACTATGCCAACAATGGACTAATGAAACAAATACACAAAAATAATTTTGTGTGGAATTTTCCTTAACCACTAGGCTACCTGCCACCCTTATACTTATAGTGCACACCCTTACCACTGGGCACAAAGTTGTTGGAACAACGTTGTTTCAACGTAATTTTTCAACGTATTGTGACGTTGAATCTATGTTTGAAAAACATTTGGATTTGCAAAACGTCATCGACCAGTACTGTTTTCATTTCATTTCAACCAGTGTTGCAAACATAAAAATTAGGGTATAACTTCAACTTAAATACAATGACTTAACCTTGACAATGACTTAAGGTTGTTACATCAGTCTAATTTCAACTTAATCATCAAAACTACACTGAACAAAAATATAAACGCAATGTGTAAAGTGTTGGTCCCATGTTTCATGAGCTGAAATAAAAGATCCCAGAAATGTTCCATGCGCACAAAAACGCTTTTCTCGAAGAAAAAAATTCACAAATGTGTTTACATCCCTGTTAGTGAGCATTTCTCCTTTGCCAAGATAATCCATCCACCTGACAGGTGTGGCATATCAAGAAGCTGATTAAACAGCATGATCATTACACAGGTGCACCTTGTGCTTGAGACAATAAAAGGGCACTCTAAAATGTGCAGTTTTGTCCCACAAAACAATGCCACAGATGTCTCAAGTTGTGTGTTGACTGCAGGAATGTCCACTGGAGCTGTTTCCAGAGAATTGGATGTTATTTTCTCTACTATAAGTCGCCTCCAACGTCGTTCTGGCAATTTGGAAGTATGTCTAGCCGGCCTCACAATCGCAGACCATTGCACTAGTGAAAAATGTGTCTTGTCGTCTGAAAAACGCACCCTAGTGACCTGATTGCCTTATTAACATGAGTAGCCTACGATAATTAACTCAGAGGACAACCAATATCAAGTGAATCAATCCCTGTGGAGAAGAAGACAATCGCTGAAGAGGTAAGACGCAATCATTTTGAGACCTATAAATGCAAATGGAACTTAGTTTGATTGTTTGTTGGACTACTGCAATTTAGCTATGGTTTAACATAAACCGTGGCGTAAATTCCATACGGATGTTTTAGCTCTGGCAGAGTCTAGCGATAATGGAACATCTGACATTTCTACTGAAACTAGGGTCGATGGTAACTTGATTGACACCTCCAGTGTTTTAAATGATCGTACTGAAAAGTTTGTTTGATAGTGATGAGATTGAGAGGTCGTCTGGTAGTGTGTGAAGGAGGATCTTCTCTAACCACAAAGGGTGGTATATGTGTGACACTGGCATCTTGGGCATAATGGAAACAACCTCCCCAGGGGTGCAGTAAGTAGTTTATTACATTTCAGAGAAGTGGGACTTAATGTTCCAAGAGATGCTAAAAACACCTAAGCGTACGCCCAGAGAATGCAACACTATTGTGAAATGTGAAGATAACTACGCATATTTTGGTGTTGGTGTCCCTCTCCAAATTTCCATACATTTGTCCATCCATTTGCTGGATAGGCTACGCCATTGCCTGTGGATGAGTCCCTGAGTCCTATCTGAGTTAAAAGTTTAAAGTATCATTCTGACAAATTGTCATAACTAGGGCCGGACGATACCAGTATCGCGATACTCATTAGTATCGTGGCAAGGAAACGAAACACAAAGCGGATTTAACTTCTTTAGGAAAATGACCCTAATGTTGGAAACAAAAATCATCATGCTGTCACCCAGAGTCACATTTATTTTCCAAGCTATAGCCAATGACATTTTACATACAGCAGGTTTTCAAAGGACCAAAGACTTTGGTCTGCTTCGTGTAAAAAAAATTGCAATGAAAAAATATTGGGATACTGGTATAGTCCTAGTCAGTCATTACCATCTCACAATCAAAGCTTTTCTTTGAAGCACCAATGTGAGCCACGCAAAAATGCATCAGATCCCATAGTAGATGTTTTGCATGTGAAGGATGTCAGATTAAAGGCTCTTGGAAGTGTACTGTTGCACTCTGACTGGACACATCCAGAGAGAAATGATGGTAAATTCAAGAACTTGGCCTACATGGCTAGCCATCAGGTAGCCCTTGATCATGACACTGTTCTATTACATTACACATACGTCATTGGACGGCGGCATCTTTTGTAGAGGGGAGTTTTAAGTTCCCTGACATTCGTTCTGAACATTAACATGCATCACTTGAGGTATGGTTTTGGAAGCATAAGGAGCTTTATATCAAAAGCCATATCGCAAGCTACACATATTGACATTTCTAAACGTTAAAACACAGCGTTGGGATTATAATTTACATGAGGCAGTCATGGGCGACACTAACGGCTGAGAACTGTAGGGAGAAGGCAGAATGCCGGTTAGCGTTTGAGAGCTAGCCATCAAGTAGATCTCCATTGATAGATGCTGGAGTTACTTGTATTTCCAGGTTTATGCATATGGTGTGCTAGGGTGTTATGAAGAGGATGTCAATCATTTTTTTCTTAAACATGGCCCTAGAACCATCAATCTCAACTCTGGACCTCGAAGCCAGTGCCACTGCATTCTTAAATGTTCCGCTCTAATCAGGGACTGATTTAGACACGGGACACCAGGTGGGTACAATTAATTATCAGGTAGAACAGAAATCCAGCAGGCTGCAGAACTTGTAGGTTAAGAGTTGAATACCCCTGCCCTAAAACATGCATACGGTCTTCCTCTCAGAAAAGTTGTCACAGGCTCTGATCTTCTTCTGAGGCTTATTGCCAAAATGTCACTGGCAGAACTTGACCGATGGAAGTCCACTGAGTACAAGTAGTTCTTGCTCTATACGGGTCCCATAGTATTAGAGATGTTTCCACAAAGGTCTGTGACCACTTTATGTCCCTCAGTGAAGCCATGTCAATTTTGCTAGATTCAGATGATGACAGGAGGAGGCATTACCTTGATTATGACAAACAGATGATGATGCACTTTGTTGAGATGAGAAAAAGTGTCTATGTTGATGCAATGACAGTGTACGATGCACATGGTCTCACGCACATGGCAGATGTTGCATTTTACAACTGCTCACTCAATGACCTTGACCACTTGTGCTCCCGAGTGGCGCAGCGGTCTAAGGCTAAGCTTCTCAGTGCTTAAGGTGTCACTATAGACCCTGGTTTGATTCCAGGCTGTATCACAACTGGCTGTGATTGGGAGTCCCATAGGGCGGAGCACAATTGGCCCAGCGTCGTCCGGTTTAGGATTTGGCTGGAGTAGGCCATCATTGTAAATAAGAATTTGGTCTTAACTGACTTGCCTAGTTAAATAAAGGTACATTTTTTTATTTTTCATAATGACCTTAATTGCTTTGTTTGAAAACCATTTTCAGTGGCTGAAACATGCTATCAAAAGCCCACATAATGTCACACCCTGATCTGTTTCACATGTCTTTGTGATTGTCTCCACCCCCTTCCAGGTGTCGTCCACCTTCCCTATTATCCCCTGTGTATTTATACCGGTGTTCTCTGTTTGTCTGTTGCCAGTTCGCCTTGTTTGTTCAAGTCAACCAGCGGTTTGTGTCTCAGCTCTTGCTTTTTCCAGTCTCTCTTTTCTCGCCCTCCTGGTTTTGACCCTTGCCTGTCCTCACTCTGAGCTTGCCTGCCTGACCACTGCCTGACCCTGAGCCTGCCTACCGCCCGGTACCATTTCCCCAACTCTGGTTTACTGACCCCTGCCTGCCTTGACCTATCTATTGCCTGCCCCTGTTGGAATATTAAACTATTGTTTATTCGACGTGGTCTGCATCTGGGTCTTACCTTCATACCTGATACATGTTCAGGTAGCCTAGGGGTTAGAGTGTTGGACTAGTGACTGAAAGGTTGCAAGATCTAATCCCCGAGCTGACAAGGTAAAAATCTGTCGTTATGCCCCTGAACAAGGCAGTTAACCCACTGTTCCTAGGCCATCATTGAAAATAAGAATTTGTTCTTAACTGACTTGCCTAGTTAAATAAAGGTAAAATAAAAAAATCCATTG
This sequence comes from Brachymystax lenok tsinlingensis, assembly GCA_030435695.1. Lineage (NCBI taxonomy): Eukaryota > Metazoa > Chordata > Actinopteri > Salmoniformes > Salmonidae > Brachymystax > Brachymystax lenok. The sequence goes on from CM059782.1 coordinate 21,869,345, forward strand.
GTGCATGTGACGAGGCTACTGTCTGAGTCAAGAAAAGTGAAACATATTGCCAAAAACATCCAAATATACATCAAGAATAACATGCTAGATGGTTGCTTCCTCCTCCAGGATAAATATGCATTTGTCAAATAAATAAGATGATGAAAACCCTGTCTGTGATGTCAATCACCATACTCAAACTGACATCTTCTGCATTCTTCCATGTGCCTCCAAAGACTTAAATATCACAAGTATCTCAAATTTCTGCTGAATAAATTATTTTCCTGAGGACCTCATTAGCTAGGCTGTATGCCCTATCATCAGATATATTAGAATAGTTTAGTTTGCAATTATAGCTTATATTATTTTGTCTGTCTATTTACCCAGGTTCTAATCTCAGGATTTGGGCCAGAGCAGTGTGGATGGGAAATGAGAGGGAAGTAGGTGTTATTCCAGACCACTGGTACAAAGACCAAACTGTGTGGTGGCTCCCAAAGAAATATGACAAGGCAATAAAGGATTGGTCCACACCCTCTCTGAAATGGAAGTCATTTCCGCTTCTGAGGATAAAACTGACATCTGGTAAATGTGTGATTAGAATCGCATGAGGAGTGTAATATACCTCCCACCCCTACTGTGTCCAAGTTGTGTAAGTATAGTAGGCTGCAATGTCAATTACTAATCAACCCATTGTCCCTAAACCCTAGCCACTGAACAACCACCGTGCCTTTTGATAGACTGGGAGGACATTTGATCCTATTACTTGAACTGATCTACAAGCATGTGGCTAGTGGGAAGTTAGCCTTAACCCAGATGGAATCAATCCATGTGTCACCATTTATTAATGTAGTGAAACTAATGTGAAACTGAGCTGAAATCCATCTGGATTTCCTAGCTAATGGCTATGGCCGTGAGAGGTTAACTTTGACATGTTGTTGACTAAGTCTTCTTCCACTTCAATAGAACTTAAACACATGAGAAATGTGTGTAGAAACAGCCTGGATGTTATTTTACACTTACCCAAGCCCCCACCAAAATATGCCCCAACACACCAGAAAACCTGTGCCACTGCTACCAAGAAGCAAAAGGCTAAAACTCAACACAAGCCACAAAGTCATGACTGTGGGGATGGCCCTTCATGATCTAAGCCAACTCATTATTCTTAATCATTCAATTTGAGAAAGGTATTCTAATTATAAAAACAATTGGCATGATGTTGTCCAATCTTTTATTGCAGAGAATCATATTGGTCTCTTACATGGCTTAACCCCGGAGCTTGAGGTCTCTTTCTGCCTTAATTGAGGGATCCCCCTCACCAAATCGCTACAAAGGATCAGACCCTTTTCCTGTGACAGACGCAAGTATGAAACTCTCGATTTAGAATTTTGGTTGAAATGTTGGTAGACACTAGATTGTTGAGGTTGCCTTACAAATGTGTGTAAAAAATGCTAAAATCTGCTCCGACGCGCCAGAAATCCTATGCCAGTGTCACTAAGAATCAAAGCCTAAAACTCCCTGCAAGCCACCAAGTATTGGTGGTGAGTGGAAATGGCAAACTAAAACATCACGCAAGCCACCAAGTGATTAGTGAGGAGGACCCTTCACAACTTCATTGGTATGAGTTGAAAGACATATTGCCATGTAGTACTGGATGAAAAAATCCTGTACGTGTGTAATGCATTAGTGTCATTTAGTAAAATTACAGATATCTCAAAGCTGGGGGGAAGTCATCCTGGACCGGGTAAATAGAGCAATGCGCCGATAAACTAGTACTATATTTGTTTCACTTCTAAATTTAGTCATGGTGTGTTGCTTGTAAAGTACACATTTTGTGTTCTATATAGAACCCTGACAAATGGCCTCTTATCAACAATAAATATGAAAGGGAAGAGGGCCTTTGAGGACTCTAACCTTTGCAGTGTCATTATAGGTCCAAATCATGACATTTTACAAGACATTTGAATACCTTCTCTAGCTAATATTTGTTTTTACCCTTTACAGCAGGTGTGCAAGTCTTAGCGAATCAAAGGCTTGGGACAGAAATACTACAGGCGACGTCAACCTGCCTGAAATATGCACCTGACCACAAGAGGGCAATGTGATGGCCAATGAGTAAGAGGACCTAACACAGCGACTTTTTCTGGTTTATTGTACATCTAATTTGTGTTTCCAGAAGCCTGTGGCAGATATGCAGTTTTAAAAAAAAATTTTGGGGGGCTTATACATTTATTTTTGTGGTACAATGCATTTTCATTTCAACCATTCTTGACATTGACACAACATTTTTTGCCCATAACAGTTTTTACGTGGACAAAGGTTTACACAGTGCTGTTCCAAGTTACTGCTCTAATTGTTACACAGAAGGACAATTGCCAACAGTAGTACAGACACTAAATGTGGAATATACATTTTGCACCATGAGTAGAATTGTATTATATATATCCGGGTGTACAACATCAAGTTTGCAACATAAAATTCTTAGTTGTTATCTTTATTTAATGTAAAGAAGCCTACATCACAAGATGGCAACTACTTCTAAACATCTAATCAACACACTTCATAGATTGATGATAATCCCTGTTGAATTCACGGTGTGTTTAGGTCAAATCAGATCACAATGTGTTCTCAACCTCACTCACTATTTTAAATGTAGAGTACAGTTTTCAAACTCGATAGTACCACAATTAAAATATAACTGTTGGCTGTCTTTTTGAGTGGGTGAATAAAGGTTGAAATCTCATTGATCAACATCTCAATCAAATATGACCCAAATGCCCATGTGGAAATGACATGGTGTGCCCATTGGGTTGTTTCTATCTGACCACATGTAACCATTTTTATCTTTTTGATGTTTGTATTGCTCTACCCTTTGTGATTTCAACAGACCTTAAAGTGATCTTCATGTCACGTAAGAGTCTTTCAAGGTCTAGAAAGAAATTGTCTCGGTGGGTCTATCTTGAGTCGTTTTTGTTATCTCTGATTATTTCACCATTACAAGGATCTAGGACCACATGTAATTGCTTGAAGAATGAAAACAAGGATTTTCATCTCGTTGTTCTAGGTAGCAATTATCCCTGAGTGAAGCTGTGCCAGCGCTTACAGGTGCAGGCATTTACAGTGCATTTGGAAATTATTCAGACCCCTTGACTTTTTCGACATTTTGTTACGTTACAGCATTATTCTAAAACAGATTAAATTAAATGTTTTCCTCGTCAGTCTACAAACAATACCCCATAATAACAAAGCAAAATAGGTTTTTAGACATTTCAGCAAATTTATAAAAAAACTAAAACATAAATACCTTATTTAAAAAATAAAATGCTATGAGACTCGAAAATGAGCTCAGGTGCATCCTGTTTCCAATGATCATCCTTAAGATGTTTCTACAACTTGATTAGAGTCCACCTGTGGTAAATTCAATTGATTGGACATAATTTGGAAAGGCACACACCTGTCTATATAAGGTCCCACAGTTGATAGTGCATGTCGGAGCAAAAATCAAGCCATGAGGTCAAAGGAATTGTCCGTAGAGCTCCGAGACATTATTGTGTGGAGGCACAGAACTGGGGAAGGGTACAGAAAAATGTTTACAATATTGAAGGTCCCCAAGAACACAGTGGCCTCCATCATTCTTAAGTGGAAGAAGTTTGGATCCACCAAGTCTCTTCTTAGAGCTGGCCGCCTAGCCAAATTGAGCAATCTGAGGAAAAGGGCCTTGGTCAGAGAGGTGACCAAGAACCCGATATTCACTCTGACAAAGCTTCAGAGTTCCTCTGTGGAGATGGGAGAACCTTCCATAAGGACAACCATCTCTGCAGCACTCCACCAATCAGGCTTTTATGGTAGTGTCCAGACGGAAGCCACTCCTCAGTAAAAGGCACATGACAGCCCGCTTGGAGTTTGTCAAAAGGCACCTAAAGAATCTCAGACCATGAGAAACAAGATTCTCCAGTCTGATGAAACCAAGACTTAACTCTTTGGCCTGAATTCCAAGTGTCACGTCTGGAGGAAACCTGTCACCATCCCTACGGTGAAGCATGGTGGTGGCAGCACCATGCTGTGGGGATGTTTTTCAGCAGCAGGGACTGGGAGACTAGTCAGGATCGAGGGAAAGAGGAACGGAGCAAAGTACAGAGAGATCCTTAATGAAAATCTGTTTCAGAGCGCTCAGGACATCAGACTGGGGCGAAGGTTCACCTTCCAACAGGACAACGACCCTACGCATAAAGCCAAGACACCGCAGGAGTGGCTTCAGGACAAGTCTCTGAATGTCCTTGAGTGGCCCAGCCAGAGCCCAGACTTGAACCCGATCAAACATTTCTGGAGAGACGTGAAAATAGCTGTGCAGCGACGCTCCCTATCCAACCTGACAGCGTTTGAGCGGATCTGCAGAGAAGAATGGGAGAAACTCCCCAAATACAGGTGTGCCAAGCTTGTAGCGTCATACCCGAGAAGACTCAAGGCTGTAATTGCTGCCAAAAGTGCTTCAACAAAGTACTGATTAAACGGTCAGATTTTTAAAAAATTTGTAATACATTTGTAAACATTTCTAAAAACCAGTTTTTGCTTTGTCGTTATGGGGTATTGTGTACTGTAGATTTTTGAGGGAAAAAACTATTTCATACATTTTCAAATAAGGCTATAACGTAACAAATGTGGAAAAAGTCAAGGGGTCTGAATACTTTCTGAATGCACCATATAGACAGTGGATAAGCAGAAAACAATGATTGAGAAGAAAAAAAAGAAACCTTTTGTGTGGTGGTTTTCCATGAAGTTATTCAAACAATGTGTCAACCAGAATAATTTTTTCAAATTTCTTTTGAACTGAATGATAAACATTTTTGCTACATTGTACCTCTAAAAATACACAAAAGACTTGAACTTTGATGATAGTAGTAGAAGGCAGTAGAAGCCTTTGTATCAGAATTTGTACTGTGGATTTTTGGTGGGATAAATACATGAGATCTAACATAATGGGTTATCACATTCCAGACTGTTTTCTTACCTTTATAAATCACCTCCCATTAAAAGATTACCTTTTAAATATTGACATTCAGAGCACCCTCATTCAGCAAATATTTATTATCCACAAAGAAAAAAGAATGCTTAGATTGTTTCCATAGAAGGGGAAAGGTGTCGTGGCCAGTCATTTATACTGGCTCTGAAAAGACGGGATTGCATGAAGAGAGTACGAGCCAAAAAAGAGGGCGAGAGAAGTAAAGAGGGAGAAAAATGCATATAGGAATACTGTCCCATGTCCCAGATAATCAATTTGTACGTTTTCAATGGCCGGTAACTGGCACACACACCCGCTGTTCAGAGCACAGGGAACGCATTGGTGGTCCTCCCACCCCCAAATCCCCATTCTTACCCCCAGCCTCCAATTCTCTATAGGGCGAAGCAGTGCTCCCCCAGAAGATAGGAGGAGGAGCGTTAGGGGGAGTAGGAAGGGAATTGGACTCTCACCACAGAAAGAACAGGCTGATTGCACAGATGGCATGGTCCATTCCCAGCACCAATTAATCCCCAGTTAAATGTGACACATCTTAACCTGCACTGGGTCCCATTTAGCTCGCTACACATAGACCCATATGGCTAGGAGACACTCACAGGCGGCAATTTAGACCTGGCAGAGAGCCAATCAACCTCCACACACACAAACGCACGCATGCGCAGGCCCGCACTCACACATGCATGCACGCACCACCCCTCCTACTAATAGACATATTCAGTGGCGAACCGTCATTCAGGGCAGGTGGGGTAGAGCCCAACATTTTTTGAAAAATAAAGTAAAATATATATCTTTATTTTGTGTGTGTGGGGGGGGCTTGCCATTTTGCATGTTATTTTGGCATTAATAAGTGTCACATATCAGTTTGCAAACAGTGTAAAAAAATATAAATCATTGAGTTAATAAAGCCACATAAAAACAGCTCCAAAATGTTTCAGCCCAGCTCAGTGCTTTCTGTAATGGTGGGGCAAGCCAGCAGAAAATACAGAGCGTTGCTACATAATTGGCTCAGTGTTCTGTCACTCATGGGGACTTTACATCACTGCCAGGTGTAAGAGCAGACCTTGAAAATTATAGCCCTTCGGCTGCTGCCATAGAAGTGCCCATCCAAGAAGGCTCAAGGACAATTGCCACAGATAAAATGACATCAAATCACATTATATGTACAGTAGCTTTGATTGGACTGATCATGTCAACATCATACTTTCACAATCTTAGCTAGTAGTCATCATCATGAATGAAGTCGACAATCTACTGGCAAATCCTTTTTAATCCTTGTCATATGAAGAGAAATAATGAAGAGAAATTAAAGAAAAAACGTATTGGTGCTCATCGGACATATACATTACACAAGTTGGAAATCGCAAATTCAACGAGTGGTTTGGAAGGAATCAGTGACAGTGGCTGTGTGGTCCCAAATCTAGGATTAAGGGGCTCTTTTCCAAGCTTAAAACATTCAACATTGGCCATGCTGTCAATGAAGCATGATTTGTGTCACGCTCAAAACAACTGTTAAATTGGAGGACCGCCGCGCCACCTTCCTGTTCAAGTGAGCCGAGCATAACAATGTGAGTTAAAAAATGTTTTGTATGCTGCTTCATAAATTGTGTCATATGCCAGGGAGTTATGTATACTGTAGCTAAGAAAGTAATTATAAGTGTATGTTGTGTAGTAAGATGTTAGTAGCCCATCTGCCTCACCCTAGTGCCCACGAAGCTCATCACTAAGCTAAGAACTCTGGGACTAAACACCTCCCTCTGCAACTGGATCCTGGACTTCCTAACGGGCTGCCCCCAGGTGGTAAGAGTAGGCAACAATACGTCTGCCACGCTGGGGCCCCTCAGGGGTGTGTATATTGTCCCCTCCTGTATTCCCTGTTCACCCATGACTGTGTGGCCAAACATGACTCCAACACCATCATTAAGTTTGCTGACGACACAACAGTGGTAGGCCTGATCACCGACAACGATGAATTACCTATAGGGAGGAGGTCAGAGAACTGGCAGTGTGGTGCCAGGACAACAACCTCTCCCTCAATGTGAGCAAGACAAAGGAGCTGATCGTGGACTACAGGAAAAGGCAGGCCGAACAGGCCCCCATTCACATCGACGGGGCTGTAGTGGAGCGGTTTCAAGTTCCTTGGTGACCACATCACCAATGAACTATCATGGTCCAAATATACCAAGACAGTCGTGATGAGGGCACGACAAAAACTTTTCCCCCTCAGGAGACTAAAAAGATTTGGCATGGGCCCCCAGATCCTCAAAAGGTTCTACAGCTGCACCATCGAGAGCATCCTGACCGGTTGCATCACCGCCTGGTATGGCAACTGCTCAGCATCTGACCGTAAGGCGCTACAGAGGGTAGTGTGAATGGCCCAGTACATCACTGGGGCCAAGCTCCCTGCCATCCAGGACCTATATAATAGGCGGTGTCAGAGGAAAGACCATAAAATTGTCAGAGACTCCAGTCACCCAAGTTATAGACTGTTGTCTCTCCTACCGCACAGCAAGCGGTACCGGAGCGCCAAGTCTTGGACCAAAGGCTCCTCCTTCTACCCCCAAGCCATTAGACTGCTGAACAATTCATAAAAATCGGCACAGGACAATTTACATTAACCTCCCCCTTGTACACTGCTGCCACTCGCTGTTTGTTTGTTACCTATGCATAGTCACTTCGCCCCCACCTACATGTACAGATTACCTCAACTAGCCTGTACCCCTGCACACTGACTCAGTACTGGTGCCCCCTGTATATAGCCTTGTTATTGTTAGTCTTATTGTGTTACTTTTTATTATTACTTATTATTTTAGCCTACTTGGTAAATATTTTCCTGTTCTTGAACTGCACTGTTGGTTAAGGGCTTGTAAGTAAGCATTTCACGGTAAAGTCTACACTTGTTGATTTGGTGCATGTGGCAAATAAAGTTGATTTGATTTTATAATTTGGTCTATTTACCCCTCTTAATTTCGCCTGCTGTTCTGACTGTTCTACTGTAGCCTATAACCTGTTTTAGAGAAATATAATCATTGAATATCGTAAGAGCTTTCATTGTCTGCTTATATGCCCCCTTTATTTATCCAACAGTTCTAACTTGGTGTACAGGGAGAGCACAGTAAGAACGGCCCATGATCTGAATTCTGTCGCTCTACATTTCAAAAGTGCTAAACAAATAGTTATATTGACTACCGTTACGTCCGTTCTAACTTACTCATTGTCTTAATCGAAATTACGGATTGCCACTTATCCACTTGTCGTCCCCTTATGTCATAGATTGTACATCTCAATTGTCATAAGAAACCCCATTTGTTTAAAAGAAAGTCAGCCATATCGGTTATGTTTTATTAAAAGGCAGTAAATGAGGCTGAATGAACTGTTTCGCTGCCAGACAAGGCTCCGCTGATAGCCAGGTGTAGCAGTGGTAAGGTGTTGGGACTGCTGTTGGGACAGCTTTACGTAGGCCCTAACAGTTTGTGGGCACCGTTTGTCACCCACCGTTGCAATAAATGTATTGTCACCCACCAGTGCAATAAATGTATTGTTTAGTGTTGTGTTGTGTAGTGGCTTTGCTGGAATGCGTTCCACTTTTTTTTTTGCCCCACCAAGATTCACATGCTACAATCGCCACTGGGCATATTTGTTCGACACGTCTAGCCAGTATCCAGGAGATACAGTACCATCCTAGTGTTTTTAATGAGGGCAAAGTGTGATATCACCTTGTCATCCATTCGCTCTGTATACCCTCTCTTGTCTGTTGAGATGAGATGCAGATGTGCCCATACTGGTACAGGTCTAATAAAAACATGACATTTCTAACACACTGGCCCATTTTCTTCCCTGAGCCCCCAACACCAGACCATTTTCTTCCCTGAGCCCCCAACACCAGACCATTTTCTTCCCTGAGCCCCCAACACCAGACCATTTTCTTCCCTGAGCCCCCAACACCAGACCATTTTCTTCCCTGAGCCCCCAACACCAGACCATTTTCTTCCCTGAGCCCCCAACACCAGACCATCTTCTTCCCTGAGCCCCCAACACCAGACCATTTTCTTCCCTGAGCCTCCAACACCAGACCATTTTTTCCCTGAGCCCCCAACACCAGACCATTTTCTTCCCTGAGCCCCCAACACCAGACCATTTTCTTCCCTGAGCCCCCAACACCAGACCATTTTTTCCCTGAGCCCCCACACCAGACCATTTTCTTCCCTGAGCCCCCAACACCAGACCCTTTTTTTCCTCTAGGCCCCACACCGGCCCATTTTATTTCTTGAGGCCCCTATTTTTTGCCAAAACTCAAGTTATGCATGCCCACTGGGAAAAAAATCAAAAATTTCCCTGAAATTCCAGTTCGCCCCTGCCATTGTTAGAAGAGTCTTATAGTCAAAACAGAATATAATTATATACTTGACGTGTCTGTTTGAAGAATGGAGCTATATGTTGAAGGAACTTAATATGCCCTTTAGACTAATAACTAAAATTATAATTACAAAGTGTAAGGGAACTACTAAAGCCCTGTTCAGACTGCAGGCCTTAATGCTCAAATCAGTTTTGTTTTTGTAACGATGTGCGCTGAGAGTCGGGAAGCAAGTTCAGGGAGTGAGTGTTTTATTAAATAAACACAACATAATACAAAATAAGAAACACAGACAACGCACAGACATGACACAAGAACAGAAACAATAATGCCTGGGGAAGGAACCAAAGAGAGTGACATATATAGAGAAGGTAATCAGGGAAGTGATGGAGTCCAGGTGAGTCTGATGATGCGCAGGTGCACGTAACGATGGTGACAGGTGTGCGCCATAACAAGCAGCCTGGTGACCAAGATGCCGGACAGGGAACACACGTGACAGTACCCCTTCCCCGGCGCGCTCGGCTCCAGCTGCAGGGCGCCAACCCAAGGGACGATCCCGGTGATCAGGAGTGGACCGGTCACCCCTGCTGATGCGCGGTTACCTGTCGACAGATGGGACGCAGGAACCTGACGAGCCGGTGGAAGCAGGGGAGCCTGGCGATCCGGCGAAGGCATGAAAGCCCGAACAGCTGGCTGAGGCAGGGGAGCCTGGCAATCCAGCTGAGGCATGAGAGTTAGCCAGGTGTGTCTGGGGGTGATTACAGCCATCTATTGTATTTCATGAACATGTGTAGATATCTAGACAATAGAGACCTATCCACTTAGCTAGATATGTCTGGGTAGTGGTTATAGCCTTTCTTTCACATTACCCATGAATTTAGACAAGTGTGTCTGGGTTAACATAATCTAATATTCATACAATATTTTGTATCTTGACACGTTCTATTTTTGATATTGCTACTATGCAAATATGCAAGTAACCATTTCACTGAACCGTTTACACCTTCTGTATGTAACAAACAACAAATGGGACAAATAAACTACGATTTTCTTTTATATAGTGTGTGTTTATCAGATATGGTAATGTGAAGAACAACATGACTAGATAAAGTGTATTTTTACTACTACTTTCACCACTTTTAGTCTTGAAATCTTTGGTTGTTTACTACACTACCTTACTCACTCTCTTTAGCACATGGCCTCACATGTGAATCCTTAAAGAGCTGGTTGGGGCTAAAGTTTAAGAGGGTGTGAAGGATGCTGAATGGGTGTAGACCAAGAAGAGCTCTCCACTAGGTGTACCAAAACATTCAAGGGCCATTTTCTCACAGGTTTTTCACATTTCACAAAGCAGAATTACTTTCACATTGTTCCTCAACTGCATTCTATGATACACCATTTCAAATGTTGCTACATAAGACTGAATTGAGGTGGTGGGTCACATTTTGATCGTCCAGTTCTGCCTCCAAGACTAGACTCAACCTGCCCTGCACGTGCTCCTCATATCATACTTTCCCTCCCTGTCTTTGAATAGTCTTCTTCTTATTGCTTACTTACTTGAGTGGGTGCCATGTGTAATCTAATTTCCTGCTGTTAACATGTGTAGGTGAGGCTGGTGAGGCCGGTCTCCGTGCATGAGGCCCAGCTCTGGTGAAGCGTCCAAGCTTGAACAACACAGACACAGTGACAAGTGACCCACAGAAAAAGTGGAAATCCGAAATGTATTTTTCCAAAGGCGTTGCGGCAGACAGAAACGAATGACTTCAGATGAATAGCTACCTCCAGTAAATTTGACCCAGTTGTAACTAGCTAGGTTCTTCTCATCTGCTGCAAGTAAGGAAGATGGGCTGAATATTGCAGTTCTTTTCAGTGGATTCCCTGCCTTGTGTTCCATTTGCTAACCCTTTGTGACCACAGGTCTGAAAGCACTGTGTTGCTTAGAGAACATGGCCAAAGGGAAATGTTGTCTTATGTTTACAAAGGAATTACTACATTGTTATACCAAAATCCCCAAAATCTCATTTTACAGCAATTGTAAAAATGTCGGCTGCTGTTAAATGTGTTGAAATGTGTTGCCATGCCCACTGAAAGGTAAGTTACCCATTTTATGACCATGATAATGCCATATAAATGTAATCTAGTTTAATGTAATCACATTTACGTTAATCAAATCTAATTACATACTTCTAATATTATGTTATACCGTATTATCCTGTATCCCATTGTCATGGCTATATATTTCTATTGAACTTCCAGAAAGTACTCTTGGGGCAGTTGATGTGTCTGATGTAGAGTGCATTCAATTCCGCTACTGTATATCCATGCAGTGCTTCACCATACACAAACGAACCCACAAAGCCCTCAGCAACCTAACAACAACACTTTCAAGGCATTTCTAATATTCTGACTACAGTCTAACTCCATTTAGTAGACCTCAGACGAAGACCTGGCAGTGTCCTTAAATTCCACTGAAAGGAGGTCTGTCTGTGGCCAGAAAATAACAGCCACACCACAGCCTATGGGCCTTCATCTCAGCAACCATAGCGTATGGCTCTCCAGCTCTGATCAAGAGTTAGGAGGTAAAGGTTCACCCCACATTTACATATACAGCACATCACACAGATTATACAGTACATTCGGAAAGTATTCAGACTCCTTGACGTTTTCCACATTTTGTTATGTTACAGCCTTATTCTAAAACTGATTAAATCGTTTTTTTCCCCTCATCAATCTACACACAATACCCCAGAATGACAATGCAACAGATTTCTAGAAAACAGGTAACTGAAATATTACATTTACATAAGTATTCAGACCCTTTCCTCAGTATGTTGAAGCACCTTTGGCAGCGATTACAGACTTGAGTCTTCTTGGATATGACGCTACAAGACTTATCCTGAAGCCACTCTTGCCTTGTCTTGGCTGTGTGCTTAGGGTCATTGTCCTGTTGGAAGGTTAACCTTCCCCCCAGTCTGAGGTCCTGGGCGGTCTGGTGCAGGTTTTCATCAAGGATCTCTCTGTACTTTGCTCCGTTCATCTTTCTCTCAATCCTGATTAGTCTCCCAATCCCTGCCGCTGAAAAACATCCCACGGCATGATGCTGCCACCTCCATGCTTCACCGTAGGGATGGTGCCAGGTTTCCTCGAGACGTGACGCTTGGCATTTAGGCCAAAAAGTTCAATCTTGGTTTCATCAGACCAGAGAATTTTGGTTCTCATAGTCTGAGAGGCCTTTAGGGGCCTTTTGACAAACTCCAAGTGGGCTATCATGTACCTTTTACTGAGGAGTGGCTTCCATCTGGCCACTCTACCATAAAGGCCTAATTGGTGGAGTGCTGTAGAGATGGTTGTACTTCTGGAAGGTTCTCCCATCTCCACAGAGGAACTCTGGAGCTCTGTCAGAGTGAAAATGGGTTCTTGGTCACCTCCCTGACCAAGGTCCTTCTCCCCGATTGCTCAGTTTGGTTCCAAACTTCGATTGAATAATAATGGTGGAGGCCACTGTGTTCTTGGGGACCTTCAATGCTGTAGACATTTTTTGGTACCCTTTGTCTCAGAGCTCTACGGACAATTCCTTCAACCTCATGGCTTGGTTTTTGCTCTGACATGCACTGTCAACTGTGGGACCTTATATAGACAGCTGTGTGCCTTTCCAAATCATGTCCAATCAATTGAATTTACCACAGGTGGACTCCAGTGAAGTTGTAGAAACATCTTAAGGATGATCAATGGAAACAGGATGCATCTGAGCTCAGTTTTTAGTCTCATAGCAAAGGGTCTGAATACTTATGTAAATAAGATAAAAACCTTATTAAACAAAATAAACACATATTTAATCAATTTAAGGATAAGGCTGTAATGTAACAAAATGTGGGAAAAGTCAAGGGGTCTGAATACTTTCCCAATGCGTTGTATTAAATGTCAAGAATGGACGAGGGAGTGAGAGATTAGTTTCCTTAAAAAAATATATAAAAAAATATTAGTATCATGCATGGAACGGTGGACAGATTCTTAAAATCCCCTGTCCTTAAACCGTCTTAAGTTCCTGGATGTCAGCCTTCTGAGAAGGGAGAGAGGAGAGAGGAGAGAGGGAAATATACAGAAAAATTAGAAAGTGAGAGGTAGAGAGAGGAAGAAAATAAAAAGTGGGATGTAAGCGTATAGAAAGGGAGAAAATGCAGGCCTCTTGACCAGGCTGAGGAGAGTAATGTGATCAGGGGAGCTCTCTCTCTCTCTCTCTCTCTCTCTCTCTCTCTCTCTCTCTCTCTCTCTGAACTCTATTAGAGCAGACACTTCCTCCACACTGAACATTACGAAGAGGAGAGAAGCCAAAGAGAGAAAGGGGGTTTAGTGGCCTATACCCACCCACAGTGACTTGTCGCTCATAAGTAATTAAAATTAAATCAAATCAAATGTTATTTGTCACATACACATGGTTAGCAGATGTTAATGCGAGTGTTGAAATGCTTGTGCTTCTGGTTCCGACAGTGTAGTAATATCTAACAAGTAATCTAAAAGGCTGAATATGTACATATAAATATACAGATGAGCCAAGCGGCATAGGCAAGGTGCAATAGATGGTATAACATACAGCATATACATATGATGAGTAATTTAAGATATGTAAACATTATTAAAGTGGCATTATTTAAAGTGGCATTCTTTAAAGTGACTAGTGATCCATTTGTTAAAGTGGCCAGTGATTGGGTCTCCATGTAGGCAGCAGCCTCTCTGAGGTAGGGATTGATGTTTAGCAGTCTAATGGCCTTGAGATAGAAGCTGTTCTTCAGTCTCTCGGTCCCAGCTTTGATGCACCTGTACTGACCACGCCTTCTGGATGGTAACGGTGGGAACAGGCAGTGGCTCAGGTGGTTGATGTCATTGATTATATTTTTTGCCTTCCTGTGACATCGGATGCTATAGGTGTCATGGAGGGCAGGTAGTTTGCCCCTGGTGATGCGTTGTGCAGACCGCACCACCCTCTGGAGAGCCTTACTGTTGTGGGCGGAGCAGTTGCCGTACCAGGCTGTGATACAGGATGCTCTCGATTGTGGATCTGTAAAAGTTAGTCCGGGTTTTGGGTGACAAGCCAAATTTCTTCAGCCTTCTGAGGTTGAAGAGGCGCTATTGCGCCTTCTTCACCACACTGTTTGTGTGGGTGGACCATTTCAGTATGTCGTTGATGTGTACACCGAGGAACTTAAAACTTTCCACTTCTTCCACTGCTGTCCCATCGATGTGGATAGGGGGGGTGCTCCCTCTGCTGTTTCTTGAAGTCCACGATCATCTCCGTTGTTTTGTTGACATCTCCTTTGTTTTGTTGAGTGAGAGGTTGTTTTCCTGACACCCCACTCCGAATGCCCTCACCTCCTCCCTGTAGGCTGTCTCGTCGTTGTTGGTAATTAAGCTCATTACTGTTGTGTCGTCTGCAAACTTGATGATTGGGTTGGAGGCGTTCATGGCCACACAGTCGTGGGTGAACAGGGAGTACAGGAGGGGGCTGAGCACGCACCCTTCTGGGGCTCCGGTGGTGAGGGTCAGTGAGGTGGAGATGTTGTTTCCTACTTTCACCACCTGGGGGCGGCCAGTCAGAAAGTCCAGGACCCAACTGCATGTGGTTTATGAAGGTGTCTATTCATTTATTTATCTAAGTACAATTCAAGACCATGATTACAATTGTTTCAAATCGCCACCATAATAATAGTGTCCAGCATTTCTGTGTTCAAATTTCCGAACAACATAGGGATTCTTTAGATCAGGGGTTCATAAACTTTTTCAGCCTGGTACCCAAATTAGAAATTCTGTGTTTTCCTGGGACCCAAGCTCATGAAAACATGGGGTCCTGAGCGAGATTTGGTTGGGGTGCATTTGGTTGGGGTGCCCATCATTTTAGTGGCCCCCCTCTTGAATGCGAAGTGAAAATTTTGCCATGGGGAGAGGAAATGCTGCAGTTTTTAAGGAAAGTTTTCTGCTAATCTACACAGTTTTCCATAGAGCGTAGAGAAATGTTTTACATTTTATAACAAATTTCATTAAATTATACTCATTTTGTCATGGGACAGAGATAAGGAAATGGCTGTTTTAAAGCACATTTCCTGCAATTTTACTATTGAATAGAGAGAAATCTTTGCAATTTTCAAGTTAATTTCCTGCAATTCTACACATTTTGCCATGAATTATGTAATGTTAATATGATATCTGAGTGAGAGTGACTAACAAAATCAATGTGCACGTGTCCTGTTTGCCCGCTCGATATTCGTCCATGATAACTACAAGTTTAGAAATCTGTCTAGAGTAACTTACCAATCAAAAAATTGTTAGCTGGGCCTCCTTAGTGGCGCAGAGGTCTAAGGCGCTTGAGGTGTCACTACAGACCCGGGTTCAATCCCAGGCTGTGTCGCAGCCGACCGGAAGACCCATGAGGCGGCGCACATTTGGCCCAACGTCGTCCGGGTTAGGAGAGGGTTTGGCCGGCCAGGATGTCCTTGTCCAATCGTGCTCTAGCGACTCCTGCAGCGGGCTGGGTGCATGCATGCTGACGCGGTCGCCAGTTGTTCGGTGTTTCCTCCGTCATATTGGTGCGGCTGGCTTCTGGGTTACAAGAGCAGTGTGTCAAGAAGCAGCGTGGCTTGGCAGGGTTGTGTTTAAACGGACGCATGGCTCTCGACCTTCGCCTCTCCTGAGTCCGTACGGGAGTTGCAGCGATGGGACAAGACTGTAACTACCAATTGGATAATATAAAAAATGTATATAATAATAGGGTAGTTGACATGGCTTATTGAGTGACAGTAGTTCATGTAGGTCCTATCTGTCAAAAAGTGTTGGTAATGAGGAGTGGCTGTCATGGATCCCTTCGGAACTTTCATTACGCACACCTGGCCCCTATTCCCAGTGATTAGTAATTGTATAAGTGTGTCCTTGGTTTACCATTGTCCTGTCAATTATTGTTATTATGTCCGTTTGTGCGTGTGAGTACCTGTGCTGTGTGTTTTGGCTTTTGTGCCAGTGTGGATTGCGCAGATGATTACAGGTCTCGTCCGGTGTGTTAATCATTGTGTGCTTGTGTTATTTATTCGAGGTACTCCTTGCTCTTTTGTTTGGGCTTCTACCCTGTGTTTCGTATAGTGTTTGTTTGGTCTTCGTCCCCATGTCTTTACACGGTACGCCGTAATTTGGGTATAATAAAAAAAACTATTACGCGTTCCTGCGCCTGTCTCCCGACTCATTCATACCAACAAGACAGTGGCGTGGTGGAGTTATAACATTTTTTGAGTTTTTTTTTGTCCACATGGTTTCAACAATGGTTGTAAACATCTGATTTGTTGGGGACTGATTTGTGGGGTTGGTAATTAGGTAGGGGTGTGTTCTCCTGTATCTGTGGGATGTAGTTGTGTTAAACATCAGACATTTTACATCACCATTGTAACTTCTAGAAAACTGATATCTGCATTATCAGTGGATAGAATCATGTTCATATCTGCAAGAGATCTTCAATGATCTTACAAACGTAGCTTAATAATATTTTACATGGTACATATATTAATATGTGTAACAATCGCATTGTTAAGTCATGACCCCTGGGTCAGGTTCTACCTGACATTACATCATATGTTAAAAAATATAAATCCCAGACAACCCCCACACAAGCCTCATTCACTCTAACTTAGTCTTAATTAAAATAACGAAAGCCCACAGCCACAGAAGAACACACCACTACCTAGTTACCAACAAAATGTTAGGATATTTTTCAATAAAAGCAAAGGACAGTAATGTTACGAATAAAGTAGGAAGCCCAGGTTTCAATAGGTGATAAGATATTAATGTGTCATGAAAGAAGTGTGGCTATTTGGCCTGGCAAAGCGGTTTTATGCACTGACTGAATGGAAGCTGATAATTATGAGGTTTTTACTCTGCTTGTCTCGAGAAGAAATTATGAGTCCTCATTGTCCGAGAATGAGAATGACTCAAGACCCATTAAAAATGTATCCGACACCAAGACAAGACTGAGACACTCAATATGTGGTCTCGAGACAGGACTACTACAAAACTGAACAGAGGTCAATGTTACGCCTATTATAACTGGTTTAGCATAAACAAAATGTTCACAATTACCGAAACAGATTTAATTATTTATGAAATAACTACACCTTGCAATTATACATTTTCAAATATCTTCTCTGCCTGTCGAAATGTTAACGTGTCTGATCACCCATTAATGGTGAGATTCATTTCCAACCTTGCCCGAAACAATTGGATAGATTTAAATGTATTCAAAAAGCCATATCATTCTCTGTCTCTGTCACACACTTCTTGTAACGCCCAGTCCTGGGTTTTCAGGCTGGAGCGTTTTGGGTTCATTTTGGTTTAGGGGTTTTCACAGTTCTATGGTGTCTAGTTCTATGTTGGGTTAATGGCTCCCAATTAGAGGCAGCTGAGTCTCGTTGTCTCTAATTGGGAACCATTTATATGTTTGGGAATTGCACCTTAGTTTCGTGGGTTATTGTATGTTCATAGCTGTGTTTGTTTGTTCAGTTATGTTCATCGTTACGTTCTCCGTTCTTTGTTTTGTTCCGTCTTGTTCCCGTGGATTTATTAAATCATGTATTCTGGCTACATCGCTGCGTCTTGGTCTGTTCCCGCAGAAGTGAAACGTGACAGAATAACCCACCAAACAAAGACCAAGCAGCGAGAGACCCGGGAGCTTAGGTCTTGGGAGAAGGAGCTATTCTATGGGAGTGCTTGGGACCAGCCTGGGGAGTATCGTCGACCCAGAGAGGAACTGGAAGCAGCGGCGGCGGAGCGGCGCAGGTGTGAGGATCGGATGGGAGCATGGGATCCGGTGAGTGGCAGGTTTCTCGAACCTCGCCGGGCTAGGAAGCCCGTAAGGCAGTCCCAAGAAACTTTTGGGGGGGGGCACACGAGGAGGTTGGCCGGTTCAGGAGGGACTCCTGAGCCAACTCCTCGTGCCTTGTGGAGAGAGCGTTGGGGAGAACGTCGCACCGAGGGGACACCGTGCTATGCTGTATTGCGCACGGTTTCCTATACGGAGTCAGAGGCCGGTGCGAGAGATTCCCGCTCCACTCATCAGTCGGGGTAAACGAAGCGTTCAGCCAGGAAGAGTGGTGCCTGCTCTGCGCGCTAAGTCTCCGGTGCGCCTCCTGGGACCCGGATATCCTGCTCCAGTTCCGTGTGCGGTGTCTCCGGTACGTGTCCGCAGCCCAGTGCGAGAGATCCCAGCGCCACTCATTGGTCGGGCCGAGGTCTGTGTGCTACCTGGGAGAGTGGTGCCAGCTCTGCGAGCCAGGTCTCCAGTGCGCCTTTTGGGTCCATGTTATCCTGTGGTCCTACGGGCAGAATCTCCGGTACGGATCCACAGCCCAGTCCGAGAGATTCCAGCTCCACTCACCCATGAGGCCAGGGTTAGTGAGCTAGCTGGAGATATGGTGTCGGCTCTCCATATCAGGTTCCCGGTCCGGGTAGAGGTTTCTACACGTCCAGTCCCGGTTCCACGTTCCAAGATCCCGGTTCCACGTTCCAAGATCCCTGTTCCACGTTCCAAGATCCCTGTTCCACGTTCCAAGATCCCTGTTCCACGTTCCAAGATCCCTGTTCCACGTTCCAAGATTCCAGTTCCGTGTTCCAAGATCCCAGTCCGTGTAGTGGTTTCTACATCGCCCAGCCCCTGCTCCGCGCACTCCAGCTCCCGTGCGCTCCGAGAGTCCAGCACGTCCTGTTCGGCTCCGCGCACCAAGCTCCCGTGCGCTCCGAGAGTCCAGCACGTCCTGTTCGGCTCCGCGCACTCCAGCTCCACGTGCGCTCCGAGAGTCCAGCACGTCCTGTCGGCCCGCGCGCAGCTCCCCGTGCGCTCAGAGAGTCCAGCACGTCCTGTCGGCTCCGGCGCACCAAGCTCCCGTGCGTTCAGAGAGTCCAGCACGCGTCCTGTCCCGGCCCGCGCACCAAGCTCCCGTGCGTTCCGAGAGTCCAGCACGTCCTGTCCGGCTCCGCGCACCAAGCTCCCGTGCGCTCCGAGAGTCCAGCACGTCCTGTCCTGGCTCCGGCGCGCAAGCTCCCGTGCGCTCCGAGAGTCCAGCACGTCCTGTCGGCTCCGCGCACCAAGCTCCCGTGCGCTCCGAGTCCAGCACGTCCTGTCCCGGCCCGCGCACAAGCTCCCGTGCGCTCAGAGAGCCCAGTTCGGCCTGTTCCCGCTCCCGCACCAGAGTGCGCGTCCGAGCCCAGTTCGGCCTGTTCCCGCTCCCCGCACCAGAGTGCGCGTCCCGAGCCCAGTTCGGCCTGTTCCCGCTCCACGCACCAGAGTTCCAGTGAGCATCACGAGTCCGGCACTGCCAGTGCCCGCTCCACGCACCAGAGTTCCAGTGAGCATCACAAGTCCAGTACTGCCAGTTCCTGCTCCACGCACCAGAGTTCCAGTGAGCATCACAAGTCCAGTACTGCCAGTTCCTGCTCCACGCACCAGAGTCCCAGTGAGCATCACGAGTCCGGTACGACCAGTTCCTGCTCCACGCACCAGAGTCCCAGTGAGCATCACGAGTCCAGTACTGCCAGTTCCTGCTCCACGCACCAGAGTCCCAGTGAGCATCACGAGTCCAGTACTGCCAGTTCCTGCTCCACGCACCAGAGTTCCAGTGAGCATCACAAGTCCAGTACTGCCAGTTCCTGCTCCACGCACCAGAGTTCCAGTGAGCATCACAAGTCCAGTACTGCCAGTTCCTGCTCCACGCACCAGAGTCCCAGTGAGCATCACGAGCCCAGTTCGGCCTGTTCCCGCTCCACACACCAGAGTCCCAGTGAGCATCACGAGTCCAGTACGACCAGTTCCCGCTCCACGCGCAGAGTCCCAGTGAGCATCACGAGTCCAGTACTGCCAGGTCCTGCTCCACGCACCAGAGTTCCAGTGAGCATCACAAGTCCAGTACGACCAGTTCCTGCTCCACGCACCAGTGTTCCAGTGAGCATCACAAGTCCAGTACTGCCAGTTCCTGCTCCACGCACCAGAGTTCCAGTGAGCATCACAAGTCCAGTACTGCCAGTTCCTGCTCCACGCACCAGAGTTCCAGTGAGCATCACGAGTCCGATAGGGCCAGCTTCTGCTCCACGCACCAGAGTTCCTAGAAAGGGTCCAGGGCCTCCGGTGCGTGACATCAGACCAGCACGGCCAGCACCGGAGCCCCCACCTGGGACAAAAGGGAACCCACCCTAGATCCCCCCACAGACTTTTGGGGCGCGTCCGGAGTCCGCGCCTTTGGGGGGGGGTACTGTAACGCCCAGTCCTGGGTTTTCAGGCTGGAGCGTTTTGGGTTCATTTTGGTTTAGGGGTTTTCACAGTTCTATGGTGTCTAGTTCTATGTTGGGTTAATGGCTCCCAATTAGAGGCAGCTGAGTCTCGTTGTCTCTAATTGGGAACCATTTATATGTTTGGGAATTGCACCTTAGTTTCGTGGGTTATTGTATGTTCATAGCTGTGTTTGTTTGTTCAGTTATGTTCATCGTTACGTTCTCCGTTCTTTGTTTTGTTCCGTCTTGTTCCCGTGGATTTATTAAATCATGTATTCTGGCTACATCGCTGCGTCTTGGTCTGTTCCCGCAGAAGTGAAACGTGACACTTCTCTGGCTGTAAATAATTAAAGTTTCAATATGATGTATTTAATTCTTCTTGGAAAAAGATAGGAAAATGTAATAACATTTACATAATTGTGCATCAATTATACATTCAGCCGTTTTTAATGAGTTAATCAGAGTTTTTCTCTGGCGACAGATAGGCCTACCATCCATTTTGTAGTGGCTAAGCCAATCTCTGTTACATCAGTCATAAGGAGGATTCAAATCAGATAAATAAATTAATTCTACAATGTCATACAAGTTCTATCCTCAATCTTTAGAAAAAGGAAACCTTCTTATGCACTCGCATGAAGAAAAACATTTTAGAGGGTACTATGAAGCTACCAAGTTAACGTTTGATAATGTTTTAACAGTAATTGTAACTTATAAATCTATAATCTAATGTTATTAAAGTTGTGATGAGAGACTTACCTGTCAGTAATGCTACTGTGTTCTCAACCTTTACCTGAAAGGATACACACACACAAAAAATAGCCTAGCAGGAGTTAAAAAAGTACAAGTATCAGCCGCCACAAATATGTACACTCCTCACACCCTTCTGAAGAGAGCTGTTAAATACTTCTCACCATCGGCAGCCATCTTTATTATATTCAGAAGTCTGGAGTGATACAGCTAGCTTCACAGTGGTATAATTACAATCATACCTTTCTTCCTTCCTACCACCGCTTCCACAGCCTTCATATATCCCCGTTTGTAACATTGTTAATTAAATGCTACCTACTCCTTTGAAAAGGCCTTTCTGGGAGCTATCGAACCAGAGCCAGCAGGTAATGACACTGTCAGGTGAGTGGAGGGTGATAATCAGTGAGACCATACCTACTCGCCTTGCACTGGTTCTAAAACTGCCGACAGGATGGAAGGAGAGGAAGGAAAGAAAATGAATGTTCATATCGTTCCCACTTTGCAAAAAAGAAACACCTATTAAGTCTAATTAAGTTCCAGGTTTAAAGTAGCTGCCATTTGGGAACAGAATCATTAGAAGTGACAGGTCAGAAAAGGAGAAATGGTGACACATATATATATATATATATATATATATATATATATATATATATACAGTGCCTTCGGAAAGTATTCAGACCCCTTGACTTTTTCTACATTTTGTTATGTTACAGACCTATTCTAAAATTGATTAAATCGTTTTTTTCCTCATCAATCTACACATAATACGCCATAATGACAAAGCAAAAATATTACATTTACATAAGTATTCAGAACCTTTACTCAGTACTTTGTTGAAGCACCTTTGGCATCGATTACATCCTCGAGTCTTCTCGGATATGACGCTACAAGCTTGGCACACCTGTATTTGGGGAGTTTCTCCCACTTTTCTCTGCAGATCCTCTCAAGCTCTGTCAGTCCGGGCTATGGCTGAGCCACTCAAGGATATTCAGACTTGTCCTGAAGCCACTGCTGCGTTGTCTTGGATGTGTGTTGAGGGTCATTGTCCTGTTGGAAGGTATACCTTCCCCCCAGTTTGAGGTCCTGAGTGCTCTGGAGCAGGTTTTCATCAAGGATCTCTCTGTACTTTGCTCCAATCATCTTTCCCTCGATCCTGACTAGTCTCCCAGTCCATGCCACTGAAAAACATCCCCACAGCATGATTCTACCAACACCATGCTTCACCGTAGGTGTCATGGATTCCCCAGGTACTACTGCTCATTCCGTGGTCTACGTCACCGGCTTTCTTGGCGTCACTGAACTGGATTCATTACCACCAACCCCGGACTGTCTTGTCTCATTACGCACACCTGGTTCTCATTCCCCCTGATTAGTATGTTATATATGTGCCCTCTGTTCCCCATTGTCCTTGTTGGTTATTGTTCCCATGTCCGTTGGTTTTGTGAGTACCTGTTCTTTGTTGTTTTGGCTTTCTTGCTTAATGTATTGTGCAAGTGTTATTTTGGGTCTCGTCCCGTGTAGTGTTATTACGGGTCTCGTAACATGTAATATTTAGAGGTTTAAACCTCGCTCTTTTGTTTGGGTTACATCCTTGTGTATTTTATATAAGTGTTAGTTTTGGGTTTTATCCCCGTGCCTTTTTCATGAAATGTTGTATTTTGGGTGGAGTAATAAAAAGCCCTATTACGTATTCCTGCATCTGTCTCCGATCCTTATACAATGTGACAGTAGGGATGGTACCAGGTTTCCTCCAGATGTGCCGCTTGACATTCAGGCTAAAGAGTTCAATCTTGGTTTCATCAGACCAGAGAATTTTGTTCCTCGTGGTCTGAGAGTCCTTTAGGTGCCTTTTGGCAAACTCCAAGCGGGCTGTCTTGTGCCTTTTACTGAGGAGTGGCTTCTGTCTGGCCACTCTACCATAAAGACCTGATTGGTGGAGTGCTGCAGAGATCGTTGTCCTTATGGAAGGTTCTCCAATCTCTACAGAGGAACTCTGGAGCTCTGTCAGATTGACCATCAGGTTCTTGGTCACCTCTCTGACCAAGGCTTTTCTCCCCCATTTGCTCAGTTTGGCCGGGCGGCCAGCTCTAGGAAAAGTCTTGGTGGTTCCAAACTTCTTCCATTTAAGAATGATGGAGGCCATTGTGTTCTTGGGGACCTTCAATTCTGCAGAAATGTTTGGTACCCTTCCCCAGATCTGTGCCTCCACACAATCCTGTCTCTGAGCTTTACGGACAATTTCTTTGACCTCATGGCTTGGTTAACATTCACTGTCAACTGTGGGACCTTATATAGACAGGTGTGTGCCTTTCCAAATCATGTCTAGGTGGACTCCCATCAAGTTGTAGAAACATCTCAAGGGTGATCAATGGAAACAGGATGCACCTGAGCTCAATTTCAAGTCTCATAGCAAAGGGTCTGAATACTTATGTAAATAAGGTATCTGTTTTTTTTAAATACATTTGCACAAATTTCTAAACCTGTGTTTGCTTTGTCATTATGGGGTATTGTGTGTAAATTTTTTATAGAATATGGCTGTAACATAACAAAATGTGGAAAAGTGAAGGGGTCTGAATACTTTCCGAATGCACTGTATATATATGCCATTGAGTGGTTTGTAATTCCAGGATATTTCCTAATTTGGTTAAACATGGTAGTTCTACATCCACTCTCTGTAATGCCTCTTGGTATTTCATACGACCGAAAACTATTACCCAAGGTTCATTCTGGTAATGATGCATTAAAGACAATTTGAATAGACAAAATGCTCTGTATATCATTAACAATGAATTAGACAACATCAAGTTTTATGTTAAAGGTTAACATTGGACATCCTTGTCCCTACAATATTTATTGTCAAACGTGAAAAATTCTGTTTTTGTAGTAAATATCATTGGGACTTTGACATACAGAGGCCAAACTGTAGTTGCCCTGTGTTTATCATCTTTATTGTCCTGATATTAAATCTCTCATCCTGTGTATTTACCAAGCTGTATGGTCCAATAAACTGGACAATATTACTAGGCCAATCTTCAATGTTTCCAGGACATCTTCACATTGTAAAAAATTCAGCTGGATGGGCTGATTGTTTGTGGAGGATTATGGACCTGCAGGCAGTTTGTTAGGAGAGGGGATAAGGGGGAGGGAGGGAGAGAGAGAGGGAGACAGAGCAAGGGAGAGGGGGGATGTACATGGCGGTGGCTGCAAGTCATCTTTTCTTATCTACGGATGGAATGACAAACTGACAGACAATCTGTGATGAAGACCTGTCATCATTAACATAATGGCCAATATGTCAACAGTCCTGCATGGCAATACAGAAAATTGTTGATCGACCCCATTTCTTATTTATTTCCTAAGGTAACATTACAACACTTGTACTAGACAGGATTGTACCCATAACCAATGTACGACAATTACCATCATTTGTAAATCCCCACCTGCTAGTTCACCTCCTTACGTTTCATATTTTAGCACTTTCCTCCTCGGGATACAGCTAGGTCTTTCCAGTTTGATGAGTGAAATAAAAACAGATGTGATTGTTTCAGTTTATCATTGCGTTATGATGACTTCTCTTTTCAATTTTATGGACTAATATAACTTAGACTTTTAAAGGGGAACTTGACAGAGTTTCACAACGATGTGATTTAATACAGATATATGATAGAGAGTTGGGAATTATTCCTGGTTCCTGTTGTTGTTAAAACTGTAGCTTCTCTCTAAGTACTGCTACTACATTATAACTCAAATGAAACCGCCATGAAAGAAAGAAAAGCTATCAGTAGGACCAGGTGGCTGAGTGGGAGAAATTATAATTTCGTCTAGCTCCTTAGCTACATTCGCTGCTGCATCAACAGAGGACTGCTTCACAAAGAAATGCGAATTTTTACATTTTATTTCTGTTCGTCTGAATGTTTTCCAACTCACAAAGACACTCTTGCAAAAATAATACTATTGTAGTATGGTTTCCTTTATGTACAGTACATGCAGTATGTGTATAGCTGGTCTCGACATGTTAGACCAAAATGGAGTCATCTCCACATTGGAGGCAGCCAGGATGATTAGACTAGACTCTTTATCGCTTCCTGCCTACAGAGAAATTATAGCAGACGGGCAGAAGAGTGTAATCAAAAGCAGTCCAGCTCGTAAAGTCAACCAGCAGGTTTATTTGGGCCTGGGTGATATTGTTGTGGGATCAGCTGCTCAGTTCAGTGTCTCGTCGCCACAGACCTACCGTCAATCACTGGGCTGGAGCAATCACAGGGGATCAGCCAGCCGCAAGGCTCTCTCTCTGTGGGTTTGAGCTGCTCTGCTCACACACACTTCACAGTCTGACTCACACTGAAACACACACATGCAAATAGACACGCACGCATTCATTTCTTACGCACACACACTGGGTTATGGTCCAAACTGAATCACTTACTGGTTCAACAGTGATAGCACTGGGCTCAATGGCTCAATGGGTTGTCTGTCTATCTGAGGGACTTGACACATCTGTCTGTTCTAGGCCTACTCTTACCTTATGTGAATTCTTTCTTCACAATTTGTGAAATGTATGAATGCATTTCAATTGGTTTGATTGAGTGTGTGTATGCGCGTGTCTCTTTCCAAAAGTAGGGTGTTAGGGATCAAACTTTGCTTCTGGTGTTATACTTTATTATAGAGAACACAGAACACTTTATTTCATGAGGATAGGACTTACCATTGCTGAGATATCTTATTTTCAAGTGATCGGAAAATTTCAAAAAGGTCACGGATATGTCAATGATCATCCCAAAGCACCAAAATCACCTGTCTGGAATCTTAAATTCAAACTTTTGTTTTAAAATAAAAGTATACATTATTAAATTAATATGCAATATTATGCAAATTAGACACTTGCAAATCAGGCAGCACAGAACACAATTACAGTACTTTAAGCCCAATAATTTAAGGTAGGGTATTATTAACAAAT
Source organism: Brachymystax lenok tsinlingensis (assembly GCA_030435695.1). Lineage (NCBI taxonomy): Eukaryota > Metazoa > Chordata > Actinopteri > Salmoniformes > Salmonidae > Brachymystax > Brachymystax lenok. Next base: position 21,895,685 of record CM059782.1, read on the forward strand.
CTGCATGCTTTATGCAAAACTGAGAGTTTGTAACAATTTATGAAATTAGAAATCTACATTTTTCGACTACTTTATACAAATATAGATACGTATATGCTAATATATTTTTTAAATACAGCATGTAAAACCACTTCACTTCAAGTTAGGTGGTCATAATGTTAACATATATTTATGTTTTACGCAGAACTGATAGTGTACACTGAGGAGTAAGGTGCCGCCCATGTGCGCACACCAAGTCTGTACTGTAACACAGAAGACTACAGTAGTCCAATAACATAGCTTACTTCTAAAGGTAGGCCTACACCTGAGTTGGATTACATTGTAATGTTATTTCTGGTGTTGATGAGCTACTCTAGTGATGGGAATATAAACTGCACCATTTCCAACAAATATTTAGCCTCAAGAGAGTGTGAGCTTCCTGTTAGCCAGCTGCAGAGCAAGATAGTTAAATACCAGTGAATTGAAATCTATCTGTTTTTATCGATTGTAGGGCTGTAGCCACAGAATTCTGGTAGTTTTCAGTTGAAAGAATAAACCATCAATCACAAAATTCGCCACTGGCACAGTGCAGCCGATTCCATTGCATTGCCTCTCACAACAGTTGCCTCAGCGAATGGCGTCAACCACTCCCACACAGCTAGCAAGCTAGCACTAGTCATGGAAATGGGGTTGGCAGAATGTAAATTTGGACCAATCCCTGACAACCCACGCATCAAAACTTAGCTACAAAGCTCTACTTTGTAGAGCTCTGCTACCCGAACTGAGCCTGACAGGCCCCGACATTATACATAGGGTTAGGGCCAAAGTATAATCAATAACTAGGGTACGAGCTGGGGTAACACTAAATTGATCACTTACATTTTGAAGCTGAGCCATTTGCTCGTGTTCTGCTGTGCAGTACAGTCATATGTATCTGGCTAAAATTATAACATGGTGTCAGATGTGCTTCAACCTCATCAAATACAAGACAGGACATTATTCACAGAAAATAATAATGTTCCATGACTTTTGTCTGAGTTTAGAGTGACAAAGTAGCTAACAGCTAACTGCAGAGCCCAAGCAGAGCCGTTGCTATGGATACTAACAGACTCAGAGCTGCCATTAGCAGAGCGAATGCAGCGTGAGCTGAGTGACAGACAGAGGAGCAGCTAATGGATTTACTAAAGGAGGAATTTATCTGATTGCGGGTTTCGGGCAGGGCCGGGCCAGGCCTTAAATTTGGCAGAAGAAATCGGGCCTGGATAGGGTAGGGCCTGAACGTTGCGGGCATGGGTAAGTAGCTCTCGGGCTTAAAATTCATGCCCGTAATACTTTGTAACCGGCTGTGTTTTTTTTTGGTGTCTCTGATGATAAATGTCAATGACAGAGCCGAAAGAAAAACGTTTTACCTTATATTTCAGTCCAAGGACCTCCAATGACCGTGAAACACCCTCAGGACTTTCCAATACTTCTTGGCAATACAATGTCACATCGATCTTACTCTAGTAGGTTGAGGAATACCTTCCTCCAAGAGCAAATATGAACACACCGATTTCACAGGTTTCACAAAAAGGGCTGTCCCACAGAGTTGAACATTCTAAGCACGGCACTTGCTTTACATTTGGGATCTTTTTATAACTTATAGTATTGGGATTTTTAGATGTGGGTAACAACTGCCATATTCATGTTTTCAAATGATTGATTTTGTATTCTGACGACCACAATATTGACATTTAGTGAAAGTGTATTTTGTTTATTGCTGCTTTTTGTAGTATTCTCGCGTAGCGTCCATCGTTTGTTGCATCACCCTATCAAGAGGGCATGTGACATGTGTATCTATCAATCAGATCTATCATAAGTCAGGCAGCACAGTGAAAGCAGAGCATGGCTGCTACTGCTGGGAATGGCCTGGCTATAAGAAAGATAAAACCAACAGTGATCTTTAGGTTTATACTCTGCAGCCATCCAGCCCATGCTATAGACCTCCCCCTCCTATCAACCAGCCAAAGGCAATCGACACACACATGTGCACACACACACACGCACGCATACACACGTCCCTCCTCTACTTCTTCCAGCCCAGTGGCCATCGATCGACAGGCAGCGTTGGGCCAGGGGAATGGGATCCCCTGATAAAGCTACCTGCTGAGGAGCAGGAGGTAGATTGACGTTGACCTCTTGCTTGTTGTTACACAAGTGCCAATTTGACAGACAATAAAAACGATTTTGTCAACATTAAGCCCAGATGTATGATTTGGGGCAGAGATATGGCACACGACAAGGTGGTTTATTGGATGTTTAAAGGTTGAGTAAGTATGAATTTTGTCCTCAAACGTACCAACATTTCAATTATATGTAAATAGTTGAATGATTTGTGTATGCTGTCGCACTAGCTGTTCGGTCTGAACAGATTCACAAATCATGGTTATGAATGCTGTCATGCTAGCTGTTCGGTCTGAACAGATTCACAAATCATGGTTGTGAATGCTGTCACGCTAGCTGTTCGGTCTGAAAAGATTCACAAATCATGGGAATTTGTTGCAATATGCAGACATTGACTCCCTCAGAGGCACCCGTTGCTAGGCAACCCCCTGCACTTGCTGGGGCAGGCCTGCTTCCTCCATGGCTAAAACCAGTGTGAGAAACGTGCTAACAAACGTTTGTGCTATGAAACTAAATTCTGCACTCTGACTCACAAAACCTATTTGCTAGAGTGCTGTTAGGCAAAGCAAGGAAAGTGAACTTCAAAACATGTTGTTTTATTGGAATTTGCAGCTGTTATTGTTAAGTAATGAATCTGCAAGCTTCTGATACAACTGACAGAATCTTGATGGTGTGTAATTGTGTCATTAGGATTGTAGGATGGATTGTAGGATGGTTGGGTACAGTACTATGATGGGAGTCAATAATTTAGTTGAACTTACAGTATCTACAAGTATTAGCATGTTACTGTGTCATGAACCTACAGTACCATAGAGATATGAGAGCTCAGTGGTGTAAAGTACTTAAGGAAAATACTTTAAAGTACTACTTAGGTAGTTTTTTTGGGGTGTCTGTACATTACTATTTATATATGACAACTTTTACTTCACTACATTCCATAAGAAAATTATGTACAGTTGAAGTCGGAAGCCAAATACATTTATACCATAGCCAAATACATTTAAACTCAGTTTTTCCCAATTCCTGACATTTAATCCTAGTAAAAATGATCTGTCTTAGGCCAGTTAGGATCACCATTTTATTTTAAGAATGTTACATGTCAGAATAATAGGAGAGAGAATGATTTATTTCAGCTTTTATTTATTTCATCACGTTCCCAGTGGGTCAGAAGTTTACATACACTCAATTAGTATTTGGTAGCATTACCTTTAAATTGTTTAACTTGGGTCAAATGTTTTCGGGTAGCCTTCCACAAGCTTCCCACAATAAGTTGGGTGAATTTCGACCTATTCCTCCTGACAGAGCTGGTGTAACTGAGTCAGGTTTGTAGGCCTCCTTGCTCGCACACACTTTTTCAGTTCTGCCCACAAATCTTCGATAGGATTTAGGTCAGGGCTTTTTGATGGCCACTCCAATACCTTCATTTTTGTCCGTAAGCAATTTTGCCACAAGTTTGGAAGTATGCTTGGGGTCATTGTCCATTTGGAAGACCCATTTGCGACTAAGCTTTAACTTCCTGACTGATGTCTGGAGATGTTGCTTCAATATATCCACATAATTTTCCTACCTCATGATGCCATCTATTTTGTGAAGTGCACCACTTGTCAAGCAAGGAGGCACTGAGTTTGAAGGTAGGCCTTGAAATGCATCCACAGGTACACCTCCAATTGTTTCAAATTATGTCAATTAGCCTATCATTATGTAAATTATGTAAAAAGACAAACTGGCACAGACAGACAGAAAACACAGGTATAAAAACCCAGGGGATAAGTGGGGAAGATGGGCGACACCTGGAGGGGGGTGGAGACAAGCACAAGGACAGGTGAAACAGATCAGGGTGTGACACTCACTTAACATAAATGCTTAATTTGTAAAGATGTCTGAGTGTTGGAGTGTGCCCCTGCCTATCCGTAAATACAATTAAAAATGGTGCCGTCTGATTAGTTAAGGAATTTGAAATTATTTATACTTTTACTTTTGATACTTAAGTATATTTTAGCAATACATTTAATTTGGAATCTTATGTATATTTAAAACCAACTACTTTTACTCATGTAGTATTTTCCTGGGTGACTTTCACTTTTACTTGAGTCATTTTCTATGAAGGTATCTTTACTTTTACTCAA